>OZ026618.1:79697324-80377324 GCA_964020975.1 Hermodice carunculata
TGACTTCAAACATTCCATATTTTGAAATGTTTGGAATTTCCAGACAGGTGATGTTCTAAAAATATGAATTTTTTACAGATATTTCCAAAAAGTAAGCATTCCTGAAAAAGAACTGTTTCTGTGATTGTGAAGGGAGCAGAATCGTTTTCACCACTGATTGTGGGGAACTTGATTCCTGGGCAGACACATCCCCTTTTATATACCCAAGACCAAAAGCGGGCAATATCATGGAGCTTGGTCACGTTAACTACAGAAAACAATGTCTTCACATTTCAAATATACTGGCCAACTGTAATATACTTATAAAACAAGTATCACAATATTGGAAAAATATAACAAACTTTTTAAATTAATACGCCTTTTTATACTGGTGAAACATTTGCTAATTTATGCAATAGTGCAGTTATGGTAACAGTTCATAGTAAAAACACACTTTTATAAAGTATGGTGTGGGCGCCAAAATAATCACATTATTACTAGGCCTTTGCATTTGAGTAAAATGTGAATATTTGCCTGCCCATGCATAGCATGTTTTGTCCATGTTGGATAAATACACACAAAGTTGTTGTAACAAATTAACATTTTTTTTTTCAGAGATACTTAATTAAAATTGAAATGACCTTAAGCAGACGATATGTCAACAAGGTGCCTGATATCACGGGTAAGGTGAGATATATTTAGGAGAAGTCCTTCAATTTTCCCATATAATTCAACGCTAATGCAAAGCACTGAGTGGAAGTAGGACAGGAGGTAGGAATCTAAAAGTTGAATGCATTTACAAGAAAGCGGCACTTTGCAATACCGAAAAGCTTGCTTTGTTATATTTCGTGAGATATATGAACTTCATTAGGGCTTTCTGGGGCCAGGCAGACACTGACGAACCGGAGATCCCTATGCTCGTTTCCCCTTACTAATATCCATAGGAGCCGTGCTGCAATTGGCAAACTTTTCCATTCTTTCTGTGATATGCTCTTTGTCTTGGTCGCTCCCTTGTATATATATGAGTTCGTTTGTGTGTGTGTGTGTGTGTGTGTGTGTGTGTGTGTGTGTGTGTGTGTGTGTGTGTGTGTGTGTGCGTGTGTAAAACACTGGAAATAGACGGAAGAACACATACAGTAAGGTTCGAGACACAGTGCATAGCAGTAATCCTGTTCCCGTTGGAATTCAAGAGGTGTATAGCAGACATCACAGTTTTCTTCATCACTGTTCCCGAGGCAGTCCAGTATCCCATCACAAACATTGTGTTGTAGAATACACTCATAGCTGTTACAGAGATACTGTCCCTTACCACATCTGCGTTCTAATTTTAAAACATCTTTTTGACAGATAGCACCGTTTGGCACAATATCAGTGGGCAATGTACAGTTTTGGGGAGGTCTGAGAAATGTCACATGAGGAAAATACCTCAGATGTCCCAACTTTGAATAAAAATTGGCGTATTCCTTTATTTTTAATCCAGGGTCAATAAATTGAAAGTTCCGAGCATTTGACAAAATACAATCATTAATTGTTTT
Source organism: Hermodice carunculata (assembly GCA_964020975.1). Taxonomy (NCBI): domain Eukaryota; kingdom Metazoa; phylum Annelida; class Polychaeta; order Eunicida; family Amphinomidae; genus Hermodice; species Hermodice carunculata. Next base: position 79,698,839 of record OZ026618.1, read on the forward strand.
GTTTGCAGTTGAAATCCTCAGATAATTTTGGTTGCCAATTAAATCCATTGCTTGGACTTACTTAGCAAAATCTGTATATTTTGCCTTGAATATATTTTGGATGTCACAATTTTCACTGCAAAGATTCCTATTTCTCCACATGTACCTCAGTATACTAATGAAACCAAGATCATGCTTATACGCAAAATGTGTGTATTTTGCATTTAATATATTTGGGTAGTTGCAATTTACACTGCAAAAATGCAAGCGACTCCAAGCTTGCATCAGTAATTTTGTATTCAAAATATCTTGTAGATTAAACTTTAGTACTCTGCTCTCCAGAGCAAGACAAGTGTCCAGTGCTTGCTCATACATCATTCTGCGGTTTTGTCTTGCATTGAGACGTGTCAAAATGCATGTTGTCTGAAAGAGTGACCACTGTGGTGGACATGCGTACAAAGGATACCTTATGCGATGTTTTGCCTGGTCAAAGTTTGTGTGCTCACATATAAAGGTAGCCATTGGCATATGTTTCTTACATGGAATTGTAAACCAGGCAGTCTCATGAAATGGTGAGATATAAGTTAAAGCGCTGCACATGAAGTATTTACTCCAGTTTGGTTGAACTGTGTTCAGACTCTTCTCGGCACCAACAAGATTAAGCTTTCTGTATGCAGTATTTTTTATGTACAGCATTGCAGTGAATCTGTTACGATGGGGTCTATGCCAATTTGTAAATGTGATTGGTTCGCCAGTTAGCCACTGTTTCACATGCGACTACAGTAAACAAATACACATAACGGTTACAATAGACTTGTAATGTTCTGTATGTATGCACGATAATCTCTCTCTATAACGTTTACAAGTTAAATGGTATTGTATATCCCAAGTTCCCAATCAATCCCTTATTTATCCTTCTAAAATATATACAAAATCCTACCTTTTGCCATTTGAGACCAATGAAGAACACAGAAGACCACAACAGGGAAAGTGTTTGCTTCATCACACGACCAGATACCATGTTATACTTCAGGAAGTCATGCGCTGTTCGACTGTTTATTGCAACCAAGTAGCTGCCACGCCTTTCACATATTCCCCTTGCTTTCAACCAATGTATATGTTTGCTAACAAGAGACTGGTTATATATGTAAAACAGGTTTCCGTCATAGCTTAATGATTCATCTTCAGGTACTTTGAATTGTGTAAATGCCTGTTTGTCCAAAGAATTCAAAACACCTATTGGGTATGCTGTTGTTTTTATCTTTACAGAATGGGCATATGATGAAAAACGGGCATTCAGATACCGAACTTTCACAACATGGACATGAAAAGACCTTTGCTGATAAACTAATGACCTAAGATGACATCGTTCTCTGTCGATGCACACAAAATTCCATGAAACTAAGCAATGTTTCCTTATAAACGTTCCCAAATTGGAGTAATTTGGGAAATATAAAGTGTTACAACATGATAGGCTCACAGAAATTGATGATAGGTACCTAGAGTAAAAATTATACTCAACAGCTCGTGGCCATCGTGAATTTACTATTTTCCATTGCTGGGTCATTTTGCTTTTGTCAGGAAAGAGATAGGCAACCAAAATAAAATGAGTTTTGTTTTGAAGGTATATATACTTGCAAACTATCTCAGCTAAATGAGTGTAAAGAGTGGAATCAAACATTTGGCTTTCCGAAATGCATGAACCTGCAGGTTCAATAACAAAGGAAAACCGCACAGCAATAAAATGACAGGAATAATGGTATGGCACCACCACCTCTTTGCATGGTTTTACTACAATATTTCCAGTATTGTCCGTATATCTCGCCAAAAAATCCCGGAAACGTGTTGGTTTCACAGGCATATAGTTTGTGTGAAGTGTGACATCAGTGTCAAATGACAAAGGTAGTAAGCGGATCATTGTCGATTTTTTCTGAAGGTCCCCAGTAATGTGGGATAGAACAAAACACAGTGTTTTGACAGGATGGACCACCACAACAGAAACATCTTCCTTTTCAATAACCGTTGTCTTGATGCCTAGGTTCACACTAATGGATATTTCCTGAAATAGCTGTGGCACTCCAAGACAATTGGTTACAGAGACCAACAAGGAAAATGATAGCATACCTGCATAACTGTAAGCATAATACAGAAGTAGCAGTGTATTCGACGATGACACAAATGGTACCGTAAACGAACTAACACACTTGGCCCGTTGCCCTGTTTTGCAAAGAGGGCCAATGCTGTGATTGCCTAAGGTATTCTTGTGATAGAAAATGATGCCCCAAAGTAACACACTGCAGAATTTGAATCCATCGTAGGTCCCGTCCATTCTATTTTCACATTTTTAATAAAGATAAATTTTGATTTAGGAGCAACAAACAACAGCCCACGCAAAATGTATTGCTTGTGTCCAGTCTCAAGAGGAATAAGTTCGTTGATGTTTTCTTCCTTTGACTTCAGGTTTTTCTTTGTGAGTTTCATATTTGCTATTTCACTGTGCACATCAATATAGAAATTGCTTATTGTGTTGTGATAGCCATATATTATTGCTATTGTAGCATAATGACCAGTTGTTCTCAGAAGCTTCAACTTGAAGGAAAGTATGCCTAGCAAAAATGTTCCACAAACATATGTTGTAGAATGTGATGGAGGTCCATCTTTAAAACATAAAGGAGATGACTCTTGAACATTTGAGTATATTTTTAGTTCAAGGATATAAGAAAAACCAATCAATGTGTGTATAATATAGAACATACGTACAGACATTGAATTATGTTTTCTTACTTTGTACTTGGAAGTTTGACTCGACTGGTCGAACACTTTTTGCGAGTAATCATATTCAGTTGATGTATATACCTTTATCATGTGATACTGCAAAACTGGGTTAATCTGCCCATCAAAGTATTGTGACCTGCTGTAGACGATTGGTCTAAATGCACTTACTGTTTGATATTGCAAAATAAGTTTGGTGTATCCTTTAATATATTGACCATGCATTTCCAAAACTACTCGTAGCCAATTTGTAACAGATAACTCATTTATACCAACCACTTTACCACAATATACCCTTGGTTTGTCTCCCTTAAAGTTTATTAAGCAATATAGCAAGAGGATTGCAGTATGTAGACATGGTTGCTCAAAGCCTACATAAGGCAAATCTAGCTGAACAATATGAACTGCAATATACTGAAATGTTGGGACAATAAGTTGCCATTGATCAAAACGTGGTACATTCTGCCATTCCATGCTATTATCAAATGTTAATCTCGCACAGCTGAAAGTGGGAACCCGGTGTTGTGTTTCATATCTATAAACCAGTGTTTTAGCAGCTCTATCAGGTTTTTCTGTGCACAGTCGTAGAGAAATTTGGATACACTGGAATAATTCCTCCCTTATTTGGACCAAAGGAATATAGCTGATCTCTGCTTCCAGACAGAGGAAAGTATAGTAGTAAACGTTTCGACAAATGGTGGTGTCCATGTCGGATGCCAGTTGACGGGACACACTCTGGTAAAATAGTTGTACATATAGATAATTATTCAACGTGCATGCCCTTATGCTGATTCTATTCCTCAGAGAAACAAGGTTGAATTTCTGTATTGTTTCCTGGCCACTTATATTATAATATGTACCTTGGAAATAGCTTGTATCAGTTGGATTGGAAGGCAAAATATCAAATATAGTCAGTGAACAACTATGTTTTGAAGTGAAGTTTAGTGCAATATTTATATAAAGACCGCTAGCTGTCTGTAGATGTATTCCTGATTTCCAATCTACTGAGTATTGGTCACGACCAAATGTGTGGGATACAAACCCGATGGGACTGATAACATGACACATTGTAGAAAAAATGATACGCTGGTGCGGCCTTTGCAATTTTACAGATAACACAAGTAAAACACATTCACATGAGCCAAGGTAATATTGTGAAATAGCATGATGATGCTGCAGTGCTGACTGCAGGGTACAGAACCAGCAGATATGAGTAAAATAAGGTACTAGGAGCGAATCCATAATCACAAAGATCCGAACCAAAGCATACGAAAATATTCACGGTGCAGTATCTTCAAACAAAGAGGTATCAACCGAATATTTCCATTTGTTTTGCCTGGCTAGGGCGCCCTGGGCAGCGTGTCAAAATTTCACAAACATATGCTTTAAATTCCCCTCGTCAATTTCAGCATGAAGCAGGTTCAGAAAGTGCTCTAAAGTACAGAGTGCCGGGAAGGCCATATGACTTGAAGTGTACAGATACAGTGGAAATGTGCCACTGTGTACGCATACTATTCCTTCCATGTTTATGCTCTATTTACTTTTCAGTTGGACCTATTGTGTGTATGAAATAAAGAATTATACATATATATATATAATATATATATATAATATATATATATAATATATATAATATAAATATATGTACAAATATATATACATATATATATATACATATATATATACATATATATATATATATATATATATATATATATATATATATATATTATAATATGAGATGTTGAGACACGCTGCTGTATTTTTTTGGGCTTTGTGAAACCTGTTTTTGTTCCCAGTGTTTTTTTACTTTGGTAACTATCGTATATGTTTTGCGGCCATATAACGGTGAGGTTTTGAACCTTTGGTACCAATCACCGGGCAAAAATAGACAACACACATACCAACTGCACCAAATCCATGTTCTTAAAAATAATAGTTCAAAGTAGGCAGGTATGCAAGAATTCCATAATCGACACGGCCTAGTTCATTGCATTTAGTCCAGTACAAAAGAATGGTTCAATGGAGATAGGGACGCATGAAAGCCATAATCGGCAAGGCCAAGTTCATTGCATTTAGGCCAGAACAAATAAAGTACCTTGTAATAATGACATGGGTATCATTTAATACTGGAAAAAAATGACTCAAATCTTTAGGCAAGCAAGAGATTGGCTGCTTTGTTATTGGACATTCAAGCAAATATTGACACAATGCACAAAATAAACAGATGTTTTGGGCACACCAGTTGTCTGGATTCAAACCTGAATACTTTCAGTATTAATAAACCTACTTATTGTATTGACGTTAATGTAAAATTGATGGTTGCAAAACATTACATGTAATTTAAAACCACCCTTAAGATCTTTCTTTGGATTATGCAATGGATAATATGCAGAGAAAGAGAGACACAGAGAGAGAGAGAGAGAGAGAGAGAGAGAGAGAGAGAGAGAGGGAGAGAGAGAGACAGAGAGAGAGAGAGAGTTTTAGTCCCCACACCACCCAGCCCCTTTTTCTCAAACACACAGACAACTTTTATGAACACATTTTACACAATTCTACCTGTTTTTATCCAAATCAAGTGTGCTTTTGTGAGACTGTCCCCCAATCAATGCATTACTTAAGCAATGTTCAAAATGGCGCTCGAGCGTGCCCTGTCGTATTTGGAATTGTAACTAACGATGACAACTACTTCAGACACAACCGAGCAGGCAGATTAAAGTTAAGATAGCTAGTCATGTTTTAAAAGTACTGGTAACTCGGAGAACTGACACCTGAAACCGTGCTGAAAACACGTTGCCACGATTTACTATGATTTTCCTTTCCCACAATGCATTGTGCCATGTTTAAATGGGCGCTCAATGTTGCATTAGGATTTATAACTAACAATGATAACTGCTTCAGACACAAACGAGCAGGTAGTATAAATAGGATTGTGAGTCATCTTTTAAAAATACATTGACAACTGTTTGCTCTGGTATCTTGGAAAACAGACACCTGAAACCTAGTGATACTAGATACCGATACTGCACCCACGTGGCACTATGCTTTTTCCCCAGCCCATATTGACCATCCAGACAAGTTGAAATAAATTACTGTTTTTGAGTTGGCTTTATTGCAAAATAACCGCACATTTTGGCCAGCTTTTCTGCAAACTTTGCCTTACAACTTGGTTATGGTTGAATGGAAATACCGTTTTTTTAACGGGTGGTTGTTTTTTGGGATGATTTTGCTGGTCAGTCACGTGTTGCAGCAGTCCAAGGCTGTCCAACTGGAGCATTGTAACAAAATTTCCATCACAGTTCTTGACAAAAATGCTACAGAATTTAGCCAAAATAAATATTTCTTATGTAGAATATTATAGAGAAAATGATCCAGGGGATGTAAATTTGTGGCTGCAATTGTACAGCACCGTGGTCTTGTGCGTCAGGTGATATACCATTGCTAAAGAGCCCATGCCATGGAAATCTGGTTGTTTTGACCAGGTGGGGACTTAGGTCGGTAATTGCGGGTACTAGTTCCATGATCATACCTATTCCAATGCAGAACCTGCCAGGGTCTATCAAAGAGAGTGAATGTGAGAACATTTGAAAAAATAACGTGAAATCATCCTTGATTCATGAGATGAGTGTACGGGAGAAGGACCGCTTTATATACATACTGTCTTCTCAGCATAAACATTCATTCCTGAACATCACATTACACTTACTTACACAGCTAGTCATGCATGCTTGAGCACAAAAAAAAATACAAGGCATGGTCAACTCTAAAAAATGCCAAGCTTCCTATCAGTCTGAGTACATGGTACAAGTTGGAATCCTCATTGTGGGCAAACTCATTGACATTGGCTGCAGTTGTCTTTACCTGTTGGGCCTCGATAAAGGACATTTCCTGATTAGCGTCCAGTTGTTATGCACTATTTGTTGAATTAGGGTCCCTTAGAATGAATAAATAGTGAAGCAGAACAAGGAAGGCTCATGGTCTTTACTTATGCCTCGACCGAGACACAACCTTTCTCCTACAAGGCGTGCACAAGCTGTGGGGCTGATGGAGGCAGAAACGAGCCAGAAAGAAGCGGCTCAGATGATTGGTGTGACCCAAAGTACCATGAATAGGACCTTAGGCAGGCACAGGGAAACTGCCACATGCAAGGATCGACCAAGGACAGGGTGTCCCAGAGCCACTTCACCTGGTCAAGACCAATACATATGAACCATGGTACTGAGTAACAGTTTTGTGACGCTACCAATGTGAAGAAAGAGATGCAGCATATGTCTCCTGTGAAAGTCTCAGACCAGACCATCTGAAATCACCTTCATAGTGCTGGTATATGGGCATACAGACCTCTCCACCACCCTGTGTTGAATCCACAGCAGAAGCAGGTTAGAATTAATTTGTGTTGAGCCACCGTGAATGGAACCGTGAAGACTGGCACAGTGTGCTGGTCACAGCTGAATCCAAATTTCTTCTTCACCCAACTGACAGCCAAAAGTGTACTTGGCGGCACCAAAATGAGCGGTATGCACAGAATGCTGTGTAAGAGACTCTGGCAGTTGGTGCTGGTGGTTTGATGGTATGGGGCAGCATATCCTTTAATGGGAAAACAGACCTGGTGATGATCAATTGTACCATGATCGGCTTGCAATACAGGGGTGAAATCCGGGACCTCATTGTCGGACTGTATGCTGTAGCCATTGGAGACACCTTCATATTGCAAGATAACAACGCACACCCTCACAGAGCTCATATGGTCACAGATAACCTGCGAGATCAAGGCATTGCTCACGAGAATTGGCTGCCTTACTCCCCAGACCTAAATCCTATCAAACATATCTGGGATATCCTTGGTAGAGCAATACAAAGCAGGGCTTAAAATGTCACTATACATGTTGAATTGAGTGGACTTTTGATGGAAGCTTGGAGGAAACTTGACCAAAGAGACATTAGAAAGCTAGTGTATAGCATGTGGAAACTATGTGATGCTTGTATTGCTGCTCAAGGGGGCCACACAAAGTACTGATTTGCTGCTTGTACCCAGTAATAAGACCCATATTAAATTTGACACTTTTGAATCTTGACCCCCTTGCATTCGTTGTTTTTGCTCATATATACATGACTAGCTGTGTCTGTATCTAAGTGGAATGTGGTGTGAAGGGATCAAGGTCTATGCAGAGATGAAAAAAAAATAATAGGTGGGCGAATTTTCAACTATGAAAAACTTGAAATTTAGTATGGAAAACTTGTTTTGCACACTACATTTATAGTTCCAGTATTTTAGTGCTATCAGGGACCTGCAATTTATGTATACAATAGGTCCCTGCAGTTATAAAAGTTATGTCTTTTGTGATTATATCTATTTATATAATAATTTATTGAAAATTTACATCAATTTTAATTCATTAATAATTAAAGCATTTCAGCTACAAACCTGCGCAAATCAATTTAATATTTTTTTCAAACTTGCATTTCTGCTTTTTTCATGTTGTGGTCCACCATGGAAATATGCCAAGGCAAGATTCCCTTGGTATTTGCTGCTCCCGTTTCATGCGTCATAGTTTGGTGTGCTTTCAGGAATTATATTGCACCATCCTGACATATGTGTGCATAAAATAGTATCAATCAACATTCAGTGATAAAATTTAAGTACGTTCAGGCCTAGAGATTATGTTAATGTGTTTTTTCTTCTTGTTCTTTTTTTTAAATACACACATCTAATTGTGGGATAACATATCTGTTAATTTTCCGAATTAATAAACATAATACAAGTGCAAAATTTCTCTAGATTCTTACATGTATGAATGCAAAATTTGTCTTAGCTTCATTGGTAACATGGCGATTTTTTAAAATTCATTATATACTAATTTTTGCTAATTTTCATCAGAATTTTGTACAATCTGAGGAAAAATAGCCAAATCAGTACAAGAATGACTAAAATGTTGTGATTTCGTCAACCATGTGAAGGCAGGATACTCGAAACTCATATAAACCTTTTTGCATTCTCAAATACAAAATCCTCCTGGGGGAATGCCCCAGGACACCCCCATCCCCATCCGTAGCATGCCTTCGGCCCTTCGGGCCGTATAGGTCACATTCGGGCCACTGAAAATAATACGGAATTTTTGGGGGCCTCTTGGGTCTCTGACAGAGATTGGAGCAATGGCCTTGGTCGACCAGTACTTGTTTTAGCGAAGGGCAGCTTAAAGGTACTTTTTTTTGTTCCATTAATTTTAGGGTTGCTTCCTTTTTAGTAGGCTCTGTCAGGTTACCGGAACCACGCATTTATTTTTGTTAGGCCTTTTGTAACTTGGACATTTGTTGAAACATGTTGCGAATGTATATGCTTTCCCCTTCTTCACATAACCTCTTTTGACGTCAGTTTAAATTTTTACCTGGGCTTACCAGCCGGATGTCCTTGTTAAGAAAGAAAATTCCATATTTGGTAAAGAAATTGAATTAGACATGCAAAACTAATAGGATATATATAGCATGTTCAATGCAAAAAGGTTATATAATACCAGTGACCTTGACCTATTTTGTGAGGTTATCGTGCGTGTTAATTTGAAAGAGGTAGTTTTGTAATGACAAGACGTAGCATGGACACCAATGGCAAAGAGAATTAAGCCTCCAGATCAAAATTGCACTCAGTTATATTTCAACCAAAAAACGGTACTTGGTGACTCACTTTTTGCTTAACCGTGACCCAGTTATTATGGAGTTTGGTGCTTCTCCAAATTTATAATTTTCTTTCAAATACTTGAAAAGTTATTACCCAATTTGAATAAACAAACAATGTATGGAAAGACATAGGTGCAATATGGCCATGATGCCAGCAGAGTATCAAGCCCATGCGCCTGTTGTTTATATCTTATATTTATTTATTACTCTTTTTATGTGCAAAAAATGTGTGTACAAAACGTGGCTTTGGTTAAAATGAGCTGCCATCTAAACTATGTCCGTTTGTTATTTCACTGGGATGACAATATCTATAAAAGGTGTTTTTTTTTCCTTTTTTTTTTTCGTGATTTTAGATAATATATGCAACAAGATACATTCTGGAAAAACCAAATTAAAACTCTTGAGTAATAGATATTGCACCAATGTCTATCTAACAGTTTTTTATATTTTAGCAGAAATAAGACACTCACTCAAGGAGATGAATATGATATTGCCTTAATTTCGTCTGGCAACAAAATAAATATCGACGTGCCTGGTAAAATTTATTCTTTTGATGTTTGATAATTACGGCACACATCAAATTTCAAAGCTATTTCTACAAAGAGTATTCATAACATATAATAAAAACATCATCTGGAGTAACATTTCAAACATCTAATAAATGGGATGTTTTTGGATTTGTTAAACATTACAACCTTCACATATTGCGTGTAGGTGGGGAACGTATGGAAAAAAAGGCACAAAGGAATGGTTGATGCGTTTATTCCCTATAAAACACCGTTGCCTCCTTTCCTTGTTAGTTTGTCCGAGATGCAAAAGATGTCATGTTCCTCACTTAATTCTATGTATGTATAGGTCACATACATCCTGTTTTGAAGCACCCTAGTCCCCACATTTCAGTCTTCAGTTTCATTGCATGATTTGCTGTAATTGGACCTTTAGGTAACCAAGTGGAATATCTGTATGTTTTGTGAGGACAATGCAGTTGGGCTGAGCAAAGCCCAGGAAAGTAGCATTTAAAGTGCAGAGAAGTCACAAAATAAGGTGACACTGATTTGGATAGCAGTAACCAAGAATTTGTAGCAAGCATAAACCTGTTCTACAGCAGCAAAGAACACGGGAAATGGAGTCTGGGGGTTCGACGAAAATTAGCAAGATCACAGGCCGACCTGACATCATCTCTTCCTAATTTATGGTCACCTTTCACTGCTGTCCTTAAGGACAAAGGTAACCTGCTGCATTTCTTGATCCAGGTGTTATTGTTGGACGCCACAGAACCATGACGAATCATGAATTAATTGTTACTGGTTGCTTTGTCAATGACTAAGTAGTGAATTATCTCGCAAAGAGATATGCAGCACGTACACTTGTCATGAAGAAGCTGACGTAAGAATTGTGTCGCATGTGTAGAAGCAGATCTGGAATGCATCGACTCCATGAGCTAACATGTGTCAAAAACTCAACGAGCCTGTGCGACTGCCTTCTGCCACCAATGTCCTTCATTTTCATTCACGGACATGCATATATAAAGTTCAGGTGTGGTGTCAAGGAAACGTAGTGATGCCCCACTTGGCGGATTCACTAAAATCAAGAGAAAACCTGAATGAAAATAATCAGATAATGCCAATATTGATGGCAGCAGGGCCACTGCCCAATATTCATCATGAGCACATAAAATGTGGTTGCAAGAATGTGTGCACAAAGAAGTGTAATTGTAACAAAATCTGGCTTCCATGCACCAATAGCTGGGCATGCTTACAGGGTTATTGTAACACTTTTAACCCAACTGCTTCAGTCGACAGTGATTTATCATGCTCAGTAGTTCAATATGCACCAATTCTCATAACACTAATTTATGAATGTTGCCTGTTCCGTTGATGAAATGTGCTTACGTAAATATATGACGTCATCAAGCTCAATTGCTTTCACGGCACTTGGGCATTTTTCAGGTGTGTGTTGCCTTGTATAATGTTACCGAAGCCGTATTGATGATCACTAATTGAACATTGGCCCAACATTTTTCATGTCTACTCGGAGCTTCTCCTACCAATATTCATAATTATAGAGCAGTAGCCCCCCCCCCCCCCCGCAAAAAAGGAGTGAGTTTAGGGGCTTCTTTCCAACATATTATACGTGTAAGGAAAGAGGGGACCTTATACAGTGCAGTAAGTGTTCCAAGTGTAGTGGGACTGATGTTCTGATTTTTAAATTGTCTGATGAATATAGTTTGTTATTGTTAACGGTCATGTCAGGTAGGCTCAAAGTGTTTAATGTACAGCTGACACATGGATCAATTAATGGGTAAATTTATGCATATTTGGCTTTCTCTCTCTCCCTCTTTCTCTCTCTCTCTCTCTCTTTCTCTCTCTTTCTCTTGTATCAATAATTAACATCTTAATCAGCTGACTGAGAAGTTGAAATAATTCTGATTATCAATGAGAGAAAAAATAAAACTGTTACATGGAAAACAGCTATATTTACTGTTTCCGTTAGGAATTTCAACATGATTTCTCTCTTTTTCTTTCTTTCTTTCCCTCTTTTCATGAAACCTTATTCTTTCTCTGATAAATGTAGTAGAATTTTACCATAATTAGGACTGTTTTGCATTTTTGCCCTTTGAACTTTATAGAACCATTAGTTACATGTACATTATGCTTGGCTGACTTGCAGATGACTTACAATGACATACTACATTTTTGGAATTCTAAATTATAACCTTAATAAATGACTTATTAGATAATTTGTGGGATTCTGTGCTTTCTTGACCATTTAAATTTCCTTTCAAAACTACTTCTGGAAACCATACGTGAAAAATGACAGCAATTCTTACAAAGTTTGGCTATTGTAATGCAATGTTTGACTACGTTTTATGTTTTGAGGCCTGATGTCACTTGTTTCTGGCTGATGTTTAACATTTAAACCAATGTACTTGCCAACCCTGACAATGTATTGACTTTTCACCATTCTATTTGCACATTCAAACACTTTTCTCTATGAAATAGTTTTAGTTTATCTCCTTTAAAACACCATCATGCCTATAACTACATGTCTAAAACACATCAAATTGTATAATCGTGTTGTTTGGATCCTTGTTGAGATGGTGGTTGCAACTAGTATCTTTTTAAATACTGAATTTTATGACATTTTCAATAGATTAGGACCCTGTGCTTGCAAATTATCTCATGTGTTGCACATTTTGGTCCTTATTTATAAATTGTACAGTCCTGTATGCACATGAATGATGCACCTGTTCAAGCAAATTTACTGAAATAGGCCTACAATTTTAAACAAAAGTTTTTACATTCTGTCATGTTAAAACTAGACATGGCTTTTATGACCCTATGGGCCTTTGCACATACGTTTTGGTCTTCTTTGGGTGAAGACAAGCTATAAATGTATGTGATTCAGCTATACATACCAAGGAACATTGCCTTTGGTTGGAATTGGCTTGGATTTGTTTCATTAGGACTACGGTTTGGATATGGTAATGATACTGTCTAATTATGTCAATTTTTAATGTATTAATCATTTACACATATCACGCATCTTGCAAAATGGGCATTACAAGTCATGTCTTCTACATAGTTAACACTTCTTTAAATGTAACATGCTGTGAATTGTATATATTTGTTATTTATGGAATGGTTATAATTTGTTTCAATAGTCTGGCTAAAGATAAATATAATTGGACTACTACTGCTGAGCGTCATTTGATATATTTAGATACATTTTTGCTCCTTTCAACTGAGGCAAAATGATTGAAAACGGCCAATTCACAGCTTGGCGCAAATGTAGCAAGTAACAATCAGTCTTAAAGGATGTTCAGCCACGTGATTTAAAACTTTAGCATCGCTGGTGTCTTTCCCAAAGGTGGAAGAACAGAATCTCCTGATGCAGCCCATGGTAGACTGACTAGACTACGTAACAGTGCGAGTGAAGATTTTGATGTTGCACAGTGGTGGTCCACCAATTTGCTCAGCATGAAAACGCAGATGGATGACAGGGGAATGTTCTGTTCAAGGCTATATTAATCTAGTTATTTGAACCGTTTTTTCATACCAAACGACTTTGTTAAGCTGCCACTTTACTCTTGCACAAAGGTTTCTTTCTGAATTTGGGATAAAGTGAAAGGTGAATAGTTCGTCTCAAACTGATTTCCGATGAATTGAAAACCAAATGCATTTTGTGTTCTCAGCAGTAGTTTGGAATTTTTGACCGGGGACTTGGAACCAGAAGTAAGCTTGATCACAATTAAAAGGTATAATTCCTAATGTTAATACAACAATTTTTCTCATAACGCAAAGACATAATCCTAAATTGAAGTCTGCTTCAGATTATATGAAAGGTGATACCATTTAGAAAAGCAAGCACTGTTGAGTAAAGTCAGGACCAATAGTTAAGTTACCCTGAATTTTCCATATTTTGCTTTAAAATCACCTGTATAACTTTTCAACCTTGCAAATATGCTTGCTTTCAAGGGTATTTTCTCGTATTACATAAAGTACCGATTGACCAGGCATAAAAAAGAGAAAGAAAAAGAAAAACAAAGAAAAACGAAAAAAAAGAAGAAAAACAAAGAAAAATAACGAAAAATGAAAAAAAGAAAGAAAAAACGAAAAAAGAGGGAAAAAAATACAGAAGAAAAACAAAAACCAAAAAAAAAAAAACTATGTCTGGTCCATTCAGTGAGCAACTTTTGTTACGATGACGTTTGCAAAATTAAAATTTCAAGCCCAATTAGTAATCTGGTCATAGCATAGTCTTACATAATATATTTTCATATCAATTAACTTCTCAATAATGTGAACCTATCTGATAGGTATCCTTTCATCATCGTCCATCCGTCAACAATATTAATTAACATTTTGACTTCCCAAAAACTGTTAGCCAGATAAACTTGGCGGGAATTTCCCGTGGGCACGACTCTAGCATTTCAAATATTCATGCTGTACAAACTTGTCATTTTGTAGGATTTTTTTTTTTCTTGACGAAATCTGAATAAAATCTGCTCACAAACTGCTTGGCTTATTGCTTCCTCATTGCGTCAGCACACTTCCTGGAACCCACGCCTTAAGTTGTTTAACCGATGGTGCTGCCTTGTTTCTATGTTGTAACATTTTGCAGTGTTTTCCCTATTTTGATCAACTCCAAAAAACGTTACTCACACCATTCTGAAACGTGGTGCACATGTATCTCGTGTAATGGAAAAAGAAAGTTGTTCACTAGGTTTTCATGCACTTGATTCCTCATTTTTTAAGGCCTTTTTTCTTTTCTTTTTTTTTTTTCTTCTTTTTTTTTTATTCTTTTCGTTTCGGCCAATGCATTTCCCTTGTAATGATCACAATACAAGTTAATTGGGATTGGAATGGAATGTCACATTTTTGACCTTTTCTCAAAAAAACGTCAAGCAGATTTACTTCAAACTTATTTGGCATGTACCTTGTACCTCTACCAAATTCAAATTGTTACAGTCCAATGAGATTTAAAGGTTTTGGAGAAACTTTGCATTAATATCTTCGCAGAATCTTCTCGAAAACAATTTGGCCAATAGTTTGAAAGTTTATGAGAATATTTCGTAGGGCACACAGACGTGTATTTGTGCAGATCAGCCTTTTTTTAATCTTTGGAAAAATTATTGTACGTGTTAGATATTTTAACTGGTCAAAAACGTAACTCGGGTTGTTCTGGAACTCAACTCAAATGTAGCTTGTGGGAGGGGTCAATCAAATTGTTACCGAAGTGATGGTACTTTGCTTCTGTGAATTATTTATTTATTTATTTATTTATTTATTTATTTATTTATTTATTTATCTATTTATCTATTTATCTATCTATCTATCTATTTATTTATAATATATATTTATTTATTTATATATTTATATCTATCTATCTATTTATCTGTCTATCTATCTATCTATCTATCTATCTATCTATCTATCTACCTATCTACCTACCTATCTATCTCTCTATCTATCCATCCATCTATCCCTCCATCCATGCATTCATCCATCCATCAATCCATCTGTCTATTTATTTATTTATTTGGGAACCTCTCAGTAAATACATGTATTCCTATAGATTACTATGTACTTGTCGGATGGCGCATGCATTTTTATTGATTATATAGCATAAAGGGGATTGCAATGGAAGGTCACAGTTTTCACTTCTCCAGACATGCTATTCAGATCCACTTCAATCTTGCTTAGTATGTACCAAGATTGAAAAATCTGTCATGATCCAGTGATTTTTTTTTTTTAAATTTTTGGCTTCCAATAATACAGAAACCATGAGGAAATTGCTTTGAAAGTACTCAGGGACACTCCTGGTGTCCCTAAAAACCTTGATTTGTACAGAAGGTAGTGTTGAGGTTTTTGCAAAGAATTTTGTGTGTGTTTTCGCCATGTTCGACTTTTCCAAAGATCGGGCTCAGGTAGGTGTTTCTGCAATTTGGGTGTGTGTCAGTGAACGCATGTCTTCATATTTATAACTTGGTAAGACAATGGGGTTTGCAATGGAAATTCACAGCCTGTACAGGTAAGGTGTGAATAAATTTGGGTTTAAAGTGGTAAGACCCATATATTTTGGAAACACTAAAGTCAGTAGTTAATGGAGGCTATTTTTATGGTGGAGAGGACCGGTTTAAAACCACCAGTTGCCTTCATTGAGGGACTGCTTGTATCAAATCAGGAGTGAATTTGTTCCTTTATGTTAATGTTGGAAGATGGCTGTTGGTGGTTTGGTAACTCTTGAATCTCTTTGCAGCCATTGTTGGGTTGAAATTTATGAATATGGGTCAAGTCATTTCGGTACTGTTTGCCCATTTCTCACATATTCGTCAACAGCTTCCATCACCATTTTCTTGTCTTTACCCCATGCAGTTTTCTGTTGCTCACTGTATTTAGGCCTTCTTGAAATTAGCTTACACAGCGCATCATTTGGTACAGTAGAGAGATTGCCAGTATTAGTATGACCATGATGATTTGAAGTATAAGGCTATTTATGACATGGAAGTGGGTGCAGTTTTCTTGTAATCACCTAGATTAATTTAAGAACTTTTGTGTGGTTAAATATCTTGAACGCAATAGTTTCTGAATATTTGTATGAAAGTAAAGAAGAAGCACCATCGAGCTAAGCTGGTATGTATGACTTTACCTTCATTTTATATAATATATGGACAGATTCATATAATAGACTCCCCTATGATGATGATGATGATGATGATGATGATGATGATGATGATGATGATGATGATGATGATGATGATGATGATGATGATGATGATGATGATGATGATAGTTTATTTGAACCCCCGTGTTCAGGGAAGCACACAGATACATTGAGATGAATAGAACGAGAATGAATAAAAGGCGTACATAACGTAAAGGGTATAAATAGACCAAAAAAGGATATGATAAAATAAAGCTAAAAGGGGTAAAAATAAGAGATTTTCAAGCATTTCAAGCATGGATGAATAACGCGAACATAACATTAAATGATAAAAGAGACCAAACTAGGATAGATAAAACAAGGCTAAAAGGGATTCGAGGTAACAAATGCTTGCAGGTGGCGGCACACAGTGACAGATGTGTCTCCCGCGGTGGGCTGGGCCAACCGCTGGGTTCGGAGATATTGAGCCCCCGAGGGACCCACGCACCAAATGAGACACCAAGACAAGTTAAACAATATAGATCTAAAAGGCACACGTAAGTAGACTGGTCAAGATATATTCACTGCGCAATGGCTTTTGAAATGTTTGTGGTGAACTAGGTATCTGAGGGAATCGACGACGCAGTTATTACACGAATTGAAGCTGAACTTGTCATCAGATGAACCATCAAGCCATTTTCTCACTGGAGAGAGACCTGTTGCAACGACTCGGTCTACCAGCGTGCGTTTAACACATTTGCCTGTGAGTATATAGGATGTTTGGATTCTACTATGGAGGACTCTGGCGTAGCAATTAAGAGAAAATAATTTTTTACCATGTCTTATCGTGTTGTTACACAGGGGATCATTAAAAGGAGGGATGTAAAGCCTGAAGGAGGTACGAGTGAAGTGATTACTTAGCCAAACATGTAATATTCTTGTTAATGGAACCTTGAATGGATTTACACTGATTTATATTAGAATTTGTCAAGATAGATATATTCAAAGCCACACATAAGCGTTAGGGCTCCTACGGAATTCCACAACTGAGATTTTACGTCTGACGACAATCCGGGATAGGGCATAGCTATAGATGTGAGACTATAAATACTTCGTTTGCAGGCATTAACTTTGTCTTGTACATTCTTCGAGAAACCTCCAGAGGAATCTCTAGAAACGCCAGGTACCTCAACTTCATCAGCAGTCGCGATAGCATGATGTCCCAGATGCCAAGTAGGGATATCAATGAACATAGATTTACCAAGGATGATATATTTTTATTTTTTAATCCCAAACTTCAATCGCCAGTGATCAGAATAACGAACACATATGTCTATTAAGGCCTGAAGACCAGTAATGGTCGAACTCATAAGGGTTACATCATCAGCATATGCACAAGATTTGATTTTTAAGTCAAACAACCGAATCCTATGGGGTGCATTTTGATGTTCATTAAATAAGTCGTCAACAAAGATGTTGAATAATAAAGGGGATAAAATGCCGCCTGGTTTCATTCATTGGGTGATGTTAAACACGTGGCGAAAGCCACCTTTCCATCGCAATGTGGCGTTGGGGGATTTGTACCATCCATGTAAGAACAGCCAGTGGTTAGGAGGAATAATTCCCCATAGCTTAAAAAAATACTGTCATGCCAAATACAATCAAAGCATTTCTCCACGCCTAACGTACGCAGATACATCAGAGAACCCCTGTCATTAAACTCAGCTGCAGTATCATTTATCATAGAGATTACAAAGGATGTGCAACTTCCTTTACAAAATCCATACTGGTTGTTGAAGCTTCATAATCAGGCTTATTTAAGAGCTCGATCATTTTTGCATTGGAAATAATAAAAGTAATAGACCTGAAACTTTCTGGTTTATTGAGGTCTAAGGATGGTTTCTTGAGAAAAGGAAAAATTATGCCAATTTTAAAAACCTCTGGTACAATACAGGTAAAGAATGGCAGAGTGTATGTTGGATATTATATAATGCAGATGAGAGACCGTGCCAGAGGTGCTCTGCTGATATTCCATCAATGACGGGAGAGCCATGAAAATCCATAGACCTAACTAACTGCGGTATTATATCAGGATTAACGGTTTCACTGGTCAAGTTGCCCTTAACAAGGGTTGCCTAGGAGTTACCAAATTCAGATATATGAGAATGGTGGCCATCTATTTCTTTACAAATTGACATGGCGTTTTTATAAAACCTAGCAAGGGCATGTGGAGCCAGAGTGGAATCAATATTTGAATGTCTCTGATTTTTTTTTTTTTTGTTTTTTTTTTTTTTTTTTTTGTTTTGTTTTGTTTTTGTTTTTTTTTTTGTTTTGGTTTTGTTTGCTTTTAGTTTTTTTTTTTTTGTTTTTTTGTTTTTTTTTTTTTTGTTTTGTTTTGTTTTTCTTTGTAAGCAGAAGCAGTACTCAACTGGCTGTTTGTCAATAAAGTCTGCCACCATAAAATTGTTAGCTGTTAAAAATCGTACAGTATGCTGCCATGTCTTGTAAAACCCTTACGTTTAAGCCATTTATGATGTAATTTAGATGATGAAAGGAGCTGTGTATTGAAATCACTAAAGAATTTAACTGAAGTGGACTGGGGGTTAGAATAAACAATAGCTTGTATAACATCTACCTTTTCAGTGGGTATGGCAGTATTCTGAGAATTACTCCCATTGAAAAAAAGGCATGTATGCACAATTGATAACTTGTACGAGAGCACCACAATTATTGTATAAAACAATAGTGATGACGCGGTTTGAGTGCATCGTAATCTCGCAAACTGTAAAAGCTTCATACCTCTTTACCATGATGGCCACGCCACCAAAATGGTTACCACTATAATTGGGTTCTACTTTGGTTCTGCCAGATTTCGAAAATACCATTTGTGGCTTATGGGAGTACAAATAGTGACAGAGTTTAAAACTTTTTCGATAGTACTAAGTTCTTGTGGCCGGAGCCACGTTTCGTTGAGACACATAATATTATGCGTTGACATACCTTGCTTTACATAATCTGCGGATTGCATGAAACCATGACAGTTAAAGGTCTCACATGTAATAGTTAAACTGCCAGCAAATGTATGAACCTCATCATTAACAGCATAAATGATGTTAGTTATTGAAATATGACTCTCTCTGACTGGCGGCTTCAGTCATGCCAACTTGGGTATCCAGGACAGTATGCTCTACTGTACAAATGTCCATATAAGTCTTTTTCCTTGTGAACAGGGTTTAACTCTCCATTTTGGGATCTGAAGTCGCGGTCGATATTGCAACCAAGTAGGCTTGGGAAGTCCCTATCGCGCTCACATTCCAAGCGGCACAGGACAAGTCCATATGTACGGGACCACAGTCATGGGAAAACGGCCGTATGATGCTGCCTTGTCGGCGGTGGCATGGGTTGGGGCCCTCTTGTTGCCCGATGGGTAACTTGCCTTGTAGCGGTAGGTGGGTGACTGGGTTTTGTGACGTTGCCCTGCCACGGTACAGTCGGTCGCCGGCCGCATGTTTAGGTGCTTCTCCAGGTACAGCAGGCTTCACAGGCTTTGACACTGTAAGTTTTCTCGGAGGACTCTACCTTCAGTTTGCCAGGATAAAAGATCCTAATTTTTATGCCTGCAGGACACGGAGATGCTCTATTGACACCCAGTGCTGTGTTAATCATATCTGGTGGCAGTGACACACAAAAAGACTTCCCTTTAGGATATTTAGCCAGTTCGTTTACATTGTACAGGGCAACACCATATTTCTTAAGATGATCCTGAATGACAATTGTTGATGTTCTCTCGACTTCTGTCACTTTATCAATACTAAACCACCCGCGCACAGTGCCAAAATTTCTGAACGTACTATTCCGGTCGCCATATGGGTCACTCTTATTATGCAACTCATCCTGAGATGATGAAGTGGTGGTATCCTTGTGAAGGCGACTTGGCATTAAGATCACTTTTTTAGCAACGCTCCCCCCAAGGGATACCACGACTCTCATCAGCAAACAACCGCAGATACTTGGCCATTGATAATATGACCAGCAGCTTGGGTCGTTTGAACCTTATCTGTAGACCTACTAATATTCGTTGGTAGGTTAGAGGCACTGCCAATGTTGTCTCTCAAGGTGGGCTTAGCTTCCCCCCGATATCTCAGTGTTTTATTTTGCAGCTTTAAATTGGCAATGTCACAGTGGATGGAGTTCTTTTCTCTGTTCTTGTTTGTCACGGTCAACATGAGGTTGGCCATGTGGGAGACCTGGTCATCCCCTGTTGTGTGGGCAGTGGCGTTGCCAGGTAGAATGGAGTCGTTCTGACTTGAATTTTGGCGTCTGGTTATGGAAAGTTTTGCTAGATTTTTCAAAGGCTTTTCATCAGTCAAACTCTCTCCTAAGGAGATGGTATCTTGAAGTATCTTATGCTTAACTCTGCGATTGACGGGGTTTCTGTTTGCATATTCCGTGAACCGTGACTACAATTTTGAACATAGTTCGTTTCTGAGGCAAGATGTTCATCCTCAAAGGCATTAATATCTGTAAGTTGAGTCAAGAGCTTAGATGATTGTACGCCTGGATCGCTTTTGGGATCCTCAGAACCCATGGCAAGTGTACCAATTGAACAATCTCTCATTGTTGCCAGCCGTATCTCGTGGGTTGGTGGGGAAGAATTCTTCAACAGATCGAGGAAAGTTCAACGTGAAGAAATCCACTCTGCTCACGTGGGCTAGAACCCATTGTGCTCATGTGGTGAAATGTCCAAAGTATAGGCAATAAGAGAAAGTTAATAAATGAAATAATACAGTTTTTTGCAGCTGTGGTTTTTCTCACGACCTTCACTAGTCACAGCGCCCCATAGATAAATGAATGGAGCGACCCCTCTCCTAATTATATTAATTTAATAAAATCACCAATTGATGAAATCCTCCTTTGGTGTCTTTCTGTCAGTAACTACAGGTTTTAAAAGTCTGTGAAAAGATATGTCATTGAAAATATGATTTAATAATGTGTCAAATTCTTTCGTAAGGAATAATTTGCTGATAAATTTTTTGAACGGTTCAAGTGAAAAATACGATAAATTTATGTCGACCAGTATGGGATTCGAACCCACTACCACAAAACTGATAGTGGTCTGGAGTTAAGTACAAGTCTCACTGCACAGAGACCATTGGCATTAATATATTTTCTAAGAAAAAGATGGTGCCAGATACGAATGGTGAGACTTATTAGGATGTTTGAAATGGCCATACATTACATCTTTGCCTTGCTTGAGTATCAAAGTTGCTAGACCATACTAACACGATCACCCCATAAATAAGACCACACCTGTGGTAACCATGCATTTTTGAATTCAGACTATTCCCCAATAAGGATCACTTTAGGGACAATTACAAGTGGTATTATTACCAAGGTTTTAGTGTTTTTTACCGTTACTTAATAAACATGCCCATAATACTAACTTCACAATTTGAACAAATGAAGTTTGTTAATATGTACATGCACATTCAATTGCAATGGGTATAAATTTTAATATATTAAACACGATGCATACCGGTTAAGTAAAGATATTTTCTAAAATCAGTATAGATTGGACAAAGTTAACTTCGCATTTCGTTAACTAGTCATAATGACAAGCAATCGATTTTTCAAAAAATTAAATGGACCCATTATAAATTCCTGAAGATATATCTTTACTTTGGGGTCCTGCCCACAGTAATGGAACTTCAAGATAAATTCATAGCCATCCCGGTGAAGGTGACTTTGTTGCTTCACATTACATCACTCTTATTCTACCAGGCAAAAGAATTATTTATTTATACTGAACTAACTAAAAAATACCTGTAAATTTAGTCCTAAATAAAATGGTCCTGCTGTTTGGATCAAAATTCCCGTCAGTGCGAAGTTGAGAAATCATCTAATACATGAAATTAGCTTATATACAATATTCACGCGTGCGCGCGCGCGCACACACACACACACACACACACACACACACACACACACACACACACACACACACAGAGTTCTACACAATGCCATTATTATCAAGTCCTGTCAGCTGTGTGGCAGTTGAAAGATATTGATGAAGAAACTTAATTGAAACTGCCCCCAGAACACATGTCCATTTAATTTAACACACACTACCTGCCAGTGTGTTTTTGAATAATCACGCGTTTTAGTAAATTGCCTGTTGCAAAGCAGCATAGACCCAAATGGACTAAGACAGCCTAAAAATCTGTTGTCTGCGTTTAAGAACGTATAGCCTCAAACGTCGTTAGCTCAGCTGGCTTGTCATGCAGCAGAGCTTATGTCAGTGCTCTATGTGCATGATATGTTCACAATTCTTATTTGCGATGCTGAACAAAACCGCCATGTCGAAGAAATCATTGCCTTACACAACCTATTGTACATACTGAATTGTAGCCAACCAAATTTTCCAACAGGATCCCATACCTGTTTTGGCATCCCAAAGTGGCCACGAACAGTGAAAAGAAAAAGCAAAATGGTGGTTATATAAAACGCATAACTGTTAATCATGGGTCATTATATGATGGACCCCAAAGCAAATCATTGGTTAAACAGGTTTGGCTTCTGACATGGCATGTTAGCGTGTCTAAGGATATTGCCAACTGCAGGTCCACAAAGAAGTGATGACTTACGGACATATCGTTGTCAGATATAAGTGGCGTGTACACTGTATACGATATATATATATATATATATATATATACATATATATATATATATATATATATATATATATACATATATATATATATATATATATATATATATATATATATGTGTGTGTGTGTGTGTGTGTGTATGTATATATATATACATATTCTTGTGCGTTTAATCATTTACTTATTCATATTATTGTTTATGTATTCACCTATTTGTCTACCTTGTGTGCCAGGTGATATATAATTGTCAACAGAGCGTCCGTAGATACTTCCCAGTTATCACCAATGTCCACGTTCAGATTAGCGTATGATTGTATATTTGCTTATTATTTTTGTATATTTCATGTTATCTCTTTTTGTTGGGGCTTATTCTATTTCAAATAATGAAGCTTATATTATCGTCTTTAGCTGTAAAGGCTATATAATTAGCTTTGTCAAAGAATGTCAAATTAATTTTACTACAAGTACGAAACTTTCTGTGTTAACTTAGAGTACTTCCTTGGACTATTCTCCTATTTATGCAGATGGTTTCAGATAATCTCATTACACTCAATACTGTTCGATAAATTTATTTACGGAGTCAATATTTTTTTATTCTCGGTGCAAAGAGAGGCGCTAGTTTATGCATTCTGTTACGTATTGTTGCTTTGGCGTGGTTTTAAAATACTATACTACATATATACCTTCACTTGCCACATACTTGCGACATTGTTCCAAATTGTCGAAATGTTGTTGAAAAATTGATGTCTTACTGTAGTAAACCTATTATCTTATATATATATATATATATATATATATATATATATATATATATATATATACTTACTTTCTGTGAGTGTAAGTGTGGGTGCTATCTTTGTCTGTGTACCAATTTTAGTGTTCATGTGCAACGAAGGGGTATGGCTCTATCCAACACATTTTATAAGAGTGATTGCACCATCGGCAAATTACATCTCAGGCCTGCTATAGCACAGGTTGTTATTTACTACTTTGTTGATGCTTTCCACTGAGTTATGTTTCTCGGGTAACTGGATTCACGGCACATTTTTGCTCCTATGCCTCCTCACAGTGTTATTCTGTCATGCATATTTTTCATGCAAATATATTTCACTGCATTACACATATGGTTTGGTGGCATTCATCCCTACCGCCCTTCTGTCTTCCACAAACTTCCCATTAGTATACATGTTGTCATCCTTTCCAGTTGTTTGTTTACTGCTTACACTCTGTCTTGCTGGTTGCTAATTGTATAAAGTCAGACAACGGATATGTTTTTAGCTATGTTTGTAATATCTAATTTAAAAAATGTATATTTCACCTACATGAATACTTACTAAATGTTCTCCCTTTATTATTATTAATGGCAGGGGATGTTCAGATTAGTCCTGGACCAACACTAAAGTTCTGTGACATATCTTTTTGTGATCTAAACGCCAGAAATTTGACTTAAGAACTAATGTCAGAAAAAGCCAATATATCTCCTGAATTTGATATCATTTTTGTTTCCGAAACTTTCTTGTCACTCGACTCTCCTGAGGAAACCTTGTTCTGCCTAACTTTCACAAAATCATTACATGCAATCGGCTCAGTGGCGTCGGTGGTGGAGTCACTCTTTTTGTATCCCAATCGTTTGTGGTCAGTGGACGCACTGACCTTGAAATACCTGATCTCGAAATGTTGTCGAGTGAGGTCAGATGACACAATAATAAATTTCTTCTGCCGAACATAATTATCATAAATTCTGTA
Source organism: Hermodice carunculata (assembly GCA_964020975.1). NCBI lineage: Eukaryota > Metazoa > Annelida > Polychaeta > Eunicida > Amphinomidae > Hermodice > Hermodice carunculata. The sequence goes on from OZ026618.1 coordinate 79,723,825, forward strand.
TCTCTTTAAATAATCCTAGTCAAAATAAGATAAGTTGGTGGCGCACAGTCAAGTATTTTCTAAACTGTAACCACATAACCTCAATACCTTCGATATTAGTAAATGATGATCATATAACTGGCAGTTTATCCAATGCTAAAATTTTCGATTCATTTTTCTCAAGCAATGCACACTTGACTCTGTATTTGCCTCTCTTCCTGAGTATATTTTACATCCCAATAATACAATTCGGTTAATTGCTATTTCGTATAAGCAAGTTCTGGATATTCTACATAGCTTATATGTTTCTAACGACACCGAGCCCAATGGCATTAGTGCCAAACTTTTAAAGAAAAGTGCACCTTCCATTCATAAATCATTAGCTAAACATTTTTTAAATCTATCTTTGAATAATAATACGTTTCCTACTTAATGGGAACAAGCTAATGTTACACCTTTACATAGGAAAAGCGCTAAAAATGTCTGCGGTAATTATCTACCAGTTTCCTTGTTAAGTTGCGTTGGATAGGTATTTGACAAAATCATTATCAAGCATGTTTTCAACTTTTTTAGGGACAATCAATAGATATCACCTAACCAATCTGGTTTTACACGGGGCGATGTTAAGCAGTTACTTGTAATAAATCAAGAGTAATGTGTTGCTGTTGATCAGCAAAAAGAGGTACGCCTTGTTTCCTTGGACATCAGCAGGGCTTTTGATAAGGACTGGCACACTGGCTTACTTTACAAACTTGAGAAAATGGAATTTGTGGGGATCTATTGAGATGGTTTTCTAATTATCTTTCAAATCGTCAGCAACGTGTTGTGATTCAAGGACAATCTTCTAGCTGGGGAACAGTGAATGCTGTGGAGTTCCACAGAGCTCTGTACTCGGCCCTCTTAATTTTTTTAATCCACATTAATAATATCGTTGACCTTGTCAGATATAATATCAAGTTATTTGCCGATGACACATCTCTTTATTTAACAGTGGACGATCTTGCAACTGCAAGTGAAATTATAAATTCGGATCTTGTGCCTATTGATGAATGGCAAACGACTGGTTAATTACCTTTGATGCCCATAAAACAGATAGGATGCTAATTACACGTAAGGTTGTTTCTCCGGACTACCCACTTATTACTTTTCAAGGCCACACACTGCAAAATGTCAATACCCACAAACAGCTTGGTATTATAATACACTCTGACCTGAGATGATCTGACCACGTTAACAACCTAGCTGCTAAAACTAGAAAGCTTCTTAACATCATGAAAAGCCTCCAGTTTCGCCTGGACTGCCAAACTTTACAAACCATCTATTTTTTCTTTTATAAGACCTCTTTTAGAATATGGAAGTCCTGTCTGGGATGGCTGCACATCAACTGATGCTGATAAACTTGAAACAATTCAGTTGACTGCTGCAAAAATAGTTAGTGGTGTGATGTATGGGACATCGAATGCTAAAGTGTGTGAAGAACTTGGATGACAAACCCTGGCCTCTCGTAGAATAGCCAAATTATCAGTAATGTAATGTATAAAATAGTTCACGAATTATTTGCAATCTATTTTTCCAGATAATGTGAATCAATTTCCTAAATATTATTATACTTAACAAAGATATGATCTGCCTCATTTCAGAGCCCGCACTGATTTATTTTACAATTCTTTCTTTCTGCCAGCTGTACGCGTCAGGAATAAACTGCCTTTGGAAATTTGAAATTTGCCATCTCTACCCATATTTAAATTTAGATTATGTGATCACTTTGGGTGGTCGAATAAGCGTCCAGATTATTACAATTTCGGTGAGAGATATAGTTCTGCATTGCATCCGCTTTGTTAGCAGTCAGTTGAATTCCCATCTATTCATATTCAAGATGACTCTGCCCTAAAGCAATGTAGAGTCTTTTAGTTGCCTCAGTGGGAGCTTTGTAGTGTCATGTTCTTTTTATTACACTCGGGGCATGGTCAGCTTTAATGCAACACTTGGCAACATGCTGTCACTAGTTGAGGGAAGGGTATAATTTGAAGCCAACGTCAGTTTGGGAGGATATCCAATTTAGTGGGGTTTTGTGCATACTGTAGGTAAAAACAACAGGAGCGCGGGACCTGCTGACAGTAAGGATGCTGCATTTGTTAGCGTTGAACTCCATACTCCATATTTTACTCCAAGAGAATATTTTCTCTATATCATTATGTAGTACACGTGCATCAGCTTCCGGATTAATTTTCCGAAAGCATCTGGAATTGTCTGTAAAAAAAGGAACATGGTTGTGCCCTTTGAGAGAGTGAGGGGCATGTTGTTATTATATAGTAAAAACAGGAAAGGTCCTAAAATAGAACCTTGTGAAACACCAGATATGACAGAATTTCATTCAGAGTGAGACCCTTATACCAGGAAACACTGCATTCGATCCTTTATATAACTAGTAAACCAGTTGTGGATGTGACCATTGATACCAAAGCTCTTTAATTTGTGCAGTAACAGGTGGTTGCGTACAGAGTCGAAGGCTTTGGTAAAAGCGAGATACAATACATCAGCCTGAGTCGTCTTAACTAGATTTTCAACCAATTTGTGGACAAAGTCCACCATTTGAGTGGCACAAGACTTACCCTTAAGGACGCCATGTTGAAAGTGATGGAGTGCGTTCTTAAGCACAGGAAAGATGTGACTTAGAACACATCGCTCTATCACTTTACTTAAAATACATAGTAATGATATCGGTCGATAGTTATCAACGTCTTCACGGTTGCCTTTCTTATGGACTGGAATTACGCTTTCATCTTTCCCTTGAGATGGAGTTTTACCTTGTTCCGTAGATTTTGCAAAAAAGGGGTTTCCTTGAGGCGGCTAATTCAGCTGCACATTCTTTCAAGATACGACCTGCCCAATGGCTTTGTTTGGATCAAGGTGAAGAAATATTTTCTGTATTGCTTCGGTTGAGAATGTGCAGTGAGCCAGTCTCGGATCCAAAATTGTGGCGAATTCGGGGCAAGGCAGTGATTGACTATCTTGAATAAAGACAGAGTAAAAAAAACGACTAAAGACTGACGCTTTTGTTGCGGGGGTAAAAAATTCCTGTCCAAACCCTTTGCTTATATTAGGTAAGTTTTTTGCACTTGGTTTTTGCTCTAAAAACTAACCAAAACTGTTTGGGGTTTTCATATACTTGCGTACTTAAGATGTCAATGTATTCCACGTACTTGAAAGCAACCAAGGTTTTTACATCATTTGTAAGTTTACTGAGGTTGTCTTTCAGGTGTTGGGAATCCGAATTCTTTAATTTTCTACGCATAGTTTCTTCTTTGTTAGACAAGTGAATAATTTCACTGTCAATCCAAGATGGGGCGGTACTGTCACGCACTTTGACTTTAGGTCCTAAATGTGTGCACCAGGCACCGCTGCAATTTTGCGTCCTATTTATGATTTTTATATGTTTTTTCTGTATATAGACTTCTTGTCTAAAACCGTGATCTAGGTTCACTTCAAACTTTCTTGCAGTGTTCTTTTAGGAGGTCTCCACCAAGTTTGTTTGAATGGTCACCCTCCAATGATTTTTTTTTTTTTTTTTTCATGAATCTATTTGTTAATTTTCTGGCAAGTCTGGAATATCTTCTTGACCACAGCTGACCAAACTGCTTCAAAACCACACAGGTACAGTCCCTGGGGCCCCTAGTTGTTGAGTTGTACACCAGGTGGTGCTGCAATTTTTCACAATCATAATTGTTTAAACTACAACAGCAGAAACTTAAGCAAAAATTGTCCTCACTTATGGCACATAAAAAGGTGCATGCTTGAGTAATGTTCCTTTGAAAGCTTTCAACATTATTTTCTTTTTCTTTATTTCTTTAAATTTTCCAGCAACATTTATATTTTAAATGAATTTGCTTTAGACAAATTTTAGAAATACTCCCAAAATGTCATTGGCTCTCAGCTCTAGTACCATAAAGGTCTGTTCATTTGCAACATTGATTTTGTCAACCACTTAAGTCAGCTGAGCATGGGCTTTGTCACACGCTACTTTAGTTTAAATATTTCAATTATCCTTGCCAACTCGGATGACATTTAGCTTTATAATATTTTTGATTGAAAATGAACAAACAAGCAAACAAACACACAAATAAACAAACGAACGAACGAACAGATAGATAGATAGATAGATAGACAGACAGACAGACAGACAGACAGACAGACAGACAGACAGATAGATAGATAGATAGATAATCGGACAGCCTTTCTCCACGCCATGTAGAAAAGTTAAACAAATTTACTAGACAGGTCTCACAGCTGACATCCATACAGTGGCATACAGTAACTTTTGAATAATTTTTATCTGGTCGATAAAAAACTTTGGTTAAATTGAGATACAATTAGATTGACTTCAATATTGAAATCTCGAAATGAATGTCTGATATTTATTTCTTCCACATAATTTCACTGTCATACCATTTCGTATAAAAATTATTAATTTTGAACTAATATGTTTTCGTTAAACCACATTAACTCTTTACGGATTCAGACATTCTTTTAGCAGAAAAGAAAGATCGAAATTGGTTCCAAGCTTTTATAATGTGTTTATAAACTGAAGGCATATTTTTGAGGTTTGAAGTAACAAAACAACGGCTTTGAAATAAATCACAAATAGATATTCCAGGAAAGAGTTTTTGTAGAGTTCTTAGCAATTTCATTACATAATATGCGTTTGACCTATGAAATAAGTGGCGATTTACACTGTAACTCAGAGTTAGGGACTTTAAAACCACCACCCAGTGTTTTCGGATACCTAATTAACATTTTTAACTTTCGAGATATTTCTTCCCCATATAAATGTGTTGATTGCGTTTTGTACCTTTCTAAGCATATCAGTGGTAATGAAACATTTGAGTCACCATAAATCAATTTTAGAATACCTTAAGATTTTATGACCAGAACTTTCCATATTACTCAGAGATCTCTCATTTTTCAAATGTTTAAAATATCAAGACAAGACATATTGGCCACCCAAAACTCATGCTTGCGTCATTTGTGCCGAGACAAAACTTCCTGACTTGCCCTTTGTTTTTAGATGTCACAGGGCCCATGTATGTACGAAGATGTAGCTTTCAGGAGATACGTTGCCTGTATCTTTGAAGCCATTGAACGCCTAAATCTCCAGAGCATTTTGACAAAGGGATCAACTGGTGCCTGAGTTGACGAGAGTCTGCAGCATTCGCTAAAAGGTGAAATGAATATTTGAACACGAGGGTGGTTAACATATTTAATACCTACTAACATATATAACAACAGTTTAATATGATATAAATGAAGTACCTGTCAGATAAATTATACTCTGTTGCAGCAGTACATTTACAAACAGAACAAACCACATTGAAATGTAGAGTTATCAGTTCATTTTAGCAGACAGGGTTATTTTACACAGGCTTGTCTAGCACCACTTATTAATATATAGCATGCTTGTAGTATTATGTCTACATTTGTATTTGCAACTAATATATCTGAATCGTGTTATATTTCAGCAAAACGGCAGGATTTTACACAGCCCACTGACTTAGCGAATTTAGACTTTTTGGGAAACCACACTTTGTGACACATGATTTCCACATGACACATCGACGTGGTCCTACTGGAAACCCTTGTCAATTATTGCCACTGTGAATTGTAATATGTATATATATGTATATGCATAATACCGCAGTATCTTTTTATGATAAACTCTTCCTTTCTTGACCAATTGCTGTCCAATTTGGGTAATTGTATTGTATATATATATATATATATATATATATATATATATATATATATATATATATATATATATATATATATATATATATATATATGACAGGGACCGGTGTAATTTCATCACATCTGGTCCCTAGATGATATATTGCACGGTATTGTGAATAAATTTGCTTCCTTTGATAGGTTTTTTAAAGACCTTTTGGCCAATCATTCACCCACGAAGAAAATGAAATGTTTGGATATTGATATTCAGCCTAATGGAGCTACCATATTGATTCAAGACATTAACAACTACCTTTCAGTCAAATAGCGTGTCGACACTAGACCTTGCTGAATCTACACTGTGTGCGGTAGGCACGTAGGGACAGGGAGGTGTATTAGCTACCCTCACAAGGTTTGATAGCTTCAGGCTTTGTTCTTTTTTTGTGATATATATTTACAAAGAAGTTTCGACAAAAAACATAAACGTGCTTTTTCAAAACATTGTGCCAAATTGTCTGAAGATGACATGCATATACTTTCTTACAGCACCTTACAAACAAATTTTTGCCACGTTAAAACAAATCAGTGTCACAGTAACATGTACTTGAAAAATTGATTAGTAATTTTCTCTTGAGTGTGCCCTCAGATAACTAGCATTGTCTAATCTACCTGGCAACATTATCAAAAACACTCCTCAAGATGAATTCGCTCCTCATTCTTGTTATCTATTATGTTGCGGCAATATAGTTTGGCATCTCACCCATTAAGAGAAACCATAACATGGTGACAGGAGGGTAGCTTGTGTCTGGAGCTATGGACCACCGTATGAAAGACATGCTACTTTGTTTGATAAAATCTGAGAGGATAATTTCTCGTCAGCTCTCAGACTGTACACTAACCATCTTGTGGCGTCAGCATGTGTCTGTATATGTCTTTCCTGTCTTAGTTGTAATTGTTTTGTGTTGTGGCAGCAGTTTACAGTGGCCTGATTTCTAAGCCTTCATTGGGTGACGTTGGCATTGAAAGTCCCGCTACTGTTGACGCCCCAGTCATTACACTACATGCCTGCTGCAAGCGCATAATACAAAGTCTGGATAATCGTTTGGAATGATTTGCTTCAACACCTTGTAGTTGTTATGTTTTATTTCATATCAACCCGGTGGTTCCATGTGGCCTTTGATAAAGTTTCCTGTCAAATGGATTTCATGTAAATTTTAACAGATATGGTCTGCTTGGAATTTTCCCCAGTCTCCGTTGTTATCAGAGACTATTAATAGAATCCTTAAATTATTATTCTATTTTAAAAAGTAAATTGATTTAAAGGAAGGGAGAGAGAGAGAGAGAGAGAGAGAGAGAGAGAATATACTAGAAGGTAGCCTAGCCACCCACCTCCCTTCTAAAAGTATATGTACGTGAGAGAAACTGAGGCAAGCCCAGTTATATATAGGTCTCCTCACAATAATTTGAAACATATGCAAACATGTAAATTTTACAGTTCACTTAGATGGCAGTTTGCATATGCAATATAGCCCAGAATGCAAGCGAAATGTACTAAGGGTAGAAAGATTAGGATATAAAAAATTTAAAAAAAGATACAATCAGCATGCAAATAACAGCAAGTGATCTGACACCCAGTACTTATTCTATGACAGCTTTCGCAGAACTTGTTGACAGGACAATAATCAACTGACATAATCGACTGATTTGCACGTTAACTGTTTCTTGACCCATGTAAATACCTGGCACTGACTGAAACACAGGGGGAGGGGGGGACACATAAGTATGAATTTAGTAAAACGAAAGGAGAAGGGCCACTTGGTTACTAATTGCTTATGAATGTTTTTTACATTCTGCACATACAAAATCAGACTGAAGTCTTCCATATAAGAAAGTATGTAATACTGTACTGCTTCTGTCCTGATTCTGTGTTTTATCCAGTAATTATAGCTGTATCATCCAAAAAAGGCAGAAGATACAGACTGGGAGATAACCCTGTCCATATCACCACAGTGCAAAGGTCAATCCGTATCACCACAGTGCAAAGGTCACTGAGAACTACTTTCCTTCTAAATTCTTGTAGTAGGCGCACGTCAAGCATGTAGTTTTCAAATGACCCAATTACTGGATCTTGCGTTACAGTTATTCATACGCAAAACTATGCAAAGCCTTGTTTGGTGAAATAAACGTTGACACTGTTTTTTATTGTTTTTTTTTTTTTTTTTTTTGTATTTAACGATGAAAATATAATTACAGCTATAATTACTGGATAAAAGTAAAACCAGCCACGTGGAGGAGACTCGTCAGCAGACTGGCCTCGTTCCCGCGGCGGATCACTCCTCGTGCAAGCACTCGGAGTGATCCGCCGTGGGAACGAGGCCAGTCTGCTGACGCGTCTCCTCCACGTGGCTGGTTTTACTATTATATATAAATTTTTTTAAAGTGAAACATGAACGACTTTGAGAAAGAGACACTACATTGCGATGTTCCACGTCTAACTGCGAATGCATTACTGCGGCTCCAATTCCCTCAGGTGAAAGAAACCAAAGTTTCTGAGAAACTTTCTGGGTAGCTCAAGGTCCCCATATAAAACCTACTCAGATCATATTGTTACAGGAAACCTGTTTGAAACGGTGACACTTTTGCCTGAGGTAGGAATCCTTGCAGTTATATATCCCAGATTGGTACAGTGAAGACATAGCAAACTCTTATGGCTGAAATTATAATGTCGACACAAAACATATGTGGTTATCCCTAGTACAATAACATACTTGTACCAGAATACAACCAAGACCCCACACTAATCATTTTAAGCATTGTAAGTCTATAAATCAATTAACATGTTGATAATTGTCCTTTCATGACACTATGTCATCATTGTTCCATTATCGGATTGATATTTGGGCAACATTACTGACTGCATGGTTGAAAAAAAAACACAAAAAACTGAGTTGTACTTCATTTGACCATAGCTTATATTCTGGTGCTTTGATGTGCACCGTCTGTACATTATGAAATTTATATTGTCCATAGGCATAATAACAAACTAAGATTTTGTTAGTTTTACTTTGTCTTCAAAAACTATGGGCCGTGAAGTATGTGTCTTGTATGGGAGGGGCTTTAAAACAGTAAAAATGAAACAAAAATTCATTAAAAATATAAATCAAGTGCTTTATTAAACAAAAGCCCTAGATAGCTACCCAAAGTACATCGATTTTGAACTTAGTCTGGCAAAACTTTCGTTATATATTTTCGTATGCACTGCGAAAAAATTAAAAATTAAAAAAAAAAAAAAAAAAAAAACAGGTAGCTATAGCTTCTGTAAGCAACACTGATGGACAGATCTAAAACGTATATAAAAAACAAAGGCTTCATTTAGGGTATCAGTAATTACAAATCAGAAACACTCCCTGGGCAGCAGGATTTACGTCAAGGTGGACTTAAAGAGTTTTCCCATTCCCGTGATAGAAGCTTCTAAAATACTAGCAATTCTGTAATGGCAACAATGTATTAAGTAATTTTTGGATAACTGAAAATGATATGATATTGCAACAATTCGATTTATCACTTTTTCAATCAACAAGCAGTAAAGTTTTGCAAAGCCAAAAAAAAACAAAAAAAAACAAAACAAAAAAACCAAGAAAATATATAAAAAAAGAAAAAAAAATCTGATAACGGTTGCCAGATGTTTACTTGTGAAAAAACTGTTGCCATAACTGGTCTTGTAAAAGTGCTGAACGTACTGAGCACAAAGGCAGGCACGAAAAGATAGAGTGTAATCAAATATGAAAAGTAACACTGTCTGTAAAAATCACTGGTGTAGTATTCTTGTTTAAATATAAATTAATGTCCGCAGTACAACGTATTCATTAATCAATCAATCCACCACACTCAAAGAATTTTTTGTACACAGGTGTTTGCTGAAAGAATATACAAGACATATCTGATCTATTGCACTGCTATTCATGGGCATATTCATTATTACATGCTGAACATTGATAACAGCTCCATCCTAGATATGGCAAATATTTTCACTGGACATACTTATGCATGGTTATATGTACTTTAAACATACATTGTTAATAGATATTCCTTTTTAAAATTATATTTTATTTAGATACATGTACAAATAAAGCCAGCTAAGGCATTGAGGCTTGCTGAAAACTGGCATCAGACTTGACATGAAACGAAAGCTCCATGTTCAGATATTTAGCAGCCGGACACACAGTTCCTCGAGCCATAAAATTATCAACTAACCTGCAGAGGTCGGAGCTTTTCATTGCCTGCATAGACTTGACTTGCCAAAATCAACGTATTACTTTCACCTTCTGAATAAAGAAATATATGTGAGCAAGTTTAAGCACCTCCACACAATATAGGCTAGCTAGATCCAGTATTTTTATTCCCACTGACGTCACAACCACTACTACGAGATCAGAAAGATATTGTGAAGCAAAGGACGGTATGCACGGAAGACCTAGTGAGAGTTGCTCACATTTACAAATACTTGTATTGGATTCATTCAAATGCTTAACGGTAAGATGTTGATGTGTGGAGGTTAAAAGGACATCTACGAATTTGGAAATATACAGATAACCGATTGTTTACACACACACACACACACACACACACACACTCACACAAACACACACACACACAACCATAATATATATATATATATATATATATATATATATATATATATATATATATATATATATATATATATATATATATATATATTACGTTTCCATTGATATCTTTTACTGTATGAACTTTGATAGGTAGTAGTACACACAAAAGTTGCTTTGGTGTCTACTTGTCACTTAAGAAAGGTAACCTTGATATAATGAAGGTAACAGGACTGCTTTGTTGATCACATCCCTATCGTTCAGAGACAAGGATGTATATAGCGGTGACAATACACATCCTGTCTGTTCACCAAGCCCCTGTACAACATATAATAAACCAACGGAGTAAATGTGCACAATATCTTATGAATGGACTTTATCTTTTGAGTATAAAAATAAGGAAAATTAGAAGAATACAAATAAAACAGATGTCTGGCTGTATGGATACTACAAACAAAGGTGACGGCTTCAATGGTCCTATCTCCATGAAGGTAAAAGCCCAAACTTTATCTATTGCAAAATTTAATCTACAAAGGGTGTGAACATATTTTCTTAATAGCTCCTAGATATGCACAAAATAAAGGTTCCATAATGGAAAGATCAAAGTTACAAAGTTAACTGGGTCCGTTTGAGCTTTCATTGCTTCTGAAGTCTTTCATAAATTATTGATAATATTTTCTACTTGTTATATTGTGTCAGCCTCGTCAGACAGTATCTATTGGATACGACATTGGATACAAAACAGTTTTTTTATGTGTTGGAATTACAATATGACCATCCGAATCACCTGAACTGTGTCCAAGAGTTGTTTAACCATCATGGCCCTTCTGAATCTGGTGTAGCGGTGTAAACACATGGTCAAGAAACAACTTCAAAGGCATTACTATACTATGGATTACAGGAGAGGGGATATACTGTGTCAAACCTGGATATATATACATATATATATATATATATATATATATATATATATATATATATATATATATATATATATATATATATATATATATATATATATATATATATATATATATATATATATAACTAATTCAAACAAAGAAAGGTCTTATAAGAGACAGTTTCAGTAGCTTTTTCTGCCTTTTAACATTTCATACAAACGCAGTGTGCAACACCTGTCCAAACGTTTGCAATAAATATAGAATATTTGCGCTGTGAACATTTTTCATTTACAAAAGATAGAAGTGCTGTAGGGGAGCAAGGAGAATAAAGTAGACTTTGAAGAGCGCAAATTGTCGAGTGTTTCATTGTGTCTGTGTGCCAACCCAGACATTCGGCCCTTCCATGAAGTCTTTCTTTCTTTGCCTGCTAATTTTCAAACATTTTACTTGAAGACAATTATACGCAAAAACGCCAAACTTGGCCTCATTATGTCTGATAGACTTTCCATAATTACAAAAAAAAACAAGCGAAAGTGTATGATATTTCGGCTTTCGATTATGATTCCATACATAAAGTCTGGTTTTTATAAAGTGTGGTGCCATTTTTTTAAAATTTAGCAAATGGGGTACATTTGCAATTTAAGCCATGAATATGGTCAAAACTATAACAGGTTGAGTTGCCATACCAACGCCAATGGAAAGGTTTGTGCTGTGAGGGCATCCAATGAACTGCAAACAAAAGTTACAGGATTTCAATGGATGCTAATTAGGGTCACTTGAAAATTTTAAATGTTGAATATCTTAAAACCTATTGTGGGTAGAGGTGCCATTCAGCTTCAATTTATATGTTTGCTTTGTTGGCGCATCCAGTGAACCACAAACAAAAGTTGTATAACTTGGAATTATACTTAAAACACGAACTTGAAAAAATTTAATGTTGAATATCTATCTTCAAGCTATTTGTCACAGATGTGCCATTCCGATTTCAGATACTAGGTTTGTTCATTATCAATTTGTCTAAACCTAAACCCTCACACCCCACTATAGACAAAAAATCTGAACAGTGTGTGGTCCTATCAATGAAGTTGAAATAATGCAAGTTATGAGCAAAAATAGGATACTTTACATATTAAAGATAGACCAGACGTGCAACAGGCCATGATCTGTCATCAGCAGGCAATTACATGTTTATGACATTAATAAATTTGCTGTTTACATTCATGTCAGACATAACTATTTTTGTGCTACCGTATGGTGATCATTTTGTCATGTGTCCATGTATGTCAACAGTGATCTATAGATGAAACAAAGTTGCAATACAAAGTGTGCTAGAATTACCTAGAATTTCTCGCTACATGACCAAATCGTGTTTCGTAGCTAACACTTAATATTCTGTTTTGTCAAGAATTCGTTCTGTCTGTCTGGCATACTCGTTTTACCTGCAGATTTTTTCATGCCAAAGGATTTATTTCCCTGCAGGTTTTTACTTTAATTTTCCTGTTTTCTGTTAAGGAGCTTTTCCAATTTCAATTTAAATGTACAAAGCAACAAATTCCCTTTGTAAGCACACAGGCTTGTTCGGTTTTCGGAAATTCTTCCTTTCTAGATGGATCTACAAGTTGGACTCCTTTGAACGGATGCATATGCCTGTCACAATACTGAAATGTTCAGAACAGTGTGATGATAGTCACTTTTCTGAGAGGCCTGAGCTCAGTAGCAAGCAAACCATGTAAATGTATTAGTTTTCATATACAGTAGCCCCTCTTTTAAGACACTACATTTTCATGTGAAGGATCCCTGGTACTATCATCTCCACATTACTTGACCTGTATAAAGAGGCCCTCTGATTTATGTGACCACTTTTGGACCAGCCCTAGGATGGTCTGTCAAACGAGTGACCTCTGTATAACTTATCACGGTGGTCTGTCAAAGTGGTGACCTCTGTATAACTTATCACCGTGGTCTGTCAACGGATGGACCTCTGTATAACTTATCACGGTTTCTCCCATAATTACCCATGGCGAAACACAATCGTTCCCAATATATGTATGGAACGGTTTTACGACCGATAGGAAATAAAAGAGAGAATCCTATTGGTTGTTGTTCTAATTGTAAGCCAATCAGATTACGTAAGATAGAAAAGAGTAACTGAAAGTTCTTTCCTGCGTTAAGTCAATTTTAGGGTAGCTACTGATGAAAAACTACGATGTGCGAACTGTTTCCTGCCTAAGATGCCTAAAAATGCATGTAAAAGGTCTTTTGTTTTAATATCAGTACATTGAATTTTTATGAAAGGGAATAAAAATCACAGTATAAAGAGGCCCGTCGAGATGGTATGTCCACTGTCAACAGTCTGTTTTTCTTGCTGCGGGTTGAGCACTATGGACACCACCAAAAGATGTTAACTTAGTTTTTTACCAAACAGAAAAGTGCTAACTGTGCCTCCAAGTTTGTTCTGTGTCGTAGGTACAAAATGTATTGCTGTCTGTGACTGCCGTTTGTTGATTACAAATGTACCATACACGATTAATACAGGAATGACAAATTTGACGTGAAAAGTGCACATGTATTTACAATCACCACGAAATACCTTGTCTTCCAGCCGTGCCCATTTAAATGTGGGCTTAAAGTGGCTATTTTAGTTGAAGGGGAGAGACAAGTCAACATTCTTCCTTAAGTTTTGATATTTCCATGTACTTGTAAATGCAACTCAAATGACAAATGTTCCTTTTTGCATAATAGCACCCAGAGTACATGTTATCGCAGAAGATTGATTCTTCACAGCGACAGTGGTTAGAACTAAAAGGAGGGCGCGTTGTATCGTGATGGTTACAGCATGGTGGAATATGGGCATGTGTTATCCCGAGTGTTTCAAAAGCCTACTAGGGTGCAGATAACATCTTTGTTCCGTGCTGATATGTTAACCAAAACCAGTTTATCTGATAAGGAGTCATTTTCCCAGTTGGGACCCAAATGCTTGCTGTTACACCTCTCGTACAAAATTGAAGTACGTTGTTCGGTTGACTTCTGGTCATTATGTGCTTCATTAGTTTAACTGTGTACCAGTGATGGTAAAGTCCCATAGTGAATAAAACATGCTGTATGCATACACCATTATTGTCCTGAGTTATAATATATATGTATAAAAAGTCATTGCAGTGTTGGAATGAATCATATTCTTTTCTTTTTGAATTGCAAAATACTGCATTTCAGTGTTTGAGTTTGCATTTGCATTATCTTGAAGAAATCAAAAATCAGGAGTGGATAGATATTTTGTACTGAGTAACTTATATGAAGAAACGTTAAGATGCCATGAAGAACCGAGTCGTGAAGGTCTTTAAAAGAATCCTACCGCATGGTTCTTTCAAGACTTTATAGTCAATTGTGCATAACAACAATAGGGAGTGTCATAGTCGGACTGGCATGGTAAATTCACTTAATGTCACTGCAATTTTTTAATCGGTCATTTTTCTGGTAGTCCACAGTCGTGAAAGGAAAGCTCAACGACACGGTATTAAACTGGTTTAATAAAAGCTGTGTGTAATCCTAACCATTACTTTAACCTTAACCAAAACTCGAACCGTAACCCTAACTTGACATAGTGATAAGAAACTTCAATTCAATGCTTGAAACGTGTATAAACCGCGGAAATAAAATTAATATATTCATAGTACACAGATTGAGCTGCGATTGACAGATGAAGTTGCAGAAGGTGATAATGCTCTATCGTTGGTTCACATGTTTTCTTAGTGTCATTATTTTCACGCTTGGTTAGGTGTGCGTTCATGTTGTTCATCTGCAACGCAAAATGTTGTAAACAAAGATGACAGTGCCAGCCCTATCATGACACACATACCTACCATTTAATCGTCACTATACTGTCTGCAAAAGGTGGTCTCGTATTGCAGGTGGTCTTTAAAAATAAGTAGTATATTAGAGAAATAGACGCCTGTCAGGAAAAGATGGTCTTGATAAAATACGGGGTCGTTTTTGTGATAGTCTTTCTTAAGAGCAGGTAATACACCACAGAATAAACTTCCCAGTCCTATTTTACTTTCACAAAAAGTGTTCATACAAGAGATTTAACTTGAATGAAAAAAGTCTTTCAACAACTTTATTACCATTCTATGGTGAACACATCTGAATCATGCTTAGTTGGTCAATGTATTTGTCTATGATAAGAACCGTTGTCGAATCGTGTTTCGAGGATAAATGTATTGTCTGTGGTGAAAAAAGCTGAATCACGCTTCAGAGACAATTTACCTGGCAGTCACAACGTGGATGTTGATTTAACATAAAAAAGAGTATCCATATTTAATTATCCAAACAGTTTGTCATGTTTCGCTAGAACAAAACGCAAAGCTGTCTGGTTGCTATAGTATACAAAGTGGAGACTGTGGAGGAGCTCGACTGCTTTTCATACTGTTGGCGCCATCTATACTTCCAAGGAAATTATGAGTCAAAATGGCTTTATAAATAAATCATGTCCAATGCTAATATGTTAAGTAATATCAGTGACATTGACCTATCTTTCTTATGTCAGGAGATCTGTAAAAATTGGAAGATGTGATTTTGTGATGACCGGGTGTAGCTTGCACTTGAGTATATTGTACATAAAACTCTGCCGGGTAACGTATTTGGGGGGTCAGCGTGAACCAATGGTTGCGTAACCTTGACCTATTTTTCAAGGCCATTAAGCACCTCTAAAAAGGACATCCAATTCACTATCTGGTTAAAGAGTAAGGTGAATGATACCAAATGCACCACATATGTGTCTTCTAGAAGTTAGATATTGCCTAAAATAGATGATTTGGATTAATTGTTAAGGTCATGGCGAGTCTGCTTTTCAGGAAATGATTTTTGTTGATAGTCATCGGATTATTAGGCCCATGGGCCTGTTGTTCAGTATGTGCTCTCCTTTGCATGGAGCTTTCGTCAGCCACCTGTATCTTAAAATTGAAAGAAGCGTCCACAACTGTAGCTTAGTTGCCACGTGAATTCATGTCAAAAACGGGCATAGGACGATTCAGCAGCACCTCAAATTCTTCGCCAACAGGAACATATGTTATTCCAAGTGCAACACACCAGTGCTTAAATGTGAATGAAACAAACTTATGCCTTTTTTGTAATATACCATTAAGATTTCTGATAATTATATATACTCATCTTTTTATTTTATTACTTTCTTTAATGATGCAGCAATGGAACACGTTTCATGTGAAGGAAGATATTATTCCAATTTTGAAGAAACAGCAGTCAGATTTACAGTTGGATTAGGTAGATATCTTTTTGATTCATTGGCCAACAACGGTGCCTTTTTTCTTTTTTCTGAAGCAAAATACATTGGCCAGTCACAGCCGCTTTGTTCATAAGCCGAGAAGGAGTGAAAAGGCAATGCTGGTATTTATTGCTCCACCACGCCATTTTCTTATTTAGTCAAACCTACAAGTATCTTTCGCAGTTTCTTCGAAGGGCGAAGGGTTGGCTACCTTAACCCAAGGGCAGCATTTTTTTTTTATTATCCCTTACGGAAAGAACGCTTTCATATTCAATGCTCGCGAGAGCCCGATATTTTGAATATCGGGTCTCTTTGGGGGCTGATATCCGATTGACAGTCACTTAATTATGCACTCAAAAATAACAGAACAAGCAACACCCTAACGCAACTGTGCAGGCCAAGCCTATATTAATCACTCTCCATGGCACAGATAGTGGCGTATACTTTCCCACCTGCGTGTTTGTTGGAGGAAACCGAAGGACTCGGAGAGAACCACCGTACACAGCCAGAGTGGTAGAAACTCTTTCCACATGCTTCCCCGGCCGTGAATCGAACCTGGGCCGCAGAGGTGGGAGGCGAGCGTGTTGCAGCTTCGCCAACCGTGCACCCTTAATTTCCATTGTAGACCTCTCCAAAACAGCAAGATCCACTGTAAACGCCTACGGATATTGCTTGAGTGGGTCTCTGCTGAGTGTGTTCAAATGGTCACGCTCCAGTGATGCTTGGAGTCTTCAAATTTTTGTTTTTTTCCATTTGCCCAATTGCTTTGAAATTAAAGGACACCCCTAGACCTTAATATATTCAACATATGGCTCTGCATTTTGTTTCTTTCTATCATTTTTCGTGCTGTCGCTATACTTGGGTCCTGCAAAACACATCATGCAGATTGTTGTGAAACTTAATGGAAATGTATCATTGTGAAGGGTTCAAACAGAAGTATTTACTAGGTGATGATGTTCCAGTTCCCTGCTTTTTAATATATTTTTTCTCGATTGGGGTACTGGTCAGTGAGTGCAACATTCGTGTGGATTACTCTGTAAGTCAATGGAGATTGTAAATGCCATTCACATTTTGCATTTTTTTTCTCCAAAAGAGTCTGTCGTCTTCACTTCAAACTTGGTTGGAATGTACATTTGCTGAGGCTTTACTTTATTTTCTTCAAATGGTCACACTCCATTGATTTTGAAGTTTAATGTGTTTTGTTGTTCTTGTTTGGAAGATCTTAAAATGTCTTCGTCTCCGAAAGTGCAGGGCGAATTGCTTCGAACTTGCATTGTGACACGCGGGGGGACCCCTGCATTTTAATTTGTTCAACAAGCGGCGCTGTGAATTATATCCTTTTTAATGATTTTTGTACGAGTTTTCTTTGTTGAAAAATCAAGTAAAGCTATTCACAAGGTGGCGTTTCCTTGGATACCTGATGTTTAACGATTTCGGGTACTTACGGGTTAATAGATACATCCATATTCATTACTATGTCTTAATAAAGTCAACGGAGTTTCCGATAATTAACATTATCGACTTCTAAAAAACCGTCAACCTGAATCGCTTCAAACCTAGTGGGGATGTACCTCAGTTGGTTCTCTACCAAGCGTGTTCAAACGGTCACCCTACAGTGAGTCTGGATGTTTATATTTTTCATTTGTTTTCTTATTTAATGTACATGTATGTATGTATGTATGTATGTATGTATGTATCTATCTATCTATCTATCTATCTATCTATCTATCTATTTTGACTCATTTTTGTACTCTGAAAACTCTTTTCTCCAAAACCGCTTGGCCAATCGCTTCAAAATTGTTTTGAGATACATGTACTTCTAGGGACATCAAGACTTTAATTTGTTCATCAAGTAACGCTGCAATTTTGTTACGAATCTTTGTGTGTGAAAGCTATTTTCGACTGTCCATCAGAGTATGCTGAAACTTGGTGGATATGTTTCATGAAAAAGTTCAAAACTTTACACTAGGTCATGTTAATTTGGATTCTTGTTTTTGACGAAGTTTTTCAATTCTGGTACTCTTTGGTTAATGTATACATTTCAAGTGATTTCAAACAAAAAGGAACTACCTGCAGCGAATAGTCTTGAGTCCGTCGAAATCGCAAAACCGTTCTTCACTTTCGGAGGATTGCTCATCGTTTTATCACAGTCATTCATTCTTCAGTGGAAGAGGTCAGCTTGGGGCCTAATACGTCGGTACTCTTCGCCAAGAATCATCACTGGTCAACTCAAGAAGGTGCTTATGGGGTGTAATATACTATACCATGTTTTATCTAAGTTGACGTCACAGGGTAGTGCATGAAACATTTTGCTTCAAAAGCGACATCTGTCCATCTGTTTTGGCGTGCGCAATTCACATTTGGACTTTTCCAAACCCCTGTCCCACATCAACTTCAAACTTGGTGGGATATCCGTTGGGTGCATGAGTGCCTATTAAATGTCATGAAATGATCGCCTTCTATTGATGTTTGTATTTTTTGTTCCATTTCCTTTACGAGGGGAATCATAGAAACAATTCCTTTTTGTGAAAGAAATAGTGCAGGCAGAGAATGTCGGTAGAGTGGGTGTAACGATGCCATAGTCTAACAGTGGGACCTCTCCTCCTTCTTCTTGTCATCCTCCTCCTCTTTCTCCTCCTTCTCCTCCTTCTCCTCCTCCTCCTCCTCCTACTTCTTCTTCTTCTACTTCTTCTTCTTCTTCTTCTTCTTCTTCTTCTTCTTCTTCTCCTCCTCCTTCTCCTTCTTCTGGTTTCACGCATATATACGAGAAAATAATTCACCATAGCTTTACCGTTCATCTTAGGCCGGGACCGATAGAGTCGAGGGAGAATGCAGCTTCAGTAAGGTCTATAGGTACAGGCCAGGCTGCTGGAGTCGGCATAGAGTTTTCTATGTATCTTAAATATAGTAATAATCGCTTAAAATCAAAACTATCATGGCTCAATCTATGATTCAAAATTGTTTGTTTGAATTTCAATCTAGGATATCTCCTGCTGTAGCCCTTGTTAACCTTAAAAAAAGGCTAGTGAAGAAAAAGTTGTAATTTTGCTTAAGACAAAGTGAAGATATATACCGACTTTTTAAAATTTCTGTTGACTGTCAATAAAAAGACTGTAATTTTCCCAAGTTTCTGTTTCAGTTTGCTCTCTGAGTTTTGGGTTGGGATAGATGTCCATTCGAAGACACTGCCAAAAGAACGACAAATGTAGTGTGATGGCGGTTTTAATACGATATTTTGGGGATAATATTGTCAGGGTGTGAAATCATTTGGAGGGGAAGGCTTCAGGGTTCAGTGAGCGTGCGTTTAACCCTCTATACCTGCTCTTTTGTTCACGCTGGCTGCAACTGGCTACCTGTAGAGACATGTTCAGCAAAACTGGCCGGTCAAAACATTAAAAAGGTACAAAAAAACGTTTTATAAGTGGAATAAATCTGGATTAAGTTAAAAAAACTGAAAAATTCGACTTTTTAATCATTAAAATTTCAAAATTGACAATTGGCCATACTTTAAATTAAATGACTTTTAATAAAGTCAGCTGCCTAATCAGAAAAGAATTCAATGGATCAAAATGAAAAATAATATTGCGGACAATGACTGACAATATGTCTGGAGAGTCATCAAAATGTTTCATTTGTTGTACACACTTTGATAGTGCAAAACTAAAGTCATAACGCACGGTCTATATGAAGAAGTATTGAATAAGCAGAAGTCTCAAACTGTCGATTAGAGGTATTTATTCCTAATTGTTTTATGTTAATGAAAAAGTAGAATAATCTGTACAATTGAATAAAGCTCTATGCAGACAATTTTTCCATATTTGCGCTCTGTTAGTTGTTCTTTATGTCTTAGAGGAGTGTGGATGTTTTTCCTTTGTGAGGTTTCGATCGGAGAGGCAAATAAATCATATTTGATGTATTTTCCCCTTAGATAGAAGTTTTAAAATGTCACATTCTCCTTTAATTGCGTTTTTTTTAAAGGAAAATACAGAGAAAAGCTAGATGCAAGTAGTATATGCCAGTAATATAATAACTACTTTTTGAACGTTGCTCGACTATGTTTACCAAGAGAAAAATGTCGGATTAATACGAAATGATTCTACCACAACTGTGGACACAAAAGCGTAAAGTTCAAAGTATTCATGCTAAGACAAAGGCCTCGAACGAAAAACCGCAACTTTGTACTTACAGCACTAAAACTGGGTCGAATTTGAGGAAAACGGGACATTGTTTTAAATCTGAATTTCTGTGACCATTTTGCCTATAATTTTAATAGCAGATGATACGTGAACTTGATCGAAAGTGTGGGGGTATATTATTGTATCATCTTCAGATGACACCTCTATCTATAGATATTTTGGCCAAGTAAGCAGTAACTTTCATTTAGTTATGGCTAATTATCAATGTGTCACTTTCACCACTTCCTTTGCTTTTGCAGCCTAATCTTCGTCTCCTATCTTTTGTCAAGTTCATTTTAGCAGAAACATGTGTTGACAGAGGCAAAGAAAGAAGGCCTACAAATTATCAAGGAGAAAGAGGCAAGTTTACTTTTACAGTTTGGGTGAAAACAAAACAACAGGAACAGCTGGGTGTCTTCCTTGGAGTCTTTGACATATGCCTTGGCTAGTTTCCTGTCAAAATTGCACAGGTGGGTGCCTTTACAGTAACCCTAGTCTTGTTTGGTGAGATGTAGGTAGGTGCTTGAAACGGCAAAGGGGACATTATTAATAATATTGGAATTAAGCAATCTTTACTGCAGACGGATGGAAATTCAGATATTCTTGTGTGTAGGTCAGGAAGTTACTAGGTGAACATATGTTCTGGAAATTTAGGATATTTTCCCAAATAACACTCTAATTCTAAGAAAAAGGCATGATCATGCAGCTCTGTCTGTCTATGTCTACATGTGATATAAACATAGATCAAATTTCTCTGCGGCAGTTAAATTAACGATATCTGGGTATCTCTATCCCTCACAAAATACCTGAGGCAAAACTAAAGTTCACAAAAACTACAAAAAGTATATATACCTTTCTGGACAGGAAACAAACAAGGGATATGCCATGTTCATTTGTGTTGCTTGCCAAGGTGTTTTCACTAACATTTTATGTCATGATACATTACAGCATCCAAAATATTTGCTGATCTCCACAGATCATCAATGCTTCCCAAACTACTATCAGAATTATCTGTCCATGCTTACCTATGGCTGAGACAATCATCCCGATAGATATACAGGATATGTAAAAAACGACACGCGTCATCAAGATAAAATTGTAGCAGTTGTGAGAGTGACAATATAATGCTCACCAATCTTGCAATCTTACGTCATGGCATTGAACTAGCAGTCTAAATTATAGAATATATATATATATATATATATATATATATATATATATATATATATATATATATATATATATATATGACAGATAGAGCACAAATACAATAAACAAGGGTTCCACGGAACGCAGTGTCTCGCCCTTTTTACTAACAGCAAACTTTGGTGTTTCTCACGTTCCACTAGCTAGGTCAGGCTTCAAACTTTAACCCCCACCCCTCCTCCAAGTGGACTGCATTCTCGCAGTTGTTGGTCATTTATCTTAATACATTTATGGTCTTAAAAGTTGATATTCTCATATTTAAAGTCTAAAATCATCGAATGTAACTAAAAATGTCCATATATTTACTTTTATATCATTTTATTTTATACACTATAATCTTGTGTTTTTTAAGTCTATCAGGTTATGTATTAGTTCAATGCATAATGAAATCAATTTGCTTTTTAAGATATCCCTGATGAAGAGATCAGTAAAAACTTAGAAATGGAGACTTTGACACCTCCTCATCTGCTAGTGTTCATGGCTGAGGAAAAAATGAAGGAAGGATTTGACCTGGCAGATTCAGTTTCCATTCAGTGTGGTGTCGCAAGCATAAATGCAGCTATGTTTGTGCTCTTTGCTGCTTATTATGTTTTTGATTTGGAGTACCCTCGTGTGTACTCGCATGCTCTTGGTATATTACAAGATCATTTATTGGGATTGTACCCTTATACTGGGGTTAAATCTACATTAGTTATGTAAACTTTCTGTAACAATTCCATATGGTCATGTGGCTATAGGTGTTTTGGGAAAAATGAAGGTCTCACCTTGAAATTTGTTTTTTGGGCTGGCCAAATCCCTTCTTTTTCATAATTATATACATGTATGGGATTTCTGTAACTTAAGTTTTGCTTTACGAGTTGTATCATAAAAAATGGTAACCATATGTTGACTTACTACAGAAGAAGTTTTTTCTGATTTTCAAACAAAACCAAAAATATATATATATGTATCTGTTTTTGGCCGTAAGCAAAATCAACCAAATGTTCTGTTGTTTTTTTATGCAGGAAACGAAAAGCGTGTTTTTTTTTTATTTTCCCGAAAATATCTGATGCATAACAAATTTAGACCTTGGTAAAACCTGAAATTTGAGTCGTGCATGCTATTTCCATGAAATTCATTTTACGCGTGTAGAAGACTGTGTTCGGAGTATTTCAAACATATATTTTATACATTTCTAGCACTCTCTGACACGACTTCATGTTGTTGGAAGCTATCTCTGTAAATACCTGACTTCTAAGTTTAGTATTATCACCATGCTGATCCGTGAAAGCAATATCCAATATTTAAAGGGAGACTACCAGGCAACAAATTATGACAAAGTATGTTCATCTCGCTTCAGCTTTTTGGAAATAATTTTGATCAAAAATGAATTACATCAATAAAAATATTGCCTGTATTACCAAATTGTATTTGAAACTTGAAACACCAAACTTCCATCCATCTACATTCTAAATTGATATAAAAACACAAAATATATATATATATATATATATATATATATATATATATATATGTATGTATGTATATACATACATATGTTTGTGTCTGTGTAGAACGCTGTTTCTGGTTTTATTCAAGATTTAGGGGTATGTTCAAAACTTTATGATTAAATGTGTTTGTTTATATGATCAAGTATCTGAATATATGATTATATTGATTTAATCATATGACGACATGCATTTAATGATATGAACATTTAATCAATTTTTGTTATAGAATAAATTGCTGGTCAGCCTAAACAGCTAAAAGAAAACTGTGTTTCCTCGGCTTTATCTCACACCAACACAGGCTTTATGAATGAAGAGCACGTTCTGGTGATAGAGTGAAACTTTTTCTGTATTCACTACACAGTCTAAATGGTCAAGTCCTTTCAGATCTTCAGAGAAAGACCCATTTGGCCTATGTTCTCTGTGAAAAGTGTCGAAACAGAGCCCTCTGGTGGCTGTCTTGGCAGTACATACACTGGACCAGAAAAAAGAAGCACAATCACCTCGATTTGAATTGGGTACATGTGTGCAACTGGTGTATTGAATTTAATAGAATATCAAAATCATTGTCAGAACAAGACTGCACAGTGGTTGTATGGGAAGAAAAGGCAGTATATTTGATTGATCTGTTTGCAAAAATTTGAAGAAGGCACACAGGTTGTAAGACAAGTAAGTGGGTCTGATCAAGTGTTAAGTGGATATCGGATGAACCAAATGAGCCCTTGGTCTTCTAGCTACCGATACAATCCTTTCTGCCAAACCGCGCCGTATTTAAAGCCTTGATTCAATTTATTTCCGAAACTCCACATACCACTTTAGGTATTTCGCTTATTTTGTAGATTTTTTCATGCCTGCGATTCACAAAATGAGTAAAAAAAGGTGTGGCTTGACCATTATTTCAAACTGATTAGGACATTTTGAGTATAATATTTGGCTACTATATGTAATAACAAAAGCAAAATTCTTGCTACATCGAAGTTGCCACGTTTATCATATTGACAGGTGATATTTCTAGACATACTTTGGAAGCAAATGTCTCATTCACAGGTCATTTAGTGTCAGGTTAGTTTTCCCTGAGGGAGAAGTCATTTCCCCCGAAGGGATAGCAATTATATTTAAATCAAGGTGCCATTTCAAAACCCAGTGTCGTACTTAACTGAATTTTTACAGCCATACAGGTCACTCTTTGTAACTTAATCACCATGTGTGGCGTCACTTTAGCCGTTTTTTTAAAGTTTTTTATTTATTCATTTTATTTTTTTAATTTATTCATTTGTTTAACATCTATTTGTGACAAAGGTTGGTAGCTTTTTATCAAATAGTTATACCACTGTGTTACAAATTAAAGGAATTTGCTATCACACCTTTAGTTTCCAACCCCTTCTATGAAACAAACAAATGAAAAAATTCGGCGACACCTTTTGGGTAACCTGTTTTTCAAAATTGATGGTGCGCTGGCGAAAAATCAAAAGACACTCCCACCCCCCTCGTACACGATATAAGTAAAGCAAGTACTCGCAAAAAAGACATTCACTGTTAAAATTTGTTTCACCGCCTAATTTGGGGGACACCATATAGCAAGCTTTTGTGTAAATGATCATTTGTACCCTTTACTGGCTTCAACTGAAACTGGTCCGTATAGTGTATGTGGTTGTAGTTATGAATGCTGTTTTTGAAGAATAAACAGAATCCGTGCCGTCCAAACAGGCTGCAGGGAGTATTGGCGCAATTCGGCGGCCAGCAGGGATCCATGCCAAGCTATGGCAAAAAGAGAGAGTCTTTAGTGGCACACGGCGGTAATTTGGCTGTGGCTGGCGGCAGCTGTGCTGTTTCCCACCAAAATTAGCTAATCCCCACCAGTTGCCACCCTCGCATCAGTTGCCTGACGACAATACCAAACAGAGTTACGAGTGCGTGTATAAACACACGCAAACATACATGTGTCATGCATTTATTCATGAATATATATATATATATATATATATATATATATATATATATATATATATATATATATATATATATATATATATATATATATATTTCAGAAATATTGTATAACTAGCTGTTTCAGGGAGTGGTGCAATTGTGAGAACAAATTGTGAATTTGAATTAACATTTTCTAAGGAAGTTACCTTATATCAGTGTCTCACAACCTGTCCTTGCAAGACAGATTTGTTTCTAATTTACATGTGATGTTTATTCCTTATTGTTGCAGGTTGGCACATTCTTTTAACATCCTCCAAAAGATGCAAGATTCTTTTGTAGTAAACAGCCTGGTGACCATGTAGCATCTCATTTTTATAAACACCCCCCCCCCCCACGACATGGAGGAGGGGAGGTGTACTGGTTTCACTATGTCCGTCCGTCTGTCGGTCCGTGTGTAGACGTAATCTTGTCGGGACTCTATCCCCTTCAATAGTGCTCCAATCTCCTTCACACTTTGTATGGTTACAATTTGTCACTAAAGAGTGTGTCGTGAAACAACGTTGACCTTTGGTTATATAGGTCAAGGTCACAACATGCCTGTGTTTACTATAATCTTGTCCGGACTCTAACTCCTTCATTAATGCAGGGATCGTCTTGAAACTTTGTATTGTTAAATAGCTTTTACTAAAGGGTGTGTCATGAAGCAACAGTGACTTTGAGCTATGTAGCTCAAGGTCACAGCAGGCATCTGTCGGTAGAACTGTAGACATAATGATCTCTCAAGCTCAAGGTCACAGTGTGCACCTGTAGACATAATCTTGTTCGGACTTTAATTCCCTCATTAATGCATGGATCTTATTCAACTTTGTATGGCAATTCTCTTTTACTAAAGGGTGTGTCGTAGACCAACAGTGAAATTGAGCTATGAAGGTCAAGGTCACAGCAGGTATCTGTAGGTAGACCTGTAGACAAAATGATGTCTAACTCATTCATGGAGGGGAGTATGGTTATTGTCTGTCACTAAAGGGCTGCCTATCACTAAAGGGCGTGCCATGAAGCAACAATGACCTTAAGTATATAGGCCAAGGTCACAGCAAGCTTCTTTATAAAGGTGTGTCATGAGTAAGTACTCAACAATGACCTTGATTTATATTGGTCAATTAGAGCAGGCATCTGGATATAGGTGTATCATGAACCAGGAGTGAGAACAAACAGTGTTGTCAAAACACCCCTAGGCAAAAGTTCAGGTCATTGCATGTGGTTTTTATCTCTGGACAAAGTCACCTCGAGGTCAAGGGGAGAAAGTCTTGCACCTTAAGTTCCAGGACAGAACAGTCATCACCATGATCACTAAGTACCTCTTCAAATTGTATTCATTTGCCTCCGAGAAGATTCCACTATGCCCATCTACATTCTGTCAGTTTACTGTCACCCTAGGATGCCATTCCGACAATTGCTTCCACAGCTTGAGATCAACCTGCACAGAATTCCTCTTGGTCTACCTGTTATAGTTACAGGTTATTTCAATATTGACCTCCTGAGGCAACAGACTTCATCTTAACAACTCCTGCGCTACCATGC
Organism: Hermodice carunculata; assembly: GCA_964020975.1. Lineage (NCBI taxonomy): Eukaryota > Metazoa > Annelida > Polychaeta > Eunicida > Amphinomidae > Hermodice > Hermodice carunculata. The sequence goes on from OZ026618.1 coordinate 79,750,714, forward strand.
ACTGGTACAACGTGTTCAGACTCCCACCCACAGGAAAGGTGGACTGCTGGCCGGATCACATCTATATGAACATAGACCCCGATCTGCTTGATGTCATCCCCACCCACTATAGCACCACTTCCTCCTATCCCTTACATTACCCTTCCAAGTTATAAGGCACTGAGGAAGATTGAAACACAGTAGCTAATAAATACAGATACTTTGTTGCTCTTGACTCATTTATTATTAACTTAGTCTTAACATTGGAATGGAACATGAGGGTGCGTGTATTTTCGTTCCTTTTGGAAGGTAAAATTCAAATGACGTGTTTGTTTAAGAGCAACAATTTTTTTCTCAGCTGAAGTTATGGAAAACATTGAGGCACAATGTACTGACATGTTGCGGGGGTATCCAGTATGTCCTTCGGCTACCGGTTCTAGTTGTGACTATCATTCCACTGCCTACCGTTCAAATTGGAGATATGCTTTTGAATCTTCTGAAATTTATACCTCTTCATGGCGCCAAGAATCCACCATAATGTTCCCAAAGAAGTCAATAGATCGTTCAAAACAGAAAGGAACCGTATCAGTTATACGTATGACTGTGTGGCAACCAGATCATTCTGTTTTAGTTTGATTTTCCTTCTTTCTTTCTTTCGTATTGTCTTTCTTTCTTTCTTCTTCTCTTTCTGCTTCTTCTTCGTCTTCTTCATCTTTTTCTTCTCCTTCTTTACCAGCAATTTTGTCTGACAATTTTATCGGACACCATAACATATAGCGACTTCATACTAAGCTTGATTAGATCTCTACGCAAAAAGTCTTGATTCTTCATTACGAGGATTGAACATTTTGAAAACTATGCAAATTAGGGTCATTTAAAAAATGAAACTTTCAATATCTTCAAAAGAATTACAGGTACAAGTGCAGTTCCAGCCTCAATTTATAGGTTTATGCTGTAGACGCATTCAATGAACCACGACAAAACGTTGTAGAATATCAATTTATGCTAATTAAGGCACTTAGAAAGTTTAAACGCTGAACATCTTTAAAACTATCATAGGTAGAGGTGCCTTTCGCAATTTAATGTATAGGTTTGTGCTGAATGTGCATTCAATTAACCTCAAAGAAAGACTGTAGAATTTGAATATATAAGTTTTATAGGTACACACACAGATTTGCTTTGAAGCAAATCTTCTCTTCTGGTCTTTCAGTGCGTCCATTTTCACAGAAAATTTTAATAATCCTTCGCTGCCAACCGGCCATATGCCATATGCTAAGCAATGTTTCAAGATTACAGCATGAAAACACGCTACAATACCTTGTAACAAAATCTTTGATGTTTTAAACCGCAAAGTGTAGCAAAAAATGTTTGCTTGTAGTCAACGACTTGGCTGCAGTGCTGACAATTTGACAGTGAATGATTTGGCGATGGCCCTCATCCCTGGTTCTATCGGTTGAAGACGGCTTCTCTAAATCTATGTTGAATCAATACCGTAACCCGAAAAATTACGTGACACTTGTTATTTCCTTCAGTTCCAACCATGACTTAAGTTCAGCTACTTAAAAGGAACTGTTGTGAATTATGATCAGGGTGCTTCATTCAAGTTCCTTGGCAAAAGAACTTTCATTCAAGTTCCAGCATGCATGTAGTTACATAGAATATAAATTTGCAGGTCAACAGCTTCCATCGGGACGCCAAGGAAAGCTGGTTACTCAGTCCAAAATATGGCACTGAAAGAGTTTACATGAGATGTACGTTAAATGCCGGGATGGCGCCCAAGGAGGGATGACAGATGAAACTTATATTAACTGTTTTCAAAGATTTGAATGCCATCTTGAAGAGACCTTATTCGTAATTCGAAGTTCTGGAGCATATGATATAGATCATCCAGCAAGGGGCGCCCGCAAAAATGACAAAACTGGCCATGTTTAGAATACTCTTCACCTGATTGATCCCGACCATGCGCTGGGTGAGTAACAAGCCACAGGAACTCGGCGAGTCAGGAGAATAAATTATCGACGCTGACAGGTTTTTTTTGTAAATTGTAATCATAGATGAAAGTTTCATATGATAAAAAAACAAACACACACACACACACATACACACACACACACACACACACACACACACACAACAATAATTAAGAGGATAGTTTATATGGAAAGATGGAACAGAAATTTCAAAATATAGAAAATGACTAGAAACTTGGCGAAGGTAATTCCGAATATTTTATATCACATCCTACTGGAGAATCTGCACAACTGTATTTTCCACTGTATTGTCCAGCTCTTCTGGGTAATACAAATATGAGTAAAGGATAAAGGAATGGGGTCAGCAGTGCGGGACATTCATATTAGTTGCGGGGCTGCTTTGACCCGTGACATTCAAACGGAAAGTACCCATGAGTACCTACTGGCAGATTCTTGAGTCAAACAGCGCAAAATGTGTTGTTCTTGCCACACTAGCAACCTAAATATAATCGACTGTTCGAAAGTCATAGACCAGTTCTCCAAAGATTCACTGGGCTTGGTTCAAAAAGATTCTTCATGTTGGTGAATCATTTCTTTTTTATTCCCATCTTTGGATTTTCATCAGTGCGCCTGCATTATGGCGGCTCGGTTAATTATCAGCGTTGCCATAACTTGGAGATTTTGGCGCAAAAATAATTATGTCTCCCGAGAGGTGCAGAAATTATCATGTTTGAGGTGCATTATTCGTTGCCTGGAAACATAAATATAAATCAGCGATTAGTGATTCCACGTTTATCCCAATTGACATACAAGCGGGATTTTATCTCTCCGGTGCACCAAAGCGCCATTTCGACATACGTTGTTTTCAAAATATTTATCATTTCGCTCATGGGTCATGTAATCATCTTCGGCAGATCGGTGAAGTTTAGTGCTCCCTAGTAAATATCATAATGTCCACATATGACAAACCACGTGTGTAACATAACTGTTTTGCGGGTGTAATGCAATCGTATGCATGAAACGCATACGTGACTGAGTTCTACTATTCTAATGTGGGGTCCCGGTTCATTAATATTGTAATTACCAAATCAACACCAACTTGTCACCAGGATGGTCAGTGGACAGATTTTCAATTCTGAGCACTTTTTGGGAAAAAACAAACTTGATTGCAGTATGGATGGGGCATCCGACGGGACTAAAAGTTACAATGGTGTTATCCTTTCATAAATTGAAGTATTTCTTTTACTGCAAGTAAACACGTGCTTCCGGACGACCGAGAGACAGCATAGTAGCATTTACTTTTTCCAACTTAAGGTGTCGTAAGACTTAAACAACATAATACCTTTCTTTCATGTGCTCCTATTCAGCTAATAATTACAGATTTGGTGGTACATTTGTGCTACATACAAGAAATATTTTCGTAAAATAGATTTAAAGAATATACTGATCATTGAAATGCAGTAAACGATTACACCTGATGACAGACAAGAAAACTTAATCAACGTCACCAACAGGGACTTGTGCACTAGGCACATTAATATATAAAAATATATAATACCTGGTTAAAGCCCCAATCCAAAACCTTGTACATCCTCATATGACCAAATCACCGAGGCTCTGGATAATACGAACAAGGGTATGCATATTTTTGTATTATATAAATATTAATTTGCATTGAATTGAACCGCCATTGAATACATTATATTTATTGCCCAACGAAATTAATAATGAATAGAAAAAAAAACAAGAGTTACAAACCAGAATGTAAACTTCCTAACAGTCACTTCAGTGGCGGCATACATAATCTTCATGTGAGCCTAATGTTATGTAATTAAGTTCTCTATAAAATTGTTAATAGTTCAAAAAACAGTGATCACGGAGTCATGTTGTGTCATACTATTTGAGTCGTCCTTCATGAAATGCTTTACATTGGAAAATACTGGTTTCGTTAAGATTTAGCAAGAAATAAGTTTACGTGACTGCTTGAAAGTAGTGGGCTGACCAAGTGCTCTATTACCAAAGGTAATAGAAAGTTATTTACCTCTACGATAAAAGCTGGTGAACCCTGCCTGCTGGCAGACCAGTCAATGTCTATGCATGAGCAATGGTATATTTACATAAATTTGTTACTACTTACATACCAACTCATTGATTTGTCTTTATCCCTGCTTGATGTAATATAAAACTATTAACAAGAGCTGCTGAAACTGATGACCATGCCATAAATACTTCTCTGTAGAGGAAAATTAAGAGCAGACTTATTCTTAATTCTTACTTCATGTTGGTGACCCGTTTTCTGAGACGTCTATAATTCTCTGAAACCTGTTAATATTTTGCAGGTCTCCAACAAATGGTAAAGATGGGTAAAATGCATCAGTGATCGTAATATTCCCGGTAACCCTATTAAATTATTACCTATCAAAATACATGTAAAAACTTATACGAAGCTATCTATTAAAGGATAGCGTAATTTATGCATCAGCAATGAGGCCGTATTACGTAAGCAGTGCTACACAGGAAGCCTTGGGCAAGGATGCGTGCGCACCTTGTTTCTTATTGGCTAAACCCTTTGCGTCCCGTTTTCAAACTTGTTCCCCAAGCCTTCTCCAGTTTGCAGTCAATGCGACCGGTCGTGTTTCGGTAAATCTTCATTGCTTCAACGGCAATTTTGTTTTTTTGCATCAACGGAAATTTTGGTCTGTTCTTCTACTTCTGTGTGCGGGTTTGTATTTACTGTCAGTGATCATTCAGGTAGGTCACCTTTTACTATTCCATTAGCGATATTAATTATTATTACATTTACTTAGCGTTTAGACGTAACGTCGGTAGTGGTCAAATCCCAAGTTTGCTGGCACAATGGCTCATATTGGTGCCGACCTCCCACGGGTGCTCATACTGGGTCATAGTTTTGTGACACGTTTTGAGGATTACTGTGCCAAGACCAAGAGATATGATCTACGCCTCAATCAATGCCAAGTCGCGTATGAGGGTTTGAGTGGAGGTACTGCCGACGGGATTGTACAACAGTCGAGCCTTCCAGCCAATTCCATTGTCAGGCGGTTTCGTCCACAGATCGTGGTTGTTCAGAGTGGCGGGAACGAGCTTTGTTGGCCCCACTTTTCGCCACTGACTGTGAGCAATCGTCTCGCCAATATGGTTGACCTGCTACTGCAGGAGTTTGGTGTGGAAAGGGTCATTGTTTGTGAAATATTCCGGCGGCCAAATCCAAGGTGCGTTTCACCAACCCTTTACGCAGAAAGGCGGGTTTTGGCCAACTCCTACATCAAAACAATTACCGAGACCACAGTGGGTGCGCGGTTCTGGGAGCATCGCTTCCGTTCCCATGTAAAGATGTTCTGCCGTGACGGTGTACACTTGGTTGATGAAGGCCAGGAGTGCTTTTATCGCAGCATCCGAGGCGCCATCCAGAAGGCCTTGAGTCATAATGGCATGAAGTTTGCGTGCCATTAAAACTCCTGACAATTGTTGGTTTTCAGCCTCGCCGCTTGAGGGCGCACCACGCCAACATGGCGGCTCCCGGAAAGGTGATCACGCTGTTCCAAGCAGTGCACCAGGATAAGTATTGCAGTCCTGTTTTATTTTTCTCGGACAATTGTGGGAAAATTAATTACTTGCAAACGTATTGGGGTCATGTAGACGTTTGAGACATATTTGACCGGGACAAATAGCTTTCGTTATTCGACACTTGCACCGCAGTAAAGACTTAACTAAACTGGTCATAAGCATGTTCAGTGATCCCCGATTTCTCCTACGCTCATTTCGGAGTAGAGCCGTGGTCGGCTCCTTGCTTTCAAATTAAATAACCGCTGGGTGTGGTACACCTCACATAGTCAAACCAAATAGTGTATTGCCATTTCCGGCAGTTCCAGGCTCAAGTACATGGGTCATGAGGCAAGATACTTGCAAGCTGCATGGTACATTGTATGAATATCGAGTCATTACCTCATTTACCCGACAATGGCAATAGCATTTGACATAAAAATTTAGCACCAAATGTTATCCAGCTCATTTGCTAGCAGCAACATCGATTATTTAAGGGCTGTGCATAATTTCTCTGGTTAACACGCTCGCCTGTGTAGAGCAGGGACCAAATAAGGCTATGCATGGATGGCTATTACATGTGTTCTGACCTCTGCAACTTGCTTGCCAGTGAGCCTGTCTATGTGGACACGCGTGGCAGTGTGGCATGTTGCCTAGTTTGCACCCTTGCCATGAGCTGCAAAGAGCCTATCTAGGCATGCAAGTATGGCAGTGTGCATCTGAGTGATGAAATTTTACCATGCCGGTCAAAGAGCATACCAGCAACTTGCTTGCCAGTGTGCATGCCCATGTGAGCATGCGTGGCAGTGTGGCTTGTTGCCTTGTTGTGCACTCTTGCCAATGATTTTGCAAAGAGCCTATCAAGGCGTGCAGATAAGGCAGTGAAGAGTTGCATTTACCGTATCTGTCACTGAGCTTGCCATCAGCCACACAGGGTGGTATGGTATGCACAAATAACTTGTTTGGTGCATTACATGTAACTTGTTATCCTTTAATCTTTATCCAGCATGCCTAGAGCACAAACAAGCCGATCCACTCGCCGAGGGAGGCCATCAGCAAGGGCACAGGAGGCAGCAGCTACGGCGCCTCAGCCAAGAGCCAAGAGGGCTAGGACCCAAGTCACCGAGCAGCAGCACCAACCTGCCCCAGCAGCGGCTACCATGGATGCTGCACAGTTCCAGCAGCTAGCTGCACTCTTACAAAACACCATGGCTGAGGGCTTTAAAGCCCTCCTAGAGGCTCAGACAGGTAACATGGGGGCCCCCAATCAAGCTATGCCTACTTCAAGTGTACTCCCCAGTAGTCTGGTTGCTCCAGCCCCCACCCATGATTTGGATTCAGAGGCAGAAATTGATGAGATTGATGCACAAAATATAGCATCTGTATTTCCCATTGCTAAAGCAACTCCAGCCCAGCATTCGGTAGTTAAACCATTGGCAGCTCGTGTCCCACTAAAGATAAAAAAGAAAATATGGGAAGGGGAATATATTGAGCTTGGTTCCCTTTTAGATAGAAAACAAAGCCTCAAACTGAGCTCAGAAGTGACACCAGGCCAAGAAGTCCCATCCATTGTTTGGAAAGAGGATAAACCTAAAGCACTGTCCATTGATGAATGGACCGACGCTTTCCATATCTATTCTTCTGTTATACTCGAGCAATTCCCTGGCCAAGCGTCTGATCTTCTAAATTATCAACACCTGGTAAGAAAAATCTACAATGATGGTGGGGACTGGAGATACTATGATGAGGAATTTAGAAAAGGTAAGCAGCAAGAAGAAACCACATGGGCACAAGTTGACCATGTGCTCTTCTCATCTGCCCTTGTACGTGGTTTACGCAGGCAGCCCTTTCGTGGTAGAAACCAGGGTGGTAAGCCAAACCCCCTTGGTAGGGTCCCCAGAGGCAGCTGCATCAAGTATCACAGAGGTCAACCCTGCCATGGCTGTACGTACTCTCACAGGTGCTTCAGGTGTGACAGGGGCGACCACCCAGCCACAAAATGCAGAAGCACTCAAATGCAAAGCCAGAATTACCGCAATCAGAAACCCCAGCAGGGACCAAACAAACAAGTTACCAACACCCGTTAATGTTGAGAGACTGGCTTCATGGCTTAAAGGTTATCCCAAGGAAGATTTTGATTTTTTAATCGAAGGGTTCACCCATGGCTTTTCCTTGGAATTCCAAGGTTCACGTGGTCCACAGTGGGCTCCAAACTCCAAATCGGCCTTGGCTAATCCGGAGGTTGTTTCGCACAAAATTCAAAAAGAAGTTCAGGCCGGTCGAGTAGCAGGGCCTTTCAAGACTTGCCCTCCTAATCTTAAAGTCAGTCCGTTGGGTTTGGTACCAAAGAGTTCTGGTGGGTTTAGGTTAATACACAACCTTTCTTATTGTGGAAATTCAGACACAACTTCGGTAAATGAGGGTATCCCCCACGAGGCCTGTCATGTTCAATATGCAGGGATCGACGAAGCTGTAGCTTTAGTAAAAGCGGCAGGATGGGGAAGCTGGATGGCATGCAGTGACATTCAGAATGCATTCAAATTAATTCCTATATGTCCGGCAGACTATGAACTGCAAGGTTTTCAGTGGCAAGGCCAATTTTATTATGACAAAACCCTCGCTATGGGGTGTAGCATCAGTTGCCGAGTGTTTGAAGCTTTTAGCACAGCCCTCCAGTGGATACTAGTAAACAAGCTGCATGTGAAATACGTGACCCATATTTTGGATGACCTATTTTTCGTGCACGAATCTAAAGAGAAATGTCAAATAGTGCTGGATGCATTCCTAATGCTGTGCGGTCACCTTGGGGTGCCGGTTGCTTTGGAGAAGACCCTGGGCCCTGATCAGGTCCTTGTTTTCATGGGCATCACCATTGATTCAATCAAAATGGAAACAAGACTTCCCCCCGAGAAAATTCAAAAAGCTGTAGACCTGCTTGGCAAATATTCTCGCAAGAGGTCTATTAAACTTTGCGACTTGCAATCTTTGATAGGGTTTTTGGTCTTCTGTTGTAAAGTTGTTCAACCAGGGCGATGTTTCTTGCGGCGGTTGATGGACCTTTTAACTCAGGCACGCACAACCAGTAGATGGCACCACATTAGTCTCAACTCCCAAGCACGGGCTGACATGGCAGCATGGCTAGAATTCTTGGAAACTTTTAATGGCAAAACCATGTTCATACAAGAAGCTTGGCTGTCAAGTTCAGTGCTGCACTTGTTTATGGACAGTGCCGCTTCAAAGGGCTATGGGGCAGTTTTAGGCGCTCGCTGGCTGGGTGGGGCTTTCCCCTCCCACTGGCAGAATTTCAATATAACATTTTTAGAACTGGTCCCAATCGTGATCGCCATCGAAACTTGGGGTTGCCTCCTCAAAAATCACTCCATTGTCTTCCACACTGACAATGAGGCCTTGGTGGCCGTCATTAACAAACAAACATGCAAACAGCCTACAGTCATGGTGGGTGTCAGAAAGCTGGTAGTTGCTTGTCTGAGGTATAATATCATGTTCAGGAGCAAGCATGTCCCGGGATGTCTCAATCAGTTAAGTGATGCAATCAGTCGCTTTCAATTTCAGAAAGTCCGGGAACTGGCTCCTCATTGCCATCGAGACCCAACTCCGATCCCAGAACACCTTCAGCCGATCAACTTGTTCAAACTATGAACACATTAATGAACACTTCTGTCATGGCACAAACTAGGACGGCCTACGAACGAGTCTGGCGGAATATGGCTACATTCCTACGGCAGTATAATATAGGTCAAAACTTACCATTGTCAGTATCCACTATTGCACTATTTGTGTCTTACATGTTTGCTCAGTCAAAAGCTCCGAAATCCATCTCCTCAAGTCTTTCTGCGATTAATTTCCTGCACAAAGTGCGTGGCCTGGCCGACCCAACTAAGAATTTTCTTGTACAAAAACTGGTCGCCGGGGCGTACAGGCTCCGTCCGCATATAGATCTCCGACTAGCTATTACCCAGCCCATTTTGTATGCACTTGTTCGATCGCTCGGTTCTTTGATTTTTGGCTACAAAAAAATTCTGTTTCAGGCAATGTTCTTATTTGCCTTCTTCACTTATGCTAGGATAGGAGAGCTGACAGTTACCAGTCAGCATGCTCCAAGTGTGCTGCACCTCAAAGACGTAACATTTTTAGCAAACAAAAAATCTATAATTGAGGTGAAGGTTGCTTTTCGGTCTTTCAAACATAATGTCACTGGTAGACCACATTACATATCATTCAAGCCATGCAAAGGCCCCTTTTGTCCAGTCGAAAGATTGACCACATATATCAAATCTCGAGGTGATCGACGAGGCCCCTTGTTTCATGATAACTTAGGGGCCCCTATCTTAAGACGCAATTTTGACAGTCAACTAAGGTCAGCTTTACAATTTTGTGGTCTCTCAGATAAATGCTACAAGGGGCACTCCTTCCGTATTGGGAAAGCTACACAGGATGCCCACAATAATGTACCTGACAGCGTCATCAGACTAAGAGGGAGATGGAAGTCGGATGCTTTTAAGAAATACATTCGGGTGTCAACTAATTAGATCCAGCATGGGGTTAGGGGCCATTGGTAGTTGGTCTTCTTATGAAATTCGGTTTCCTTTCCCTGTAATCAGGCTCCTGCATTGCATGTTGGCATGCAAGAGTCGGGCAGGCAAACCTGTTATTCAATTGCTGCACTAGGTGGTCACTTTGCATGTTGGCAAAGTTGGTTTACCTGCTGCACAGAGTTACATTTATGACCCATATGTGTATTGCTGCTGGCTCCCGCATTGCATGTTGGCATGCAGGGGTCCTGCAAGCAAACCTGTGTTTTATGCGATTACTGCACTAGGTGAGCACTTTGCATGTTGGCAAAGTTGGCTTACCTGCTGCACAAAGTTATATTATAATTGATAGGTGTATTTACTGCTGCAGTTGAAGATCACATCGCATGTTGGCATGTGGGCTTACCTGCAGAATGATAAGGTGGGTAGGTTTGCTATTGGGGTCTGCATCGCATTTTGACATGCTGGTTTACCCCACAATTCTATCACTGTATGGTGGTCACATTGCATGTTGGCGTGTTGGCTTCCATGCAGAAGGACATAGGTGTGTATATATGTTATCACTGCCATTGGCGCCTGCATTGCATGTTAGCTTATTGGCAGATTAAAAAGCTGTATATATATGGTTGATAGTCTCTGTCATGGGTGGTAACATTGCATGTTGGCATCTCACCTTACCTGCAGAGTTATAGCAGTCTGTACATCAGTCCCAGACAATTTCAAACCATGGATTGCTTGTTTCTTCTACTGTGACTTATTGGTTTCTTTTGAGGATTTATTTGCAGGGATTCCCCGGTCAAGATGGATGTTGTCAGTAATCACCAACAGAGCGCCATGAACTCGTGCACATTCTGATAAGGAATAATCACCTGACCAGTCCATCAAGGAACGTGATGCCAGGTCAGGCTTTAAACCATAGACTTTCCAGTAACCATGTCTACACTTGCGTCAACAAGTTTTTCCAAACTAAATGTGTGCATAGACTTACGACGTCCGTTTCCTTGTGATGTTAATTCACAATGGGCTTGACTCTATTATATGGGGTCAACATAAACAGGGACACATCATGACGGCATAACAGTAACATTTGAATTTAAAAAATGGCAACATTGAGACACTTTATTTCAGCCAAGTCGGATTTTACACCATGGATTTACCAGCAAGCATGTCTACAATTCATACTATAATCAGACTTCTACATGGCACCAAAGAGACACTTTACTCCGGATCATGGTAGCATCAGGTTTTCACCAGCCAGATGTAATACTAATGACAATACATAAGTAAAGTACTTCCTTTCCCCAGGTTCTATGACCAGAGTTTGGTGGGGGCAAGCCTCCGGCTTTGTGGCCGTTTTAGCCCTTCCACTTGCCAAGTTTAGCTTTCATAAAGATTGTGTTCTCGGAAATTTTTGAATGTGTAAATATCTGTGATTAAACGGCCGGGGGCATTTAGCAAATTAACAAAAGATCAGCCCTCGGCCCAAATCCAACCTAAAGTCATGTGTCGAGTTTCTTCCTTTCACTTGGCAACGAGCAAAGCTCTGGTCATGTCCCTGGGTGACTCTGGTGATTTGGTGAGTGGAATGAAAGGTGCATAAATACGAAGCTATCTATTAAAGGATAGCGTAATTTATGCATCAGCAATGAGGCCGTATTACATAAGCAGTGCTACACAGGAAGCCTTGGGCAAGGATGCGTGCGCACCTTGTTTCTTATTGGCTAAACCCTTTGCGTCCCGTTTTCAAACATGTTCCCCAAGCCTTCTCCAGTTTGCAGTCAATGCGACCAGTCGTGTTTCGGTAAATCTTCATTGCTTCAACGGCAATTTTGTTTTCCTCCCTCCACCCCACTCTGCTCCTGATTTCAAATAACTTTGGTTGGCCGTTTTAGCCCTTCCACTTGCCAAGTTTAGCTTTCATAAAGATTGTGTTCTCGGAAATTTTTGAATGTGTAAATATCAGTGATTAAACGGCCGGGGGCATTTAGCAAATTAACAAAAGATCAGCCCTCGGCCCAAATCCAACCTAAAGTCATGTGTCGAGTTTCTTCCTTTCACTTGGCAACGAGCAAAGTTCTGGTCATGTCCCTGGGTGACTCTGGTGATTTGGTGAGTGGAATGAAAGGTGCATTAAACGAGTTAACAACACCATCTCCAATGTAAATCACTGACTACAGACCCTGTGCTTAATTTTAATTAGCACTTTTTGACAGACTTATTGTGCCAAAAAGAGTAATAAAATTCATCTGAAAATATACTGCTTATAAGGCAGTAAATTTACCACAAGCTTTTTCGCTGTTAATAATGAACGATCCTGAGCACAGCTTCCCTCCCTGAGGTTTTATAATGAACGATCCAGAGTACAGCCACCCTCCCTGAATCTTTATAGAAGAGGATCCCGAACACAACTTCCCTCACTAAGTAGTAAAATTAAGTCATTCCACCCTAATGACGCTTTTTCCCGTTAATATCTAAATGTCGTCTGCTACTTGTATTTTACCAATTTAGGGATTATTTTTTCAAAAATTTGGATAGAACTTGCATGGAAGATCATGGGCGCGCCAAGGAAAGCTGTTGACTGAGTCTTCTATCAGGATGGAATGAGTTAAATATGCCTCTCAGAAAATGAGAATGTGAGACTCACGTCGTGCACAATACACACTTTCTTCAGGTCAAACGCCTCGCCAAATTGCCCTCTGGCAAAAACCATTAATTTATTTTTCTGCCAAAAGCCCTGCTGCCTTTGTTCCTCAACAGGTGTTTCAGGCAGGTCAAGCTGACTGTAAAATCTATTCAAAAACAAAATTGCCGGATGACAGACTAATCAAAGGTTAAATTATATTACCACTGTCTTGTATTACAACAAAGCCTGCTTTTTGCATATAATAACATTGAACAGAGTTGGGCATCCAGAAGATACAGATTAATTACTTATGATATCAGCTGCTACCATTAATCTTAGATGTTTTGAAATATTTGTAGCACACGCGTGTCCCAACAAACACATGGTCTAGAGATCAAACTCTAATGTTTTATTTGCCCAGTATGTATACATAGTAGGCTTTAACACTTATATACAATATCTACCAATGCTGCCTTTCATTTCAATTTTATCATTCTGTTATGTACAGCTTAACCAGAAACCGCATCATCCTTGTACACGCAATTTTATCATTATGTGTATATATTATATAGTATTGTATTTTTATTTACTGAAAATCATACACAAGACTGTGGAACAGTAAAAACAAATAGAGAGGAGCAAACAGATCAGATAGACTGCACAATGATAAACCTCAAATGACCAATTAAGATTTTCAGTTGGAGGAGAAATACTTCAAGGGGCTTATGTTTCCTCCAAACTGAGATGTACATCAGTCTGGTTATTGAATAAGACATAAAACTCACAATGAGCGTGGTAAGACTTTACTGAGGCAATAATTCACTGAAAATCTACTAAGTATTATTTTATGTGCTTTTTGAAAACGGTACCAGATGAAACGCTCTGCATACAATTCTGCACTGATATCCAAAAATTCAGTCCATGAGCTGTAATTGAGTATTTAGTCACACTGGATATACGTGCAAGCTTCGAAATTTCGAGATCTTGAATTTGAGAAACAGGAGATTAGTGTGTATATTATACAATGTAAAAGTGATAATTCGTAAAACCTTTGGAGGATTCATTATGACTCAGTTATTTCTTGCACTACAGTATGTATCAATGAAAGTAGTACAGGAGTCAAGAAAATGAGAAAAAAAATGAACACCAAAGCATTACAAAGTTGTGCAAATAGATCAAAATCAAATTGAAAATTCCTGGTGTCTTGCTGATGTTTTTGATATAGAGAAGACATGTTCTTTTCTATTTAGATCTTTATTGAACCACACGCCTAACAATTTAAACAAACCAACCTTAGGTAACGTCTTTGCCATTGGTGGCTGTAGCAACAGATGATTGTTATGATTAATTCGAAGCCGAATGAACATGCAATTTGGTTTATCTAAATTTAGAAATAATTTATTTGTCTGAAATTTGCAGATCATTTATTTGTCTAAAACCATCAAACAACCTCGTTTAGCGTTTTGGTAACATTATGCTGTAGCGTATTTACATTTTTATCGGTAAAAAGTAGACTTTTATCATCGGCGACAGCACACATATTGAGATATAAAACAGAGGTCATTAATGTACAGGATGATAACAAAGGTCCAAGGATCGAGCTTTGGAGAACACTACATTTAATACACGAAACATCAGAGTCTTCATTTAAATATTGCAGAAGTTAAGTTCTTTCAGCGAAGTAACTATTTTAAGCCATTTGAGAGCAATTCTTCAAATTCCATACGCATATTTTTTTGCACAAGATATCGTGATTGACTGTGTCGAAGGCCTTGAAGAGATCAAGAAAAATATTAGCAACTCTGTGTTTCCAGAGTCGCCGATAATTGACAAATAAGGTAGTTTACCGCATATTCTGTACTGTATCATGATCCGAACTGGAGATCATAAATTAAGTCCTTCTATTTAAATGATTAATTGTTTATGTGCTACTACACAAAAACATTTTAAACTCTGCATGACACGTTCAGGTTGTTTGGGATGGAGAGCTCAATGGTCTAACAGTAGGCCTAGAATACCGACCCGGTACCACTGCGAACCCAGTTCGATACCCACCGACAGCACGCATTATTCGTCCGGGAAAGCTCTTTTTCATCTCGTGGGGTCAAATTTCTCCAAGGGGTGGTATTTTGTGTCGTTCTGATTTAAACATATAGTATTGATCAAATTCATCAAAACTAACATACCGTATAATTACTTCAGATGTTGTGAAAAAGGACAAAGCCCTGTTCGAATCCGTCTTGCAAAAAGCCGACATATAATGCACAAAACCAGGCCCATTAGACAAATAATAAGATGACAACTACCATGACGTAACAGATAGTGCGGCAATGTAATTTCATCTCATATTAGGTCTGAAAATGGGTATCACAAACTGGCAATGTAACAGATTCCGATAGGTGTTTGTTTTTCCATTAAGTTAACCAATGCCTGCTGCTGGTTTGAAGCGGCCCGTTTCGGGAATAAACTCATGTGCTGCTCAAAAAATCACGGTAATCATCTAAAGAGAACAGCCGGGTCGGCCGTACAAAGCTGCCTGTAACATGAAAGGAGCAAACAAGGAAATCGTAGTATGGAGAACTGATCGCAGAACAGCATAAATAGGACAAATAAAGAAGTAATGCCAAACATCTTCAGTAGTTCTACCACAAACACATAAAGGTGTATCTTTCACGCCGATCTCAAACAAGTGAGGATTTAATTGCCTTGCACCTAGGCGAAGGTGCGTGTGTTGGACTGCAAGAAATCTGTTGTCAAAATAGTGTAATTCAGGAAATTTGATAGCTGTAATATTTGGCTTCATAACATTTGGTTTGAATATTTTGGTTGACGCTGAATTTCTTATTTCTAGAGGTAACTGACTCCACAGCTTAACAGTCGAAGGAATAAATGAATTATCAAAGAGTTCAGTATGAGCGGGAAAATGAGGAAAATTAAGTTGCTGACGAGTATGATAGGTTTGGTTACCCATGAGAAGCAGTAAGATGGATTGACCACAATGACTCAGGAACGAGCTTGTTAACAAGTTTATACATTCGTGTCAACTTTGATATTTCTCTGCGTTTGGCTAGAATTGACCATCCAGTTTCTTCGTATAGCTTGGCATTGCTCGTTCCGTGCATTGCACCAGTAACGATAGGGGAGCGGCATTTAATTAAACGTTTGCCAGCTTTTCCTCATCAAATGCCGTACAGCCACTTCACACTTGACCACTGTATTAGAGAATGGGACTGGCAAAACTAGTATACATATAGTTTCCAGTGTATTTCTGTTGCATCTAAATTTCAAGTTTTGTATAATTTTAATCCGTTAACTGGATTTCAGACCATCTTCAATCCGAACGTATTGTAAGAGCAAAACGTATGTGATGGGTAACAATTTGCTATACATGACCTTGAAAATGAATAGGTGGATGTTTGATTTGGTTTGTCTCACGAAAGATGAGCATCGAGTCAGTTTTTAGAGTATTCAAGATCATAAGCCAATTGCTGGATCATTGATCAATATCAGCAAGATGCCATTCTAAGTCATCGTACATAAATAATTAGTACTTCCCAATAGGGCTCTAGTTTTTACCGTATAGAACACTTAAAAATAAATCATTTTATCTAAATATAACACACCAAAGGTTGAAGATGCAGTGATTCGCCAAAGTATCTATCACATTATTGAATTTGGCAAAACTGATGCCCGAATGAAAGTGAGAAATGCAGGGCCTACTGCTTGCTATGCGCAAACGTCGCATGCCCAAAGTGACTATGTCTAGCATCCCCAAAGTGAGTACGTCTGCCATCCCCAAAGTGATAATGTCTGGCATCCCAAAAGTGACTTTGTCCTGCATACCCAAAGTGACTATGTCTGGTATCTCCTCCAGTCAACCGTGAGAATTCTACTTGCACGTGCAAAACCATAATACCAGATGTAAAAAATGAAGGTATTTAAAAAAAAATCTAGGATATTATATCAGTTCAAAAATGTTTTAATGTCCTGGCAGTCATATTTAAGCTACAGAGAATAAAAATAAGTCGGCATGTCATTCACTACCAAGAATATACTATCTCGTGTGAACCTCACCGCGTCTTCGTGTGCTGATTCTCACTTGGGCTCGCCGCTTGGGAATTCCTAGATAGCAGATAGCGCTGCGCCGATTAAGGATTATTCTCAAACGGCGCAGTTTCTCAATCGGCAAGGAACACCTCCATTTGCACACATGTATATAAATTTCAGATGAGAACAAGCCATAATAATCATTTTGAGTTTTGCTTTTACTCTGTCAGTGCCCCTTTTTGGACGGAGTCAATGACTATCCTCGTCGCGCTCTGGCCTTTTTTTCTGTTCATCTTGCCTATTATATTCAATGTAACCACAGGCATGCTGATACCTGAATGAAAAGTCCGCTCACAAGGAACATGAATCCAACATTCAGATTATAATTGAGAACATTTCGTCTTAAGAAGTTCGACTTTAGTTGCAGTTCGCATTGAAAGAGTTAAAATTATACGGGAAATGGGCTTGACATGCAAAGATGCAACAGTTTGGTTCAAATGGTTTTCGGGAAAATACAAGCGCAGAAAATCACAAATTGTGACTTTATATAAAAGATGGAAACAATGGTCCCAAAGTCAACATAAAAAATACTTTGCAGAAGCTTAAAGCTGCGAAATGTATTTCACTATACGTGGTGATGATATCAAAGTGTGAACACAGCATGGGAATCGGCAATCAGAAAACATAAACCTCAAGTTTTACCTTCTGCATTAAAAACAACTTGCAGAGGTAAATTGGTTTTACAAAGTCCATGACTTATTTTTCATGATGGGGTTCATCGCGATATCCAATGGACCTACAAACGTAAGTGATATTAATCTATTAAAACAAATTGAAGCCAAAGCCAGGTTTGAAATTCATATGCACGTTTCTTAACCAAGTGTGTCCTGAATGTTCAGCTGAACAAAACTTGGTTAACGCAATACATAATCTTATACCGTCAACAGTGCATACTGCCTGACGCATCTGTATCAATGCTCCAGGAGTTTCTTGCTTGCCGATGTGGAAAGATAACAGGATGCAGACACCAACATATATCTGTATATATTTCACAACAATTTTTCGGCTATACCACTGGACGGTGCTATCGATTATTCATTTAAAGTTCGGGGGGTGTCTTTTTAAGTTTGTTTATTTTTATTAACAGTACAAATGTGCACTTGTATATAGCATTTTAAATAAAAGTATGAGACGCAGATATGAGCCTTAAATGCCTCTAGGATAAAAAAAAAAAAAGACTATTTCACATTGAAATTATGGAATGCCACTTTTCTTAAATGAGGTATTTGACATCGTTGGATGACCTTAAGCATAAATCTCTTGTCTATGATAGATATGCACGGGTACAGGAAGCTTCCTGTTATAAAAGTTTATAGTCGCCTAGCCTGAACACTAAACTATCTGGAACTCGTTTTTGTTAACAGGTTCTGAAAAACCAAAAGGGCAGCTTTGCAAAATGTCGGTCGCACTGGTATACCTGTGTGTGATGTCAGTCGCCTTTGTTGCTGCACAACCATCAACACAGGAAGAAAGAGGTACAAGTATACTGTGTTTTCAGTCACATTCTGTCCAACCCAACCTTAAATGGTTAAATTTCATTGCAATGGCCAGAATGCAATGAGGGATTTTGTGCTGACGACATAGTAAAAGTTCGGCCAAGAAAAGAACAGGTAAAAGATATGAAAAGTGAGCGCAGTAAACAAAAAAAGATTTCGGATTTCTTTGTGCCAAAATAAGCTATTCAAGGCAAAATATGTCCAAATACGTGTATGAGATGTACATTAGGGTTGGGACATTTATGCCCACTCACTCCAGTAATTTTGAACGTAACATTAATTGTACATATGGATATGAATACACTGAATAATTTTTTTTCCCTATAATTTGCAAGTTTCGTTTTTAAAATTTCATATGATTGGTAATACGTGTATGTGATTATGTTTTTATTTACTCATTGTTAGGTGCAAATTTGGTCTCTTATTCTCTATATATCCTGGTAATTATACTGTGATTTGTTAATCTGGCAGCCTTGCTAATCCGGCAAAATGACCAAAAACAGATGGTGCCAGATAAACCCTGGACAATCCAGTTATCTGGACCTGTCTGCCTTTAGAACTGTCCCAGAATTTTACAGCAGGTGGCAGGTGCCACAGTTCTGCTTCATTGAAATCTCGTCATCCACTTCACTGCAACGACGTCCGTTTTGCAGATATTTTGGCACACATTCTTGAAGATCTCATATGATAGGTGACTGATGTTGTAAGTTATGTTCATGAGCAATTCCTGAAAAAGAATAGGTGCAGATACATTTTGATAATATCAACTTCAAAATGAAACTATGTATAATTCAATGCTATGAATATTTACTATTGGTCCATTTTCACATTTTTATCACTTGTCAAATCCATTGTAGTTACTTTCAGTGACTTTTTTTGTGATACTGAAAACTTATTCTGTAATTTTCACATGGCAATGTAGCTCAGACCTAAATATAGACCGTTATGTACGAGTCATCAAAAGCCTGTTGCATTGTCATTTTGCTGTACTCTTAGAGATGAGATTAGCATTCCAAAATTCATCTTACACATGCTGAATCTGTTTCAAAAAGGTGCAAGCAAAGTATCTCTGCTAATCAATTATTATATATATATATATGTATCAAAACCCATATATCAACTATGGTTACCTTTGTGTGCATTTAATGGGCACATGAGATCTGCTTTTTATTTTTAATTCATCTGGCATGGATATACTCAGACATTCAAATACAAAAACCGCCAAACAATTAGGATAAATCTTTTCTAAGAGGTGTGCTGTGATGTGGTAGTAAAACTTGCCTTACCTGCCTTTCAAAAGTCTCTTAGCTAAATTATATTAGTATTCTCTGCGTACTGTTACAGTATCCTGCCGAGCCCTTACTTAGTTCCACAGACATGTATTTCATTCACTTGAATGACAACATTATTTCGTCCGGTACCTTTTTTAGAGTTTTGCACGATTTACTTTCACAATGTGGGGTCCTTTCTGTGTTTATTTCTAATTGTTGGGGCAAATTTGCAATTGTTATCAATTCAACAATGCTGTAATTTTAACATGGTCCTCCTTAATAATTCTGCACATTTCGTGTAATCTGAACATTTTCAATTTTACGGTTCGGATCTAAAATACTAGGACTATGCACTATGATCAAGTATAGCTGAACAATAATTGACCTCAAAGACAGACTTGCCACTCGTACCTGATTACATTCTGAGGTCACACAGCCAGCTGTTGCACCCTGTCAAAGCCCAAGTTTGTATATCATTCTATCCACACTCTTTACTACTACTTCCCAGTGAACGTCACTACCTGCATATACTCTTACGAGTTTTAAGACACGAGATGTATACCAGGATCATTTAGGCATTCAATTTTTTAGATTTCTGGAGTGCACATGCAATGTTACAAGTCCACAATTACATGCAATGCTACAAGTCTACACTCACACGGAATGTTACGTCCTAAACCGACATGGAAATAACTTTTGAAAACGTTGTGAATAGGTGCGAAAAAATCTTGATTTGGACGCCGGATTTATCCTTGTCTTATGAAAAGGTTGTACATGTATTTTATTTTGGAAAAAAAAAAACAAACATTAGAAACATGGTTGTATCTTTCTTTGGTGATCTTTACGTTAAAGTTTCATCAAATATTTGCTTAAATCTTTGTGTACACACAGTCTTTAACTATTTCATTGTCAGTGTGCATAGAAGTGAATTATCTCGGAATTAACATTACGTTGCCAGATGTGCATTCTTTGTACATCGACCTTTTTATTCAAGCACTAACATGTTACAGTTGCAAATACCAGCAGTTTCCCCGGTACAGAGAGTTTTGACTCAGTGGAAACTGAAGGAGTTAACCCTTTCCCCCTTGAATTAAGACTGATTCAACAGCTTTCCTTGGCATGGGTTGGGCACTAAGTGCCCAACCCATGCCATGTATGTACCTGGGGCATGTGATCTTGATAAGTCTCATGTACATTTCTCAGTCAAATTGTTTTTCATAACTGTTGAAATTAGTTGAAAACACTAAAGCAGACGACATTTGACCACCAGCCGGTTTTGGCCCGTTTGAAGGAGAAAGGGTTAAACATAGCTGAACCTTTAGCTACCCTGAATTCATATATTTGTCAAATTTACTTTGAGCTTCCTGTTACTACTTGTGTCTTAAATATTTTTGTTTGTTCCTTTGACACTGAATGCCGATCGGCTCCAGGCTTTCTAAGAATGTGTATATGCTTGTCAGAGTTTGGGTGTGATGGTATGTATGCTCTGAGCTATTTTCGTACATTTAGAGTTAAGGTTTTCGAAGGTGTATGTACAATGCCTTGCCTGTGGATAAAATAGAAATGGCTATAAAGAAAAAAGTCCCATGTTGAGATTTTTCCGTCCTCTGTTGGTTCGCTGCTTGTGGAAGTGGCTTTTGAATAATAAAAAAAAGGTGTGTTGCCTTTGTGTATAGTCCATCAGTTGACTTACTGCCTCTTTGTCATCATGGTCTATTTTCATCATTTCAGGAGTAGACAATAACGTCTTAAGGTCAGAATGTCTTCTCCTCGAATTCAATGCAATGATCAACCAACGAGCTGAGTTGGAATGTGTAGCGTCGTTTCACCTCGAGCATGTACTCTTCAAAACTTAATCAGGTTCTACGTAACCTGTGAACGACAGATATACTTTGTATATTCAAACTGAAATGTTTGTAAATAACATGAAAGTAAAACTTTTAGCGATACGTAGATTCGATAATATGGGATGTTGATGGAGAGGTCAAATTTACACTGCGCTCTGGTCGCAACGCGTCCTGGGGAGACCTTTTGAGTACTCAGTTTAGATTGAATATTCTATGTTTGAAGCTTATACTGAATGGGTTAATCCTATATGGGTATGAAGGATAAGGTTTTAATTGTTATCTTTCATTTGTTTTGTCATTGGATTACAGTGGTAGACAACTCCTCTTACTTTCAAAATGGCGTCGTTTTCAAACTTAGTTCTCCCATAGAACTTCAATTCGGTGCGTATTTGCCCTTTTTAGATATAGGCGAAATAACTCCAGTATGGGTGGCCCATTGGGGATAACGTTGTCATCAGTTGTTGCACTTTCATGTTTTCGCTTGGCACAGCCTCGCGACAACATGAAAATCCAACAACTCGTGATCCCAACGTTATCCTTACTCTTGCCAAGCTGGACTGCGTTCATATAGCTCTTCTCAGAAGCATGTACATACTATCACCATAGCAGTCCTATGGCATGCACATACTATTTCAAGTTACATGCTTATAATGGCAGTTCCAATGGCATATAGCATGCGGATAGCCTGCCAGGAAGCCGAATTATTTAAATGAGGTGTAGTATGTGCATGCTACGATAGCATGTGCAGGCTATATTGCATGCCATGGCAGCACAGTGGTCCCCCATCTTGAGAGACCACCCTTCTTGCGTCATCACTCTTGGTTCACTCATGATGAAAGAATGGATACAATCCTTCCTAAAATTCAAAGGTTTGCCTGTATAATTTCCACCTTAGTTGCACACACAACCATATACGGGCCAACTACATACATGTACATGCAGAATACTCACATTGACGAGTCTGTCACATACTTCATTTTGGACCAGTAAAAATGACTGTATATCAAACTGCATTTGTTATGAAATGACTGCCTGTAGTGTATGCATACTGTACACTCACAACTTAGTGTTGGTCAAATTTTCCTCTTGGAATCTGTGATCCAAACATTTTCCATTCAAGGACATTCCCTCAACAGCATATTGTATACGGGCCATGGTTCGTATGGATTATCAGTCTTTAAAGTACTCAATTTACCAAAGGTTGAAAGAGCTCAGAATTCCAAGACTAGATTTTTCCAGTATGCCGGCTTCCCTCTACTTTTCACTGCATTGTTGGTATATTTATGGAGAGCATGCCGTCTGCATACCATAAGCCAGTAGCATGTGCATGGTATTGAGACTCGCATGCTATAAAAGCTGTTCAACTTGGTAAAGGTAAGCTAAATAGCATGCACATAGGATGCTTCTGTGATGATAATATGCACATGGTATTTCCAGGCTATTTGCATGCAGTCCACATGCTTTTATAGCAGTCCAGTTTGTTGAGGGTAGTGACAATGGGGTACCCACACTGGATTCTCTATTTCTTCAATTCAGACCCTGGACTGGTCGATTTAGTGGGGGTCCCTCTGAAGATAGGTTTGTATACATTCTGTCACAGTGGTGCAATCGAAGACGAAGTTTAATTTCTGGGTGCGCCACGATTTACAGTGATTATCATTATCATCATCATCATCATCATCATCATCATCATCATCATCATATTTATTATTATTATCATCAGGAGTTGCAAAATAGAATGAAACTTTTGGGGTGATGAATAATGATACCTTTGTGCATTTATTCAATAATTGCGAATTCAAGTTTATTTCCAAGTTTCTGTTTTCTGTATGAATAAAGAGGAGCCACAAACCATACAATATATCGTGCAATGTATGCCATAGTATGAATAAAGAGGTGCCATGAACTATGCAATATATCGTGCAATGTATGCCATAGTATGAATAAAGAGGTGCCATGAACTATACAACATATCGTATGCCGTGTCATTTAATATCTGCATATGGTCATATAGTTACTTATAACCCGAAGAAGTTTTGGGACAATTATTCACATGTCATTAATGACGTGATTCTTTACAGTTACAAAAATGTACTTGAAAAACTTGACTGGATGATTCTTTGTGAGCGAATGATGTTTCAAAAAAGCAGTAATTGTTTGAAAATTCCTTCAGGGAATAACTCCCGTCATTTCTGCAACATTTTTTTCATTATATGTTGAAGGACCAACAGCTTAATGTCTGCTGCAAGTGAAGACATGTATGTCCCCAGGCCAACAACTGCAAATTTAAGTTTTCTG
The DNA here is from genome assembly GCA_964020975.1 of Hermodice carunculata. Lineage (NCBI taxonomy): Eukaryota > Metazoa > Annelida > Polychaeta > Eunicida > Amphinomidae > Hermodice > Hermodice carunculata. The sequence goes on from OZ026618.1 coordinate 79,774,419, forward strand.
AAGCTATGATAAGGACTTCAATAACCAAGTATGTAGTAAGTTAAGACAATTTAGTCTAGTTCAAAAGAAGCTGTGCAATGTACATATTGTCTCAGAGAGGTAAACAGCATCGCATATCATGAGCACCATCTATATCAGGGAGAATTTTCTTCTAATATTTGGATCAATAATATGATATTTAATAGCTTCCACATTGGAACATACCTTTGTAAAAGGAGAAGTTTAGTGAAATCAAAGTAACTCCTGATTTGCCTTATTTGTATAACTATGAGCGAGGATAATTGAGGTTAAGGATATACCTGTCCTTAGCAAAGGTATCTACAGAATAGGCCATAAAAACACAATTAACTAAAAATAAGTCTTATAAAGTATTTACAGTTTTGAAAAGTACACAAAGTCGAAATTTATGTTTTTGTCATTGTCATTTGTGTCACTTGTATTGTGTTTATACAGCAATTGTGTAAAGTGAACGTACAGTTTTCCGAACTTTTCAGTTTAAAATTGATTCAACTTTTAATTTTTCATTCAGACTTTGAAATTTTTGCGGCAAGATAAACTATACGAAGTGAAGGGAAAACGCGGGTGTCACGTTTTTGCAAAATTTTTCTTTGTTTGGCTTCTAGGAAGGTTGACATCACTTTAGCATCACAAAGAAAAGGTGGGCCCTATAAGTTGGCTTGACAATTAGTCCAGGCCTTTCTGTGAACGTCCCCTGATGCAGACTATTTTGTATAACACTCTCTTGCATTCGAATTTTTTTGTTTAGAACCACTTTCTAGTAATCAATAACCTATTCCATAGTTCAAACTCTGTTGTCCTTTACCTAACCTGTCACTGTCTAACCTCACCTAAATACGAGAGAACGTTACTTAACTCATTTCCTACGGACATTTTGACAGAGTATATCAGCCTAAATGTAACTACGGATCCTCAGCGGGAACTATGACAGCCAATGGCAGACGCGGTTATTTGCAATTTGGTTCCTACTAAGTACCTCTATAGGCTACTTTGTACATGTATTTTGATATATAATTGTAAAGCGGTGACTTTTATCATATTGAAGTTATAGCACAAACGTGTTTTCTCTCAATTTCACCAAAATAGATTATTGTTATATTCTATCTATATAAACATGGCGAATCGAAATATGAAATTATATTGAACTATAGTCGCACCTGTATATGGTATCGTGGAGTTCAACTATACAAGTATTGTAGTTTCTTGCTATAGTTACCCGCATATAAAAAATAATCAAATACTTCTGATATAGTCACAATGATCTGCTGTTCTTGTACAACCGTAAAATGTGACATTTTGGTAATGTCATTCAATTTGCCGTGGAAAGCTCTTGGTTCCATATGTGTCTCAAAATATTATTGAAAAGGGCATTTCCATTAATATTATACTGTATTTAGGGAAAGGGATGAAGTTGATAAATCGGATAAACTGGAATTGTAATGCAATTGTACTTCTTATTCTTACATTTTACCTACTTTAATTGGTTGCCTTGACAACCAAACAAAATCAGTTTATGCCATTGAAACATGTATTCGTCTCTGCCTGGAACTTGTGTTCCATCAAAGATATGTTGTTGCAAGAATGAAAACGATTTTGGGTAAATTAACTTTATACAATTTACACTTTTCAATACCAGTGGCATTGAGCATAAAGACCGATTATATCAACAAGATTCCGCTAAAAATGTTGTTAGGTAATTATAAAACAATTTCGTTTTGTTTCTGTACACTAAATTGAGCACTTTATTGAATGGTAGCCAGGAAAGCAATACTTATTCAACATTCTGACATGACATTTGATGAAATGTTTCACACTACTTAAAACTGCAGACAAGTGTCTAATTTCTAATGGCAAATTTCAGCTATTTAATAAAAAATTCCGTTACCATAGCAACCAATTGTTGACACTGATCAGAACAAATTGCATTATCACGAAGGGCCTTTTCAGCAGATATGTTGATTAGACTGGCAATTTGTATGGACAGAAAGTTATCAAGGATATTGTTTGTTTTTTAGTGATTTCTCGAAAATTGAATTTGCGTTACCACGGTTACCAATAAAACCACGTATTACCCATGAAACAGATAGCACACTATACCTAACCCTTTACTTCAGGTGCTTATCTTTCGATTGATCCCAACTTCCGCTGGGTGTATTTAAGTATGTGTAAAATCTATTCCTAGTATTACCACATGTATCATTTCCCCAATGCACAGCACTGGCCATTATTAATCGCAAGCATCAACCAAATAATGCAAATTTCGAGTGATCCGAATATTTAACAGAACGTTCCCGGGCGAATGTCAACAGTCTTATTTGACTCAATTGACCTCAATCTTGATTGTGAAAGACTTTCTTTACATTTAAACATGATGTTTGATGAACTTTGTGCATAATATATTTAAAAAGCAAGAAATGTGTTTCCTGTGTCTCAATACTAGTTCAGGGTCTTTAATAAGCTTCCCATTGCCATGGCAACCAATTGGTAACATGTTTCCTCAAATTGATTTCGTATGAAGTGCCTCTATAGTAGGTATGTTGGTGTATATTTATGAAGTGTTAACTAGTATGTTTATAAAGTAATACATGTAGTTGAAAATGTGTTTTTCCCTTTATTACTCCAAAACTAAATTTCGCTACCATGATAACCAATAAAACATATATTGCCCATAAAATTGATGGCACACTCTACCTCTCTTTAAACTTCAGGTTCTTATCTTTTGATTAATACCAAATTTAGCTGGGTATTTTTTTTTTTTTTTTTTTTTTTTTTTTGTTGTTGTTGTTGTGTGTGTTTTTTTTTTTTTTTTTGTTGTTTTTTTGTTTGTTTGTTTGTTTGCTTGTTTGTTTGTTAAAGGAAAGATTTACCGGCAGTATTATCACATGTATCATTTCTCACCATTGCGCAGCACTAGGTATGTGATAAATTGCAATAAAAACAAAAATCTGCTCATTTTGAGTAATCTAAACATTTGAAAGAACGTTGCTATTGACCCACAAACACTTTAACGTCACCCAAATGACCTTACTATTAGTACAGAAAGAATCTCTCAACAATTTAACATCACATGTGATGAACATTATTACTGTTTTTAAAATTACAAACAAGTTTCTAATCTTTCATTCTAATTTAAGTGCTTTTTACAAACGTTCTGTTGCCACAGCAACGAACTGTCGACAATATCTCAAACAGGTTTCCTATGAAACATCTTTATAGCAGGTATGCTGATGTAACGTTGTGAGGTGGTACCTTGTATGTGTGTAAAGTTATGGTAAATAAGGTGTTTTTCAACTTATTTCTTGAAAACTTCATTCCGTTGCCATTGCAACCAGTATAAATACAAATTGACCATGATATTGATAGTACATCCTCCCTAACTTGAAACTTCAGGTTCTTGTCTTTTAATTGGTACCAAATTCAACTGGGTATATTGACGATTGAATGGTTTCAGTTTTGGGGTGGACTGGCCACTGTACTGGTAATACATACAGTGCAGTGTCAGTGAGCTTTCCTATCCGCTAGATCATTGTTTTAACGCACTTTGCCGTGTAATATGGACCGAAACTGGGCTGAGCATGGTTACAAAAGCGCGGGGGATGTGGGATATTGGGAACGGATCTATCCATCGTCACCGCTGGTCAAGACATCATATCATGGCTGTCTGAAGTGGCAGAGCGAGAGCCATGGGCCTGCGCCGATATGTATAGGCCTACAATACGGTCAATGCATAAGTTCACCAAGCGGGAAAACCCCGGCAGTTGTCCCATTACGAAAGCGAGGCATGCGGGCTGATTTTTTGCTACCAGATGGCGCGCTGTGCACTTTCTCAAAAGTGGTCACGATAATGCATGATGACGGACACTAATCTTGTTCGTCAACGTGAACAGAAAAGTAGGAAATAGACCAAATACAGGAGGTGTATAGAAGTTTACCATTGTAGATCGTTGTCCGAGGGAGTACGGAAAACATAGATAGTTAGAACGTTGAGTGACAAGGCTAATTTTCATGGTAAACCACCACTGTGTAGTGGGCTGTAATGTTGAAACCAGCCAGGAAGAAACGTCAAACTGACAAATATCAAAAACGAAAGTGCCGCTTTATTCCTTCCATCAACTGATATTCCATTGTCTATCAAATACTTTTTCAGCCACCCTAGATTCGTTTTTTTTTTTTTTTTTTTTTTTTTTTAAGGAATCATGGTTCGTGTTTCACTCATCGCTACTTGCTGTATTCAGTAGTGCTGTACCCTGTGCGGTAAGACTGAGTGGCCCGCAAATTACCCAGAAACCTGTGCGCGCCTGGCTCTGACATCGGAATCTCCGCTGGAGTTTCCCCGCTTGGTGACCTTATGCATAGATCGTATTGGATTACACTGTAGTCTTTCGATGAGGTCTATTGAGTATTGTCTCGACCTGTCCTCACCAATACACACCCAGGCCGAAGGTCTAGGTGTCCATTGGTCTGAACAGGTCGATAGACAAATGTGAAGACCGAATTCAAAGACTACAGGCCTAACTGTTTTGTCGTATGTATCTTGGCAATGAGCTTCAGTGTCAAAGATTCAAAACCACTACAGCAGACTGATCCTCACCAAAATTATCCCAAAGAGCTCTACAACTTCAGGTGGACACCCTGAAGGCTTAACTGGAATGTGATTGGCTGGAAGTTGCTGATGACGCAACACGTCACGCTCGTATCGACCAAGAAGTCTGCATGGACTGGCCGCAAGCATTATGCCGCAAGAGAGGTCTGGACCCGACCCAGTGACTCGGAGACAGCATAAGCAGTGGATCCACGTGTTTTGAGCATGACACGTGATGGTGCCTCGACCAATAGGAGAAATAGAAATAATCTTCTCATGATAAAGTTATTGACAAGGGCGTGCCATCGTCATATATCTATACAAACATCAGCAAAAATGTTTTCTAGTGACCAGAAATATAGGTATGTGTATGGCCATTCAGGTAGACAACAATTAACATCAGGGCACTTTTGGAATAATCTGAGCGGGAAAGGGAAAATCACTAGGCCTACTAGACCTAGGCTATATTTAAACTAGGTTGGCCCTACCCTGTTTTCCTAAGCACCACCTCTGAACTTCGTTGCAGTATATGCATATCAGTTTTGATATGCATGCTTCCATGCTGTGCCTAAGTACATCATATTGATTCCAGGCTGCAGTAAACACACCTATTGCCAGATTCCGCAAACTGGTAATTACACAATTTTTCTCGATTTAGCGGACCCTGCCCGTCCCACCCCATCCCCTTTTCCACGGAAATCAGAACAGTCATGTGTAGGCCTACATGTTGTGTATTGGGGTTACAGGGCCGGGCAGCTTCCTTACAGCCCAATCAATATCAGCCAGCACACATATAACGTGAATTCTATTTGTCTCTTGATTACGCAATACCATTTTATTCATGATAAAGTGAAGCAAGGGCCAACAAGAAGGCCTAATTCTAGTAATTCCAGGGTGCACTCAGGTAAACCGGTACACCTGGCAAGCCCAGACAGTGACGTCAGTGACTGATTGATCAAGCTACATGTAGAATGGATTATGCATGTCTTTCTTTCTTTCTTTCTTGGCGGGTTAACGCCTCTTTCGGGCTGCGTGTTTCTGAGCCTTCAAAGTTTACGGAGAAAGCATATTAAAACAGGTGAGTAAAAAATTCATTCAGCAAACTTAAAGCATGACTTTTTATGTAAGGTTCTACACTAAAAGTGTCAGCTATATTCAGTATTGAGTAATGTATTCTAAATCAAACGGACAGAAATCGAAAGGTATTCACAACTGATTGTACGGATCCATAACGTCACCACCTGTGACCAAGCTTCCGGTAGTTCTGCATGTTGTCACGTATTCAGACCCTTTCTCGCTTTGCCTTAACCACTTGCAACTGTCATTCAGTAAAACCGAGAGTCGAGACACATAAATTTCATCCATCTAAGTGCGACGATACAATTAAAAGTAGTTGGTATGATCATTCACATAATGTTGCTTTTTATCGTAATGTCAATTTCAAATGTGCATTTCCTTTATGATAACTCTCTGTCGTCTTTTAAGCGACTTAGAGCTATCAAAGTCTTATGGGCCAGTTGTTGTTGTTGTTCAACTTGTTGTGTGTGTGTGTGTGTGTGTGTGTGTGTGTGTGTGTGTGTGTGTGTGTGTGTGTGTGTTTTCCATTGGGGGGGGGTGTTTGTTAATACCAGCTTATATAACTTCAGGTTGTTTAGAAAATAATATCCATAGTTTCCATTCAAGGTTTCTTGAATCAATTGTCCATTAGGCCTATACTGAGTTTAGTATAACAAGCAGGCCTGTAGAAAGTGAAGTTCTGTCACATTTAGGCCTATAATAATGCATGTCCAGCGTTTTACAAGCCTTATCAAAAAAATTTTAATGTGTTTACTCACCTGTCATTTCTTTATTTAGTTGGCAAGAGAAGTGTATTTGAAAAACACACCACACCCAAAAACCCCAAATGCTGATGCTGATGCTGCTGATGATGATAATAATAACAACAACAATAATAATAATAATAATAATAATAATAATAATAATAATAATAATAATAATAATAATAATAATAATAATAAATTTTGTTGGTTAATTTTAAATAAATCAGCTCAAACCTTTAATACACTATGGGTATTTTTCCAGGTCCTCTTGTGGAAAACTAGGTCGTCTCATAAAGGCCATACCATAAACAAGTGGTGAGAAAGTAGCGTAAAGAGTGCGATACAGCTTTAGACTAAGAGAAGGCAAACTTGGTGTGAGACAATTGGCAAGATCCTGGAACGTGCTGCATGCCGCTCTGCATTTAAAGAATCCATGGCGTTGTGAGAGGCTACAAGCATGCCTCTGGATGGAACACATTTTATTCTTCAGAACAAGAAGCTATATCTCCAGCAGAGGCTCCCCTCTTTCAAGCAGAGAATAACGTAATTTTGTGTACTACTAGGCAGTGCAGTATGGCATCTCGTGTTTCAGTGGTGAACACCGTTCTGTTGAATTTTACTGTATTAAAGGATTTCTTAAGAAAAATTACAAAAAGAAAAGAAAATATGCGTTGTTTTGGTTGCAAAATAAGCACATGATCATAATACTGATGTGGAGATTTTGCGCTCTTTAAAAAATATGCAAACCGCGTCTTGGTTTACATTGTAAGTTTCTCACTTTATCATCGTGTATAATGAAGGTAAAGCGAGACACCCGATACGTTTGTTTTTCTTTAAACCTTTTAACCATTATATATGCTACAGATATCTTCCACTTCTGATGAGTAATGTGCTTTCACAGTACAGAGGTTATTTACACGTCATATGCAAGTCATCATTTTTTGACCAAAGTAGCCTATTCTCTTTGTAAAAGTATAAAACGTCCTTAGGTATCTCGGTTTTGCTGACCACCCTATACTTAATTTTTCGAGAATACCTGCACCCTTTTAATGTATTGTCCCTGAGTCAGCAGACTGCTACCATACAGTGACTAGGCCTGTAGTCCTCCTAACAGTAACAAATAGAAACGCTGATTGTCTTGATATAGGCTATAATAATTTTAGCAATTTTATTAACCCCCGAATATCGGGGAAATACAGATTAATACCTAGTTACATTCACAATCAGAGAAGAATATTCACATACCAAGTCAGGCAAAATATACGCATACAATGAAATGTAGAGCAGAGTATTAATTAGGCCGGATCACACAGCTAAAATCTGTGGCCATAGTGTAAGTAGCTCAGCCGTTATGGACAGACAGAGCCCCGGACCAGCGCGCCTGCTCACTAGAATTTAGAAACATCTAGTGTCAAGTGAGCATGACAGCCAGCACATGCTCCTCTGCCCATGGCTTAATAAAGTTGTCGTGACAGATCAGGTAATTTGAAGAGTCCACCACACCGTCACGCGGACGCCGTGACTTGGGGACAGCCGAGGGACGGTCGAAACCGGTGAAGGCGATACTGACGGGATATAGCCATAGTCAAGAATGCGGTCGATTATGGTGCCTTTATATCTTTGCCCAGAGACGATATATTGGGCCAAGAAATAGGAATAAAACGACAGTAGAAGAGAATCAACTTTAAAAATACGGTGGGACAGAGACAGAGTACCACCTCAGCTCAAAATGTTGAGTAATTAAGCCCGACATACACGGTACGATTTTCTGCTTCCAACTCCCTCCAACTTGGTTGTATACGATTAATTGGAGCCAGTTGGATCGTGTAATACCCCTTCCAACACAAACGGATCCGATATCAAACTCCCTCCGATTAGTCGGACCAGAATAGGAACATGTTCTATTTTTCAGCCGACATCGGATGTAATTGATACTAATTGACTGGCTGACCAGTTCCTCCCAGCAGAGACGGAGGAAGTCGGCGGAAAAAGTTGGAACAAGACTGACCATGTGTGCAGCTGTGTCGTATCCGTCAAATGTTGGACCCAACACATCTCCTGTCCTATCCAACTTTCTGTCGTACCGTGTATGTCGGCCTAAATTAGTCAGTCAACTGATACAGTGATAATATCCGTGGCCACATTATCTGGGAAAGTGGATAATCGCATTGCTGAGAACACTGGACTACAAGAACAGTTAAAATGTTGCTGCCGTTGAGAGATCCACAATGCAAGTCCAGATTGATACTCTGACGGCTGAGTATGACCCTGCTAGCACCTTGATTTCTACTCTCAAAGCAGCTCTTCACACACAACATTGTGCTCCAAAAACTCCTGAGTGCGTAGCTTCAGGGCAAATTACTTAGGCTCCTAATACGGCCTATAGGCCTACTATTCCAAAGACAACAGACTCGCCGAACACAGTCTATCTTGTACAGACCCGTTTGGTCTCTACTCAGTCTATGCAAAGTCAAGTATGATTGACGTAGACCACGAGTATAGAGACCAACCCTTTGGTGGTTTAGCCATCATCTATAAACACCATGTGGGCTTAAATTTTCACGAATTAGACACTCAGGACGAAAGAACAATGGCTGTAGTAGTTACTGATAAGCATGGCCACACGGCCCAAATACTTGTCAATGTCTGTATCCCAATTGAGGATACATTTCATTTCTTTTTTCATTGTCTTCTGTACAATCTTCAAAGGCGTAAACTCTTGAATGCTGTTGTTAGCGTGCTTGCCCCAAGTGTAAATCCAAACTTGTTGATTGGTCTCCTTAGAGACAGACAATTGGAAATAATGCTAAGTGGCCGTACGGATCTTTTAAATGAACAGAATGTTGATTTTTTTTTTTTTTGCAGTTCATACATTTATCATAGAGTCGAGACGTTTCATTAATTGATATTGTTTCCCTAACTACTGCTTGGTATTATACAGTTAAAAATAGCAAAAAGACTCCTTGTAATGTCCTGTTTGTCGTGTATATATATACTATATGTGTCAATGCATGTACTGGAGAATCTCCAGATTAGTTGCTTTGTAACTTGGCCCATAAGGCGATCCAGTTCTTCAAGTAAATATGTTTACAATACAACACAATGCCGTTTTATAATATAGGTGGGAGGGTTAGGCCAATCAGATGCAAGAACACACACCATGTGACCTGTCTGTAACCTGCGGTTACAGTCCCCCTTAATTGCATCGTTTTGATATTGAGCAGACGCCGTTAGAGGGCGCATATACTGTGACTTGCGCCGACTGCAGTCATCCAAGCATGGTGATGAGATGAGTTCGCGAACATTTTGACAAAGTTTGTAAGTTTTAAAGTGACATCATCAGATAAAATCTAGACCATAAATGGATTAAGACACCGCTGAGCTTGACAGAGAGGCCTGTATCGGCAGATAGAAGACCTCAGGCCCTCAGTCTTCTATCTGCCGATAGAGGCCTATCTGTGAAGCTCCACGGTGTTTTAAGGCTTTATTGTAATCCCGACCACCGACAAACTGACCTTTTTGTCGAAGTTATTTATAGACTCATTACAAGCTTTTTCGGACAGTTATGCCACGATATGCCCCATTGAGTGTTTTTGTTGACTTTAAAGTCAAACTTCCAAATAATGACAAGTTAAATGACCCATGGTTTTGACACAAAGGTTTCGGTCGCCATAGTTGTATACTTTACTTTACTTCATGTGCGCAAACAAGCTGATCGCAGCTAATCATAATCTCATGTATACTCAGTAGCAAGATAACACCTATTTTTTGTTTTACCAATGGTACCTTAACATGGTTAGATCGCGTTTTAGTCTCTTCGTATGATGCTTCCTCTGTCTTCCAGTAGGCCTATAAAATAATGGAACTGACTGCACCTAACGTAAATGATTATTTGCCAATATTGACTGAATTCAAAATTGAGCTGCAATCAGCTTTTATTAACGGGCCTACCCGTAAGTTACAATCTATCTTGAAGTCCTTTCCTACATCCATATGGGAAAGTCAATCGCGTATTGATGGTTATAATATATAATATAACCTCATCTTGAAGCTATAGGCCTAACTGCATGTGTTCAAATGGCTGACAATGTCAAATTCATATTCGAATGCTCTGTGATGTATTTCCCACTTTACTGTAGTCCATCCGTGACTACTGCCTATACCACTGACACTGTGAAGAGAATGAATGCATCAGAGAGCCCCAAATCCCTTTTATTTTGTAAAAAGGTCCTACAGTGATGCAGGGCCTTCCAACAATATGCTCCCCGGCTCAGTCGATGCGCAATATCTCGCAATTCCAACCAATCCACATTCGACCCCCCTGTTAAAAAGTCCTAGATCTTATCCGCCTCGAGTTGCTGGTGCTGACAACACATCTTCCGGAACTACAGAAACCCACATAATGTCATGAACTTGAACATTGTATTGTTACAGGTTTTCCCAAAAGGAGCCAACAATCAAGGGTCGCACAACAGAACATACAACCAAGGATCGTGCAACAGAGCATAGAAGACATAGACGCACGCCACAAACGTGATGTATTCGCCGATGATATGGATCCCAACCAACCTAACCTTAACGAGATCATCCTCGGAAGCCTTGGTGTAACCTATGTCGTGGTTCTTGGTGGATGTTATGTCACCCAAATTCTGCCAGTGTACTGGTCTTCAATATATCCTCCACCAGCACAATAAACAAGATTTAAACAGAACTGTGCGTATCTGGTTGCATTTAGGGACCAGAAACTCTGCAAACTCATTATTAGACCCCATGTTCAAATAAGTGTAATGTAGGGTATTATGGACACCCCTGCGGTCTGTAGGCCTAACCTTGCTACAAATGTTTATTGCGTGAAAGTGACGCGTGTGGTAAAACGTCATGGTAGATGGATCCCTCATCAGATTTTTTGAAAACATTTTTACGTGCCCGGAAAGGGAGGATTCAGATATAAATATAAATATCCACGCTGTAATACATTAACAGCTAATTCTATAGATTCGTGACACAAAATAATTATGGTAATCTTGCGAGATTTTAGCAGCGACGGACACACACAAATCTCAAATATTTTCCACCAATGGGTTATAATTAAACCATTTTATTGAAATTTGTCCGTTTGTTATCAAAACGTATGGGACGGAATGTCACTTCACTCTTCAGTCAAGGTCAGGAGAAATACTTTATTGCAATAAAGATCTGCGATGGACCATAGCACATACATACAAAAGCGCCCTCTGGGGCTACAAGCAATAATTACAGTTAAACATAAATACGCACACACATAGGCTACTGGTGTCTTAGCACCATGACACAGAAAGTATAAGTCCAGCTATATAACTGTACTACTGCAATTGCTATGTTCATAATTTAGCACTGAAAATTTAATTACAAAAGAAAAAAAAGAGATAGGTAACATTTGCCATTGGTATGACTCTGAGTGTGCCCGTGTTGAACACGTGGGACCCATGTTAGACGACAGGGCACGTAAAGTTCACATGCACAGCCGATGGATGTATGCCAAACAATAGAAATGCCACTTACCATGCCACTTCAATTACGGTTTCTTCGCCTATCGAACAGTAACGGAACAACGTTTAACGTCGGCACTGATCAATACCAACAATTTATAATCGGGCCAAGGTCTACGGAACGATATTAGAGCCAGAATTCTACTACGCCTTAAGTTGTGGTAAATTCTATTGTTCCTGATGCTATATTCTATTGTGCCTGATGTTATACTCTCTTGTTCCTGTTGGCACATTCTATTTTGCGTGAGGTTGAGACTTTAGAATGGTGACGAATTAGTTTGTTCTTTCATATTTTGGGGGTAGATTGTTCCATAGCTTGGCCCCTAGATATCATAACAGAGTTTTTGTTTAATGTAACAGCTAACGGCACTGTTACCCATAGAATGTTGCTGTGTGGTATCTGGGTTCATTTAAAGGCCTAACTGTGGAATTCTGGGAAACCGGAGAGCGACTGTTCTGTCTGAGGCACAAGATGTAGGCTAATGTTAGATAGTTAACGACGTTACCCATTGTATGAATACCAAATTGCATGTGGATGTAATAAATATTGACGTTATTTGGCTTATCTTGCGATGCCTTTGTTTTGTTTGGACAAATTATGCTTGGTCTTATAGGATAAATTATGCATGGTCCTATAGGCTAAATCGTGCTACATATTTTAGTGAGCAAATGACGCAGGGACTGAACTCATCCGGCCAGTGACCCATCAAAGAGTTCACGCTGGAGCTTGTAAACATGAAGTTTGTTACCATTATATAGTTAAAATTATAGTTAAATAAATCTACGCTATAAGTTAGTTCAGAAAAAATCGCCCACGTTCATAAATTCTAACTTAACCAAGAGAGCAAAATCAAACACAGAGAGAGGCCGATTTTGAAAATCATCAACATTCAGCTTTCATTTTCCATACAACGTTAACTTAAGAGACAAATTTCACTCCTGACTCGAGTCTTTGGTTTGGCAGTCACACATGAAAGGCAACTGGTGATGTGTTGGTGAGTGCAAAAATTAACTAGAAGCAGATCAGTGACTGAAAACCCCTCGGCCAGGACAGACAGACAGACGGACGAGCGCGTATAGGTGACGACAATACCCTTGGGTAGGTCAAGGTTACTTCTGTTTGACCTGATGACAAAGCTTTGGTGCAAATGCAATGAGCAGACATATTATGGCGAGGCCATTTTTCTTCAGTGCAGCACTGTGACCTAAATATGTGTCCCAGTGACCTAGTTTTCACCACGTGTCTGAGGCACCCTTAGGACCAACTGTCACAAATAATTGGTGCAGCTACAATGAGAAAAATAAGATTTGAACATATCATGGTACCGCCATTTTTCTTCAATGCAGCACTGTGACCTAAATATGTGACCCAGGGATCTGGCTTTCGACAGGATTCTGAGGCATCCTTTTAACCAACCAACTGTCATAAATAATTAATGAAGCTACATTCAATATTTTTAAATATTGTGTTCACGTTGTTTTTTCTTTAATGTAGTACTGTGACCTAAATATGTAACCTAGTGACTTACTTTTCGATAGGCACCTGAAACACCGCAAGAGCCCTTGTGTCAAACGTTGGTCTCCGTAAAATGAGTATTTTTTGGAGATATGGCGTTAACAAGGCATGGACGGACGGAATACCCCTCCGGCCTAGAAAGCCGACGGGTTAAAATGAAAAATGATTGGAGCATGATCCCTAAATTGTGCAGCGCCATTTTAAAACTTCACAGATCACATGAATTTGTACCGGAAGTGACATCATTTGCCACCCAGACTTTCTCTTCACCTTTGACAACTCCCACTTTCTTAGCAAGATCTGTGTCATTCTCTATTTTTTTTCTCTTTTCCTTCCAGAATGTAATCAGTTGTCTGGCTTTTGAATGTACAGATTGATCTGGCAAGTAGCATAATGAGAGAGGGGGTGGGGTGGGCAGTTTTGATTTTGTCTTGTTTTTCTTTTCACAAAATTAACCAACTGACAAATGGGGCCGAAACGTTTGAGGTTCTGGCAGGACCAGCCGACCGTTCCCTTTCCCAGAAAATGAAAATTTGTGGCTTGCCTGAAACACTGAGGTTAAGATAAGCGACAACTCCTGTTGCAATTTCACAGCCTTGACGGCAAGTCACCCATTCTCTTTTCTTTGCCAGTGGTTCAGCGTTTGCAAAGTGCAAGAGTCTTGAGAGTAGGCCTAACCCATTTAAGCAATTCAACGATCAACAGAAGTTGTTTCGATAATGACATGTCATGGTACGTTGATGACCATTTCACCATGTTAAAATGCACTTCCCTGGCCTCAATACATTGAGTACATAGAATGTAATGGATGCACAGTTTAGTGAGTATATATATATAGGCCTATACTGAGTACTGAATCACAAAATGAGGCATTAAAATGCTTAATATTTAGGCTTAGCAGCTATCAAGAGTTTTCAGCTGCAAATCAGCACTGACTTAAATATCTTTTCAGCTCAGGGTGCACAATTGAAAGTGGTTTGAAAGTTGAAGCGCACTTGTGTGTTACAACTTACATGGAAGTGCACACATGTCGTGGATAACGGTGACGTTCTTCGACACCAGTTTTCCAGTTTGAAGCTTGGCACAATTGTATTTGTCGATGCTGGAAGACATCTATTCTTCACATAGGCACCCTACTTGATTGCAGATATGAATTCAACATCAGTTATAAAAAAATATAGCGCAACACGCAGGCGCGGAACTGGCGGGGGGGGGGGGCGGGTGCGCCGGGAGCGAGCGCTCCCCCCTCCCGCAGTCCCTGCCTGCCAAAAAAAAAAGAGAAAGAAAAAGAAAATGAACAAACAAAAAACTAACATACCCGCCGCCCAAAGTTTGTCATCTTGGGTGATTTAGGCCTACATGGGGAGGGACTGTTAACGAAATTCAAATGCTCGTTCCTAGACTTCCACAAATAGGCCTATTTCGAAGTAGCCCTACACGCTACAGAAAGGCAAAACGGCATGTTAAAGCTATCAGTATCGGGACGTCACGCGGTCGAAATAGAAGGTGTGCTTACATAACAATACTGCAGCGCCTTCCCTTGCTTGGTTTTCAGATGGGGTAAACCAGCGACAACACCGTACAGCAAGGGAACCAGCATACCCACCGTCCAGAGCTAGTTTCTGGTTTGATGTGAGGAGTCTCCGATAAAAAGTTAGCCACTTAAATGATGAACACAAGCTCGTCTTCTGCCTTCAAGTAAAAAAATTAACAAATGGAAAAAAATAACTTGAATGATTTCCAGGCCTTGGTAGATCTACCTGGAATGGTTTTCATTAGTTTCGATTGGCAAATGGAAGGACGCAATCTTTTTCTATGAGGAAATTCTGGGCACGGCAGCAAAATTCATAAAATATGCACCCTATTACAAGGTTTTCTCCAGGCCCAAGTTTCAAAAGGTAAATTTTGCACAAAACCTGAAATGTGGGGGGTGGGGGTGGGGTGGGGGAGGGTGTCTTTAGGTTTGAACTTTCAATTTATGAGGAAACCACTGTTGTTTAGTCTTACCAGTAGATGTAGATTTTTCTACCAGGGATCTGTTACAGTAAAGAGTAAGACTTACTAAGAGTTCAGAAAAGCTGCGTTCTCTCTCTCTCTCTCTCTCTCTCTCTCTCTCTCTCTCTCTCTCTCTCTCTCTCTCTCTCTCTCTCTCTCTCTCTCTCTCTCTCTCTCTCTCTCTCTCTCTCTCTCTCTCTCTCTCTCTCTCTCTCTCTCTCTCTCTCTCTCTCTCTCTCTCTCTCTCTCTCTCTCTCATTACCTCCGCCAAGAGACCACCAAAGGCCACTCTTTAAAATAGCTTTGTTAAGTGTTTCCCTGTCTGGCCTTTCAGATTCTCGCTCCTGTACTGGATATTTTCTTTCTTTTTTTCTTTTTTTTTTTTTTTTGTTTCTACAGATTTCTTAAGAATTTTTTTTACGTTATTCATACAGTCATCATGTTTAGTCAGCGCCCAGACCCGTCCAAACGGGATATACGTCTTTCAGTGACTCGCGTCAGTGTAATTTTTTGCTTAATCGCTACCTAACTGGCCAATTTGTTCAGCCCCACGTAACCCTAAATTAACCAATTTTTCAGGATGGCCCAACAGAATATCATCATGACATGTTAACAAGTCTGTCCACGCAGACAAGCAGCTGCCTGGACCTTATGCACTTACATCGTCTTTGCTTTTGATTTCCATGCTTGGTTAGGGTGAGTGTAGGTTCAATTGGGAACGGGCATATTTCTTCCCAAGAAATTGACAAAGTACATTAAAAAAAGACAACCTTGGTTTGAAAATATTTTATTTGTAAATAATATTGGCCGACAGGCTCACCGGCCTATATTAAAGCCTCTTGTACATTTACAACAGGACAACAGAAAACAGAAAAATTGTGAACATCAGACACGGATAGATGACATACGGGACCAACAATAAGAAAGGAAGGAACGAGAAGGATGGCCATGTGTGAGCATTGTTAAAAATAACAGTAGTTATACTATTTACAGACTTTAATCCAAGTTATATTTTGAATCTTCCAGAAAGTCTAAGCTACTTGTGAACGGCCTGGAATATGTCCTCGTTTTGTCCTGTAATAATTTCGCTTCCTTCAATTCCATATAAACGTTTTCAGGTTAAAAGTACCAAATGTGGTTGTTTTACATTGTAGACAAAGACAATCTTCTGGTAACCCTGCCTGGTCATGCAAAAAAACTGATGGCCAATTACGCCCGCCCCCATTTTTTGGTCCGTTGTATTTTATTTTTTTCTTTGCTAACTACCAAAGTGGCAAGGGAACAATCAATATCGTATACACAAAAAAATATTTGATTTCATATTTTTGTTATAAAATGTAAAAATAATTCATTCAAATTTAACGTTTCCCTTGGGTACAAGTATTTTTCATGCCCTTCAGATTTATATTGTTAACTAATATTCCCGTTACTGTGAGACAAAGTCATGGCATATTGTACCCTCGTGATATTTTCATTTTACTCCTTGGTAACCTACAAGATCATACCTGCAAGCTGGCACTTTCTGTTGCCAACGTGTACTCAAGCGAAATCCATAATGATTTTGAGCCGACTTGAAATTATGGATATAAATATTTTACACTCCATATATGTGCCTCGAAGTCTGCGCCTTGGTGGGAGATGCCCGCTGTTTCTCTTTTACAAACTCTCCCTCACTCCCGCTGTTTATAACATGCCTCCCGCTTTCTGTAACATTAAAAAACAAAAGTAGCATTGTTTCATCGCAGGAAGATATCCGCGATACCCTCATTTTCTGATTTGTGTACTGTATGCAATGTTTTTGATATGCCTTTTTACTTACTGATTTTACAACAATCATTGTAATTTGTACTCTTGGCAGACAATTTGCTCAAATAATAAAAGTGATGACAATGAATACACACACATATGTATGACTTACTTTTGTTAGCTGTTAGATCAATGGAGTGATTATTTTCGTTTACTTAAAATAACTGATACTACCTAAATTGGTACAAAATGCAGATGAAGGTACAAGTGTCAATTTTTTCCTGGGAGAGCATGTCCCTCTACCCCAAGCTATGCTTCGCGCCTTCGCCGCTCGCCCTCCCATTTTTAGTACCTACAGGAGGAAAATTCCCACTTTTAACATAGGCTAGCTTGGAGGCTGTGCCAAAAATATGCCTTGTTCTTTATTGCAATTTACTCCATATGAGAACTCCGCAGCCTACAATGTTTTCTGAAGATGTTTCGGCATTGGCAATAAATATACAATACAGGTAAGTCAGGCTTGTAATATTTTTCATTTTGGTGACAGAAAAAAGCTGTTTGTGCCCTTTGAGATGCTAATAACCCCAGCAGCTTCAGAGGGCTCCGCCTCCGACCCCCCCCCCCCCCCCCGGCGCTGCCCTGGACCCGGCAGGGGCCTAAGCCCCCCCCCCCCCCCCCCCCATTAATCCGCTGTCAAAGCTCTTGTTGTGCGCTTTAAAATGCTCATAACCCCAGGAACTTCAGGTTACTCCGCCCCCTATACGTTAGATTATTTAGGTGTACACACACAAAGAAAAGGGCCAATGTTGGCCTACTATTTTATTTTCATTTATTTTTTCTTTTTCCAGAGTTACTGGCTCGGTGCCGCAGCATTGATCTCATGCCAGGCCTTGGATGATTCAATGAGATAAAGACAGTATGAATCACGATGAACATATAAATTACATACTAATACAAGTATGATTAAAACAGGATAAAATATAGAACAATCAATAATATAAAATACGTCGAAAAACAACAGGATACGGATTAAGATTAAAATTAAAAGTTTCTACAACGTTAGAACTGCAACTGTGCAGTGTTGCATCTTGATCACACCACGGATGTGTCAGTGCATGGTATGTCAAGAGTGGGAATATCACTGGACAATAGAGCAGAGTGTTATACATGTAGGATGGATAGGTCATTGGGCAACTCCCTCTACTTCATCTTTTCTTTTTTTTTTCCCCATGTAAAAAAAAAAAACTACATTTGAGATTAAACAGAGTGACTTCTTTCATAATCCAGTTCCTCTAAACCATTTAGTACCCTTCAATTGAACGAATTATTAAAGAATATAATAAAACATTTTTTTTTAATTTCTTGATTTTCATAAGCATAATTAATTCAATTCACTTACTGAATTATTCCCGGTTAATCAGCGCACAAAGATCAACTGAGTACAGATATTAGTGAAAGTGTTATGCAGGCCAAAACGTGGAATAACCGCTGAGGGCACGAAGGTCCATTAGTCCGAGGGTTCATTGGTCCGAAGGCCCACTTGTCCCAAACTCCTCAGGAGCGGATCATCTGACACCTGGGGGCAATTTGCTCAGTTATAAATGGCAAAAAAAAATATTCTGCTTACAAAACTGGCGGGATAAAAGTTTGTTCACAGAGTACTGGGGAAGAAAACCGTGTCTGTTGCAGCAAAAATGTGAGAAAAAAAACTACCCTCGGCTTTTTAAATGTAATTTGATAACTATTAAAAACCGTAGCATTCAACTCAACCAGAAAAATCGAACAGCCATACAAACTGGCGTACCCAACACAAAAATAAAAATAAATTGAATTTGAAAATGCAGGTGTATGACTAAGCAGCACATCTTGCAATGGTGTTAAATACAGAAATATTAAGTACTAGTATAAAAGGGCGAACTTCTTAAACTGCCAAAAATGGTATGCGTGTTACAAAGAAAATGAGCAAGCAAGAAAAAACTTGACATACCTTCAACGCAAGCGTTGACTGAAGGGTCCGCCATTTGCTCAATTTGAAGGTCACAGTGACACCAAAATCTAATAAGTTCATCTTGCCAGGTAAGGTAAGCATATTGCTAAATTTGAGAAAAATACATGGAGGCGTTCTGTAGCCATCGAGCTAACGAGAATGTGCACATCGGTAAGGACAACCCGAAAACAAAGCGTCTGCCCTATTGGGCGGACCCTTCCAAACTGTAGATCATCCCAACCTGATATTCAATCATAAGAATGAATACTTATTACTTACGAATGAAACGGGCAGTTTTTATTGATTCTAGAAGTTTAAGAATTTAATAGTAAATATAAATCATCATCCTGGATATTTATCTTTATTACTGGTGATACAAAACTGTTTTTATCCATATGCTACTGAATGTTTTAACTTTTAATGCATTTTACGTATTGATATCATTTAAAATCTTGATGGCAATAGCCTACCCATCTCTGCTGGAAATAAGAAAAAATCGATTTTAAATTTTGAAAAAAAAGTTTCTATTGTGACCAGCGAATCACTGCACCCATACCTACATGCTTACCTGCCTGGTGGGCGGCGGTACCTGTTATGCTGTAAGTATTAATCCTGTGTAAATCACCTATTATGCTGTAAAGTATTAATCCAGTCTAAATCACATCTCCCATCACGTTATATGAATCTGGTAAATACTTAAATCTTTTAGTGGAAAGCCAGCCGGCTTTGGCAGCCACATTTTCACGCTGAAGTAGCAATATGTTGTACTTTCACGTACGACCTCCAAAATGTATGATACCATCAAACTTGTGCATGGATGAATACGTGGACCTACGTGTTTTATAAATATATATATATATATATATATATATATATATATATATATATATATATATATATATATATACACATATATATACCCAAACACCACCACAAAACAGAAAAAAAGAAAAACCAATATGATATTTTTTAATTTCTGAGGAAATAACGCAATAGTTCTGTTGGGCATTTTGAGGAGACCTTGTACACAGCTATAATTGACATCGACTTTTCGAACTTTTCAATCATATTTACCCCTTTTTCTTTCTTTTCTTTCTTCATACATTCATTTTGTTTTTTTTCAATTCCGTTTAGGTATTTCACTTAATTTAGTTCATTTATCCCTAGAATTGTTTTTGTACGTTTATTCTCTTATTCATTCATAGTCTGCTTTTTGCCTACTGAATATTCATTCCACTATGGAGTAACGTACTCTGCAAAGGAAGCATAGCAATTCTAGCCATTTATTTAATACGTTTAGAACAGTAAAACATATTTGTAACCATGCTAAAAAGAAAAATAAACTAGTTCATCAAACTGGACGCAAATTCTAATGAAAATGACGGATGGACCCCACACGTACTCATTTTCTTGACTTATACATCTATCAAAAAGGTGCAGGTATGTTGTTCTTTGTATTTAAACCTGCATACCTTTTGCCTGCTGGGTTAGACTTCCAGGTGTCTTTCTTTGAAATGATGACTATGGCCTGACGTCGGTGGATCATCAAAACTCAATAACCAACTAAGATGTCTAAGCAGGCAAGTCTACAACCAAGTCAAGACATTTTGAAAGTTGTAAAAAGTGAAGGAATACCATTTGAACTTTCACTTTAAAACAGCATCTATGGCCAAGCACTTAAACGGCATTCAATGTAATGTGAACGGTACTGCTTAATATAGTAAACAAATGACATGTTAACCAGCAAAGTAAGCAATACTACACAAGAGTGATTAAGTATTTCAATAGCATTGCCAATCCAGAAAAATTAATATCAGTATTAAAATACCATTCCATTCATTCATTCATTTTGACCTACAGCTCTCCTCACATTTATCAGAATGTTGCAATGGGGAGAGGGTACTTCCATAAGCTACCATTGTAGGTACGTACAACGCGACGACTGCTAAGATTTTGTTCAACATTCCACAGAACTAGTACCTTTTTGCTTCATAGGTAGCCCCAGTGGTAGGGATTTTAAATACTTATAATTGTGGTCATTCTGACTTATTGTATGAATATATATATATATATATATATATATATATATATATATATATATATATATATATATATATATATATATTTTTATTCATACAATAAGTGCAAGGTAAATGGCAACTTATATATATATATAATATATATATATAATACATATATATATAATACATATACAAGTTGCCATTTACCTTGCATTTATTGTATGGAGATATATATATATATATATATATATATATATATATATAATATATATATATATATATATATATATATATATATATATATATATATATATATATATATATATATATAAGTTGCTATTTACCTTGTATGTTGTTTGCCTTCAATAAATCTGACTTGAATCTTGCATCTAGAATCACGCTTGAAAATTGCACGAAGCAAGTTGCCATCCAATGATGTAGCCTGGACATGGAAACAAGGCACCAATTATCCAGAGCTGTCCAACTATGGCACTGCTGCAAAGAATGGGACAGGACCTCAAAAATAGCAACAACAAATTTAAGGAGATGAGTAATTTGCATTTTTGACACGGTTTTATTCTAACATACCACTCTTTAGAGCTGAAAAAGGTATAGGTGTTTAAAAATTGTTACCAGATTAGCTCATCTTAAGCCCTTATTTTCTTCAGATTCCATGAGTTTCCGTGGGCTTGGCCCTCTGGCCCCCACTGTACCTCGCTGGTGCTCATCAGCCCTCAGACCCATCGCCAAAAACACAATTTCCTCCAGGCATTTTAGATAGACTCCAGCATTGCTTTTTTTGGACAGCGCTGGCATCGTGGAAGCCCATGGAAACCGGCGTACCATGCAGGTATTGCACTGTTCTTTCGAAAATCAAAATCTACACGTAGTAAATCTGGCATAGAATATTATCTAACCTGATTTGTTCTCTAAATCAAATTTGACAGTGACTTCTTATGGATGTTCGACAGTCCTGCATTCCAATTGAAGATATAATGCTCCAAGTTTAGCACACTGAACCCACAGCAAGGATACTCATGAAGGAGCAAAAACTGTCAGAAGTAAGGATTCTCCAATGTAACACCACAAACAAAATTTAATGCGACTCTCTGTTGACGCCTTATAATATTACGAAAAAACACATCCTTTTTCAATTTTGAACATTGCCACTGCCAAAGCAAATTAAATTGGACAACAAATATTTGAAAAACTACAAAAACTACACTAATTTGGGCCAACTTTTTTTAGCATGGACGACAGAAAGAATTAAAGATGAGGCAGCAGATGATACGGCTACAAAAAATTGTAAAAAATATGAACAGAAGAATCTCAAATTACTTTAATCTGAGAAGAAATCTACACCGGCAGTAGTTTCAATGTGCCCATGTAGTCCATTTAACTGCCATGTGCATTTTGGATTAAGGTTATCTGAAACGCTGTTGCATTAAAATGTTGATGAGGTTCACGACTAATACAAACTTTAGACACTATAAAGAAGGAACTATGACTAAAGACAAAACGGGGGGGAAAATTTTGTCAGGATATACAAACATTATAGGATGAAGTTTGTGAGACATATATACAATATGATTAGAATATGGTTCAGAAAAAACTAAAGATGCAGCATCTGACAATAGCGTTTAAAAAAATTGTGGGAAAAGATGAACAGAAACATCTCAAGTTACTACAATCTGACAAGAAACCTACTTTGGCAGTAGTAAAATGTGTCCATTTGACTGCTATAGGCAATTTTTGAAGTTCGGTTACCTGAAACGTTTCTTATAATCTTGGGATAAATTCCTGTAAGATAATATATGAAACTGATCAGCAAGTACTTACCTTTCTACTAAATCACACTTTTTGCCTTTAATTGGTGCTCCTCTCTTGATTAGTTCCTGTTTCTACTCAAAGACTGTCCACCTCCCATACTCTGCCATGCCTAGCTAGTGGGCACTCTGTCAGGCTAGGGTGGATAGTACCCCAGAGCCATCTGGTGGTGAAATTTCTGACATGGTCTATTAGTCCATGAGCCAGCAGACTGAAAATTGGTACCATCTGAGGGCACCAAACGAAACCTTTATACCTGCGTTGGTACACCTTAGGGTATAACAAAAATGCATGATGGACTTTCCAGAAGCCCAGCTGGAGCCCGTTATTACAATTTTAAAATTTTATACCCAGATGGCCCAAAAATGCTGTATATGGTGAATCCTGTTTTGTTATAGTTGGCCGCTACATTATAATTATACTTGAAATATACATATTATGTTTGTATCCAGTTAACAGCTGCCACAATGAACTTCATGTGACCTATAAATACTAAATGAATCCACAGGGGTAAGGAAAAAGCCATTATTATACCCACATTGATTGGATTTTTAAGGGGGCGGGGGTTGCTGCGCTCAGCTTGTAGATCAAGTATTACATTTCTGCAATCTCAATACCTCATGTATACATGGTCCAAATCTCTTGAAAAATTGTGCAAGCATGCCTCTGGGTCATCCTTTGATCCCTGGATTTTTTTTGTCCTTGACCCTATGTTCAAGGTCACATCCTTGTGGAGGATATAACCGGTAGGCCTGCGGAGATTGTTCCTCCATTGTAAGGCACATATAGATCCTGGAAAAATTTCACATTCTTTGCATGTATAATCACACTTTGCTTTATTTTACTATTTGGAGGTGACTATATACTGCATCACGATTACTAAATTTTGGTGACCTTGACATTACTCTGAAGGTCACACACTTGTGGGTAGTTACATTTAGGATTTTTGTTATATAAAATTATGTGGAAGGAGACAAAATCCGTTTTTAGCACAGTTATCCACGGCATTTATTTCTATTCTTACCAGTCCTCTATTATGTATGGTGACCTATATATATATATATATATATATATATATATATATATATATATATATATATATATATATATATATATATATATATATATATATATATATATATATATATATAAAAGTATAAGTATAAAAGCATTTTTTGCGTTTCAGACGCGACCGGTTTCAGCATTTTAATGCATTGTCAAGCTCCATAACGCATAGATGTTGAAATGAGTTTCACTCCAGCATAATCTTGATGTTATCTGTTGTTATAGTGAAATCTATTAGCATAGAAGCATATTTTGACGTTCATTTATTACGTTACTGATTTAGGCCTATTACATGACGTCATTGCCATATCAATTAATAATAAACGTCTCATGATGAAAATAGGCCTAATTTGTCCCGATTATTATAAATGATTAGTAAATTACACTATTCAGTCTAGGCTTGTATTTACGTTGGAATATGAATTCGTTTTGCTCTCTTTCTATGTCAGAATCATTTTATATCTGATATATGGGCCATGCAAAGAAGTTAGGCGCAAAATTAGAACAAGTTTCAATATGTTCACTGAGCTGGATTTGCCGTGTCTCAGGCACCCGTATTTGCTGTCTGTGTACAGTCAGGCGCCTGCGTGGTTCGTTGCCTGTAGATCTTATATATACCTCATTGCATCCTCTACAGACAATCGCGTAAATCAAATGTTTATTCAAACAGGCCATTTCTGTTTTAATTTGAAGGTTTGGTAGCTTTCCTGTTGTGTCCAGCGAAATTGTGTCAGTAACTATATCATGTTTATACAATTCTTACAACGAGGAAGACCACACTATTTTGCTCCCGCCTTGATTAATGATTGTCCCTTGATTCAAAGTTTGCTCTCGTAAGAATTTGTTTTAAATTACGAGGCTGTCTTTGGCTTGAAATAAATTCAGATTTTTAAATATTTCTCCAAGTGAGAGATCCATTTCAAAGATTTTAATGGTTTGACGTATTTGTGGTATTATCACTGGATTGTTAGGATTGTATCTTGTGATCATGACCAGATTTTTGTCGTTCCCCTTGCGATTTTTGTGGTCCTTTCTTTATGATTCTTGTGTTACACTTAACGCTCGCTGAATACCCATTGAAATGAGTAAATCTGGGTAGTCCCTGGCTTTTAGAAAATTTCCCAGTTCATCCAAACGCATTGCTTTTCTATTTGTACTTTCTACAATTGTACAGATCCTTCTTGCTTCATTATATGGGATATTTGTCTTAGTGTTCCGTGGGTGACATGAATTGAATGGTACATACTGATGAGTATCTGTATTCTTGTAGTATATATCCAATGAAATCATTCCATCATTTTGAAGAACTTTCAAGTCAAAAAATTTTAATTCACATTGACTACATTTCATTTCATATTAAATACTTGGTTCAAGCTGATTTAAAAGTTGGTGAAAATCGTGTAAATCTGACAGCGACTTTGTCCACATTATAAAACGGTCATCTAGATAACGTTTCCAGTTCCTTTTAAAAACAGGGCGAAGGATTCTGATATGGGCCTATGTCTAAGTTTTTCGTATAATAAAACTTCTAGGAATCCAAGACTAACCGTTGCATAAGTTGGTGCACATTTAGTTCCCATCGCTCACACTTTTTTTCTGTATGTAGTGTTCTCAATCAAATCTGAACATATTATTTTCTAATATTAGCGAAAGACCTTCCACAATAAGTTCTCTTGTGAAACGTTGATTTTTTGTGTCAGGATATTTGTTCAGCCAGTATTCAATCGCACGCTTTCCTAACTCATGAGGTATGCTACTATATAAATTAATCACATCAAAACTGACTAAATACCGATCCTTGACTTGATCACGTGATATTTTATTGATGAAGTTGATATTGTCACGCACGTAGCTGTCGACATGTAATAAGTACGGTTTTAAAATTTTGTTTATGAGTTCACTAAGCCTACTCGTATTGCACACAGGTCCTGCGGCGATTATTCGGAATTTTAAATCTGTAGGTCAAATAATATGTACATATATACCATCTTGCTCATTTATCGCTTTTTTTGATAATATCAGACTTATGAACTTTCGGTAAGCCGTATAAATTACTTGTTCTTAACTGCAAACCATCCAGATAATATTTTTATTCTTATTATGCAAAGATGTTACGATATTTGTCAATAAATTTTCTTAATTTATCACTCACTTTATTTTCTCTGTCTGGTTCGCATCGCTCATAAAATTGTTCATCATTAAGTAATGATTTTATCTTTTCAGCATAATAATTGATGTTGCAACTGCTCCACCCTTGTCTGCTTCCTTAATTATGATAGAATTGTCAGTTAGCAATTTATTCATAGCTTGTAGCTCCTCTTTAGTTAAATTATTTTTGTTGTTGGGTGAAGGTACTTTGTGGAGAGAGTGCGCAATTTCTTTCAGTCTGTCAATACATTTTTCTAATGTCTCATTTTGACTTTTAGGAGGGGTGAAAGAACTTTTTCCTTTGACCAGTGATTCATCCCATTCCTTATCTGTATTGTGGAAAAATTCTTTCAGACATAATGTACGACAAAATTTTAAAATATCACACACTTGTTCTTCTGTGTCTTTTTTTGGTGTCGGTGTGAATTTCAATCCCTTTTAAGCAACTTTACTTGTCCTTGCGTCAATTGTTTGCTTGATAAGTTTATAATTTTAACAATAGATGTATTTGAAGTTAATATCTTTTTGGCTCCTGCTGTTGGGGATATTGTTGCGCTCTTTCTGTCCATCTGTTGTATCTTTGCTCTTTTTGGTAGGTGACTCTTGCTTCTCTTGATTGTCTCTGGTTTGTTTGTAGTCTTTCTCCTCTTTGATTTGTGTAGCCTTTTTGCTCTTGCAGAGGGCGCCATCGTGTATTTGAGAGTGGTTCTCTTTTCAAAAAAGGAAACTCTTCTTCATTTTCTACATTTAGGCCCAGTTCATATCTCTGACCTGGGTTTTGTCTGTCCAATAGGTCTGCGTCATGTCTAGGTTGAAACACTTGAAATCTATTGTATGTCGGGAAGTCTATGTTTCTTCTGTTTTCATTCCTAGCTACCATTGCAAACGTTCCTTGTCTGCTCTTTCTAAAGGGTTCCTTACATTGGTTAAACATTAACAAATGTTATTTGTCCTTTAATTCTGATGTTATGTCCACACAGTGAACCTACAGCTATTGTACATAATATTTTGGTTTTGCAATATTTACAATCAAGAGTAATCTACATTCATTTCAACAACCTGCATCTAATTGATTTTATATGTTCAAATTTACAATTCAATTTGGCCAAAAGATGGTATCTGTTGTGATATGCTAATATGTGTTATGTAAATTACATATATAGTGACCGTAAAAACAATACATGTACGTCGCAGTATACATTTTCTGGCATGTGGGTAACCCTAGCTTGTCTATGGGTTCCAACTTCTCCAAACAGGGAGACTGTCTTATTGATTGACACTTTCCTGACCATGAATAAATATTGATTTGTATTGTTTAGCAGTGTATGAAAGCTCCTCAACGTTGATTAGCAGTTGTTTGGATGAGGCATATGTTGACCTGTTCAACTTACCTTATTCTACAGTGGTTAGCACTTTCACTTTTACAAATGTATATTGATTAGCAATGGTTAGCAGTCTTTGCACATTTATTAAAATTGATTAGCACCTCCATTTCCTCAAGTTTCCATTTCAATTAACAAACTGTGAAACAAATCTTGCTACCTTTTTCCTTGTGACACGTATACTCATCAAACGAATCACTATGCACAATTTTTTTCACCTTTTATGCAAAATAACATACATCTTTTAAATTGCGTATACTGACTAAAAGCTGTGCCGCAGAAAAGTCCATCATGCTGTTTTGAGGTCCCGAGACACACACCAATCAAAAAAAGCATTGTTAAGTTTGGTGCCCTCAGATGGTACCAATTGGTCAAAATTGGGCCGTCAGCTCATGGACTAAATTAAATCTAGAAGAACTTCGGGGATCACACAAACTTTAAACATTTATGTTACTATAGAAAGAATTGTTTCAAAAATATTGTGAAAAAATATAAACAGATTAATCATCTTAAATTACTTCAATGTGAGAAGAAATATACATTGGTAGTATATAAAATGTTTTCATTTCACTACTATGGGTGTTTTTACAACAAGGTTATGTAAAATTACATTCGAATTTTGGTTATGTTCAAATGTCATAAAACTGTAAATATTCATGCTTTTATAGACAGAATGCAAAACTTATGGCAAACTGACCAATATTTGGAAATATGTACAAGCCTGAAGTGCGTAATGCATATACACAGCATCATTGGGACATGGGTGAGAGAAGGAATTAAACATGGTGCAGCAGACAATGGGGCAAATAAATATAGTGAAGAAATATGAAAAAAAAAAAAAATTCTAACATAATTTCAATTTGAGAAGAAACCTATATGGGTAGTAGTGAAAAAATGTCCATTTCACTGCTATGGACAATTTTGGAATAAGGTATCTGAAACGTACTAACGTTTCAATGTAGATAAAGCTCCAGGATTATACAAGCTGTGAAAATTTATGTTAATACAGAAATATTCAAAGACTATAAAGGCAAGAATGACCATATTTCAGTCAATGTCTACAAACTTGATAACGTGAAGTTAGTGACACATGTGTACAGTATCATTGGAATATGGTTGAGAGAAAGAATAAAAGACGAGGCAGCAGATGCTGTGGTGGCAAAAATAATCTGAAAATATATGACCACAAACATTTCATAACAACTTCTATCTGAGCAAAAACCAACATGGGCAGTAGTGACACGTCATATGTGTCTTTAACTACAATAGCCGTTTTGGAAACACTGGAAATCTGGATAAAGTTCGAAAATCATACAAACTTTAAACATTTATGCTAATATAGAAAGAATTAAAGACTCGAAGGAAAACTGGGCAAATTTTGTCAGGATCTACAAACTTGATAGCATGCACTTCGTGATACAAATTTACATTATGATTGGAATATGGTTCAGACAAAAAAGCCGAGGCAGAAGACGACTGTTTTAATAAAAATATTGTAGAAAAAAAATAACTGAGCATCTGAGATTACTTCAATCTGAGAAAAAAACCTATATGGGCTGTAGTTAAATAAGTCCATTTCACAACTGTGGCATTATTGCAGTAAAGTTATCTGAAAAGTAACGTTGGAATTTAGACAAAGGTCATCAACTGTCATATGAATTGTAAACATTTATGCTAATATTAAAAGCTTTCTGGACTAAAGACAATACTGACAAATTTTTGGCAATATTTACAAACATGATAGGATGAAGTTTGAAATGTAGAGAGAGAGAGAGAGAGAGAGAGAGAGAGAGAGAGAGAGAGAGAGAGAGAGAGAGAGGGAGAAAGAGAGAGAGAGAGAGACAGACAGACAGAGACAGAGACAGAGAGAGAGAGACAGACAGAGAGACAGAAAGAGAGAGAGACACAGAGAGAGAAAGAGAGAGAGAAAGAGATTGGAATCCTGTTTAGGGAAAGAACTAAAGATGAGGCAACAGACAATGGAGCAAAAAATATGAAAAAATATAAATAAATAGAAACATCTCAATTACATGAAGCTGCGAAAACACCTACATGGCCAGTAGTTAAATGTGTCTATTTTACTATCATGGGCATTTTTGGAATAAGTTAAAACATACTTTCATTTCAATGTACTTAAACTTCCTGGATTACACAAGCAATTAAAATTTATGCTGATATTGAAAGACTTAAAGACTTAAGGCAAGACTGACGATATTTTGGCTAATGTCTACAAACTTGATAGGATGAAGTTCATGTAACATGAATACATGATCATTGGAATATGGTTGAGAGAAAGAATTAAAAATGAGGCAGCAGATGCTGTGGTGGCAAACATATTGTGAAAAATATAAACAAAAACATCTCAAATAACTTCAGTCTGAGAAATAACCAACATAGGCAATATCTAAATGTGTCTCTTTAACTACTATAGACATTTTTGAAACAAGGTTATATGAAACCCTTTAACAATTTAATTTACATGAAGTTTGAGAATCATACAAAATATAAACATTTAAGCTAATATAGAAAAAATAAAAGGCTGAAGGGAAAACGGCGGAAATTTTGTCAGGATCTTCAAACTTGATATCACAAACTTCGTGATACATATATGGAATATGATTGGAATATGGTTCAGAAAAAAGGCCGAGACAGAAGAGGATGGTTGTAATAAAAATATTGTGAAAAGGTGTAAACAGAAACATCTCAAATTACTTTATTCTAAAAAGAAACCTACATGGGCAGCACTTTAATGTGTCTATTTAACTACTGTGGCATTATTGCAATAAAGATATCTGAAAAGTTCTCACCTTTGAATTTTGACAAAGGTCAACTGTCATAAAAACTGTACATATTTGTACTGATACAGAAAGATTTCAGGACTAAAGTCAATATTGGCCAATCTTTGCAATATCTACAACCACAATAGGGTTAAGTTTAAAATACATATATATATAGCATCATTGGAAAATAGTTTAGTGAAAGAATTACAGATGAGGCAGCGGACAATGGAGCCAAAACATATGTTATAAAAAATATAAACAGAAACATCTCAAATTGCGTGAAGCTGAGAAGAAACCTACATGGCCAGTAGTTAAATGTGTCCATTTTAATACCATGGGCATTTTTGGAGTAAGTTATCTCAAGACATACTTTTATTTTAATGTGAAGTTCCTGGATTATACAAGTGTATGCTAATATAGAAAGACTTAAAGACTAAAGGCAAGACTGCCCATATTTCCGCCAATGTCTACAAACTTGATAGGATGAAGTTTGTGATACATCAATACAGTATCATCGGAATATGGTTGAGAGAAAGAATTACAGGTGAGGCAGCTGACAATGGAGCCAAAAAAAATATGAAAAAATTATAAACAGAAACATCTCAAATTACGTGAATCTGAGAAGAAACCTACATGGCCAGTGCTTCAGTGTGTCCATTTTACTACCATGGGCATTTTTGGAATAAGTTATAACATACTTTCATTTCAATGGACATAAAGTTGCAGGATTATACAAGCTGTAAAAATGTATGCTGATATAGAGAGACTTAAAGACTAAAGGCAAGACTGACCATGTTTCGGCCAATGTCTTAAGTTTGAATTTTGACAAAGCTGAACTGTCATAAAAACTGTAAATATTCATGCTTATATAGAAAGCTGTCAGGCCTAAAGATAATACTCACCAATTTTTACAATATCTACAAACATGATAGAGTAAAGGTTAAAATGCATATATATAGCATCATTGGAATATTGTTTGAAAGAAGAACTAAAGGTGAGGCAGCAGACAATGCAGCCAAAAAATATGAGAAAAAATATAAACAGAAACATCTCAAATTACGTGAATCTAAGATGAAACCTACATGACCATTAGTTAAATGTGTCCATTTTACTACTACGGGCAATTTTGGAACAACTTATCATAAAACATACTTTCATTTTAATGTAAAGTTCCTGGATTGTACAAGCTGTAAAATGTATACTGATATAGAAAGACTTAAAGACTAAGGGCAAGACTGACCATATTTTGGCCAATGTCTACAAACTTGATAGGATAAAGTTCGTGATACATCGATACAGTAACATTGGAATATGGTTGAGAGAAAGAATTAAAGGTGAGGAAGCAGACAATGGGGACAAGAACATGAAAAAATATAAACAGAAACATCTCAAATTACGTGAATCTGAGAAGAAACCTACATGGCCAGTGCTTCAATGTGTCCATTTAACCATGGGCATTTTTGGAATAAGTTATAACATACTTTCATTTCAATGGACATAAAGTTGCAGGATTACACAAGCTGTAAAAATGTATGCTGATATAGAAAGACTTAAAGACTAAAGGCAAGACTGACCATATTTCGGCCAATGTCTTACGTTTGAATTTTGACAGAGCTGAACTGTCATATAAACTGTAACTATTTATGCTCTTATAGAAAGCTGTCAGGCCTAAAGATAATACTGACCAATTTTTCCAATATCTACAAACATGATAGAGTAAAGGTTAAAATGCATATATATAGCATCATTGGAATATTGTTTGAAAAAAGAACTAAAGGTGAGGCAGCAGACAATGCAGCCAAAAAATATGAGAAAAAAATATAAACAGAAACATCTCAAATTACGTGAATCTGAGATGAAACCTACATGGCCAGTAGTTAAATGTGTCCATTTTACTACTATGGGCATTTTTGGAATAAATTATCTCAAAGCATACTTTCATTTCAATGTATATGTGATACATGAATACAGGATCATTGGAATACAGTTGAGAGAAAGAATTACAGGTGAGGCAGCAGATGCTGTGGTGGCAAAAATATTGTGAACAAATATGAACGAAAACATCTCAAATTACTTCAATCTGAGAAAAAAACCTACATGGGTAGTATTTACAGTGGTCTCTTTAACAACTATAGACATTTTTGAAACAAGGTTACGTGAAACGTTTTAACAATTAAGTGTAGATGACGTTCGAGAGTCATACGAACATTAAACAATAATGCTAATATAGAAAGAATTAAAGAGTAAAGGGAAAACCGGGAAAATTTTGTCAGGATCTATAAACTTGACATGAACTTCTAAATACATATATCCATAATGAACGGAATATGGTTCAGAAAAAAAAACGAAGGGGAAGACTGCGGTTTTAATGATAATATTATGCAAAAAATATAAACAAAAACATCTCAAATCATTTAATTCTAATAAGAAACCTACATGGGCAGCACTTAAATATGCCCATATAACTACTGTGCTCGTATTGCAATAAAGTTTTCTGAAAAGTTCTTACGCTTTAATTTTGACAAAGTCAACTGTCATAAAAACTCTAAATATTTATGCTAATATAGAAAACTTTCAGAACTAAAGACAATACTGATCAAATTTTGCAATATCTGCAAACGTGATAGTTAACTTTAAAATACATCAATACAGTATCATTCGAATATGGTTGAGAGAAAGAATTACAAATGAGGCAGCAGACAATTGAGCCAAAACATATGAAAAAAAATATAAACAGAAACATCTCAAATTACGTGAATCTGAGAAGAAACATACATGACCAGTAGTTAAATGTGTCCATTTAACTACTACGGGCAATTTTGGAACAAGCTATCAGAAAACATACTTTCATTTTAATGTAAAGTTCCTGGATTGTAGAAGCTGTAAAATGTATACTGATATAGAAAGACTTAAAGACTAAGGGCAAGACTGACCATATTTCGGCCAATGTCTACAAACTTGATAGGATAAAGTTCGTGATACATCAATACAGCAACATTGGCATATGGTTGAGAGAAAGAATTAAAGACGAGGCAGCAGACAATGGGGCCAAGAACAGGAAAAAATATAAACAGAAACATCTCAAATTACGTGAATCTGAGAAGAAACCTACATGGCCAGTGCTTCAGTGCGTCCCTTTTACTACCATGGGCATTTTAGGAATAAGTTATAACATACTTTCATTTCAATGGACATAAAGTTGCAGGATTATACAAGCTGTAAAAATTGTATGCTGATATAGAAAGACTTAAAGACTAAAGGCAAGACTGACCATATTTCGGCCAATGTCTTACGTTTGAATTTTGACAAAGCTGAACTGTCATATAAACTGTAAATATTTATGCTCTTATAGAAAGCTGTCAGGCCTAAAGATAATACTGACCAATTTTTCCAATATCTACAAACATGATAGAGTTAAGGTTAAAATGCATATATATAGCATCATTGGAATATTGTTTGAAAAAAGAACTAAAGGTGAGGCAGCAGACAATGCAGCCAAAAAATATGAGAAAAAATATAAACAGAAACATCTCAAATTACGTGAATCTGAGAAGAAACCTACATGGCCAGAAGTTAAATGTGTCCATTTTACTACTATGGGCATTTTTGGAATCAATTATGTCAAAGCATACTTTCATTTCAATGTAGATCCAGTTCCAAGATTATACATGCCGTAAAAATGTATACTCATATAGAAAGATTTAAAGACTAAAGACAAGACTGGCCATATTTCGCCCAATGTCTACAAACTTGATAGAATGACGTTTGTGATACATGAATACAGGATCATTGGAATACAGTTGAGAGAAAGAATTACAGGTGAGGCAGCAGATGCTGTGGTGGCAAAAATATTGTGAACAAATATGAACGAAAACATCTCAAATTACTTCAATCTGAGAAAAAAACCTACGTGGGTAGTATTTACAGTGGTCTCTTTAACAACTATAGACATTTTTGAAACAAGGTTACGTGAAACGTTTTAACAATCAAGTGTAGATGACGTTCGAGAATCATACGAACATTAAACAATAATGCTAATATAGAAAGAATTACAGAGTAAAGGGAAAACCAGGGAAATTTTGTCAGGATCTATAAACTTGACAGCATGAACTTCTAAATACATATATCCATGATGAACGGAATATGGTTCAGAAAAAAAAAAAACGAAAAAGAAGACGACGGTTTAAATAACAATATTGTGAAAATAAAAATATAAACAGAAACATCTCAAATCATTTAATTCTAATAAAAACCTACATGGGCAGCACTTAAATATGCCCATATAACTACTGTGCTCGTATTGCAATAAAGTTTTCTGAAAAGTTCTTACGCTTTAATTTTAACAAAGTCAACTGTCATAAAAACTCTAAATATTTATGCTAATGTAGAAAACTTTCAGAACTAAAGACAATACTGATCAAATTTTGCAATATCTGCAAACGTGATAATTAACTTTAAAATACATCAATACAGTATCATTGGAATATGGTTGAGAGAAAGAATTACAAATGAGGCAGCAGACAATTGAGCCAAAACATATGAAAAAAAATATAAACAGAAACATCTCAAATTACGTGAATCTGAGAAAAAACCTATATGACCAGTAGTTAAATGTGTCCATTTTACTACTACGGGCATTTTTGGAACAAGTTATCAGAAAAGATACTTTCATTTTAATGTAAAGTTCCTGGATTGTACAAGCTGTAAAATGTATACTGATATAGAAAGACTTAAAGACTAAGGGCAAGACTGACCATATTTCGGCCAATGTCTACAAACTTGATAGGATAAAGTTCGTGATACATCAATACAGTAACATTGGAATATGGTTGAGAGAAAGAATTAAACATGACGCATCAGACAATGGGGCCAAGAACATGAAAAAATAAAAACAGAAACATCTCAAATTACCTGAATCTGAGAAGAAACCTACATGGCCAGTGCTTCAATGTGTCCATTTTACTACCATGGGCATTTTTGGAATAAGTTATAACATACTTTCATTTCAATGGACATAAAGTTGCGGGATTATACAAGCTGTAAAAACGTATGCTGATATAGAAAGACTTAAAGACTAAAGGCAAGACTGACCATATTTCATACACATATACATTTTCCTATCCTGTGCTACCTTAAGAATCCTTCTGATTCAGTCCCCTTTCATTTCTTGTCATCCTCCTTCATTCTCACATCTATTTTTCCATTCCTGAAATTCAACTTTAAGACTTTCTTGGTACCCTGTCTAGTCTGTTTCCTGTTTATATTCCACCCTTATTTAGTCCCCCCCCCCCCCCCGCCCCCCGTTTCTTCTTTGATAATGCATGTTAATCGAGACAATTATCCAGTTACAGTCACTGCCTATATCCAATCTAGCTTCCTCATCTATTTCGCATCTTTGTGTCACTTAAAATATTTCACTGTCCACTAAAGTATAATCAATTATAGTATGCCTTTCACCAGATGGCTATGTCAACTTTCCTTGGCAATGTACATCCCCATTAATTTTCCTCAGACCAAATTACCTTGTGAAATTTGGCAAGCTGGTTCCATTTCCATTGATTCCACTGTCCGCTTCCTCAATTCCGCTCATTTCATTTCCTATGTGCCCAATAAAATCCCTGGCTATCAAAATCTGGTAGCCCCATTGCTGAATATCACTAATCATCATTCTCATCTTATCATATATCTGGTCATTCCATTGAATTCATTGGGTAAACCGGCCCTCATGACCCACACACACTACACCTACTGCCATTTTATTTCCATTTGACTCTACTCCTATCCACTGCATCTCATTTTTCACCTCCCTGTCCTCTTCCCATGAATGTTAGCATATCTTGTGCCACTTTACCCCCTTCTTTATCAAGAACCCTGGTCCTCCCCCTTTCTTTTATCCACTTTCTGTCCCTCTACCAGTCAGCTCATACTCTGCCAGGCATGTTACTATACTAATCTGTTCCTTTCTAATAAACATTTCTGGTAGGGCTACAATGTCCATTCCCTCACTTTCTGTTCCATCTCCTATCTCTGCCACCTTGTTGCTACACTGTATATCCCCTGCAATTTACATATCCTTTTTCATGGTCTTCTTTTCCCAGTGCTCAACATGCTAGCATTTTATCTGTGCCTACTTCTATCACTACCCTCAAGACTGCCTTGTAGACGCCCGGATTTCTAGTTTCCCTGCTGCTGCACCTACTAACCTGCCTGCCCTAACCTACCTCCTCCTACCTGACTGGGGTCGAGACCATCCCCAGCAAACAACTCCCTCCTACTGATAAATTCCTCCCATAACTCCCTGAAACTATTCCCTTCTCCCTACACATCCTAGCCAGCTGCCTATTTGTCCCACAATTAAAACCTTGCTAGGTTTTCAGGTACTCCTCCCTAACCTTGGTAGGATCCCTATCACTAATGGCTCACAATCTAACTGCCCCATGTAGAATCAGGGCACCCTGTACCTTCCCAAGACCATCTCAGTTCCCAGCCTGCCTCCTCCCTGTCCGACAGGTCATTAGTCCCAATCTGGACTATAATAACAGTATTATTGCTCCTAATTTGCATTATTTCAACTTCACTGATAGGACTTGCCACTGTTGAGAGGTTGTAGCTTAAGTGGCGTCTGAGTGCTTCGATGGCCAAACCTATGATGTAAAGTCAGAATGGTAAATCTCCACATATAAGTTGTGAAGGTCGATATTCAACTTTTAAATTTGTCAAGTCCCCCCCACCCCTCCAAATTCTACAACTTTTGTTTGTGGTTTATTGGATGTGCTTACAGCCCAAACCTATAAAGCTGGAATCACACCTATACCTTATAGTTTTGAAAATATTCAACATTTTACATTTTGAAGTGCCCCTAATCAGCATAAATTAGAATTCTACAGCTTTTGTCTGTGGTACTTTAGATGCACCTACAGCACAAACCTCTGTATTGAAAGTTGGAAGGGCACCTGTACCTATATTAGTTTTGCAGATAGTCAACAAACTTTTCAAGTGTCCCTAATTAGCATAAATTAAAATTTTAAACTTTGTTTTTGTTTTTTTGGGGGGGTTCATTGGATGTGCCTAGACCTGAAACCAATAAATTGAAGTTGTAATTGCACCTCTATCAGTAATCGTAATGAATACATTCAAGATTTTACATTTTCAAATGGCCCTAACTTGCATAATTTTCAAAAGCATGTCACTCCTCTTAATAAAAAGACCGGACTTTATGTATGGAGGTATACTCATTGCGAGTATAATAGTCTT
Organism: Hermodice carunculata; assembly: GCA_964020975.1. NCBI lineage: Eukaryota > Metazoa > Annelida > Polychaeta > Eunicida > Amphinomidae > Hermodice > Hermodice carunculata. The sequence goes on from OZ026618.1 coordinate 79,812,088, forward strand.
CATATAAAACATCAGACAAATCTGCTGGGAGGGAGGGAGGAAGGGAGAGAGGGAGGGGGGGGAGAGAGAGAGAGAGAGAGAGTGAGAGAGAGAGAGAGAGAGAGAGAGAGAGAGAGAGAGAGAGAGAGAGAGAGAGAGAGAGAGAGAGAGAGAGAGAATGCATTGGCACAGATATCAGGAAAGGGCCTGCAACTGGAAGCCCCACATGATTCCTCTGCAGACTTAGGCCGACGTTAGCCTCAGTCTGTGGAGGAGTCATCTGGGGTTATGCTGCTGGATACACAGCTTGGTGTCACCATGGAGGATACCTCCACACTTTTTCCATGGTGTCACTGTCTCAGCTGCCATCCCAAACAGCTCTGCTTGCTCTCGGTGACAGACAGCTGCATTACGCAACACCAAAGTACAAAAAAGGAGGGAAACACCCCTATATATGTCCACCTTTCCATTATTTAATCAGATTTGTCCTTTTCATAACAAATCCATAACCTTTTAGAACAAACTTGTCTGACAAACAAGGAGGGAAACCTCCGATAAGAGGGGAATTCTCATCCCTGTTGAAGATCCCTCAAAACTAGCATCATTCAGTGAATATGCCGGATATCCGAGTGACGCAATAGCAAGGTTCCACTGTATGTCCATTTTGCAAGGACCAAATAAATTGGCAGGGTGTGTGTGAAACCTCATGTGTGTGGTCCCAGCAAAATGTGTCAGAAAAATTAAAATATCAGAAAAATGAGTCAAATAGCAAATGAATTTGAATTTAAGTCCCCAAAACTTGTGTTATTCAGTGAATATGTGAAACATCTGAGGGTCGTTATAATGAAGTTTTGCTGTATTACTCACACATTAACGGTGTAATGACAGATGAGAAGGTTCACAGGACCAGTGTCCCAAGGAGAAAGATTAAAATGTCAAAACATGAGGCAAGCCACAACACAGACAACCAACCAATCTTGTACTCATTTTATTTCCATCCCATCTATAATAATCATCATGAGTATTTTCTTATATTAACATTTCTTCATACTAACCATGTGACATTCATACAACCATGGTAACCAAACAAAAAGTCCATCAATCTGTCAAATTTCCATTTTTTTCCTTCACTTTAGTGTCTTAACCTTTTACCCCTTGAACGAAGTCTGAATCTGCAGCTTTCCTTGGCAAGGGTTGGCCATGAAGAAAAGCTGGTGACCACCATCACATTATCTTGATAAGTCTCATCTACAGTCCTCAGTCAAATTGTTATTCATTACTATTGAAATGACTTGAAAACACTGAAGCAGACGACATTTGACCGCCAGCCAGTTTTGGCCAGTTTAAGGGGTAAAGGGTTAAGCAAGCAAAGCCCTGTGTTTCTATTTACAGTTCACTGCCTGCCTTGTTTTTCCAGAATTCTCTAGGTGTTGTGAGGATAATAAAATTGCAATGCAGCCATACCACTCTTGTGATATACCAATCAGAAAGCAGATCAATATCGCCTTGGTCAGTGGTAATCGCTTTTTCCTAGTTTACTGCTTGAGGTTCCCCTGGCAACCATGGATGACCAATCAGTGAATGGAGAACACACTTAACTTGGTCTGCTGAGCAGGCAAACTTCACTTGGATAACATGATGCAAAGTGAAAGAAAATGTATAAATGATCATAACTGTAACCATCAAATATATTTTACATGTATTCTGTGTGTATACAAGAGCTTTAATTACCAACTTTTTAACTTCACTAAATGTCTAGGACAGTTTTACTGTCTCAATGGTCAAAATCAGAAATAATGGCAACACGGCTGCTCCCTGTTAACAAATATATGAACTGCCCATAAGAACTCTTAATTTTACAATCTACAAATATATGAAGTTCCCGTAAGAGCTCCTTATTTCTACAACCTACAAATTTCTCTCATTTGGGTGCATTTGTGGAAAAATTACGTTTTACAGTGATTGGAATGGGGACATCAAGAAACAAATATACCATATCATGCCTTATGAGTCCCACAGCTTTTTTTTTTCTTTTCTTTCTTTTTTTTTTTTTAACATTTTTAAATGTAATTTCTTTTGGTCTGATCTTTGATCGTTCTGATTCAAGGACATAGGGGGTCCACACCAGAGCACCAGCCCTTGTTGGAAAGAAACATGGCTTGCCTGGATGAACCCTTTCCTGCTCAAACCACCACCAAGTGCCTGGACATCAGTTGTCATCTGCCGTAATGTTTTTACTTGAATTTCTCATTACTAGAAAAATTTCTGCTGAGATTTGTTAGTAAAACCATTCATGATGGCATGCTCTAGGTCAATAGCTATACTTAGTGCCTGTTTGGCAGTATGCACCGAACATGTACCAAGGAAAGCTACTGACTCAGTCATACTCTGTCCAGGAAGGGGTTAATTCTTCATGACTTAAAACAGAAGAAACATGTTGAATATGATTTCAGTACAAAATATGATCCTGAATAATGCCACATAATTATCCCTTTTCACTTTGATTGGATTTGTTGGTTGGTTTACTCTTACCTAGACACAACATCAGTGTTTTATCTCACACAGTACTAAACAAAGTGGCCTTTGGTCTATGTTTTTTTTTGGGGGGGGGGGTTGTTTTGTTTTTTTTTTCCATTGCTGGACAAGTCTGGCTGTACATAACATTTTAAAGCATGACTTGATGGCAACGAAAAAGATTGATTAGCGCTCAACCGATTCCAAGGAAAGCTGTTAATCTGGAGCATGTTATCTTGAAAGGTCTCATCTACAATTCTCAGCCACACTGTTTTTCATTACATTAGAGCAGATGCGTTTGACCACCAACCAGTTTTAGCCGGTTTAAAGAGAATGGGTTAAAATAAGGAATATCAATGTTTGATGAAAGTTTTTTATGTTTTTATGTACAATTTGTACATGGGGAACTCCACATGAAATCTCGGTAAATACACGGCACAATGACGGACTGCTCATTATGCATAACGACCCTCCATAGTTTTTGACTTTCTGATGAATCTCTGTGTTCTCCAAACACAAACAAAAACAAAAACAAAAAAACTTTTACATGCTTGTGCCCTGAAATATGCAGAAAATCTCAAGTAATACAACCACCTTGAATATTTCCTGTAGAACGTCTGTGAGGCCTGCCCGCTGGTGAGACTAAGCTCTAGATTATCTGCACTACACTGAAGTGGAGAAAACACAGATACAGGTCTGTTTAGCAGGCAAGTCTAGGGCTCACGTCTCTACCAAACACTGTTGGTTCATTGTACCTGGGATATATTATGTAGACATTAGTACAGGTGTCTTTTTATGCCACCTTTTGTTATATACAATTTTAAATATGTCCGAGAATACGTTTCTTTGATAGCATATATACACACACACTTCTTGCAACACTATGAACATGTACAGCACTGGTGCACTAACAATATATAATCTTTTTTATCAACAATATGCTAAATTGCAGTATGCTTCTTCATATGAACTAATATCCCCAGTTAACAAATCCATACCCAGTTAGCAGATATACATGTACATGGCACTTCTGAACAGCAAATAATGTGAACACTGAGACCCCTCTGGGTCACACACTGTGAACCGACACCCAGCATACACCACACCTGTGCACAAACACAGGTCTTCTACAAAGTTAATTAGATAATTATTCTTAAGTGATAACAAGGTCATTCTGCATGGTTATTCTTCAGTGTTAGCAATTAAGGGGTATTCTTCACAGTTAACCCGATTATTCAGTGTTAAACATGTCATGTTTTAGTGTTAACCTTTCCAGGAGATTATAAGACTGAGTTGTTAGCAAATGTACCCAACCTGCACCGAGGAAAGCCACTGACGTAGGACATGTCACCCTGACACTGACCTAAGGCCTGCCACCCTGACACTGACCAAGGGCATGTCATCCTGACACTGACCTAGGGCATGTCACCCTGACACTGACCTAGGGCATATCACCCTGACACTGACCTAGGGCATGCCACCCTGACACTGACCTAGGGCATGCCACCATGACATTGACCTAGGGCCTGCAATCCTGACATTGACCTAGGGCCTGCCACCCTGACATTGACCTAGGGCATGTCACCATGACACTGACCTAGGGCAGGTCACCCTGACACTGACCTAGGGCATGCCACCCTGACACTGACCTAGGGCATGTCACCCTGACACTGACCTAGGGCATGCCACCCTGACACTGACCTAGGGCATGCCACCCTGACATTGACCTAGGGCCTGCCATTACTGACACTGACCTAGGGAATGTCACCCTGACACTGACCTAGGGCATGCCACCATGACATTGACCTAGGGCCTGCCATCCTGACATTCGCCTAGGGCCTGCCATCCTGACAATGACCTAGGGCCTGCCATCCTGTTACTGACCAAGGGCCTGCCATCCTGACACTGACCTAGGGCATGTCACCCTGACACTGACCTAGGGCTTGTCACCCTGACGCAGGGCACGCCATCCTGACATTGACCAAGGGCATGCCATCCTGACATTGACCTAGGGCATGTCACCGTGACACTGACCTAGGGCCTGCCACCCTGACGCTGACCTAGGCAATGCCACCCTGACACTGAACTAGGGCATTTCATCCTTATACTGACCTAGGTCATGCCATCCTGACACCGACCTAGGTCATGTGATCCTGACACTGACCAGGGCCTGCCATCCTGACATTGACCTAGGACATGTGATCCTGCATTGACCTAGGACATTCCATCCTGACATTGACCCAGGATATTCCATCCTGACATTGACCCAGGACATTCCATTCCATCCTGACATTGACCCAGGACATTCCATCCTGACATTGACCCAGGACATTCCGTCCTGACACTGACCTAGGACATTCCATCCTGACAGGTTTTGGATTTTCACCAAAATGTTTTACTATTAATATACAGTGTAAAAAGCATTAAAGCAGACAATTTACATACAGGTGGGCAAGTGTTACAATGCACATGGCACCCTAAGATTAACATTCTAAGAAAATCATCACCCACTGACAAAACTAAAGGGTTGACATTGCCAAGATGAAGTAAGAGTTTCTCATAGTGTCTATGTCCAAAGCAAAGTTGTATAGACAGATTTGTTTGAAAACAATATTGACTGTTAGCCATTATTTATAGCTGTATCATCCACAGTGGCTGAAGAATACAGACTGCAGCAATAAGAGTCTACCTCCTCCAGTCACAAGTCATGTCATATGTTCCAATATCAGGTTTTTAAAATCATTTTCCATGTTTGAAAAATTGATTCTGGTCTACAATTTGCACATGAAATGAACCTTTAAAGCATGTTTTTACTTCTCTGGTCCAAGCTAATATGACAGATGTTATCTACAATAATCAGCAGAACAGTTACATGTTTACATGGAATATACATAAAATTTAAATAAAAATATACAATCAGATGACCCTTCACATGTGGACAATTTTGAGCAATTTCAGCAGGAAAGCATTGATTAGGAAATTACCTTGACCACCTTATATTTCTAGTCTTTGACTTTGGTGATCTATCAAACAGTATTTTTTTAAATACAATTTAGAGGTTGTGACCACTCAACATCGTGACAATGTGGAAAGATAACTTTTCAACTCAGTTTAAGGTACAGTAAAACCTGGCTTGAAAGACCACCCCCCCAGGTGTGACCAAAATGTGGTCCCTAAAAATAAGTGGTCTTCCAAAGGAGGTACAGTGGAACCTTGTTAATCCGAACACCTTGTACACCAGTGAACTGTTCAGATAAATAAAGCATCTGGATTACTGAATCACTATTACTAGATATGAACAATTCTGTTCCAGGACAAGTATTCAGATTAATGAGACATACGGATTAATGAGGTCCGTATTAATGAAGTTCCACTGTGCAAATAACAGAATACTCAGCAAAGTATCTTGAAATAGTGGTCTTTGAAACAGGGGTCTCTTAATGGAGTGGTCTCTCAAGAGACAGGGACCATTGTGCACAGTCCATCCATAGGGACTGACAGGCTGAATAGTATTGAAGCAGCTTCCTGGGGGGAGGGGTTTTGTTTCCATGCTCATCAGTTGATAACTTATTTCCACTCATGAGACAACATGCTTTATCTCCATGACCTACTTGCATATACAGTGGAATCTCATTATAACGACACTCATATATCCGACATAGTCATTATAATAACACAAGCTCTGAATGGCAAAAGTTCATTTTCTTTGTTGTTCGATTCATTTATCTGACGTATTCAGTTATCTGACACATTTCTAAAGGAACAGATGGTGCCGTTATAACAAATTTTCACTGTACCACATTTCAGGTACTGCTATGTTTTACATTTCCAATGTGACCAAAGAGTTTCCACACCAACCTACAGTGAAAAGGATATACAGAAATGTATCAGGGAATGCTCTGGCCATTAGCCAAATGCTAATGCTTTTTTAATTTGGCTGAAGAAATGTGTAAATGGCTACAATATTTTGAAATAAATTGTTCAAAAGGGCACAACAGAATTGTATTTAATTATGCCAATATTTCCAATTCTCGCCACTGATTTGTGAAGCCAAGATCTGCCCTGGTCTCTATATGCATTTAATGCAACATGCTGACTGCAGATGGCAGCACTGCTACATATCCCCTGGTTTGCCCCCTTGCTGGTGGAGTCACCTGGGTGATAAGCAACTCCAGTCCTATCATTGGCTAGCTGTCGTCATGAACAGCTGACAGGAAGTGACATCATAAAAATGGCACACCCTAGCATCCCCTATTGACTGGTATCATAAACTGAATACAGTTTGCAGTGAATGCTGATGCATCTTCAGGTAATGAAGATCAGAATCGGTTGACCCCTTCCTGGTCAGAATAAGACCGAGTCAATAGCATTCCTTGACATGAATTGGACAATGCACCCACACCATGCCACGGAAAACTCTTGCCCTGCAGGACCCTTTCACGATAAGTCTGAACTACAATCCTCAGCAAATATGTTTTCTATTAACATTATACCTTTCCCCCTTAAATTAAGACTGAGTCAACAGCTTTCCTTGGCATGGCTGGCACTAAGTGCCCAGCCCATGCCGAGGAAAGCTGTTGACCTGGGTCATGTTGTCTTGACAGGTATCAGCTTCAATTCTCAGTCAAATTGTTTTTCATTGCTGTTGAAATCAGTTGAAAACGCTGAAGCAGATGACATTTGACCACCAGCCGCTTTTGGCCGGTTTAAGGGGGAAAGGGTTACAGCAGAAAACAATTTATACCTGGGCTTTTTGGCCAATATTAGCAGGAAAGGGTTAATTTAAGACCAAATATCATTATTAGTGTTATCTAATTATATCCTCACAAGAACACTATTCCAGGTACAACTGCATTCTCACTTCACTTGAAATTGCTAAATATAGCCTGATGCAACTGTAAAACTTATTTACAATTTTTTCTGAGTCAACACTTCGGAGAACCCTGCTCTACAGACCACTCCACTGGCAAGAAAGAACACAAGTGGTATTACAACACCAAGCACCACCTAGTGATAAAGATAAGAACCAAAATGTACCTTGTGTCAAAAGCTGGCAGTCCACTGATGACCACACACATGATCAGGCATTAAGTCAATGCCTTTGCTGATAAGCATGTACTTAATATCTTCAATGATTCTGCAACCACATATCACTGAAAACAACTGAAAGCAATACAGGACTAGCAAGTCTGCTTAGCTCCCATTCTCTACATTTTTCTGCGTAAGATCAATACATATTCATATAAATCAAATAATTCTTTCATTGGACTGTTGGTAATATATGAAATCATGAGCATATGTGGTTTCAGTAGAGAGCACGTTTCACACATGTGAGTTCACTGTAAAATTGTGAGTAATGTAATTGTAACTTGCTGAAACATGGTAACACAGCCTCTATAAATGCTGGATGTGACAGACATGGATCATTCTGGAAGGATCTTTTCTGCCTGATCTCCTCCATATACAAAATTACTTCAAAACTTTCCCAACAAAAACTGACTTATTTTGACACAATCGAGTACAAAACAAAAAGTAGAAATCCATCAATGGACGAACAGTTTCATTCCAAAAATTTTGTTTGAAATATAAAAAAAAGTTACAGCTCTGATTTAAAAATATACACCTACCTCAAAACAATTAACATACATACTAGTAACATTTTAAATTTTCATAAGTCCAAAAATGTGAGCAGCACTTAAGAAGACAAGGGTAAAAAAAAAAAAAAAAAAAAAAAGAAATTTGGAATCAGAAACAGAATGGTGCTGTAAACTGACACTTTTGCTTGTATTTGCACTTTTGTTGTGTGGGGCATTATGCATGTGCTAATATTTACAATGAAAAGTTTGTCAACATAATATGTAGGTACCATAGTATATAGATGAGCAACATTGGAACATGTGCCCTGTAAGTGGCACTACACCTCCCCTGTTGCAGGTGGTGACACCTGGGGGATGAACAAAACCTGCTTCATTCACTGGTTTAAAAAGTCATGTGACACATGAAGCAGGTGCTGCCACCATTCAGAATAGTATGTCTGACATGCCACGTTATTTGCGAGTGACAGTGTGACCGCAATGGCTGCTCGCACAGCTGAGGGGTGGTGTGCAAGTATTTCCATACCCATGACTACTAGACTGATGCTTCAGCACTTGCAAATTTCACAACATGTTTCATCTGCAAATTTACGGCACCTGCAAAACCCTGCAGGTAAAATATTGCAAATCATCACTTTAAAACAGTAATTTTATGATCTACACACACACAAACACATAATTTTAGCTCTGTGTGCATGAAGTACATTGATCATAATCAAGTTTATGCATGCTTTATGAAATGCTTGTGCCTTATTCTACAATATAAGATTCTATTTAATTGGCAGTAAAGCATATTGCATTGATTGCTCATATCAACAGCATTAAATCACAACCATTCCAACGCATATTTATACAAAGTCTTATCTATCACAAGCTTCAAACCACAGCTTCACATCATGTATTTTCATTGACAGGAATAACATATACATACAATTTCACCACTCAACTTTGTCCTCTTAATGTACATATCATCGTGTCCAAGGTTAAGGTGCTGAAAAAAAACCTATTTTTTTAATCCCTCTGTCAATTCCTTACATAGAAGCTCACACAATTCAGCTGCGTGCACTCAAAACAAATAAATTTGTTCAAATGTAAAACCTTGTGGCTCAACCTTTAGATCAATAGGCCCCATCTAGGTTGTTGGTACAGCCCCCTCCACTAGGTGTCGCCTGCAGCATGACCCATTGAAAGTGTGGTGGGACAGGAGCACTGTGCTTCTTGGCTGGGAACATTTAAAAAGTACTTATGGTATATATGGTTCATTTTCTAGCTTAGATAATCATATCACAGGTGCAATCTAGTTTTTCATAATTAAAATCAAGAATTTTCCGTATAAAAGTAACATTTTAAGCTAGTTAAAGCTGGTGATAACTTGGGAGATGCATAATATTCCACTCACTTACACTAAGATGACACCTCAGTATGTCCCACCCTGCTCTGTTTGGCTGCACTTCCACACGGTGATGCTGCTATTGCCACCTTGTGGTGGAGTTTGTATTTACATCTTGGATTGGTGAGGTGGAGGTTACCATTCACTAAGTTTAGATTCCATAGATTGATGGCCATGATGTAAAGCTGGTCTCTACATACAGACCAACGTCTGAGTACCACTTCTGCGTACCACATCTGTGTACCATGTGTGCGTACCACGTCTGTGTTACTTACTTGTACTCTCTGACAAACAACAGCAAACACGTATGAATTTAATCTGATATCTCATCTAACATATTATGTAACATACTGTTATTATTTTCATTGTGACCAATTTACCAATAAACATAACATGTTTGACAACACCCTTGTAGCAGTTTATAATTAAACAGTTCACCAGGTACATTGTATGCAACATGCTAGTTAAACAAAGCTTGGGGAAAAATATCTACAGGGAAATATGAGCCAACCATTTGCCAATATCATGTTAATCTATCGGAATATACATTGTGTGTACCTTGCTTACATGTACATGTATTTACCACACAGTGCGACTGCTCTTGATCAAACTTCTGTGTTTATACAAATGAACTCAGTCAAAATGTCTACCATAGGGGAGTATTGTCAGCATCATATTGCACAGTACATGACTGATAACCTTTATCCTCACTAGTAACCTCAAACCCATATATTGACCTTGTACAGTGAAAGCTTGTTATAATGACACCCTCTGCTCACTGCAAAATGTTTCAAATTTCGGTCAGATAAATGAGTCACATGACAATAGGGTTTGACTGTAAGTCCTTCAAAACCATTGTCATTAAGTTATTATGTCAGACATCTCTGTCATTATAATGAGGTTTCACTGTGGTTAATTTGTTCCTCATGACACTCACTGAGGTAAATGCCTTGGACAGCCATTTTCCTGTGTCATCTCTCACGTTGCACTGTAATTTACTATGCTTCAGATATGATTCTAAATGTCTGATTGGTTGATGCAGCAGTTCACCACAAGGGGGCAGCACATGCTGCTGCTGCATTCTTTTGCTGTTGGTGTTTTTTTTTTTTTTTTCATAGATTCAATAAAATGTGATTAAGTTCAATAAAAACGTGTTAATTTTATGATATTCAGTATTGTAAAATATATGGTTCCTTTAGACCCAGCTAATATGAAGAAATCTGAACACTCCACCATGATTGTCAACCCTGAGGTTCACCTTTGGTTGACATTCCCGACCTCAGCTTCACAACCCTTCATGCCACCTGCTTCCAAGGGCACCATATACATAATGTGTTCTTGGACCTGATGTATGACTTCGTAAGTAATGCAAAAATGGCTGAATTCAGTTAAGTATTTTGGAACACCAGCCCCCACTATGAGGAATTGTAACATATGATTTTCTTTCATTCCAGCTAAGAAGACAAAAAAATGTGATGGGTGAGGACGGAAGGCACAAGCATGAACACAGTGCCTGGCAGTTTAACTCATTCCATATCAGTCCCTGATTTTTCCGTATATTTACCTCTATTTAAGACGACAATTGCATATTCAAATTCTTCAAGAAAAAAGCTTTTCGTTCAAGTACCAACATGGCTATAGTCTTAAGTCAGTGGTTCTGGCACTGCCTGGCAAGTCATGCTGCAGCTGCCGCAAGGGCATTTTATCCCCACTCCTGAATCATTATGTAGCATGCGATGAGTCATTGGACACCTCTGTATATGACTGCATGCTTTCCCATAAATAAAGACAGTGAGATATGACATTGCCATGTTAAAACACCTCAGGCTGCCATACATCTGTTATTTCTGACGGTAGTCTCTGGAGTGGACCACATACACCTTGGACAAGTTGTTGAGTTAGGCATTGATACAGTGGTACCTGGTCCTTAGTGTTGTTCAGTTAGGCATATGTATGCAGTACCTGGTCTTTACATGTTGTTGAGTTAGGCATTGACACAGTGCAGACCACCTGTCTTGAGGGACTGCATACCCTTTTAACTCATTCCATACCAGTCCCTGATATTTACGCATGTTTACCTAGATTAAAGCATCTTTACATTCTTCATGAAAAAGAGCTTTCGTTCAAATACCAACATGCCTATCGTCTTAAGTCAGTGGTTCTGGCACTGCCTGGCAGGTCATGCTGCAGCTGCCGTTGCAGCAGCTGCAGCATGACTTGCCAGGCAGTGCCAGAACCACTGACCAAGGCCTGTGACCATAGTATGGAATGAGTTAAAACCACCTTTGACAGTAGTCTATTTGTCTGATAATTGTACCTGTATTTACAGACCACCTGCAGTATATACCCCTTCCCACTGGCAAGAGGGGGATGGTCTCAAAGAGCAGGTAGTGCTGTAACACATTTATCAGCAAACTTGTTCACTTTGGCATACAGAAATCAGAAAAAGAAAAGTGGTTTGATTAAGGATTGAAAACAGTGTAAGGGTGAAGGTGCAGTAAATGAGGGGGTCCTCACTTTTAATAAACTTCTTCTATGTTTTTGAAATGCCCACGTTTAGCAGGCATCTTTTTTCCCTAAAATAACTACAGATATGCACCATATGTTGTGATCACTCACCTTGTTACAATAATAATGTGGCCCCGCCACTTAATACATACAAGTTTACAACGTTCCATATTCATAATTTTGATAAACTTTATATATCCATATACACCATTCTTTTTGTATGCATATCTACATATGATTACACGTATCATATTTCTTATGACATTGGCAGATAATACATCCTACTGGACATGACCAACACTTACAATGGTTCTGTAACAGAGCTCTCATGAGAATGATTCCCCCTTCGCTGGGGCTAGTGGGGACAAATTTAAAATGTACCGTAGCGGTCTTAGAAATAAACAAAATACATACACATGGGCGGATTTGATCCTGCAGTTTTCTACTGCCAGTGTAACTTCAGTATGCTATTGTTTTTTCCTGACATAATGATAAGCTGATGTTATCTCATGTTGATTTAAATATAGCAGTTCCATGCAAACAGTCAAAATGTGCTGCTGATAGTGAAGCAATCTGGATCTAATATCCTTCATGAAGAAAAAAGTCCGAGGCTTTATGATGCTGTATAACTGTACAAAATATACAAATATTATGCTCATCAGTAACATTTAACACACTCAAAGTGCCACATCTATGCAGGTCTAGTCCACTTGGAGTTACCATCCTTACATGAGATCTCCTGTGACCTGACAGTTGACAGTACATCACAGTCATTGGCCAGCAGTCAGACCAGGGGTTACCATGGTTACAGGAGATCTCCTGTGACCTGACAGTTGACAGTACATCACAGTCACTGGCCAGCAGTCAGACCAAGGGTTACCATGGTTACAGGAGATCTCCTGTGACCTGACAATTGACGGTACATCACAGTCACTGGCCGCCAGTCAGACAAGGGCTGCTTCTTTCACTGCTTGTTAAGCCTGCTACTTTCTCTCCATTAATTTATCTATAACCAATCATTATAGCTGTTACTCCTTCAATCAAGACTGTGTCCACAACTTTAATTGGCTAAACACCCAACCAATGAAAGCTATTGACCTGGGGCATGTTTTTTTTTCTGATAGTTCTCCTATATCTTTCTCATTAATTTGCTTTTCATAATTGTTGAACTTAGCCAAACACACTGAAGCAGACAACATTTGAAGAGTACATAATTTTAGTAAATTAAAAAAATAGAAAGATTTTGGTCAGTTTAACGAGGAAATGGCTGACCAAAATGGGTTACACCATGTGTATTTACCAAAATGGGTTACACCATGTGTATTTACCAAAATGGGTTACACCATGTGTACTTACCAAAATGGGTCACACCATGTGTATTTGCCAAATGGGTTACACCATGTGTATTTACCAAAATGGGTTACACTATGTATATTTACCAAAATTGTTTACAGCAGGTGTTTACCATATATTACACCAAGTGTTAACTATATATTGCACCATGTGTTCACCATATATTTGTACAGTTCACAGAGCCCACACCCTTTATCTACATCCTGTGTATCATCCCTCATTATCCACCCTCATTTAAATATCTGGCAATATTTTCATCATATATAGCCTCATCATTGTTCTTGGTACAAAGCAAATTATTCATCAATATCTCACAAAACATTTCATAATACGCATAACAAAATATCATGCAGACAAAATTCTGCATATTACGACAAAGGAACTTGCTAGGTGTGTGTTTTCTAATGTGTTTTAACCAAAAAATAATGAATCATGTACATGTATGTGTATGTGTACATGATAAATTTATGACAGCAATGATAATGATGAGCCTGCTGAATATTAACCCTATCCCCCTTGAATTAAGACTGAGTCAACAGCTTTCCTCAGCATGGGTTGGGCACTAAGTGCCCAACCCATGCTGAAGAAAGCTGTTCACCTGGGTCATGTTGTCTTGACAGGTCTCATCTTCAATTCTCAATCAAATTGTTATTCATTGCTGTTGAAATCAGTTGAAAATGCTGAAGCAGACAACATTTGACCACCAGCCAGTATTGGCTGGTTTAAGGGGGAAAGGGTTAAACAATGGTCAAAGCAATTTCTTCTTGGAAACTTTCAGATGAGATGCTTACATTTTTTTAAACAGAACAAAGTTGACATTTGTAAAAATAAATAAAAAAAACCCAGTTGGTTGTACTGTACATTTTGCTGATTTTTAAATGTTGGAAGATGGTTTCACACCCTTTCGTAGGTACATGTATATTTCCTAATAACAAGCGTCCAAATCTGTAATTCCAAAAATTGTTTACAACAATAAGAAGCTGACGAATACATAAACAGAGCATAGAGAAGAGCCAAACGTAAAAGTGACTCCACTTCAAAATTTAACTTCAGTTACAATGTTCTTTAGCCTTTAATTTGCACAGCGGGCTTCACTCAGCAGAAATCATGATGCTGAGCGTATTCATTCCAATAGTAGCATGAACTCTAATAAAAGCACAAGCTCAACTTTTCATTTCATATACAACATACAATATCGATTTTTGCCCCTTTTCTCCAAATATATTGATCTCTGTCACATGACTGGCAGCAATAATGGTGCTGTTACCTTCCCAAGTTTTATATGCACTGTAAAAATTGTAATTATTTTAATTTGACAAGACTGTTATCTACACATTGTGGCAGTTGCTGCATTTGATCCAGGAATGTTGACATTGCCATGGCATGTTACTGTTGGAATGAACATAGCAGTTGCCAGTGATGATCCTTTTTTTTTTCCCAAAGGTCAACACACTGACAATGGATGAAGCTATACGGCAGACCAGGATTCTGAAATAACAAAGACCTGTTTTCCTGATAAAATGTGACCAGCATTTGTACAGTAATACACTGAACAAAAATGACAGCAAATGAAAAAAAAAATAGCGTTCAGAGAACGGATTACCCTAGGCACCCACAATCTTTTTTTCCTCATATTATGCTTTTTTTTGGAGACTTCACATTAGAATACATACATTTCCCATATTTTTGTCTATAAAATGAAGCAGCACTTTGGATGTGTTCTCGGGGTAACTTCTGGTGACAGAGACCACTGTATTGTGTGTCACTCAGTCAGTCATCACATAAACGCTTCAAAAGTTTCATAAGTTTAAAAATAAGAAGAAGCTGGTTTTCAATAGGAATGTGGTCCACTATGATGTGCATCTCTGAAAAAAAATTGGGGAAGCTGCAACCTGTCCTTCTTCGGATATTACGGTAACGTCGTTCCCTTGTGCACCACTCCGATGGCGTAAAAGATAAATACTTTGAAGTTTCAGAAAAAGTTTGTAAATTTATAGAGGTTTTAAATAGGAACCTGTTCCATCATAAGATGCATCTCTGTTAAAAAAAATTGGTGAAGCTGCAGTCAATATTTTTTTAGATATCTCGGTAACGTGATCAGGGTTGACGCCATGCATTTAAAGTTTCATAAAAAGTTTTAAAATAATTAGAGGAAGCTGCTTATCAAAAGTAACCTGATCCATCATAAGGTCCTTCTGTGACCAAAATTTGGTACAGCTAGTGAATATTTTTTACATTTTGCGGTAACGTTAATAAGACGGACATCTCTAGTATGATACACTTGTGTAGAAAAACATGGCCCATATTCATAAATATCAAACCCAACAATGACAGCAAAGAGATTCCAGAGTTACCATAGCATCAACATTCATCTTCCCATACCAATGTGAAGAAACAAATTTCACTCCTGACTTGACACAGGCAGTCACCTACAAACGAACGGACGGAAGACGCAGGGGACGACAATACCCTCCGGCACTTTACGTGCCGAGGGTAAAAATAATAAACACACACAAAGTTAATGGTTCCCCATCAATACTGAGTTGGTTGGTGTTGACAGTGAAATGTAGTCGTTGTGATAGCAGTCCCAATAATGACTCTTATATACACGGTGAAGAAATATATTAAGACCTGACTGTACATAGTACCTCCACACTCTTCTGTCTGCCTTAACTATACCTGCTCCGGCACATCTATGTTTTGGTCTGCATAGAAATCTGTCAACATTTTCTGTACAACATCAAGGGCGGTGAGATAATGTTCCACATCTTTCATAAGTTTCTTCTCAAAGCTTGGGTTCTCTTTGTCTTCTGGTCTGATGGTTAATTCCTGGACAAAATTCTGTTTGGTTGGCATGGCCTTTATCGCCACCTGGTGTAGAAAATATAAATCATCATCAAAGATACGTTCATCTGAATTAAAAGTTGAAGCATCTTAATATACTCAATATCACAAATTAACACACAGTTTCAAACTTACAGTGTACATAAACGCGGTTTGCTATGCTGCAAAAATATGCATTTAACATAAAACAAAAATTCCTTGCAAATCCTAAATTCAACTTCAAAATATTGCACCTTTCAAGACCCAAGACTTGTATTTAGTACTATTTCTTTCATTGCCAGGTTGAACAAAAGTCGATGTGCTCAGAATAGCCACAATGATACTGGATTTATATTCTTGATAAGCCTTTCATTGAGGAGCCAGTATGTCTACTGCTGGACAGACCACAAGACCAGACTGGGACAACAGCTCTTCCTGGTACACTTTAGACGCATGTGTGCCCAAAGATGCCAAGGAAAGCTGTTGACTAAAGTGAAAACCCGGCACTGACAGACTGACCTGACATTGTCCCCGAGATTGTCACATTAACTCTTTCAGTGCCAATCACGTCTAAAGTTGATCTATTGAAGTCAAACTAGTCTGAATTATCAATAGGATCTCGGATTCATATTCCTCATAAAAAGACCTTTCATTCAAGTACCAGTATGCCTCTAGTTCCTGAGAAAAGCTGTTGACTCAGTCCAAAATTTGGCACCTTAAGAGTTAATCAGATTTGGTCTGAAGACTTAACCCTTCCACTTTAAACTGGCAGGAGGTTAACTGCAGTCTGTTTCAATGACTTTAGATAAACCCTTTTCTGTTCAAATTGCCCAAAAGCATCCCCATGTACATTGTCATCTGCCCGAATATTTTTACTAAAATTTCTTGTTATCAGAAAACATTTTTGCTCAGATTTGTCTGTAGGACTATTCCTGATGGTATATTTTGTAAGGACCGAGCAAGGGTCACAATAGCAATATTCCTGATGGTACGCGCTAGACCAATAGCTATCCTTGTCTTAGGTTGGGTACACGAACTCGAACCAAGGAAAGCTGTTGACTTAGTCACACTCTGACCAGGAATGGGTTAATCTTACCGCAGATAAAAAAAAACAAACTCTTGAATGAGAATTGTTGCAAGCTCTATGAGAATTGCCCGCCCCATGTCAACAGTGTTCCTCCAGGAAAAGGGTCAGTTACCCGTAAGTTTGATCAGAGACTTGAGAACATGAACAAAATGCCCTGGTCCTGTGGGTGGTCATTTAACTCATTCCACCCTGATGACGCTTTTTCCCGCTAATATCTAAATGTCGTCTGCTAATTGTATTTTACTAATTTAGGGATTATTTTTCAATATTTTGGATGAAACTTGCATGGAAGATCATTCCAAATTATATGCCCATGGTCAACAGCTTTCCTTGGCGCGCTCTGGGCGCATTGCGCCCAGAGCGCGCCAAGGAAAGCTGTTGACTCAGTCTTCTATCAGGGTGGAATGAGTTAACCCCTTCAGTAGTGTGCTCTGGCAGGTGTGCTGAGAAAAGTTGTTGATTTATACCATTTCCTTGTCTGTGGAATTACAGCCACGATAGCATTTCACAGAAATTTTTTGTTGTTTTGTTTCTTTTTTATGAGGAAGTTAAATCTAGTATCATTATTTATACCCATATAAGCAAGCCACTTTTGTGATTAGCACTTTGAAGGTTTTAAAATAAATGAAAGTCACTACATTATACTCACAGCAAAAACACCTCGCACCACCCAACCATGGAACTGTTTGAGTGTCTTACTGTAGGCGGCATTAGCAGCAACCTCCAGGTCTGATGATCCATTGAGAATCAGACGCAAGAACTCAGCAATGAACTCTAGGCTCCTACAAGCATAAGAATTTTGTAGCGGTAACCACCATTACATATTACAGCAGTGAAAATAACAAATGAGGTCACAAAATGTGACCATGTACATTCAACTCTGCAAAAAAATGATGAACAAAAGGTCCATGGGCTGAATGCAATGCTGATATATACTTAAGTAATTTCATATGACCATCACAAAAATTCATTTCCTGAAATGCATTCCCTCTGTGACCTTGAGAGAGTGTAGTTCAAGGTCATCCACATTGCGCAATATCAAACTGTCACAAGATACACACATGTGGTACATTTAAAATTATTAGCCATATTCTTTCCTGCCAAATTGGATTCAATGTCCTTTACTAAAGTGCTTAAAGACCTAGAGAAACACATCAAGGTCACCCAATATTTAACAAAATTTGCCCACTGGCACAAAGCATATTTGGTGCTAATTTTGTATTTTTATATCAATTTGTTTTCAAAATAATGAATTTAGTGTTTTGATACTCATAATGTTAGTTCTAATTAATGCCACCAGTGGTGCCATCAGGATGCCATGTCACAGACCTTTGTCTGTAAAATTTTTCTGTAATCGTACCTAGATACATGTATACTAGTTAAAATGTTATGACTATCACCAAAAAAATCACTTCCTAAACCACAAGCACTCTGTCACCTTAAGAAAGCAGGTCAAGGTCATCCATATTTTGCAATATCAAACTTCCACATGATACATGGGCATACTTGTGGTACATTTGGTAACATTAGCTGTATTCTTTATCAACAAATTGAATTTAGTGCATTTTACCTAAGTGCTCATGGACCTTGAAAAACAGGTCAAGGTCACCCACAATTTGACAAAAATTTTACCATCTTGTAATGATTTCTGGTAATATGTATATGAGCTAAGATGTAATGACCATCACAGTAAAAAAAAAAAAAAAAAAACATTTTGCCAAATATATTCTCTCTATGACTGAAAAAAGCAGGTCAATTTCATCCATATCACATATTATGCAATATTAAACTTCTACATATGATACATACTTGTGCCACATTTGGTGTAATGAGCCTTATTCTTTTTCAAAGTATTGAACTTAATGTGTTTTCAACGCATTTTGGTCCATGTCTTATTGTAATATTGTAAGTGGTGTCACTAAAATGTTGACGCGTTTTCATCTTTTTGGTCGGATCAACATTCCTACCCAGGTTCTTGATGATTCATGGAAAACTCTTTGAATGTACTTTAACACATGAAGATGGGGATTAGTTTCCCTGGATGTAGTCAAAAATTCTCTCTTTTGGTTTTGTAAAAATTGTGAACTGCACACATCTAAAATTTGTCAAGATTTGAAAAACTAAGAAATATATCCATACTAAGAAAAATATTCATGCAAAAATAAGGCAGTTTGTGGCAACTATTTTAGTAATAGTGTTTACTTTACCATAAGAAACTGTATACTTCTACATGCGCAAGCTTTCTAAGATACTGGGTAACCTGTTTACAAAGAGCATAAGACTTTTAACCCTGCAGATTTAAGAGACCTCTACTGGACGGACACCAGAACTAAAGGACTTTCCCCATCCCTATTTGACCAACATGTATCTTTATTTGTAGGCAACTATATTTGCCAGGATGTTTCCTTGGAATTAAGAACATCGCACACAGGAAGGTCCTGTTTCAGTATGCAATTCTCAAGTACAGTGTACGACAGGTCTTAATAACATGACCAATCCTACCTTTTCAACCACAGAAGTGATGTGGTTGCCGAGTTGGTGAGATGGTTTTGCTTGTTTGCTATCTCGTACTTCACCATATCTTGAAGTGTTTCAAACTTCTCTGGATCTGTCGAGTATTTCTGTTCAAGTTTCTGCAAATCAGCAACAAATATTTTTCACTTTGACTGACAGCCATTTTTCTGATTATATAAACTCTGACAAACTTTTCAGGAAACAGCTATAACACAAACTAGAATCACATTCATTCCCAACCATAAAAAAATAAAGATAATATAGTTAACCTAGCCAAAATCCTTGAAAAACTAACACGAGAAAAAACAAAACTACAGAGTGAATCTATGAAGCAATCTATCCAGAGGACAGACAAGCCAACAATTGGGAAGAGAACATGTTCAGAGTCCCAAAATAGACTGAATCCTGGGTAAACAAGTGTGCTTCAGTGAGTCTTTTGTGCCTTTTCCTTTGTCCAAGAGCTTGGCCTCGCATGCAATGTGCCTCACTAAGCCTACAAACGCACTTGAACCAACGAGACTAAAAAACAACTCAAACATACTACAAATTGTTGGCTGATAAAAAACTTACAAAACAAATAATATATCTTGTTTTTCATATGATAGACATTCAATCAAAATGGCAGTATTTTAGTGGGAAACTAGAACAGACTGATTTTCCAACAGAAAATCAAATGTCTCCCGGTGGAACACTTACGTCTCTGAATAAGCTACAGGTCATAACAAATTACAAATGACCAAGTTTGCTTGAAAATTACAATCCTATTTTAGCTCTCACCTAGATACATTACTCTAGCAATTTTCATCAAGTTCTTCAAGACTTATTGCAGAGAAACCAATTTCACATAAATGACCCTGTGACCTTCAAAATTTGGTCAAGGTCATACTAATGATAACCGAACATAGGCCTTACCCAGATATATAACCCTACCAAATTTCATCAAATTCTATCCAGTCCTTCAAGATTTATAGCACAAAAACCAATTTCACATTAATAACCCTGTGACCTTGAAAATTCGGTCAAGGTCACCCAAATACAATGCTTACCTAGGTCTTACCTTGATACATTATCATACCAAGTTTCATAAAATTCAATCATGTTCCTCAAGACTTATCGCACAGAAACCAATTTCATATTTAAGTGACCTTGTGACCTTGAAAATTAGGTCACGGTCATCCAACTACAATCCAAATGTGGATCTCACCTTGATGCATTATCTTTCCAAGTTTCAACAAATTCTATCAAGTTCTTCAAGACTTATAGCACAGGAACCTATTTCATAAAACTGACCCTGTGACCTTGAGAATTTAGTCAAGGTCACCCAAATATGATCCCATCCTAGGTCTTGCCTAGATATATATTCCTACCAAGTTTCATCAAATTCCATTAAGTTCTTCAAGACTTATTGCAAGGAAACCAATTTCATATAAGTGACTCTGTGACCTTGAAAATTAAGTCAAGGTCAGCCAAATACAATCCATACCTAGGTCTTGTCAAGATACATAATCCTACCCAGTTTCATCAAATTCCATCAAGTTCTTCAAGACTTATCGAACGGAAACCAATTTCACATAAAGTGACCCTGTGACCTTGAAAATTCGCTCAAGGTCATCCAAATACAATCCCAACCTAGGTCTTGCCTAGATACATAATCCTACCAAGTTTCATCAAATCCTGTCAAGTCCTTCAAGACTTATCGCACTGAAACCAAGTGTTGAAGAACCTGAACAACAACAGCAAGAAGCAGAAGAAGCGGAAGAAACCAGCACTAAAACAATGTCCCCCGGCTTCCACCGGGAGACATAAAAATCATCAATTACAGTACCTTCACAGGGCTCGACAATTTTTTTAAAAATCACATGTCCGCAGGGCATGTAAATTTCAAAATCCACATGCCCGCATACAAAATCCACTTGTCCTGATAAAACTTCTATAAATATCGTTTTTTTCAAACACAATGCTACGGCCTACACAAACCATTTACCCTACAATATATTTGCCGCGAATTGTCGCTTGCAAATTCGCACAAAAATGTCAAATTTTACGATTCAAGCTGCAACTGTTCGACAGTGAAACTGGCAAAACATTAAAAATACAAATTAAAAAAGTAAGCTATTTGCATGGGGTGACTAACGATGAAAAATACATTGTAATTTCTGGGATGATAGGAGTCCATATCCCGGTTAAACTTAAATAACGATTAAAATAGTTGAATTGGTTTCAGGATCCTTTCTCGCTGCCTCTGATGCCGTGATGAGATGCATATCGTTTGCGTACCTACCATGAACGCTATCGGTACATCGTAGTAAATTTGCGTATACAGTATTGGCAAGTTCCTCGCAATAAACGGTGTTCTTAAATCAAATTCAAACGAAAATTTTAATATTTCAAATCAGAAATCGAGCGTGGGCACACCGTCAACATCTTTCATGCAACTGTACACAAACAGCTGCTTTGGCCATCTGGCCTGACGCACAACACATCACCCGATTGGCCAATTGAGTCACATGCAAAAATGAGCCAATTGCGGCTCGTGCTGCAGTGTTTTCATCATGGCTTCCGCCCAGTGAACATGTGTGAATATGCCGTAATTTACGGAGGGAACACACAAACGGGAAGCTTTTTTTTTAATTGCAGCATGCGAAAATAAAGATTCCAGTGTTTATAGCAACAATTATTTGGAGTCACAGGCAAATACGCAAAGGTAGGGGGATAGAGAAAAATGTCGAATGCGTGACAGATCAGTCAGCATGATGCTCCGTTCACCGTAGATTACTCCACGCAGTCACTTGCGTGTGACTGGCAGATGTGTGTTTTGTTTGGCCGGGAAGTCAACTTGCGGCACCATTTCATGATCTCTCCAACACTTTTAGAGCCCACCGATAAATTGTCTTTGATGCTAATTTGCTCAAGAATTCGCCATGCAAGTTTTAAATTTTTTTGATGTTCCTTTGTCATCGTTTGGGCAGATAAGACTGACGGTGAGGTGCTGTGACCTTGCCCCGATACGGGCGAAAGCCAATACGCCGCAAATTCGCAATGCATGACTGCTGGTACCTTTGATCTCTTCGTCTCGTAATCATAATGAGCGGGCTGTTTATAAACCAATCATATACGTTCTATTGTTTTACTGTGCCTATCATCGCAATGTTATTACAAGGCAAGGTGTAGCGTCCCTTCAAGGTGTCGCGTGGGTTAGCTTGGCATTGCGAGTGAATGATCGTGAGAGCCGGGAACAAAAAATCCCCAAACTTTAATAAAATGTACATGTGGTAAAAGATTTTTTTCACTAGTCTGTAGGGCTAGTGCTTGAAAATTTCGACTAGTCCGAGCCCAACTTCAGGCCGCCCGGGGCTATCGGACATGCGAATTGCCGAGCCCTGCTTCAGCAAGAAATTATAAGATCGACACATGAAACAAATAAACTTTACATTTTGTGACTTGTAGCATGATTTGTAAAATTGGGGAAATTTTAAGCTGTGGAAGGGTGGGTATTTTATTGTTGGTTAAACAAATAGACCAGGTGACAAAGTAATCATTTTTTTTAAAAATTTATTCAAATATTAATTTGAACTGTTTCTTTAGTAAAAAAATGATTCCTTGTACAAATATATATTCAATTTTAGAAGAGTTGAAAGTTAACATTTGCACAAAATCTTAAATTACAGAAGCCATTTTCCATATATTTTACTTTTTGTAGCGTACACTTAAGCATAATTGCCAATTATGGATTAACCTTACATTTGTGGCAAATGAGAATGAATCTACATTATAATATTTGCAAACTATAGGTCCTTATTTCATTAAATAAACTCAAATTCTGAATGTTTTGTCATTTTTTGGGTTAAAAATCACTAAAAATAGCTCTCATTTTGGCCTGTACAGGTCTATCGGGTGACAACCATGTGAAGCCAGCCATCTAAAGTCAGATAAAAACACGTTTGTCACTTTTTGCAATGATGGGAGAACGAGTCTCCAAAATATTGCTTTTACAAACTATGGGCCACCTGACTATACAGGCCAATGAGACATCAGTATACAGGGCAGTGGGACATCAGTATACAGGGCAGTGGGATATCAGTATACAGGGCAGTGGGACATCAGCATACAGGGCAGTGGGATATCAGTATACAGGGCAGTGGGACTTCACCATACAGGGCAGTGGGACTTCACCATACAGGGAAGTGGGACTTCAGCATACAAACAGTGGGACTTAAGCACACAGGGGAGTGGGACTTCAACATACAGACAATGGGACATCAGCATACATGGCAGTGGGGCATCAGTATACAGGGCAGTGACACTTCGGGTCCTCCCATACATGTACGTCACAAAATCATGATCATAACTAGCAACCAGCCATATATATATATATATATATATACAGTGAAAACTCGTTATAATGACAGCATCTGTTCCCTAAGATATGTGTCAGATAACTGAATATGTCAGATAAATGAATCAAATTTCAAAGAATAGAAAATTTTCCCCAGGAAAATTTGTGTCATTATAATGAGGTTTCACTGTACATATATATAGCATGTAAAGTACATGTGCACCCACCTTGTAATTTCCAGTAAAATCCATTTTCAATGGAGCAAATGCAGTGGGGTTAAGTTTATCTGCAAAGACAGAAATCATCCTCTGAAGTTCAGAATGACTTCATGCATTATCACTATTGATAGAATGTACATATCCCCTAAGCGATTTTTCCTAATTTTGATAAGTTGTTAAAAATCACAAAATGACAGCACCACCATAAAGTGAAAAAAAAAAATTGGTAGAATTCAACTCTACCTACATACTCAACAAGTTCATAGATAATCTACTTATGGTATGAGAGAAAAAGTCAAGAAAAGTGAAAATGCACAAAAATTCTTACAAAAGCAAAAAGTACATGGAGCACCACCACTTGAAAAATTAAGGTCTAGAGGTCCCTAGGAGTGTCCCTGTGCAATTGCAAAGAAATTGATTGAGCTCACATTTCAATTTTTACAGGAGAATTTCACATGTGTTTGTTTTGTACTGACCAAATATGGTGACTACAGCTTTACAAGCCTCCAAGTAGAGTTTGGTAGGAATTCCTCCATCTCCTTTCATCTTCAAGTCCATGAAGCTGGAAAACATAATCACAATATATACATGTGTAAAAATTTCATTGCTGCACTGTTGTACAGAGCCCACCCATCAGCAGGCTCTACAACTGAGGTCAGTTTGAGTTTGTGAATTATCAGATATTTTGCTTGCAAAAATTCTGCTTTATACGGATATTCAGATAAGCAGAAAACGGTATACATATTGTATCTCGAAACTTTCTTTGTGGGATTTAATGAGAAAATGGGACATCATGAACTCAACTCTTTCAGTGTCAAGTTTTGGACTGAGTCAATAGCTTTCCCTGGTGTGCTTTGGGTGCATTGCAGCCAAAGCACACAGGGAAAGCTGTTTACCCGGACCATCAAATTCTGTGGACCTATAGGCACGGCGATACTTGAATGAAAGGGCTTTTCACGAGGAACACGAACCACGCATCCTTGTTATAATTGAGAGCAGTTCATTTGAAGAAATTCCACTTAAGTCACAGTTGGTATTTAAAGAGTTAAAAGCAAGGAGGTTGGAAAAAATATTAGCCAGTTTCTCCGGCACAGCCCACAGCAGCTTAAGATTACTGCATCAACCACTTTTATACATTCAAGTAAGATCAAATGGCTTGTATGTGTGCAATTTTTGTTTCCTTGTGTAATTGAGCCATTTCTTTGGTACTTTCCTGATAAGTAATGGTGAAAATTTGCAATTAAATAATGTCTTCCCTTCCTAATTTTGTTCAAAACATACCAGATAAACTATCTATTTTTCAAGTCTTAATAGTGTACGTGCATGAAATGCATGAGTGAATACATAGAAAAATAGAAAGTCTGGCAAACTTTGATAAATTTGAATAAAATGTATATTCTACCATTGACTGAGCATTTCAGATTTAAAGGATGTTAAGCACTAAGTGTGAATGAAAGACTTTCTTTTCAACATTTTTTATACAAAATGTATCTGTGGTTTCTGTTGGCAGTCTTTGGGGAAATTGTACATCTTCCTGGTATATTTTTCTGTGAAATACCCACACCTTTGCAGGACATCAGGCAAGACCACTGGGCATGACTTGTGTATTCAATTATTAACAGGCCAATTAAACCACTGTTCTTCTATAGTCTAGGGCATTGACTTGTATTGATTTTTACTACCCGGGTACCCGACTGTCGGGTAATTTATTCCGATAGTACCCGTGACGGGTACCCGAATCATAACAGCAAGCAATCCAACCAACATACATGCACAGAGATACGTGCAATCATTAGCCAATGAACAAACCCAGGTAGGCAATAAAGAGCCTCATTCTGACATGTCTGATACTTTCAACGGTCACGTGTGATCCCGCATGGCTTTTATATACATTCTATTCTAATATAAACTTTCTCAACTCAATTGTTATTATCATTTGGTCAAGTATTATTAATTATTTAATATATATCTATCTAAAAAGACTCACCCTTTTTACGGGTACCCGACAATACTACCCGGGTACCAGACTTTTACGTACTACCCGATCAATGGCCTAGTATACTCACACATGGGTTATTCATTATTGTTAATGGGCCTGAAGGACTTGATCAGAGATGTATAAACAATCTGCTTGGTCTTTGCAGCACTTAGGTGTCAAAACTCGATTTACAGAGAGTATGATGACTGGGCTCATAGGCAAAGTGCCCTGTGAGACAGGTACTGATAGTACAATGTCAGTCAGCAGACACCTGGCAGGTCATATCAACTCCTTTCTGGGAACATACAGCCTCTCTCTGAGACTGGTAAACATAAACCCCGCCTCACTCCCCAAATACCATAAATGTACCATTCATTGATCTTTTCAGCTGGAACAATTAAATGAATATATCGCCCTTGTATAAATTTATGTGAGTGCCCCCTGTCCGGAAAAAAGATAATTTTGCAGACTGTTTTCACATTATATAAATTCATATGAGTGCCCCCAGTCCGGAAAAAAGATAATTTTGCAGACTGTTTTCACATTATATAAATTCATATGAGTGCCCCCTGTCCGGAAAAAAGATAATTTTGCAGACTGTTTTCACATCATATATATTCATATGAGTGCCCCCTGTCCGGAAAAAAAGATAATTTTGCAGACTGTTTTCACATTCTATAAATTCATATGAGTGCCCCCTGTCCCGAAAACAGATAATTTTGCAGACTGTTTTCACATTATATAAATTCATATGAGTGCCCCCTGTCCGGAAAACAGATACATTTGCGGACTGTTTTCACAGTAATTTGACTTTCTTTTGTATTCCCTTCGATGGCAATCTATTTGACACACCACAATTTGTAAGTACATACAGATACAGCATGTGCAGGCATTGACATTGCCCATGTTATTCAGTTATCCAGCAACAATTTTAACCCTAGTTAAAGAATGTCAAATTTCATTTGGATTAAATCCCCACCCAGCTTAAAATTTTTAATTGCCTTGCTGGAAAATACATACAATACAGCTTGCCTTAATGTCAAGCCCTGATATGTACATATATACATGTATGCACATGCATGTGTATTTATACACACATGTATGTATGTATGTATGTATGTATGTATGTAGGTAGGTAGGTAGGTAGGTAGGTAGGTAGGTAGGTAGGTAGGTAGGTAGGTAGGTAGGTAGGTAGGTAGGTAGGTAGGTAGGTAGGTAAGTTAGCCTGATATTCAATTTTGGAAGTCATGTACAATTATTTCCTACCAGAGTCTGGGTTCTCATGTCATTACCATGGTAACCACTGTCAATTAATGCCCGTGTGGGTACATACCTTGTTTCCATGCTACTAAAGTATGTGGGTATTTTGCTGTCTTCCTCTGCATTAGCACTGTCTTTCTGTATGTGGTTGACCATCTTTCCCTCATTGTCTGAGTCTTTGGAACTTTTCTCGTCCAGTTTATGTATATCGTCCTTCTGTGGTGCTGGATCAGAGTCTTCATGCACGGCATTCTTATCTGATTTAAATTCTAAACTAATGCCATCTTCGCTCTCCGATGCGGTGCGACTGCCTGATGACCGTGGGAATTTGTTACCATGGATACCTGTACCACTGCCCTCTGAAACACTGCGTAATGCCACTCCTTGTTGGTTTCTGTTGCTAGGGATGTATCTGGAAGGAAGCAGAAGATTGACAAATAAGTACTTCCATAGATTATTCCCGGGTGTTACAGTTGTGCTATTAAAAAAAGAACCTGTTGAAATGTGTTAGGATGTCTTTACATATCCAGTATTTTCTCGCAATATTTCTTATGACACATTACTGATATGATGCCGTGAAAACTCATCATAATAACACCATCTGTTCCCGTAACAAAGCGTCAGAGTGTCAGATAACTGAATATGTCGCATAAAAAACTTTTTGTCCCTCAAAACTTGTATCATTTAAGTGAATGTGTGAGTTATTTAAGTATCAGCTCGGCACACCTGGACCACAGTGCAGAGTGTACCAAGGCAAACAGTGAGCTATTTGAATGTTTCCATGGTACACCTGGACCACAGTGAACAGGGTACCAAGGCAAACAGTGAGCTATTTGAGTGTTTCCATGGTACACCTGGACCACAGTACACAGAGTACCAAGGCAAACAGTGAGCTATTTCAGTGTTTCCATGGTACACCTGGACCACAGTACACAGAGTACCAAGGCAAACAGTGAGCTATTTCAGTGTTTCCATGGTACACCTAGACCACAGTACACACAGTACCAAGGCAAACAGTGAGCTATTTGAGTGTTTCCATGGTACACCTGGACCATAGTACACAGAGTACCAAGGCAAACAGTGAGCTATTTCAGTGTTTCCATGGTACACCTGGACCATAGTACACAGTGTACCAAGGCAACCTGCTGATTCAGTCTCTGCAAGATTAACCCTTTGTGATCCAAATTACCCAGAAGCACCTGGTTGCAAGCTGTTGTCTGCCTCAACATTTTTAATTAAATTTCTCCTTCCTAGAAAAAATATTTTTGCAGAGAATGTATGTATAAAGACCATTCACGATGGCACACCCTAGGTTAATATCCTTCATTGGCATGGGTTGGGTGCAATGTGCCAAACCCATGACAAGGAAAACTGTTGATTCTGTAATACTCTGACCAGGAATGAGTTACCGTAAAACCCAAAATGGAAAATTTTGTGGATTTCAAGATTTCCTGTAATTTTGTACAAAGGTATATCGCCTTTCATGTGTTAAATTTGGATGTTATAATCCCAAACAAAGTGAAGTAATACTTAAAAACTGGTCAAAGTTAATAGCCAGTTGATGGACTGAGTTGACCCATGAGTCTCAACACCTGACAATGGACAGCAACAACCAGTTGTACAAACTTGATATTTATATCTCTCTAGTACTAGTTGTCAGATACTGATAAGGGACACTTAAATGATTTGCCTCTTGAGGCTGAAAATACCAAAATCAATCTATTAACAATTAATTGATATGGAAGATATTGAGCAGCAAAAGATGAAGAGATTGTATGCTACGGAGCAACATAAATATACAGCAAGTTGCAACTTTGTTCCTTTCTTGCATAAAAAACAAGAGGGCTGTGTGAACAGCCCATGCCTCAGCTGATCTTGACATTCATCACACTTGCAGCTCTATGAACTTGGGAAAGGATCAAGGACACCATGTTCTGAGTAAGTCTGAACTTTATAGAAGAACACTTACATGTGCAACATCAAAGTTCAAGTAGTTCTCAAGTTATAATGAAGAGTAAAATTCATGTATGTTGCACTGTGACCCCACAAACAAGGTCAAGGTCATTCATGTACTGTCTCAGCATGACCTTCATACAGAATAATTAACATGTGTAGCTAACTCAAAACAGATCTCAAGTTATCAAGTAAACAGTAAATTTCGTGTCAGTTGTCCTGTGAATTAGCATTAGAATGCCCATTGACTTACAAGATTTTTTAAGATTTGTCCAAAAAAAAGAACAAAAAAATTCATTCAAAAAATAAAAAAATCACTGTAGCATGAACATTTGAACAAAATTGGTAGAAACCCACCCAACGTACATTGCCACCAAGTTTGAAGCTAATCTGGATGACGGTTTTGGAGAAGAAGTCGAAAATGTGAATTAGCATTAGAATGCCCATTGACTTCCATAGTAATCAATAGGAAAGCTGCATTGACCGACAAGTGCCAGAATTGAAAAAATCGTTAAAAATCAGGAATCCGCAGCATTCCCACATAGTGAACAACTTTGGTTGACCCTTCTACAAGGAACACATCCACCATGTTTCAGCTTAATCTGAAAGATGGTTCTGGAGAAGAAGTCGAAAATAGCTACAACACACAAAAATTCATAAAAAATTAGGAAAAAATTGCAGCGCCACTAGGTGAACAAATTAACAACTAGGAGTCCCAGGGAGTGTTCCTGTGTGATATCAAAGCAATTGGGTGAGCGGTTTCAGAGAAGAAGATTTTTTAAGATTTACCCAAAAAAGAACCAAAAAATTCATTAAAAATCCAAAAATCACCGGACCGTGACCAATTGAACAAACTTGGTAGAGACCCACCCAAGGCACAACTCCACCAAGTTTGAAGTGAATCTGGCTGACGGTTTTTGAGAAGAAGTCGAAAATGTGAATTGTGGATGACGGACGGACTACACCATACAGATTTTCCCTGACTGACAAGTCAGCTGAGGTAACAAGAGAAAATAAAAATAATGTCTGATATTTTGGAGCAAGTTGCACATTGTTGACCCATTCCTGACTGTTCCTTTCTGAACTCAATCACCTCATCATTATGATCACTAATTCAAATATTTTCATCAAGTTTGATGATCAAGTGCAGAAATTATACATTTCACTCATTGAGATGAGGGGAGACTACACCATACAGATTTTCCCTAATGGCATAATTCACACATGTAAGTGAAAGCTAAACACCAGTTAATATTGTACCTATAGACATACAATCATTATCCTAGGAACTGGAGGGAGGCAGGTACAAAATGGGTTCAATCACAGTGCGGTGTTCGCTGAGGCTTAAAATACATGATGACCTGGACCACTTGTCTTCATTATTGACAAAATCAAAAAGGAACTGAACTCTGAAGATATGTAAAAGCATACATTCACCTTGATTTGGATACAGTTGTTAGGAATTTCCTGAGTGTTGCTTCAAAAGTGTGGCTGTTTTCTCAAAGCTTACTTTTGAGGTGCCTTTATGCAGTCCCATATTAACAGGTGCCCTTTTCAGATTAAGGGGCTAGTAAATTTTTCATACTTTGAGTATAAACAAAAATAGCTCAAATTTCTCTTAAGAACAAATTTTAAAGCTTTTTACATTTTACTTTCTTTTTTAAATTTCAATAATGATCTAATAGAAAAGATATAATCCCTTCCTAAAAAGTCTGAGGTACAGTATTTTAGACACAGGTGCTAGCTTTAATTTGATATTACAAGCGAGCATGTATGTTAACTTTTTAAACATGCTATTTTTTTAATTTTATGTAAATTTTGCAAATTTTAGTTACAATTAAATTGAAATGATTGAAATTGTTATATCTGAAATTCGATAGTAAATTTCAATTGAGACAAACGGTTTCTTTAAGAAAATATATGCTTTCGATAGTCTTGCATGAAAAACGAACGAAATAATCACATATTTCTGCATGAAAGTCACATAGTGTACTGGCTCCTTAACACTTTAAGTGCCAAATTTTGGACTGAGTCAACAGCTTTTCTCTGGAACTAGAGGCATGCTGGTACTTAGATGAAAGGTCTTTTTACAAGGAATAGAAATCTGAGATCCTAATGATAATTCAGATTAGTTTGACTTCAGGAGATTGACTTGAGACGTGATTGGCACTTAAAGAGTTAAACTGTCCTGCCCTAGTGACAAATTGCTGACCACTGTCAGTACATCACACTTGAATCCAAAATGATTACGAGATATACCTTGAGCAAAGTACTTTTTCACAAAAACAGTATCTAAAATGAGGTATATTTAACCAAAATAGTTCAACCATGACCAAATGTTTTGTGTCAAAAGTGCTTCCCCCAGCATCTTTTTTTTTCTTTCATTTCTGAAATAAATTTGGTGAAATTTTGGGCTTTTTTGGAGGAAAATTCTATTTTTATGGAATTTTGCATGCAGGGAAAATATTTGGACCTTTGTTAAAAAAAAATCTACTGAAAAAAAATGGCCTTCAGATCAGCATATGTACTTAGTACTTACTGGTCACAAACAGGACAGCACCACAGATCAAGCTAACCATGACACATCGTAACATTTTAAATTCTGCTGCCTCCTAATCACCTCCTGTTATTAACTGCAGGTGTTCAGTACATGAATACTCTAACACTGTCCACAATCTATCATTAGACACGACCACCATGGTCACGAGTCTGTCATTTCAGATTTCACTTGGTCCCAGATAAAGGAGAATAGATTAACTCTTACAGTGTCCAGTTGGACTGATTCAACAGCTTTTCTTGGCATGCTTTGGGTGCAATCACCCAAAGCATACCGAGGAAAGCTGTTGACCTGGACCATTATATTCAATGGGACTATAGGCATGGGCTGGTACTTGAATGAAAGGCCTTTTTACACACAATATCAATACAGCATCCATTTGATAATTCAGAGCTCTTCTTGTAAATACCGTTGGCAGTGAAACAGTTAAGGAAAACTGGGTACTAATATAAACTGTCCTAAATACAGGATAATTTGCATCTATATGTATATCACACAACTACTAGACTTTGGTCTCAATCTGACCCAATAGATCTTATGCTCGCGACACAGCGCATGCGCCAAATTTGTTGACGCGCAGTGCATTGTGGACTTATTTGTAGTATGCGAGCCGTTATGGCGATACCTGTCTCGACTATGAAATTAAACATGTAGAAGTTTAATTTGTTATTTGGCTGTGTGCTTTTCAACTTATTCCTGCGGCAAACAACGTAAATTTTATCCCTTGCCAACAAATAAAAACTGGGAAAACAATGGATAAGAAGAATTCCTGTCCTGGAAAGGACTGAAAATTGTGTAAATTCGTGCCCATGACCTCGTCGTACAACGTTTGCCGTGTAACTTTGAATGATGAGATTTGCACATTGCGATCAGTCTATACAGTTTAGTTTAAATATATCCATTCCAACTGGGTAACCCGGTCATCTGAATCATATTCCTTCAGGAACCAAATCGTATTGTGTGTTTTGCAACCAACGTGTAAACACTATGGCCAATGATAAAAAGATAGATAGATAGATAGATAGATAGATAGATAGATAGATAGATAGATAGATAGATAGATAGATAGATAGATAGATAGGTTAGTAGTTAAACGAGCAAAAGAACGAAAGAACGAAAGTAAAAGTAAAGAGAGAAAGAAAGAAAGAAAGAAAGAAAGAAAGAAACATTACGCTCCCTAAAATAACAAATACTCCTTCCTTTATTACTGATTTTTCAAAGATAAATACAGGTGTTTTTCGAGCAAAGTTGTTTCAAAACTAAGGTATTCGGTATTCTTCTACAAACTTTGATTTCGGAATAATCCGGGTCAGATATGAAAATAGGAAATGTTCAACTTACGCAATGTCACACATGAAAACAGGGACGTGTTCATCTGTAGCAGAAATTAATCAGATTGATTAGCTGAGATTTTGCTCTTCCACTTTTGTCATATTCAGCTCGACAACCCATGTTATTAGTCATCTAAAAGTAATGTTGGACAATCCTGTATAGATACATATGTTTAAACCTATGAGGTGAGTTTTCTTAATCATAACCGAAAAAATATTCATTTTAACGTTTAAAACTACAGATATTTTTACCATGCGCTCCTCAACTAACAACCCGTGTGTTGTTTCTTAGCGTGTTGTTTTCACAAGTAGTTTTTTTAAAGCAACCAGTACTTGTGCTAATCTCGTAAACTCTTTCATAGCTTAAGCACCAGATGATTAATTTTATGCAAACATCGTTAACACAAAGAAAGGCCAAGTACTTAACACGTACTAATGGTTTCAGAAAGCACACTTTGAAGACTTAGGAGCCAAATTCCATATCGCTAACACGTTGTTTTCCCATTTTAAGTCGGTATTTTTAGGGTAATTGTGTGAAATAAAAAGATTTACTGAAATAATACACATGTACATTGCAAAGATGTGCAAAACGCTTAAATGTACAAAGTTGCATCGATATCCGCACAAGAGATGGGTTCGTATAGGCGTTGCTTGCTCCCCACTTGTACATGTATTTTGAGAAATGAAATACGTTTAAACCAAGAGAAACACACACACACACACAAACAAACAAAAATATAGAGTGTCTGCAGGAGCAAAATGTGTCTTGCACGTACGCTTGTTCGTTTGTATATGTCTTTCAAACCTTTTGATTACCGAAGGGATGTCTTAACGCAAGTGTACGTTCTTGATTTGAAGAGAAACTGTTGAAGTTTGTGCAAGTTGTCGTTAGTATTATTGTGCCTTTTGTTTGGCAGTAAGCGCACCAAAAATGACATTTGGCTATGTTCGATGTGTCCACGAGTTTGCGGTTTCCCCTCATTGAAAGATCGTTGAAACCCGCGCTCAACCAGATGGATGCGGTCTCTCTGTTGCATTTTTATGTTCATTTTGTCCAGGGATTACTTCTCACTGAAAGGCAGACCTCCGCGTCAAAGAAAATCACACTTCTTAAAGTACGATCGAAACGCAACAGTTAACTCGGAAAAAAGGAGAAAAAGAAGGGAAAAATAAAAAACTACCCACAAGCGAAAGAAAAAGATGAGAAAGTAGGGATGCAAGCAAACAAAAAACACCATAGTGAATTGATGATATTTGCTCAAGCCTCAAGGACATCCTTAACTTTAACTTATTTTTCCCCCTTAAAGACTTATATTTTCCACATTGTTTTTGGAGACAAGATAGTTTCTATACTACACCTTCAGAAACCAAATATATGTTACATTTGTCTGACGATATTAGTGAAAAAAACTCGCTAAACAACGAGTGAAACTTATCAAGGCGAGCTATCTAATATCAATGCAGCCCTCAGACTGATCTCAGCAGCGTACTACAATTAATCCCAGAATGCAATTTCCCAATATGGCGCTAATTTATTCAAAATGGCGACCGTGCATAAGATCTATTGGGAGTACAGTACCAATCTTGACTTCTTCTGCAAGCAGTAAAGGGTTAAGCACATACATGTAGCATTATACACAACACAGGGTCTCCATAGTGGCTTGGCCATACAATTAACAAATTTACATACCATAAATCCAATAATTTATTGTTCTGGAAGAAGCTAGGATTACTGTAGAAAGCTGTATACATGGATATGCATTCACTTACAATGAATGAATCTTGCTTAAATGATTCTACTCAGTATTGGGTGACAGTTAAATGTCATCTGCTTCAAGGCTTTTGATTAAATTCAATAGTAAAACCTGAACGATCCTTGCTATTTTACCGATACCGATATATCGGTATTGGCAAAGTTTACCAAGTCCGATACCGAGAAACGTTCCGATTCAGTTTATGGGGAAAACAAACAAAAAACAAAAAACAAAAACAAAACAGCAATGCAAGCGCAGCTTGATATCTGTATTGAAAAACTTCTTATCACACACACAAAAAACTATGCATGCAGGACAGGTCAGCACGACCTAAACATGTAACAAGCACAGTCCACAGTTAAATAATACTTCCATTTATATTCAACATTCAACTTTGTTCATGCATAAGCATATGAATCACAGTGTGATGACACTGCACACCAACTACGAACATCAGAAGCTTATCCAAACCGATCCTGAACTGATCCTGAAAATCGGTAATATCGGATTCGGTGTTTTGAATTCAGTCAGGCTCTATTCAACAGTAATCAACAAACAATTTGAATGAGAACTGCGCATGAAATTTATCCAAGTTACACACCCTGCATCAACAGTTCTGCTTGCCTTGTGTCGGGCACTGGGCACCCCAACAGGCCGAGGAGAGCTGTAGACTCAGTCTTAATCTTAAACCATGGGTATACGATAATCCACGCTTAAACCTACTTTGTTTTTTGTTTTCTTGGGGGGGGGGAGGGAGGAGGAAGGAGATGGGTTAATGCAGCTTAAGCAGCACAGTATACATGACACAGCTGGAGCATGACTTGCCAGGCAATGCAAAAACCACTGAGCAAAGCCTGCACACTAAAATATACTCCAGAGAAAAACAAGTTTCCTTTTAAAAAGGAACCAGACTTGACTGGTATGAGAGGGAGAAATCGGTTTGGACAAGTTTGTATACCATTGATACGGTACAAATCCCTCAAATCATTAGTTGAGGCACAGTGAAGGACAACAACTGAACATTTGTTTGAAAATACTTTATTGAACAATGTGCAGATGATGATTGAGACTAGTTTCATTGAGTACAACGTTGGCAGAGAGGTCAGAAGACATCAAACACAATTTAGCACCGTTGCTTACTTGGGATAATTAGCATATTGAAACCTTGTAAATTATTCAGCATTATATGATTGAAATTTCTGAAAAGTACTTGCCTAAGAAGGCATCTTTTGAGAGTCTGATTAATGAGCAGCATAGTTAAAGTCTGCAATATTGGATAAAAGTGACAGTGAGAAGTTCGAATGACTGGTACAGAGACTAATTCACAGCGTGGCCACAGACGTTTGAGTCACGATTTCTCATTGGTTCCCTCGCGCTTAAAGAGGAAGACGCGATTGTGATTGGCTCATAATATTTTTTTGTCACTCAAAAGATTATGGAGAAAGTAATGTGCTATCATGATGTGAAGTAGTATACAATGTGAAACAGAATTTAAACTCGGGGTTGAAAACATAATCACTCAAAATTCAATTCACAGGGTCAAAGTTATTATGAAGTAATTGGACATGTGCGCGGGATGGCATGTGTGAGTTCTGTGCATGGTCAAACAAACATGGATGCCATACATAGCTTTTCATGTAGTGATAGGCTGATTTTACCATAAATCTAAGAAACATACATGTAAAAATGATGTATTTTTATTAAGAATATATCAAAAATATATGTGATGGAGTGCCAAAATTTGTGAATGGGTTTAAGTGGAATTTTTGTCACTTAATCTTCGACAAAGAAATATGAACCTGTAAGTAGCACCAAGGACCCTTGGTAGTATCATTGAGTGCGGAGGTTGTAATCACTCAAGCTAAAACAATGCCAGACTGTGTACAGTCTGGCAAAAAAAAGAGAGTGGTCCCACTTGTTTTGCATTGGGCATTATAATTTTGGAGGGTGTGTGTGCAAATTAGCGTACCAACAATCCTTCCTGTCTCAGAATCCAAGGTGTGTCACCAGTGGTTCCCACGCCCAGACATGTTGACTGTCACCGATGTCTTATGCATTTGCAGCAGGCCATTTGAACCCCATATGCACCTCAATACTGGATGCACTTTGAGACCTTTTCTTTGTGGTTAATATCCCAGGCTTATCTCAATGTCAGGCCAACTTTTTCTTTCTCTACACTTGACTGTAAACTTGGCTTTCCTGGCTGCTGTATATGCTATATCAAACTCAATAATCATGCATCATCTTTGCTGCAGAAGCTCCTATTGTCATCACTCCATGTTAAACCAATGGGACCACTCACTTCTCTTTCAGAGTACATACATCCATTGTTGCAGTCCTTGTTAGGATTTCCCTTGGTTTATACAGGTGATCTAGCTGCAACTGTTTATTTTACAATCACTGGGACTGAATATAATGCCCCAGCTTGTTTCCACTTCAGTTAAACATTGGCGGATGGTTTAACTAGGATAAGCTGTCCAGCTAGAAAGGGTACATATTGGTTCAGGGGTAAGTCAAACTGTTCTTATCTGAACCTGTACTATACAAATTTGGTAATTATGGTTTGTTTGACAGGTATTCTTCTTTCATAATGAAGCTCTGCATTTATAAGCAAAACTTCACGTATTTAGCTAATTCATCAATTGCCATGTTCATATTTATTCATTATTATGTGGGTCGTCTTTGCTGAATATTTAGCTCAGACAAGGAGCCGCTACTCAGAGAGACACGTATGGGTAAAAGGCTCTGAAACATGTTGAGTAGTTACCCGCTGAAGACCTTTAATTTATTTGGGCTGATACAGCCTATGTCAAAATTTTGCACAGGAGCATGTGCAATATGGACAATAGTACTTCTATATGTATATAGGTTAGACAAGGACAGGTTAGCTTATGGAGAGTAAAGAGTTCGGACTAGGGTAATGACTACTAGGAGGTGGTTTTGGATAAAAAGACACAAATACAATACACTGAAAGAGTTTAGTGCTTTACCTTATCACTACCTGGGGCACTCAGACAATCGATTTTTTTCATCAGTACAATGGTACAATCACTCATTCACAGTTTACGCTTTCCCATTTAAATCTGCCAAATCTGGTTAAAGGGTCACACTATCTGCTTCATTGTTTTTTCACTTATTTCACCTCAAATGTAAAAAAACAAAAAAAACAAAACTATGCCTAGCCCATGCCCAGGAAAGCTGCTGACTCAGTCCTCATTTAAGGGGAAAATATATTATATTAGTTGAATTTGCATTGTGTTTTAAAACAGACTACACGTGGTGAGGTCATTGCTGGCACACTGTCAAAAGGCCATTAAGTGAGATGGCAAACATTTAGGACAAGGCCAGTACACATATAATGAACATATTTATACTAGTCTTGCTTCTATGCTCTCCATATGTTGTTAGTCTGCACTTGATTATTGAGTCTTTGAAAAGTGAAGATAACCTGTGCTTGATTTGTATGCTTGACATTGCATCAGGTGTTGGTTAGGCTTCACTAAAACCAGTGTGTTGCCAAGATTTTTCTTATCTCATGAGACCCACTGATATTTAAAGCCTACAATTTCTGAAGAAGTATATGTTTTGGGTTTTTTGGGCTTGCATAAATCTAACTGTGATATATATAATTGTGTGATACGCCCACACAACATGATATGTGTATCACCCACACAACATGATATGTGTATCACCCACACAACATGATATGTGTATCACCCACACATGATATGTGTATCACCCACACAACATGATATGTGTATCACCCACACAACATGATATGTGTATCACCCACACAACATGATATGTGTATCACCCACACAACATGATATGTGTATCACCTGGACCAACCACATGATGCGATGTTACAAGAAAACATGCTTACATTTCATAAAGTGTACAAGTATGCCTGACTGGAACACACACACACAGTTAGTAAAGACCCAACCAAACTAAGTGTAACATACTTATAATAATGCTAATCCATATACCTATACATAGCAGTAGAGAATAAAAGATGGCATCACTACATTGCAATGTCTGACTTTATCATGTGACAGCCTATGCTCACTCAAACTACAGAGCCCTTAAACAGTCCAATTAAAAAAAAAAAAATACTAGCAATAATTGAGTCCTCACCTGCCCTGAGAAAAGGACACTAGTCCCGGAATGTTGGCAGGGGCATTTATATATTTATCTAACTTTGCTTTAATGTGTTCTATGTGTTGGTACCGGAGTGAGATCAGAAAGGTGGTAAATAAAATAGCACTCTAGGCCTGTCTTGTTTTGGACAAATTTGTATCACATATAACCAAAATATCACACTTTGTTTTAACTACAGCCAAAATATCATACTTTGTATCAAATATAACCAAAATATAACCCTACTTTGTGTCAAATATAGCCAAAATATCATATTTCGTATCAAATATAGCCAAAATATCATACTTTGTATCAAATATAGCCAAAATATCATACTTTGTGTCAACTTTGGCCAAAATATCATACTTTGTATCAAATATAGCCAAAATATCATATTTCGTATCAAATATAGCCAAAATATCATACTTTGTATCAAATATAGCCAAAATATCATACTTTGTGTCAACTTTGGCCAAAATATCATACTTTGTATCAAATATAGCCAAAATATCATACTTTGTGTGTCAAATATAGCCAAAATATCATACTTTGTGTCAAATATAGCCAAAATATCATAGTTTGTGTGGGAATGGATGGAAAGTGGCACAAAGATGCAAGGTGGTAAGGAAAACATCAAAGGTGGGTCACCTTTGAGTTCATATTGTAAGGAAACCACTGACATTAGGTATTTCAAAGAGATGAATGAATATATATGTCCCACAAATAAAAGATTAATTTAGGAAGCTATATCACAGGTTTATGCCAGCATCATTATGCTATACCCATTACATTCACAAATATCATGGCTACATAGCTATATACTTCTATTAAACCTTGCCACAGAAGGCTTTTACATCAGTATTTGTATGTCTGGGCCATAGTAATGTTCATGTGATCTTTCATTTGTGCAGTCAATCTGATAAAATACAGGGATTAACTCATGCATTACAGACACGTGTTTTTCCCCTTATTGTAACATGCAAATGACATGTTATGTATGTTTGTATCTTGTCTTAAAGCTAATCTGCCTGTAACACAAAGCTCCACTTCAAGCATAGCCCAGGCAACACTTTTAAAACTTGGGTCTGCCTACAAGGTGAGCATGCCAGGTAAGCAGCTGATAGACCACTATAAAGGTAAATGTCATCGGGAAGGGCACTCTCTCTGGGATCCACATGTTATATGTGGAGGAGTCATCTGGGGGAGCAGCAGGTAAACAAATCCTGCTTTGATCATTGGTTGAAAATGTCATATGACACAAGAAACAAGAACTGCCACCGTACAGAATAATGCATCTTGCATGTCCTGGTCATGATTTATACTTTATAAAATAGTTACTGATACATTCATGCAGGAGACTCAGTCTACACTTTAAGAAAATCTAAACATGTATACATGTATAATTGGGTTTGGTCTTGTATGACAAATTTTGTGAAGGGATTGGCAACTTTAATGCACAAAGTTCAAAAACAGAATAATTAAGCCTCCCCCAATGGGGGGGGGGGGGAGAGAGGTTATACCATTTGTACAGTACATTTCTACAATTGGCAGCCTCATGAATGACCTATACCATTGAAGTCCCCCAAGTAGTCCAAATCCACATTTAAGAAACATTTAGATTTTTTTTTTTTTTTTTTTTTTCAAAATTTTGATTTTTTCATATCTCGCAAACAATTTACATCTCCAAAAAATATTTACCCCAAACACTTCCTTAAACACTTGTCCTAGTGACCTACTTTTCAGGTCACCTTGACCCAGATTTCCTGGAAATCGGGTCATACAGTCACTTTTGGATTTGTTACCGTCACTCAAAAACTTATAAATCTGATCCAGTCAAACACACTATACATAGAAACCTTGGTGCCCCAACCATATTTTGCCCATTGAGACATATGGGATTTGAGCTGAAGGTCGAGGTCATTTGGCCATTTTTAGATTTTGGAAATTGTCAATCTTGTACAAATGGAATCACAGAAACCATTAAGCTCACTCGGATGTCCTTGCACTACGGCTTGTAATTTATACTGAAACTATGCACCTGATATTTGGTTAGTGACCTTGACCTACTTTTCTCTGATTGGGTGGCCATGTTGAAAAAAATCTGGGTTTTTTTTCATAACTTGAAAAGTTATCAACCAATTTGAATGATGCTGCGCTCTATCGATAGCTGGCATCAGGCCACACAAAACACCTAACAACACCTACCCTGCCACATTTGAAGGTCAAGGTCATGTGGCAATTTGAAAAAAAACAAAACACCCCCCCCCCAAAAAAAAAATTGTACGCTCAAAATCTCAAAGCCATCTGGGGCCTGCAAGTCACCATTCTAGGCAGATAACACTTGTGTACTGAAGTTTTGCACCTGACGTGTGATTTGTCACCTTGACCTATAATTTCAAGGTCACGACCTTTTCCAGTTTTATGTTTTGTCAATATTTGG
The DNA here is from genome assembly GCA_964020975.1 of Hermodice carunculata. Taxonomy (NCBI): domain Eukaryota; kingdom Metazoa; phylum Annelida; class Polychaeta; order Eunicida; family Amphinomidae; genus Hermodice; species Hermodice carunculata. The sequence continues at coordinate 79,853,817 of OZ026618.1, forward strand.
AAAGTCATAACTCTGAGTTACCAATGACCTTTGGAATACAATTGGCCAAACTTAAATATCCCTTCTAATATCCTTTCAGATGATGCATTCAATTTGTGACCTTGACCTAATTTTAGGGTCAGGATGATCTACTTGTGGAAAACACGTTTTGGTCTCTGTCTTGAAAAGTTACCAACAGCTTTCAGTGGTGTTAATTTGTTGCATAGCTCAACTCTAGACCTACGTATGCAAATTTACACATGACCTTGAAAGGTAAAAGGTCAAGGTCATTCGGCAAACTGAAGATTTTCAATCAGACATAACTAACATGCTTAACTTAGATCACTTTTCACCCAATTTTTCCCATATGGGGCTCAAAATATAAGAATTTCAACAGAGCACATTGCTTGAGCAGAGAATTTGACCTATAAAACTTAACGGTCAAGGTCGTCCGCCATCTTCAACACAAGGGTCTCCTGAGTTCCTTAGTTTACTGTGCAGTCCTAAAGCTTTCTGTTTGTAAGCTCCACTTTCCTCAGAGGACAGATTTTACAGGGACTGGTAGGTTTATGTGCTTGGTCTAATGTTTTGACTGAATGAGGTTCCAATCCACCAATTCCACAATTCCCTGTATTTCTGTGGTCATGGTGTTCATGAGACTTGAATGGTTCACTGTCCGTGTCACCAATCCCATAATTCCCCGGAGGTACATGTAAAGGTCAATTCACTGGGTCTCAACAAGTAAATCCCATAATTTACTGTGGTATATTGTTCCTATGGAGTATTTGCCCACGGATAGCAAGACTGTTTGGGAGGTTCTCATGTTTAGAATCAGTAAATCTCAAGGTTCTCTGGTTCTCTCATTATGTGCAGGCAGAGACCTGCACATAATCAAGTGGGGTGTGTCAAGAGATAATGTGTGCAAGCAAAGAGAATAAAATTGCTATTAGTATGTTTTTTACAGGCCTACTCCAAAAGAGATTTTTTAAGCTCTGAATCATCATAAAATCTTCTTTGTGTTTAAACCTTTGGTTTTTCACTGACGTATCCTTCATGTTTTATGTTTAACCCTCTGGATCCTCGGAATTGCAAATATCATTAACAGATGGAGCCAGCAGCACAATGGGACAATTGTATCGCACACCATTGACTGATGGCAACAACTGACCAATCAGAGGAGTTAGTTTATCACCCAGTTGGCTCCATCTCCACTTGGAGGAAGTGTATTGGTGGCTCCATCTGTTGTTAACATGTACTATTACCACCTGCACTGGCTAGTATAAACCCACTGGTACAAATTGACAGCCCCCCCCCCCCCCCCCCCCCCGTGGAGTTACCCTGTTGTGACCATTCAGTCTGCAAACTGGCCAGACTTGTTTCAGTTGTTATAAATTGTGTAATCTGATGTCTGTTGACAAAAGATTGGATGTCAAAACTACAGAAAAACTTGCCACACTGAACACCTTCAACAGCCGAACAGCTATGTTACCCGAAAACTTTTTTCGGTCCCAACTTTTTTGTATGCATGGGTGAAAGTTCTCAGTTTTAAAACAGAATTCTGCTTTGAGCAAAATTTCTGCAAAAAATATTAATCAGGACATATTCTAAAACATGCAAATTTAGCAAGACATGACAGCTGAAAATTTTAGAGGGGTGTTTTCTGTTTTGCAAAAAATGTTGGCTTTCACCCATGTGTATGTGATTTAATAGGAGAGCCAAGTGTTGGAACCTGCAATCCCCGTACACCTCTCTACTCTGAACACCAAACACTTGATTTGGGTCCCAAAGCTACATATAACCTATCAAGATTGAACACTTAGGGATGGTTCAACATTTTCATCACTTTTTAATTAGTACTTACAGTATGCAAAGGGGGAGGTGGTTAGATGGGTCTGTACACTTTCAAAGGACATGGAAATTGATGACCAACTTTTGGCCAATTTTGGTATAATTTTTTTGGAAAATCATTTTTAAGGTATTAATTTGGGGGAGGGGGGGGGGGTGTCATGCATGAAAGTTAGTTCCCTAAGCACTAATTCGAAAATGATGATAGTGTTGAACCACCCCTTAGCCCCCAGAAAAAGGAATTTTTGGGAAGTTCATTGATATTTGATACAGATTTTTTTTTTCCATATTTAACACTTTCATTAAGCTTGTGGCATTAATGTATTCAAAGGCTGTCAATAGTGTGTACGGTTGCATGGCGAGACCTTCTGCAGCTGCACATACAATAAACTGGTTGAAACTTATCAAACTAGCAAGTGCATTCTGAAGCAGTATGAAAAAGGGTAATACACATATTGTATTAATGTTGGACAATAAATTGATGTTTTATGTCATCAAATTATGCATGTGTAAATGCACTGTCACAGGTAGGACATATGTATATACTTCAGTACATGTGCATACGCATGTACTAGTAACATTAGTAATGTAGCCTAATGATATTGAAAGTGCATGTACTGTTAGCCTAAAGTTTATGAGTCCTAAAAACTTTTTCCCCAAGTGGTAGGAATTTTTATAAAGTTCTTTTTCATCGCAGACTTTATTTTTCCATGAAGTTTTTGCAATTTATATAAATATATATATGTGCAGCAGCTGATAAATTCCCTGATGCATGTGCATGTACAGGTGAATTCAAAGTTGACATGTTCAGGATGTAGCCACCAGGCCAAGCCCCTGATCCTCTATCAGCACAGCAGCCCCCAGAACACTTTGGCTGGGTCCCAAGGGCATTCAGCTTTGACAGGTTTTACTGTACATGTATATGCATGTTGGTAAAACCAACTGATTAGTACAAATCTGTTACCTCCTTGCACTCAAGGAAGTGCAAGATACAAGTCATATATATATATATACATATACCTTTATTGACACACTTAAGGCAAAGATCACACAACTCAACTGCATGTAATGTTGACTAGCTGTATAACAAACAGCATACAAAAAAGTCTGATAATGACTATTATCAGGTGTTAATGTATTATCTACAGGAGACACAGTGATTATCACTGATCACAGGCATACCACATTGTGCTGTTATCCAGCAGATATACCCATACAGAATCGTCAGTTAACTCTTTAAGTGTCAAATTTTGAACTGAGTCAACAGTTTTTCTCGGCATGCACTGGGCGCAATGAAAAGCTGTTGACCCAAGATTTTGTCTCTGGAACTATACTCGTACTGGTACTTGAATGAAAGGTCTTTGTATGAGAAATACGAATCTGGGATCGTAATGACAAGTCAGACTAAAAAAAAAAAGACAAGTCAGACTAGTTTGACTTAAGTAGATTGACCCTAGTTATGATTGGCGCTGAAAGAGCTAACTGACCACTGGCTAATTAACATTTGCCCTGATAGTATTGTTGTACAGGGGCTGGCATCAGAGTCTGCATTTTACAGTGTAAAAAAAAAGGCTATGACCATCAACTTTCATTTCCATTGAACAAAATCATTAAATAAGTTGAGTGTTTGTGTTCACTGATACGCAATTAAAATCAATACATGAAAAACTTGTTTATAATTACTTCCACCCTTCCCCTTCCACTTTAAAATGACTGAATGTACATTGATGGCATGTTGTCTTTTTGAGGTCTGTGTGTTGGGGGGTGGGGGTGAGAGGAGTTTGAATGCAAATTGTAAATGAGACTTACCTGGGAGTTTTTTGCAACAGCTTAATCTATCCCAAGGAATGTTGTTGTTTTTTTTAATTTTCAAAAATGCCCTTTTCCAAAATGGTAAAATTGTAAAGTTTCAATTTTTTTTTTCAAAAAATAAAATAAAAAAATTGATAAAATAAAATCTTTGATTTTGAGACACCATTGGAGCAAGTCTCTCTCTCTCTCTCTCTCTCTCTCTCTCTCTCTCTCTCTCTCTCTCTCTCTCTCTCTCTCTCTCTCTCTCTCTCTCTCTCTCTCTCTCTCTCTCTCTCTCTCTCTCTCTCTCTCTCTCTCTCTCTCTCTCTCTCTCTCTCCATCCATTTCACAATGATAAGTTCAGCTTTTTTTATTAGTGTTGATTTTACAATTGACAGGTGCAGTCATGTTTTATGGTTTTCTATTTTATTTTATTTTATTTATTTATTTTTTTTTTTTGGTCACAGTTAAAATTAATTAAACACACTGAAGCAGATGACATTTGACCAGCTGCCAGTTTTGTCCGGTTTAAGGAGCAAGGGGTTAACTTGGTGCCAGCTGGTCACTTGGCACCAGCCAAGAAAGAGTTGATATCAGGTCAAACTGAAGATTTTCCTGCCAGATAAAAGTAAGTAGTAATGTCCATACTAATCATGATCAGTTCCCCAGACAACTGGAGCCTTATCTGCTCTGTCCAAAGATACCAGTGTACAATGTATCTCCCATCCAAACCAGCATCGTTTGCACCCTGCCCTAGCCACAAGTCAGGCCTTCTACACGGCCTGCTCTTCCACACAGCAAGTCTGCTATTTACGTCTTAGTGTACCCTCCACTGAGACCACCCTCCTTATAGAGTCCTATATCTGGTGCACTTGGGATGACCTTACAACTCTTTTGGTGCCAAGTTTTGGGCTGAGTCAACAGCTTTCCTTGGCACACTTTGGGTGCTGTTGACCTGGACTATAGGCATGCTAGTACTTGAATGAAGAAAGCTGTTGACCTAGGCCATTGTAATCTATGGGACTACAGGCATGCTGGTACTTCATTGAAGAAAGCTGTTGACCTGGACCATTATATTCTATGGCACTATAAGCATGCTGGTACTTGAATGAAAGGTCTTTTTACAAAGAATACTAATATGGGATCCATTTGATAATTAAGAGAAGTTTGTCTTAAGCACTTGAACTTTTGTCACAGTTGGAAGTGCACACTTCCTGATTATTTGATTGGACAGAGCCAACAGTGTCCTTTGGCATGGGCTGCATATCCTGGTACCAGGCTATCCTCGCAGTTCTCAGTTACAATTATGGCTAAAAATAGTTGTTTTTAACCAGGACTTTACATCAAGGGGCCATCTGTAAAGCTATTTTGCAGCATAAATTTTAGAAAATCAAGAACTGGGGTTTTTTTGCAGAATAGGAATGATTAGGTACCAATCTACAATACAGCCGAATGTTTAGTTTGAAAAATGTCAATTTTTATAAGAATTTTGCAGTTAAAGAAATCATGGTTTTTAGCCAGACAACCACATGGTTTTGTATTTACAGCAGAATGTAAATGAGCTTTCAGTCAACCTTGGGTCTGCCAGGCAATGGGAAGTGATCAAGCTGCTCATAGGTCGGGGAGAACAAAGGGCCAGTGGAGAGAAGGATGGGCACTCCTAATCTGTTATTTTAGCAACTGAAACCAGCTATTAGGAAACCATATCTTTGTGATCTCATCCTCAAAAAACTTCAAAAGTCCCTTTTTACACATAGATTTAAAACATATATTTTCATGACAACACATCAAAAGTATAGTATTATAAGAGTACTTCTAACAAAACAAGTATCAATCGGAGAGAGTGAGTACATTTTCCACAATAGCCAGTTTACCACTGCCAGAGAGCCAATTCAACCTAAATTGCATTTTCTCACAATTCTAATTTTCATCCAGCTTCTCAGAGCTTTTCAACACATTGCTCGTAAATGGTTTAACCGATTTTGATGAAATAAAAAGCTTTTGAAAATATACATTCTTGCCTCGGAGCGGTAGGTGGTGTTTGTAGATATTTTTATATTTTGAATTTTTTTTTTCAATGTTGAATTACACAAAGTGGAAAATTGAAACAGTGCCTGTTTATAAATTAAAAAAAAATCATTCCTTTTGCTTTTGAAGAAAAAAACAAGAAAACCGTTGCTAGACATTACATCCAAGTTTTACTCTACCAAATTGAAGATTTTGTGTTAAATATTATGGTTTGTAGGCTCAGAAAACCTTTGAGTTGGACCCCTTTAAAATATATCGCCTATCGCCTCAAATAACGAGAAAATGATGATTTTTTCTTCACATAATGAAAAAATGGATCAATATCTAAAAGAAAATGTATGGTTTGGGGGGGGGGGGGCTAATGGCAATATTTTAGAAAGGAGAGTAGGATAAGATACTGCGACACTATACATGCTGAGCTTTACAGAGAGCCCCTTAAACAAGAAGACCGCCCACACTGTGAAAATGTCCTGTGCTCAGCAGACTTCACCATTAAACAGTACATCCTCTCCAAGTATGAAGAGAATCACCTGCTAAACATGCTAAACTCTCTGCTGAAGGAAAAAGAAAGCACACACATACAGGTACTCACAATGATACTGCTTGAGTATTTTGCTATTATCAAAAATAAAAAAATAAAAAAAAAAACACACACACAAACACACAAAAAAACCCACAAAAATAAAAAAAAATGAAAAACCCAAACAGAAAAAAACAAAAAACAAAAAACAAAAAAAAACACTTCTTGAACCATCTATAGCCATGTCTTCAACCATGGACGGCCACCATGGACTTACAGACAGCCCTGTATGTGAAATTCCCTTTTCATTAGCTTTGGCCGACTATATTCAAATCAGAGTGGTATGTGCATGCAATAGGAGCATTTCAGTGGCAACTCACATCAGCTGCAAGATTTATACATATGCAATACGCGAGCAGGTGGGATAACTGTGCATATCATAGGAAACTAGCTTAACAATTGCTGCATAGTATACAGAATAACAAGCACTGCTCACCCTTAAGCAAATCTGTGGACAGGCAACTGAATGATTTACTGAATTGCATATTCATCATCTCAACATTCCTACCAACATTTGTGAGTTTCCATATGTATGTATGTATGTATGTATGTATGTATGTATGTATGTATGTGTGTGTGTATGTATGTACGTACGTACGTATGTACGCATGTATGTATGTATATATACATGTATATATAAATTGTTCAGTATAAGGTTTAACATATTTAGTGGTCCCCTCTTATAAGGCCACTACAAATGCACCAGAAATGTGGCCTTATAAGAGGGTGGCCTCTCTGGAGGCGGACAAAATAATGCAAAGGCTGCACTTGCTGCACTAAGAACTGACCTCTCAAGAGGGGGTGGCCTCTCGTCGGGGGGGGGGGGGGGGGGGGGGGGTCAAGAGGGGGACCACTGTAACAGTTCAGTGTAAGGAATACTATACTATACAGTGATTACTACCATGGTCTCCCTCTTATTTTATGCCACCCGAAATCCACCTGAAATCTGGCTTTAAAAGAAGGACAGCCACTCTTGAAGGGCTAAATATTAATAAAAATGCAATAACTGCTGCACAGAGAGGGGGTCTTTCTAGAGGGGGTGGCCTTTCTTGAGGAGGACCTTACAAGATGAGGACCACTGTATACCAATTGTTCAGCATGAAGGTCAATATATTAATTGTTCAGAATGAAGGTCAATATATCAATTGTTCAGTACAAGGGTTAATATATCATTACCTCAGTTTAAGCAAGTTTTCCCCAGTCAGGGTTAATTAATGACGTGTTGTATTTTAACACATTTTAAGATAAAGGAACTTCACCAGTAGCAAGTAGCACATGTTGCCAGCTTGCTTGCAAAGCAAACTCCGTTTTTCATGTTGTGATCTCTGTTGAAGGTAGAAGGCCTACTTCGCCGAGAAGTACGTACCAAAATGGCCCAAAGTTCAACAATTTTCTGCACAATAACTGAATATTTTGACCAATTAACACAGTAACCTACTGGTGCAGCTTCAACACACCCTGTGTGCCAACCTTTCTTCAGGACTTTCCTACACATTCTACATTTTTTGTTTATAATATCAGGATTTTTTGGCTGATCAACATTCATACAACTGTTCTAACTTGTCAGACTCGACTGATACTGACAGATGCAACCATCATCAATTCAACCCTCCCTGACTGTCCCAGAAAAGTTGGTAATTCAAGAAGGGTATGTCTACATAGGAGACAGGCCCCATTCAACACATGGCTTTAAATGTGCATGCCAACTATGTCCGTGACTACCACTTGTCCTGTATGATGTGGTTTTTTTTTAATTTATATATATATATATATATATATATATATATATATATATATATATATATATATATATATATATATCAAATACATCAAACACACACATACATACAAACTTGCAAAACTTCAGACTGGTAAAATAGAACAATTTAACCACATGCACACACATGATAATGATAACTGAAGAATCTGACCCGGGCCAGATAAACTCCATGTAATTGTAACAACTTGACAAGAGAACAATCAGTTGACACATGAACTCTGTACCAATTTACCTTATATGTATAAAAGCCTTTACCTTGTTTCTAGGAGATCGTGGAAACTATACAGCACTATAATTAATGTCATGGCCGTCAGCCCTCCAAGCAGTACTCTTTTCCTCATCCTGAGTGACAAACTGATCCCACTTCTCAGCTATGTGGTAAATATGTCACTTAAAATTATATGTATAATCACAGTCCCGCATGGTCCATCGATGTCCCCTCATCGACAGTCCCAGTACAGATGAAACACCCTTACAATGCTACAGCTGGAAACGGATTAAGAGTTGACCATACCAGCTGATCACACATAACAGATAGAGCCTGACAAGGATTTGACCTCTCACCTTTGACCTCATCTTGCACACACTACTTTTTCCAGGCATGTGATATTCTAGTCGTGGGTAATTTTCATAGTTGTGGTGTTTGTGTGTAAATTACACTGTGGTAACCTTGTGTCCCATTTTCAACACTGTTGTTTTTTCTTTTCTCTTTTTTTGCACACAATGTGATACCAGATAATGTCAACTCACTCTGTTGACTTTGATACATTGTGTTTGCATAGTGGAGGCAATTTAAGGTATTTGGTTTTTAATTGCCACACGGGCCACACTCTGCCAGAAACCACAGACTTCAAACAGGTGAAGGTCCTACCCCAGAAGTTCTTATCATGAAATATCTGAATACGCAGTCATATCACCTCGAAAAACAACCTCTCAGAACAGATTGCATACTATGCTTGAGGACAGCCCTTTCAGGACACACTGCATGGAGTCTACAGGCATTTTCTTAAAAATTTACTTCCATTTCAGAACCACTTTTAACACGAGATCGTTTTGCTGGTAATAGTGGTGGTCATACATTGCAGATACACTGTACCCTATTGGACTCGGCCTTTGCTGTCTGCTAAATCCTAGTTTAACTGCTTGATAACTCGGGTCTTTGCTTCATCGAATGGAGAGGCCAAAACAATGACGCCTGTATGCAGTCTGATCTTCAAGCAACATCCCAGGTAAAATGCCACAAAATCTGTCATCAGCATTAACAGTATAGCCTGGGGATATGGATATGACCTGCTTCTCGGAGTCCTTAGTTTTGCCCTTGCTGATGCAGTATGGACCGAGTTGACAGGCAAGTACAGTAGAACCTGGCTTAAGTGACCACCTATGGGACGTGGCTAGAATGGTCTGTATACATGTACATGTACACACTTCCTCTGTGCTTCCTCTGATCTGCCCAGTTACTTATCAGTATTTCAGTGTTATTACAAGGACCAGTGCAGTATCAGTACAATGGCAACAGTGAATCATTGTAATTGACACTGTCAGCAGGTTAACTCACAGTTTGTTTGGTTTTTTTGGGGGGGGGGGGGGGGCGGGGGGTAGCTGCTGAGACCTTATTATGACAGAAGCAGGGTATATTAGACAGGCAGGCCCCAAGACGGGGACAAAACAATGACACCTTCACTGGGACATGTACCTGGCTGAATACAAAAGGTGGGAACTTAATCAAGAGAGATGGGATCAAGGGCAGATTTAACTGTGTAAATAAAAAATAAAAAAATAAAAAATAAAATTAAAAAAAAGACAAAAGAAACCCCCTCCCAACTGTGTCACTATGGACATATTTGTTTAATTATCATGCACCACGTGAATGTATAGTTTTCTTAATTAAATGTACCAAAAGATTCCATTTTGTAAAGGTCATGGGTAATACTTTTAGTTGAAATGGCATGAAACGATACAGTTTTAATGACTGAATTTTTGCATAAGCTTGTTTATATTTTGTGCCCCCAAAATCCAGGGTCACTTGACCCGAAACCTTGTGACCAACATCCTACAATGATTCATACATGTATACCACCTCCCACGTCCCCCCCCCCCCCACCACCACAGATGGACAGATACACTGATGGAAACTGGCTACACTTTAATAAACAACTAACACAATATATCAATCTGCTTCCCCTCGAAACTGACCCAGTATAACCCCTTCCCACTCAAATCACCCAAAAGCACCAGCATAAAAATTGTTGTCCCCCTTTATGTATTTACTTCGATTTCATGTTGAGAAAATGTTTTTGCCGAGAACTGTAGGCACGATCTTTCATGATCCCAAGTCCATAGCTTTCCTTGCCACAAGCAGTATGGATGAAAGCTATTGGCTCAGTATTAACCCTTAAAGTGCTAATCACTGCTATAGTCATTTTCTCATTACAGTTAATCATATAATGGTTAAAAGATTCAAATTCCTCATGAAGATACATATCATTCAAATACCACCAAGCCTAGTCTAAAGCAAAAAGTAGTCTTAGTCAACAGCTTTCCCTCGGGGCACTTTGCGCGCAAAGTGCCCCAAGGAAAGCTGTTGACTCAATCTTAAATCAGCGCTTTAAGGGTTAACCTGACCAGTAAAGGGCTCACTAACAGCCCACATGAGACTGTTGTCAGCCTCCACCATGTCCACTTTAACTCTTTCTGAACCAGTAATGACTAATGTCAAACTACTTCAATTAGCGGCTCTGAATTATAATAAAGGTGCTTGACTCATGTTCCGTGTACAAAGGCACTTCATTCAAGTACCAGCTTGCCTCTAGAAACAGAAGATAATAGTCCACCTCAACAGCTTTCTTCGGTGCACTTTAATAGGGCACAATGGCCCAAGCTGTGAAGAGGAATGCTGTTGACTCAATACCAAAATGTGGCACTGACAGTCAGATGAGAAAACAAAATCAGGCAAGAATTAGTTTTCAACAAGAGGGCTGTGTGAACAGCCCGTGCTCAGCTGACCTAAGCTAAGCTTGTTCACGAAATCAAAGTTGCAACTGAATAGACCTGTGTTGAATGTTAGCTAAGTGCATACGACATTTAGAACCATTTTTATGATTTGTCTAAACTAAACTTCATTAAAAATGTAAAATTTACTCGAACATAAGAAATTGGAGGGTATTTAAAGAGAACTTTAAAAAGAACATTGCTTCTTGGTGGAGAAAATACATGATATTGATCACTAGAATGCCCACTGACTTCCACAGTAATCAATAGGAGAGCTGTATTTACTGATAAGTAACCATATTGAAAAAAAAAGAAAGCAAGAATCCACAGCAGTGCCACTTGGTGAACAAATCTGTTTGACCCTTTTACAAGAAACATATTCACCAAATTTCAGCTTAATCTGATAAACGGTTCTGGAAAAAGAGTCGAAAATTGTGATAACACACAAAAATCATTAAAAAAAAATAGGGGAAAAATTGCAACACCACCTGGTGAACAAATTAAGAACTAGGAGTCCCTAAGAGTGTTCCTGTGTGATATCAAAGCAATAGGATGTATTCATATCTAAATGCCTTCCTGCTCTAACACCTATTGAGCAAAAGATGGAGCCACCTACATCAGGGCAGATCCATGTATTTAGCATGGTCAAAAGTACTTTCTCAACAAAATGAACAACACAAACACACAATAATCTTAAGAAAATGTAGTAACATATATTTGAAACATAAAGGATACCTAAAATAATTAGAAATGGGCTCTCTTTTGGTTGAAAAGGTGTTATTTATGGATGTTTATGTAGTATATAATACAAATCTGCCCTGATCATGGTGGGAGCATCAGTCTGTTGCCCCGGCAACACAGGAAGTGAGCAGGATGATTTTAAGATTTACCAAAAAATGAACAAAAAAAATTCCATAAAAAAATCCAAAAATTATTGGTGTGTGACCATTTGATAAGCTTGGTAGAGACCCACCCAAGGTACATCGCCACCAAGTTTAAAGTGAATCTAGATGACAATTTTAGAGAAGTCCAAAATGTGAATTAGTATTAGAATGCCCATGGACTTGTATAGTAATCAATAGGGGAAAGCTGCATTTACCAAAAAATACCCAAATTAAAAAAAAAAATCGTTAAAAATCAGAAATCCATAGCAGTGCCACCTAGTGAGCAACTTTGTTTGATCTTTTCACAAGGAACATATCACTAAAGTGTCAGCTTTATCTTAGTTCACAGCAGTTCTGGAGAAGTCGAAGATAGCAAAAACACACAAAAATCATAAAAATAGACAAAATTGCAGTGCCACCTGGTGAATCAGTTAAGAACTAGGAGTAGTTAAGCGTGTTCCTGTGTGATATCAAAGCAATTCGATGAGCAGTTTCAGAGAAGAAGATTTGTTAAGATTTGCCCAAAAAAGAACATAAAAAATAAAAAAAAAAAAAAACCCAAAACACTGGAGCGTAACCATTTGAACAAAATTGACAGAGAACCACCCAGGGTAGATTCCCATCAAGTTTGAAAAGGATCTGAACACAAGTTTTGGAGAAGTTGAAAATGTGAATTTTGAATGGACAATGAACAACTGATCCTCCTAAAACCTCAGCTGACTGAGAAGTCAGCTGAGTTAAAAATCACTTGCTCACAAGCTAGTGGACATTGGAAGACCCTAGTCCCTGTGGAAAACAACTTGCCCCCAAAGTTACCAGCCGATGAATATTCATGTTTTAACATGTACAAACTGGGCTCACATATTTGTCCAGCTTTAGTTATCACAATCTATTTTGATATTTTGCCCCCCCCCCCCACCCCCTTTCCCATTTCAGACTCATTTATCCATCCATTCAGAAATCCTATTTATAAAAAGCAAATTTTGTGCTTGTCCTTAGGGCTGGTGCTTTTAATTTTTTTAATTCTCCCTCATTAGGATGTGACTTGTCCCAAGCCAGTGGACATGCAAATAGATGAGTCCTGAACAGCATACGGCTCTGCACTGAAATGGCATTAATGGGTTTCTACAAAGCCCACATTGAACATAGAGAGCTACATTTTGCACTTTCCATTTTTTTTTTTTTTTTAAATTTTCAAAATTAATGTCATTTATTCATCATAATACATGCACATAAAACAGGTCTACATTTTGGCAATGGATGGAAAAACTGGAGATCTTAAGACTGAGTAATGGATATTCATGCTAACTGTTTACGTGGTAGAGTTTAGTTCGTTATATAAATAACCAATTAACAGATATTCATCATGTTTAATATTTTTTCCCATTATCTTTAGTAACCATGTTATAAACAAAAATATTATTGACACTGATTCAATGCATCCTTTACCATTATCAGTCCTAAACTTGCTGGCCAATTTAGTCCTGCAAAACCAATTGTTTGCTTTATATATTAAACATAATATATATGTATATATATATATATATATATATATATATATATATATATATATATATACACAGTGAAAACTTGTTATAATGACACCATCTGTTCCCTAAGAAATGGGTTGGTTAACTGAATATGTCAGATAAAAAAATCAAACAACAAAGAAAATTAACCTTTTCCCATGACAATTTTGTCATTATATTGAATATGTCAGATATTTTTGAGTGTCGTTATAATGAGGTTTCACTATACATGCACATTTTTTTTTTAGTGGTTAACACTGCTGAAATCAGTGCTACAGTGATACCTGATATTTAAGACCACCCCTGGTCCAAGACAAAAGTGGCCACACATTACCAGTGGTCTTTAGAGCAAGTATCACTGTATTACATATTACACTGATACCTCATTATGACATCACTCAAATATCTGACAAAATAACTTCGCCACACAAGTTATGAGGGATAAAAAGTTCATCTTCTTTGTTATTTGATGAATCTATCTGATATACTCAGTTATCTGACACCTTGTTAGGGGAACAGATGGTATCATTATAGTGACCTCTATTTTACACCTAATACCAGTGCCAGTCACGAAAACTTCTTATCAATGAAATTATACAAAGGTTCAACACCCTCATTATCTGTACCATTCATTCTGATCAATAATCACTCCTGCATGTTTTTCCAGCAGTATGTTTGTTTTAAACAGATAGATACAATGTTGCAACATTATTGTTCTATGCCTTGATTCTCCCGCAAGACCACTTATTAAAGGTACTGCACACACAATTATATGAACATTTTGCTTCCATTTTTTTCTTTTTGGTTATATACAATATAAAAGTCAAAATAAAAGCTATTTATTTATTTATCAATTGACTGATTGATTGCACTGGGAAAAATGTAATAATGAGGGTAGCCCCAAGCAAGAATAGAATAATTTAGTTGTCATATAAGGTGGAACTTTTACACTTACAGTAAGCTACCATGACCCACTTTTTAAGCGACTAAAACAGTGAAGATGAAGTCCCTAGCTACTTTTAAAACATACCATCCTCCCAACACCATTCACCTTAGGACTTCCACATTGTAGGTGTCAATTCCTCCTGTACTTTACAATGCGCCATATGCACATCAATTTCCCGCCACAATAGCATGGGTTTGACGCCAGGCGATCATGGGGGACGTGCGGGTCACATCGCTGTCACAGACAGGGCCATTTGCATATTTCTGACAAAATTAGCGTTTTTTAAGAAATTTAAGTTCACTAATGCCAAACTGGTATTCAATTATTATTTCCCGAGCCATATATCAAGAAAAATTTTCATCTGCCTTTAATAAGTATTCTTTATCACCAAAATATTAGTAATATCCCACTGGTCCCCACAGGTACCGACCGTATCTCGCCATAACCCACCAAGCGAGACTAGGCAATCGGGTATGCAGTTCTGGCGGGAAACTAATATGCATATCTCCTATTACTAAGTATCAAAGATAAATCACATTCATACATGAAACCTCATTATAATGACACCATATGTTCCCTGAAAAATGTGCCAGACATCTGAATATGTTGGACAAATGAGTCAAACAGCAACGGAATTCAACTCTGGGTCCCTAAAAATCTGTGTCATTAAGTGAACTAGGAAGGTGAGTCCGCGTATATGCAGACTCTGACTGCTATGGTAATTTGCATGAGTCCGTGTTTACGTGGACTCTGACTGGAAAGGGTTAACTGAACATGGTGAAGCCTTGTTATAAATAACACTGTACGTTCCCAGTAAAATATAGTCAGATGTCTGAATATGTCAGATACAGAAGTCAAGCAGCAAAGGACTTTGACTACATCCCTAAAAGCTTGTGTCATTAAGTGAATATGTTGAATATCTGAGTGTCAATATAATTTTGAGAACCAGACTAAGCCTAGCAGCTCAAAAACCCGAACTGAAATTGTTTTTTCAGTGAATTGCTCTATAAAATCGAGCAGGAGCAGTTCGACGCATTTCGCCACCAACGGGGCTCATCAGGAACTAACTGGACGCTCACCAGCTCCTGATTAATTACGGGCAAACGGCCTTAGCCATCTTTATATACCCCGGGGTAATGAGTCCATAGTAACCATGTTGTCATGGCTTGAGCTGGAGAAGAGGATTGTCCGCTGACTCTGTCAGTCATGGTGACGAGTCAGTGGGTAGTCTGTTGACACGTGCTGTAACACGTAATGAAGTGTCACTGAGGCGGAGTTAAATGGGGGTCGGAAAGAATCTCCCCGGTTTACAACACTGGGAATTTATTCCCTGAGGTGACAATATAATTTTGTTGAACTTTGACTTTCCAAACTATTTTAATTATGCTTTACTAACAGATATCATACCTATCTCTACGAGTGTAACAACGTAGCACTTCTTTTTCACAGTATTTTATCTTTGTTAAACTGTTGAGGATTTTTCCAGCAAAATCTTTAAATTTCTTCTGAAAAGAAACATTTATCTCCTTTACAAGTTGCTGTTTAAGACACAAAATTATTTAGATGTGGCTCTGCTGGTACAGGATGTTTAATCCTTTTAGCCAGGGGTCATACTAACATTTTATTGTGAATAAGTCTACTTATCTTATCTATATCTATTTTGTCATTGACAGCCACATATATTAAACACCTTGCTTACCTTTGTTTTAACTGATGTAATATACTTTGTGAAATGTCAAATACAATGCATTCTGAGTTTAATCCAATAAAACCATCCTCTTAACAAGTATATTTTGAATAAGAACTACCTAGCTGACAGGGTATATTTTGAATAAGAACTACCTACATGCCAGGGTATTATCACTATATCTTAGGTGAAAACTACTCAGTTTTAGTTGACTATGTATATTTTAAACATGAACTACCTAAGTGACCTGGTGTATTTTGAATAAGGACGACCCAGATGAGTGGGTATATATTGGAAAAGAACTACATAGTTGACAGTGTATATTTTGAAAATGAATTACTGAAAAGCTCTCCTGGATAACACATCATTAGGTGACAACTTTCAAAGTGTTTCCTCCTGATGATGATGACGACGACGACGACGACGACGACGACGACGACCACGCTGCCGCCAATGATGCTGTCATTGTTTACAATGACTTCACCCTTTATATCTACAGTACTGTGTTTACCTCATGCAACTGACCTAATAACAGATGAACTAAAAACTGTTAAATGGTCTCTGCAGCTTTAGAGAAGGACATAGGAATTTAAATGGAAAAAAGGCACTTTTTGTGTCACGTTGGAAGCAAAAATGGCTCATCGTGGAAGTCTAAAGCTGTAACATCTCAACATGAGCAATCAGAGGCCATGGGCCTAATGCTCTGCTGACAAGTCATTGCATGACCATCACAAAGAAAAATATTCCCTTAAAGACAATCGCTCTGTGACCTTGAGAAAGTAGTTCAAGGTCATCCACATTGTGCAGCATTCAACTTCCATACACGATGTGCATTTGTGGGACATTTAGTATCATTAGCCTTTTATTCTTTCCAGCCATATTGAATTTACAGTCCTTTACTTCAGTGCTTAATGACCTTGAAATGAGTCAAGGTCCCCTAAAATTTTGCAGTTCCACCTAAATTTATTATGACAATAATGGATTTTAATATGTTTTATAATACATAGATATGATTTTAGTTCCAATTACTGCCACAAGTGGCACCACCATCACTCCACCTCATAGACTTTCGTCTGTATAATGTTCCAGTAATGGTATATGGATAATTATATGAATGCCACTTAACACGTAATGGACATCACAAAAAAAAAAAAAATCATTTCCTGAAATGAATTTCCTCCAGGACTTTGACAAAATAGGTCATCGTTTATATAATGCGCTATCAAACTTCCACATGATACACATGTGGTACATTTGGTATCATTAGCCTGATTCTTTCTTAAAATATTGAGTTTAATGTGTTTTCAACACATCTTTGTCCACACCTTCTGTTATACTGTTGGTGGCATCGTCAAATTTTGGCTCATTTTTGTCTCTTTGGCTGATGGACATTCCTACCAAGTTTTGTGATGATTTGCTCAAAAATCTTTGAGAAACAGCATTCTAAAAAAATTTACATTTTGATCCCTATGTTACACAATACTGCAGGTGGCACCAGCAATAGAAACCTTGACTTCCACACCCTCTGTAATCCTGAAAGCTGAGTTATGATGTTTACTAAATTAAAGTGAATTTGCTTTGTACGATAAGAGTACAGCGCTCTTGAGATAAATGTCAAAATATTCAGCAATAGATCCAAAAATTTGAAATGGATAGGCAGCAAAATAGAATATTAAGAAGCTGACAAATAGGACAAGAAGCAAAATAAAGCAGTGTGAATCTCCTTCCTATTTTAGAGGAGCACTGTTGTTGCCAATAGAGTACTTTTTCATGGTTGATTTAACCTGTTTCAATTTATTGGCATCTTATCTAAGTGCATATATCACAAAAAGAGTGTGTTTTCAAATATCTTTTATTGCATTTACATTGATAAATTTGACAGGATAATTAAAAATAATTTACTTTAGCCGTTCACAAATCTTAGTGATTTTCGACCTGAATGGTATTTCTGACTGACTGCATCTATTTATATATACATCAATTTCCTCTCGGGTAACTTTAACCCCTTTATTCCTGGGCTACATATGGACATAATATGGGGATCAAAGGAGTCAATTAAATACATACATCCCAATCACAAATTCTGTACATCTACAATGAAACCTGGTGAACTGGACCAGGCAAAGGTCACAATGTTCAGTGGTGTGCTTCCACCGGTTTCCGCTTTTTCAAGACAGCAGGTGGTTTGTCATTGAAGTGGCCTCTCTCCAGACACGGACCATTGCATGTCCCTGTTTTATACTAGTACACAGAATTGCATTCACAGTACACAGAATTACATCTTATGTTGCCATGCACATGGTTACATGTTGAGTCAAAAAACACTGACCATGCACAATTATGTAAAGCTTAACATATGTACATCTAATCTCACTGTTAAAATTTGTTGCAGGACAAGTGAAAATTCAGTGAAATAACATTTAAATGTTTGGGCACTTGTCCATGGACAAGTATAACCATGATGGAATTTTCTCGCCCTGCCGACATGTGCTGTACTTGTGACATCACATGTACAGAGACACCTTCCACTTGTTGGTCCCGGTGATGAAGCATTTTGTAGTCTTATCATACATGGACACATGTCCATGCGACTTGAAACAAATAACAGCAATTACCATACTTGTGAACCTGAACAAAGCTCACACAGTTCTCCCCAGAATGATAGCAGTAAAGAACAGAGGAACCAGGAGACCTCAGGCTTCCCATTGTGATCAAACCATATCATGATTAGAAGCTTCTGGTTATTCTTGGCAGGACACCAAACAGTAGTTCAATATATGGCCTCCAGGGGCAGCACAATCTGGCATTTGACAAGACTACATAATATTATGGTGAAGCCATAACTGTAGGGTTTAACAGGGAACTGCAATAATTGATTCAATTCTTATGACAGAATTCTGTATATTATGATGAAACCATAATTATATGGTTTAGCAGATAACTGCATTAAATAATTCAATTCTTATGGCAGAATTCAAAAAATTTTAAGCCAGATTTCAAACAAGTTGATCATTCATATTCCTCATAAAAAGACCGGACAAAAACGTGGAATACTAAATTATCTGGAATCTAATAGGGTCATAAAATCAAGTGTCCATCTGTGTTATAATAGACTGGATTTAGCAAACTAGAACAGAATACTGGTCACTTGCATGAACAAAGTGGCACACAAACAGTACGCTCTGCGACCCATTCACTGTCAGTGTTAGATATTCGGACAGGATTTTCATTTCAAACAACACATACCTAAACGTTATGCTTATTATCAAGCCTGACTGCCAGGACATTCAAAAATGGTGCAGGGCACATGTTTATCTTCTGACCTTCCAATTTTGTTTGTTTGTTGTTTTTGTTTTGTTTTTCAAATTTCCACATGCACACATTTGTACTGCCAAGCTAATGGATCACATGTGACTTGCAACTTTGCAAATCAATCCCTCACTTGTGAAATTTTATCCTTGTTTAATTAGATGTCATGATAAATGAACATTGCATATTCAAATTCCTCCCAGATAGAGGTTTCAATTAAGTGCAGTGAAACCTCATTATAACACCACTCAGATATCACGAAGAAAAAGTTCAAAAGGAATTATAGTCAAATCCCTCTGCTGATTGACTCATTTATGTGACATATTCAGACATTGGACACATTTTTCAGAGAATAGAAGATGTCGTTGTAAAGAGATTTCGCTGTATCAACATGTTTAATTTTAAATCGGTGGTCAGGGCAGCTCTATGCATTAGCCAAATAGCCAGTATCTTAAAAAAGGTGTGATTTAGCTAACAAAATTTTGTAAGGTTTGGCAAAATTGGCAACGAATATGTCATGGTATATTTTTCGAGCACATATTTATAATTTAGACTTACTGAGTACAATTTCAATGTTTAAATGTTGCTCATGATTTTGGCTGATATAATCAAGCAATACCTGGCTAAAGAGGTAAATACTACTTCAGTCAAAGTGGCTTCAGTTTTAAAATTCCTATCGCCTGAACCATCATATAACTGGATTGCAGGGACTGGACTCACTAGGCATGGTAAAAATTCTTCACCAATGCTAATAACTTGGTATGAAATGAACTACATTTAATTTTTTGAGCAGCAACATTACTGGATTGACCTACCGTGAAATTTACTGTTCTTAACCCTTTCCCCCTTGAATCAAGACTGAGTCAACAGCTTTCCTTGGTGCCCAACCCATGCCGAGGAAAGCTGTTGACCTGGGTCATGCTGTCTTGACAGGTCTCATCTTCAATTCTCAGTCAAACTGTTTTTCATTGCTGTTGAAATCAGTTGAAAATGCTGAAGCAGGCAGCCGACATCTGACCACCAGCCGGTGTAGGCCGGTTTAAGAGGGATATAATTTGTGAAAGTTTTTCATAAAATCGATATACATTTTCTGTTCTACACGTGGCTTCATGCAGGTAATTCACACAGAAATTTATGAATCTAGGTCATTACATTATTATTGTTGTGCTTTCAGTTCTGTTTAGTCATTTTACTTTATTTGTGTCAGTGCAAATATGCCCTCATGCATTGATTCTCAGTAACAGGACTGTAATTAACAAGATATGATCAGGCCAAAGTGGAGCACAACAATAATCAGTTATCGCCTCATCTTGGACAGTATCACTGGTATGTTTAAGCACGCGTGCATCACATGCTTCAGCAGCCTCTGCAGGACGTGAGCCACGACCTACAAGGGATTCTGTGCAGGATCTGGTGATAAATACCTTATCATACACCCGAGTATCTCAAGGTCAGATTGCAACGAGCCTAACACCACCAGGAACTCCTTCAAATGACACCAGGAAAGCAAAAACAGTATACTGAGGCTTTCAAGGAAACAAAGAGTTTCTCTACTGGAAATGGCATCAATTTCATGACACACATTGTGGTGCATATAGCAAATGTGATGCAAAGTGCCACAGGTCAAGGTCACAGTGCCAGGTCACACAGGAACTAGGTCACACTGCCCTGACTCACCCAGTGTCCTATTTATCATCATGTAAAAGCTTTGTAGATAGTGTATAGACACGATAGAACAAACTGTAAAGCTCTACACACTGCCGTAGGCGCATACAGTGAAACCTCCTCATCAGGACACCATCTGTCGCCTGCAAAATGTGTCTGACATCCGAGTATGCCATATAAATGAATCAACTATCACTGGAATTTGACTTCTTTAAGTCCATCAAACTTGTGTCAGTAGGAGAATATGTTAGATATCCGAGTGTCACTGTAATGAGGTTTCACAATACAATGTAACACTAGATAATATACTGCACAGTATGTGTACTGTCTGTAGGAATGAGAATTACTTGAAAATATAAAGTGGCACCCATATTCTGAAATTATGTTATTTACTTCTTCACGTCAAAATTCCACTGCAAAAAAGCCTTAACCATGATCAACATCCACTGGACAACCAAAGCAATAACTCAGGGCCTTGTTAAAATCCACTGTACCACATAAACGTACCTTATACAGGGACCAGATTAGGAGACTGAGTTGGGGGGGGGGGGGGGGGCATAAGGCAGCCCGTATGAGGGCTCCCCTGACTGGGTTTGCAGTGATGCAGGCAGAAACTGTGGGAACACCTAACACTCTGGTCAATGCAATAGTGGCGTGGTTTTGCGTTTTTTTTTTTTTTTTTTTTAAACCTGACTGGTCACATTCAATATCAATATCCTTAACAGGACTGCGACACGCAAGCAGATGTGCTGCTGACTATCATTATTGTTGTTGTTGTTGTTGCTGTTGTTGTTGTTATCATTATTATTATTATTATTATTATTATTATTATTATTATTATTATTATTATTACAACATATGCAAAGTACAAAGACCTTGGGGCATCATGCTATGTAGTTTGGTAATGCATCAAAGTCAAGGTTCTGGCTTTCTGCACAATCATGTAAAGAAATAAAAAGCTACCATGAGATTTCCTTAAAATCTTTTCAAAACACAACAATAACAGATTGGCTTTGGTCTGAAATGTTCTTGTTTGGTTATAATGAGTATTGCATTCACTTTTTTTTTGTACAGGAAATGCTACAAATCTCCTACATATCACTGCAAAATTCCTTGGTGCAATTTAATTCAAATAGTGCTGAAAAAAGGACCAGATTCCCAACTAGAAGTTCCTTACTTGGAAATAAAAAATACAGGAATAGGAAAAGCATGCAGGCAAAAGACTACCCAACCACTACATCAGAAAGCTTCTCATTCTGAAATATACAACTGTCCCTCTTTTGAGAGACCACCCCTCTGGCAGGTCTACTAGTGGTTGCATAAAACAGGTGGTCTCTCATTGGAAGCAAAATAACATGTTACAGATAGACTTGGTGAATGTGGTCTTAAAAGGCAGGTGGTCTTTCAATGAGGTGCTCTCTCAAAAGAAGGACAACGGTAGTTGCCTGCTCAACCAACCCAGTTCATGTAAAAAGAAACATGGAGCTTCATCTACTGAGGAGACAAGAAATATAGATATGGCACAAAGAACATAACATCATTCATTCTATCACGGTCACCATAGTAACAAGTGCACAGCAAGTCCACTAAACATGCCAGTAAAGCTTATACAAGGTCATGTCATCAAACCACTACATGTTTACCCCTTCTCAACCAAAAACAACACTCTCAATTATTTCTTGTCAGTGACATGCCCATAAAAATTACATTGCAACTACAACAGTGTCCGTAGGACACAAACGCCTCCACCTGTCATTATTTACATTGTATACAGCCACTTGGAAACAGTACGGGATGTTATAACAACATATAGCTGAAGTGAACAAAAGTAAAATATCATACAAGGCACATGTGAGAGCATGAAATGTAACAGACCTTGACTGGGTCTCTGTGCATTGTGGTAAGGCCAATGTATACCTTGACTGGGTCTCTATGCATTGTGGTAAGGCCAATGTAAACCTTGACCGGGTCTCTGTGCATTATGGTAAGGACAATGTAAACTTTGACTGGGTTTCTGTGCATTGTGGTAAGGACAATGTAAACTTTGACTGGATCTCTGTGCATTGTGGTAAGGCCAATGTAAACCTTGACCGGGTCTCTGTGCATTGTGGTAAGGCCAAAGTAAACCTTGACTGGGTCTCTGTGCATTGTGGTAAGGCCAAAGTAAACCTTGACCGGGTCTCTGTGCATTGTGGTAAGGACAATGTAAACCTTGACCGGGTCTCTGTGCATTGTGGTAAGGACAATGTAAACTTTGACTGGGTCTCTGTGCATTGTGGTAAGGACAATGTAAACTTTGACTGGGTCTCTGTGCATTGTGGTAAGGCCAATGTAAACCTTGACTGGGTCTCTGTGCATTGTGGTAAGGCCAAAGTGAACCTTGACTGGGTCTCTGTGTATTGTGGTAAGGCCAATGTAAACCTTGACTGGGTTTCTGTGCATTGTGGTAAGGCCTGTGTAAACCTTTCTTGATTTCAACTGATGATGCTGTTTCTTCAAGTTACTCTTTCAAGTGTCTGCAATTTATGGTCTCGCTATTGGGCAAAGAACTGTCAGGGGTGTAGAAAGCATAGCATGTACTAATAGACTGAGCGACAAGGCACTTGAGACATTGCATGAGGTACTGATTTTTGCCAATGTCAATTGGTATTACGCTCTACACAGCCAACACTGTGGTCTGAGAAGTAAGTTGCCAGGCAACAGACTCTGGGTTGGTGAACATAATCCTTGGTGAACACAAGGCCCAGTGCAGATCCACTTCTATGCCTGAGGGACTGAAAACACTGAATGCAGTTTGCCAGTTTGCTTGACAGAGATGCCAGTGCCTCCTGGGCAAAAATACAGAGAAGGGTAGAGATATAACATATCAAGACTGTTTTAATCCATTTGTTGTATAGATCTGCATCATTTTTTTGCAGAAAACACAACAAAAATATAGAAAACTGGCATCTCTGGCTTGATAATGAGTTGTACTTTGTGGTGTCCACATGAATACTGAAGTCTCCAAGAGTACATCAGGATGACTTTTAGCAGCCGTGTCTGTCAGGCCACTTGTCCAGTGGGATAGTTCTGACAATGGAGATCTGTACACAAGGCACATGGACCTTGGACGTTCATCTGATGTGACAGACTAGTTCCATATGAGGTACATATGGTGATGACTGTCTCATCCAGTTTGTAATGTACAGCACACTCCATTTCTTTACTTGGTGCCATGCCACATACGCCTGACTTGTGTTAAAATGATTTTGAAATGACACGCCATTACTCAGAGCAGCCCCTTGGATCTTGTGTAGTGTTACAGCCCGGCGCCATCTCAAAGGAAACAGTTTTCTTGACACTTGTGCTGTAGAAGATGATGTTGGCAAAAATGTGATTTACATTGGTGTGATTGGTACCATCATGTTTCAGTATTTTAATAGATCAAACTTGGTGCTTGTTCTTGCAATTTTTCCCAACATTTGCTGAATCAAATGAGACCATCACAACAACTGGAGTTTTAGTGGTTGACAATGTAACGTCAGTAACTTTTCCATGAGATCCATTTGCCATCTGACCCCTCCAAACTGAATCTCTTCAACCAATTGTTATTGTTATAGTCTGAGATAATCCTAAAGTATAACTCCTCTTGAGATAAGAGTCCAGTTCAACGTCAAATGAACTGGCTGACAACTCCTTCAATGATGTCATGGCATGGACAATAGTCATTTTGTGTAAATCAAGGGTGTCATACAGAAGTGCAGACAAACAAAACCCCAGGAGCACATCTTTATATACATGTACTGACCAATAGTCCTGTCAAGTTCCACAGCAGTAGGTCAAACAAAGTTAGATGTATGCACAACACAACTTTCATCTTGGATAAGGGTTGGATGAACTGACAGACCAGGGCAAATCTTTATGCCCCCACCAAAGTGGTGAGGGCATACAAATATTTTTCTTTCTCTGTTATTTGGTTCTCCACTTACCTGATGTATTTTCAATTTATAATCAGAAAAACCACATGAATGGCACCTAAATACAGAGTTCACAGGGGTACAGTGGTACCCTCTTAAAGCATCCCTCCCCCACCCATGACACAATATCCCTCAACAGGGGCCACTTCTGCATGCATTAAATACCGTATCTTCCCTTTTAAACATCCACAGCCCTCAGAAAATTTAATTAAAGTGAGCTCCAATTGTAGACCTAGATTTGGAACATTTTAGCTGTATCAACAGGTAAATTATCATAAAATATATGATTTTCCAATATTTCAAAAACGTTTCTGTCAGAAAACTGGGGGATGTATAAGGGGGCAACGGTGCTTAAAAGTGATATTAACATGGTATCTTATTGTCGTTTTGTTTTTCCCTTTAAGATGGGCCATCCCTCTCACAAGGCCATATCTCTCTGGTGCATTTTAGGTGGCCTTACAAGACGGAACCCACTATAAATGTACACTGTCTTTGTACACCTCTATGACAAATGTACACTGTCTCTGTATACCTCTGTGACAAATGTACACTGTCTCTGTATACCTCTATGACAAATGTACACTGTCTCTGTATACCTGTGACAAATGTACAGTCTCTGTACACCTCTGTGACAAATGTACACTGTCTCTGTATACCTCTGTGACAAATGTACACTGTCTCTGTATACCTCTATGACAAATGTACACTGTCTCTGTATACCTGTGACAAATGTACAGTCTCTGTACACCTCTGTGACAAATGTACACTGTCTCTGTATACCTCTGTGACAAATGTACACTGTCTCTGTATACCTCTGTCACAAGTACACTGTCTCTGTATACCTGTGACAAATGTACACTGTCTCTGTATACCTGTGACAAATGTACACTGTCTCTGTATACCTCTGTGACAAATGTACACTGTCTCTGTATACCTCTGTGACAAATGTACACTGTCTCTGTATACCTCTATGACAAAGTTCATGCAACCTTTATGTGTATGATTATATGACTGAAGACATTGGTAACAGAAACAGAATGGGTTTAAGGACATTAAACTATTAAGGTGATCACACTAGAAGCACCATGCCTCCCACCTACAAGGTGGAAGCATAAATGATAAGCATTTGCAACTAAATATTGATAGCAATTCAGGTAAGAAAATTTGTAAATCTTACATAGTTTCAGTGTTAGCTCTGAAAAGCGAAAAAAAAAAAAAAATGTGCAAATCAATGAACTTAAACAAATACAATCATGTAGTAGACAGTAATAAACATTCCTCATTTTGTTTACATTTACAACAGTGCTGTTACAAGCTGCTGAAACAACAGTCTCCCATACTGCTTGACCCTCTCCTGCTCAAATCACACAAATGTGCTCTGATGTAAATTGCTGTCAGACTCAATCTTTTTAATGTAAATTTATCACCAACAGAAAATACAACTGGAGATTAAAAGAAAACCTATTATGATATCATGCTCCGATTACCAGCTTTCCTTGATGCGGTGTAGGGCACACTGAGTCCAACCCAAACCAAGTAGTGGTCTCTGCAGCTTAAAATAGAAGGGACATTTACCCTGTCCTTTTTCTTTGCTCCCTGCCTTTTTATTTTGCTCCTTGTCCTCTTTCTGTGATATATATATATATATATATATATATATATATATAATATATATATATATATATATATATATATATATATATATATATATATATATATATATATATATGTGTGTGTGTGTATATCATGCTTTGATGGTTTATGGCATATCTCTTCAATTTTGCCAACAAGTCTTCAGTATGTGAGCAGAATTCAAAGAAAATGTATTAACTCATTCCATACCAATCCCTGAATTTTCCATATATTTACACCTAGATTTAAGACGACAATTGCATATTTAAATTCTTCATGAAAAGAGCTTTCATTCAAGCACCAACATGCCTATAGTCTTAGGTCAGTGGTTCTGCCACTGCCTGACCGCAAGGGCAGCAGCAGCATGACTTGCCAGGCAGTGCCAGAACCACCGACCAAGGCCTGTGACCATAGTATGGAATGAGTTAAAAGCATTATTTTCACCATAATTTAGATACAGTTATCAACAATTTCTTCAGTTTTGTATGAAAGAAACGCTATTTTATCTAAAACGTTATTTTTAAAGTGCCCTATGTGGTCCCTACCCGCATTGACAAGTTGCCATTTTCAGACCAAACTGCCCTGCCCTTGTGAAAACCTGCAGAGACCATTGCCAAGGAAAGTTGCTGACTCAGTCCTATTTGGACCAGCAAAGGGTTCACACTTTTAAGGCCAACTCTGATACAAGAGGATGTGCAATGAAGGATATGTGCTGCAGATGACGCCACTGGTCACTGTGGCTTGGTATCTAGCTTCTTACAAGTAGAGCCACCTGGTGGGTAAACTAATCCAGCTTCACTGATTGGTTACTAGTTGTCTGCTGGAAGTGGTGTTACATGCGTTTCAGTTCAACAGGAATTAGTAGTGTCACATGCAATTGACCCAACCCTGCCAGCATCCTCCATTGACCCAACCATACCAGATTCATATTCTGACCTATTTTTCAAGTACTGTAAATTACTTTAATTTTGTTGTACTCTTATTTTTGCTTATTCCGCTGATGGCACAAAACCAAAAAAATCAACACACAGTCAAAACAGTATTTTAAACACTGTCTGAATAGAAATTATGTCCAAGACAGTGAAATTTAAAATTACAGTGAAATGTCGAAACTACAAAATCCGAGAAAATTGATGCACGAGAAAATAAAGCAACTTACATTACAAGAATGCCCACAGTTTTAGACACTATACAACTATGAATTGTGCAAGGTCAACAGCTTTCATGAGCATGATGTAGGTGCTAATAGTAAGTCATGGAAAGTTGTTGACTTGGTCCAAATTTAGCACTGGAAGTGTTTAAGTCTTTCAGTGCTAACTGCGACGAAAGTCAACATACTTCAAATAAACTGCTCTAACGTATAATAAGGGTGCTAGATTCATGTTCCTTATAAAAAGACCTTTCATTCAAGTACCAGCATGATTGCTGTTAAATAGGATATACATTGTAACAAGCCAGGTCAACAGTCTTCCACGGTGCACTTTGGGCACATTGCACTGCAGAAAGCTGTTGACTCAGTTAAAAATGTGGCACCGAAAGAGTTCACGAAAAAACAAGCAACAAGCTTTGTATTTTCACCTTGATTTGTGTTTGTTTGAATTCATTGTATTCTGCCAATGGATTTTCCTTAATGTTTCACAAAACTGGAGCATATTGTTATGTTTTGAATATCCTACAGAAATGCACATCTCCAAGAAAATTCCACTGGAAAGGCCAGGATTACTGTGAGAGTTCAAGTTTTAAGGTACAGATTAACTCTTTGAATTGAGACAGCATCAACAACTTTCATTAAAGTGATCATGCTCAACCCACACAAGCTGTTGACCTGAGGCAAGCTACTCTGATGGCAATTCTCATTCCAAAAGTTTATCTTTAACATTAAAATTAATAAAAAAAAAAAAAAAATCATTCAAGCAGACATTTTATCTCTAGCAGGTCTAATGACCTGGGAAAGGTTTAAAATCCAACCAGGTTTTATAATTACACAACAAGCATCTGCAGAAATGGAAGTGCCTGAGAATATTTTTCACTCAGCCATTTGTAGACTAGCTTTCCACACGCTTTGTATGGCAGTGTATGCCACACAGGTACATTGTATCCATTTATAAAGCACCGTTACCATGGTTACTACCCATGAACACAAACATGCACGGTCTTTAGCCCATTTACAGATACCACAGTCCACAAACAGTCCATCTTGCTAAGATCATACTCCATGCTAGTATTTATAGAGTCCATGGACAGTCTACAAGCACAAAGCACTAAGGACAATCCAGCACCAGTATGCACCACACATAGCAAGGAGTCCACAGGAGTCTACCTGGAGTCCACAACTCAACAAAGTACTGACTATACGGACCACAAAAAGAGTCTAAAATAAAATATTGTAGTTCACAGAATGCCCATAAAGGTGCATCGAAATGTATCACTAGGAGTCAGTGTATATGCACGACAGTTTGTCGTGTCACTTGGCACTTTCGTGTTAGTTCCACATCCACATAAGCTCTGAACTGAGGAGATGAAGAGCTACGTATGAACTCACCTGTCAACAGAACCTGACCTCTGGAAGGGAACGCGAGTGCTTGACTGCAAGCCAAAAGAAAAGAGGCATTCTATATGTATAACAAAACATGGACCTTAGATGTCAAATTCAAAATGATTACAGTATGATTCACTGTGTTAATATATCTTAGTCTGAAAGAAATTTAAAAAATAGCCGAAAGAGCTTTAAAAACTTCACTGAAGAGTTCCACAGAAATGCAGCAAATTTTAATGGATGTATCTGCTCTTAAAAGTGAGCACCATGCCATTTCCACAAGCTTAATACAGTTTTATTTTTGACATACACAGTTACATAAGTTCTGACATATATTGTCTCTATATTTTATCGAAACTTTTAGTTCTTCAATGTGCCAAAAATCATAACTTCTGTGGTAAAATTTAAACAAATGTTGTAAGTTTATTTGTAAAAATTGAATCTTTGATTGTGTCAACTCATTTTTTTTTGCTTTGAATACAATGTATTTCATCTTATATTGTGCAAATACAACTAGACAAGAGCAAATGCAGACAATGATTCAATCTTCCATGGCACGCAAGTCTGACCGTTTTGATGCCAACACATCTCATCAGACACTGACGTTAACGGCCACCAGTACGTGCTTATATACCAAGGTATAACGTTCACATTGGCAACCTAAAATTGAGTGTTTTTTAATGTTGAAGGGCTTTGATGTGAATGGGACAAAGTGATTGGCTATTGTGGCCCCTTACATGTGAATCTGGCCTGTTGCTAGGCAAGAATAAAATTAATAGACATGAGCGCCAATATACCTTTGAAGCTTTATAATCCATACTATAAAGCATAAAGAATCCCTTAAGTTTTTTGACCACAAGGCTTAAAAACCATCCAATAAAACTACATTTTATCAAAAATCGTTTTAAGTCTAAAATGCCTTGCCAGATTTTTTAAAGAAGCTGGAAAACATATACCAGGTTTTCTAATAAGGAGAAGATGTATCCACTGATAGCTTAACTCTCAAATCAGAATAGTTTGGGAGACATTGACTCATGAATTGCGTATCTCATGAATACAGACAGAGTCATGGGCCAGATAAACTACGGAAACAGAACTTCAGCATTATACTGAACAAAAAGTTCATCTTATATTGTGCCACACACTCTGACTGTGTCAGCTTATTTCACTTACTCTCTAATTATCTTATTTTATATTGTGCCACACTCTCTGACTGTGTCAGTTTCTTTCAGTTACTCCATAAATATTTCATTTTATATTGTGTCATGCACTCTGACTGTGTCAGCTTCGTTCAGTTACTCTCTAATTATTTCATTTTATATTGTGCCATGCACTCTGACTGTGTCAGCTTCGTTCAGTTACTCTCTAATAATTTCATTTTATATTGTGCTACGCTCCCTGACTGTGTCAGTTTCTTTCATTTACTCTCTAAATATTTCATTTTATATTGTGCCATGCACTCTGACTGTGTCAGCTTATTCCAGTTACTTTATAAATATTTCATCGTATTTTTTGCCACTGCATTTATGCCAACAATAGTGACTTGTGGATAAAATAAATATAGCTTGTCTGCTGTAAAATAAATATAGCTTGTCTGCTGTAACTAAGAAAAACTGTAACTCACTTTCTTTGGTGCAGCTTTGGAGGGTGAGCCTGTCGCGCCGAGCACTGCCCCCGCCTCGGGACTGTTAGACAGCTGACTTTGGTGGTTTATGTTAGCATTGGCAATGGTCATGCACTCTTCCAGTGTTTTTATAAAAGTATCACAGGTGGCGCTGAGAAGCGATGTTGCCTCATTAATTTTCTGTAAGGAGAAACACTGCGATTCTGTATATGAACAGAAACTATGAACTAAAAATATAAAACAGTTCCTTGACATTCTCTTTTTCATATACCTTGACATATTCAGTGGCAAATAATACCAGAAACAATAAAGTTTAATAAATTTCCTTACCTGATTGCAAATCAAAATTTTCCAGTTTATATTTTTCGGAACATTCTTACTCGGGAAAATAAATATTTCGGAGAGATGCTTGCTTATATGTTATACAGATTTCACTAAACCGAAAGAAATGCTGGCATGTATTTCCAGTGTGTGTCAATATGTGCTCAACTAGCATGGCATACAGGTTGTGAGTTTATGCTCATACCGGCAGTTGCATGTACAAACTTTTCTCATGGATGCTAACAATGCTCAACCCTGACAACAAGCAGTCTGGAGCCACAACATGCTAGCATATGACACTGGCTTTTGCATAATGTGAATGGGTTTAGCATTATGCCAATGGCTTCACATATCTTGCACCAGATCTTGGTATAAGCGATTTTATTAACATTGTTGACCTGTGTATGATCACAAATGCTAGTATTTTATTTAAAATAAGGTTGGTCAACTTATCCAAGTTTAACAGCAGACATGTACAGCATCAGGAATGTAAGGGTTGTTCATCCACTGCAAAAGCATTGTATTTGTGTCTTTTTGTCCAAAACCACTTCCTAGTAGTCATTACCCTATTCTGCAGTCCGAACTCTTTACTCTCCATAAGCTAACCTGTCCCTGTCTGACTTACATACATAGAAGTTCTATTGTCCACACGTTCCTCTGTAAAATTTTGACATAGGCTGTATTAGCCCAAATAAATTAAAGGGTCTTCAGCGGGTAACTACTCAACATGTTTCGGAGCCTTTTACCTGTACATGTCTCTATGAGTAGCGGCTCCTTGTCTAAGCTAAATATTCAGCAAAGACAACCCACATAATAATGAATAAATATGAATGTGGCAATTGATAAATTAGCTAAATATGTGAAGTTTTGCTTATAAATGCAGAGCTTCATATCAAAGAAGAATACCTGTCAAACAAACTATAATTACCAAATTTACATAGTACAGGTTCAGATAAGAACAATTTGACTTACCCCTGAACCAATATGTACCTTTTCTAGCTGGACAGCTTATCCTAGTTAAACCATCCGCCAATGTTTAACTGAAGTGGAAACAAGCTGGGGCATTATATTCAGTCCCAGTGATTGTAAAATAAACAGTTGCAGCTAGACCACCTGTACAAACCAAGGGCAATCCTAACAAGGACTGCAACAATGTACATCCTGCACCAGCGATGTAAAACAAACTCCATGATGACACCTACTCCTCAAACAATTAAGCTCTATTTAACTGCCAACCCTGAGTCAATGTGTCAACTTAATGTGTCAGGTTAACATTTTGGCACAAATCTGATATTTTCCCACTTAAACTGTAAAGAAAGGCTGACTGGAACATGGATTGCCAATACAGATACATTGGATCCAGTTTATTTGCCTGCATTGCAAAAATGTGCCACTTTGACCACCAACATGATTAAACTTTAACGCACTGATTTAAAACGGACTCAACAGCTTTCCTCGGGACACTTTGCATGCATTGTACGCAAAGTGTCCCGAGGAAAGCTGTTGACTAAGACCATTTTTTGCTTTAGACTAGGCTTGCTGGTATTTGAATCAAAGGTATCTTCATGAGGAATTTGAATTTTTTTTTAACCATTAGATGTTTTACGGTAATGAAAAAACGACTATAGCCATGATAAGCACTTAAAGGGTTAATTCAAGAAAGAAACCCATTGACAGCTATATTTTAATGAAACTCATTACTTCCATCAAACCTTTATGGCAGAATGAAGCTATTATAATAGTAAAATTTCATGATGGAAAGTAATGGGCCCATGCAAACTGCTTGGTGTCACTGCATCTATGCATGTGTCCCTATATATGAATGCATGGACTGAATATATACTCTCATGTCCACAGTGATTGTGACCACCATCAAGATCAGACCCATAGTTACTGTCCAAGTTGATACTTCTAGCATTTGTCTTCATTCCAAATCCATGTGGCTACCAACACTCGTTTTCAAACAAATTATTTACATTTGGGTTCTCAGACCCTGTTTTGTTAGTTTTTCTCAGTCTACAATTAATTCTTTCAGTGCAAATCATGTCTAAAGTCAATCTACTCAAGTCAAACTAGTCTGCATTATCATTAAGATCTCAGATTTGTATTCCTCATAAAATGACCTTTCATTCAAGTACCAGCATGCCTCTAGTTCCAGAGAAAATAACGCAGGTCAACAGCTTTTTCAGCACACATTGGGGACATTGCGCCTTATGTGCACCGAGAAAAGCTGTTGACTCAGTCCAAAATGATATGTGCCATCTAAGATTTCTTAATGCATGTATACTCATGATGTGTAGGCATTGTTGACTTCAGCTACACTTACTCACATGGACCTGCAGTAATAGTAACATCTTCTCTTCAAAAATATTAACATTTGTTCTCCCCAGTGCCATTGTATAGATGTACATGTATATATTTACCTCAACATCAGGACTTTGTTGGTCAGTGGCTGCAGTCTTCACTGAGTGAACCTGCTGCATAAGTAGGTCGCAGTATAGCCGCAGTTCTGACCGCTTGGCCTTCAGTCTGTTCTCTGGTATTTCTTCTCCTGTAGACAAGCAGACAGCAATTAGGCGTGATTATAGCCAGGACTTCCCACCAGGTGTGAAGAAATATGTGGCACAGAAAGCAGACAGGAATGCATCAAGGAATGGTTTAACCATTTAGTACCAAGTGGAATGCAGCAAGGAATGGTTTAACCCTTTAGTACCAAGTGGAATGCACCAAGGAATGGTTTAATCCTTTCAGTACTGAGTGGAATACAGAATGGTTTAACCCTTTCAGTACTGAGTGGAATGCATGAAGAATGGTTTAACCCTTTAGTGCTAAATGGAAGACTAAGTTGACAATTAACAAGGATCTGCTCATCTGGACCATGTGTTTGTTTTGCTTTCAAATAAATACACACATCCCTGTACTTACATAACCAGTCCTTTTCTGAGGAATTTGTATTTGGAATCAATATTGTACTTCAGACGAGTATTCTTTTTGTTCTGATTAGCATTGAAAGAGGCAAGTTGAAACTAGGGGACTATTTCTGTCAAGCCCAAGATGGCAATGCAGGTAGCAGTTTGCACATCTCCAATACATAACCTATATGTGGGTGTGGGTGTGGGCATTATATCTTTCATGACAAGTAAGACGTATTGCCAATTCTAAAAGTTTGGAAATACGATCCCAGGAATATCCCCGTGATAAAAATAAATAATTGGCATGAGGCAGAAAAAAAATCTGAATATAAGTAGTGAATGTCTTCATTAGCAATAAATAACAAATTCTTTCACACATGCCTGTTAATCTGGAGAGTTTGGTGGCAACCTTATTTACATGTGTATTCAAATTTAAAGTTTCATGAGCAAATATTTACATTCAATCTAACTTTTACCATTGGAAGTATAAGAGACAGCCTGGTGTGTTATGAGACCATAACACTTTAGCCTTGTGTGTTATGGAGCCATAACACAAGTGTCCCGCCCACATTCCAATAAGCCATGCCTACCTGGGTTTCCGGAACTTAACACTTGTACATGCTCGGCAAATCAGTTTTTGATTGTTTCTCTTACTTCTATGTATTAAGTTTCTAAATTTGGGGTAATTGAGCAGAAAAATTAAGAGGGAAATGTAAATATAAGCAATGAGGATCCCTTTTGTGTGTGCTATGGCATAATGACACGTGTGATTGAAGCTGGCATCGGGAGAGGCGCACTGGAGTGCATGCCCATGATGTCAGCTTCAATTACGTGCATCATTATGCAATAACACACACAAAAGCGACTCTCACTTCTTAAATAATCCAAGAAAATGGAATTCAATAGTTTGTGATATTGAAATAGTATTTATTTTTAAATTCAAAGTTGGAATGAATCTAATATAACACCATAATTTTGTTTAGGCAATATTTAGAGACAATTTATTTACTGAAAGCCAATTATGTATCTTTATCAAGTCTTCATTAATTTTATCTGTTACATCCTTTGTCTCTAAATCAATACTTGAATTGAAAGGACACAAGGTGTTACTAGGGCTGCATCATCAGCATAAAGAACGGACTCCAATTTTTGAGACGCATGATAGATATCATAAGTGTAAATTATAAATAACAAAGGTCCCAGAATTGAACCTTGTGGAACTCCAGTTTTGAGAAGAAGTGGACTTAATACAGTATCATCAAAGGAAATACGTTACTGTCTATTAGTAAGATAACAACCTATCCAAGCAATGAATACCTCCTATTGGTAGAAAAACTTAGAAATGGGAGAGGCATTATTCCTGCACATAGGAGGCAAAATGTAAGTGGGTTTGCATTGGAATTTGCTACTCAGAATGATGGAATGTTAATCAACTTGTTATTGAACATGTACAGAACTGCTAATCAAATGTAAAAATCTGAACTGCACCTTGATATATGAACTGGTATTACTTGAAGATATACACGCACAAATGTATTTCCATGGTAACCTGGTAACAAGTTTGATTATCTTATTACAGTAAAAAGACATCATAATGACACCATCTGTGCCCCAGAAAAGGTGTCAAGTAACTGAAACATGTTAGACAAATGCATCAAATAACACAGAAACAGAGAATCCAGTATGGGTAGCCCATTGAGAATTATGTTAGGATCACAAGTTGTTGGATTTTCATGTTTGAAAATCCAACAACAAGTCATCCCAATGTTTTCCTCAATGGGCCACCCATACTGGAATTTCTTTCTATTATGTCTATAAAGGGCAAATACACACCAAATCAATGTTCTATTTGAGAAAAAAAAAATGAAAATGATGCCACTTTGAAAGTGGGAGGAGTTGGTGTTTTAGTAAATGCATAATGGCCTCTCATTGGTTTATCTACTACTTAACTGCTTCAGTTCATCCACAAAAGCTAAACTAGTCTGAATTACCATTAGGATCTCAGATTAGTATTCCATGTAAAAAGACCTTTCATTCAAGTACCAGCATGCCTCTTGTTCCAGAGAAATATCACAGGTCAACAGCTTTCCTTGGCATGCATTGAGTGCACTGCGCCCAATGCGTGCCAAGAAAAGCCATTGACTCAATTCAAAATTTGGCACTTAAAGGGTTAAAACCAATGAGTGACAATCAAATGAAAGATTACAATAATAAAACCTTATCCTTCATACCCATGTATGATAACTCATTGAGGATAAGCTTCACACATAGGAGAAAATGATCTTTTTCCATTAAAACTTGTGTCATTGAGTGAATAGATGGATATTTACAGGGCTCTCCAATTTGCATGTCAGCTGGCTAAAAACAAGTCAGATTTGAATCAGAGCAAGTTGAAATATCAAAGTACTAGCCCTGTGGACAACCAGAAATTTGTATTTTCTAACTAGGATTTGTTTACTTGGGTAAGCAGGTGGGAAGAGGGGGGTTTAGGATCCCATATCTACTAGTCCTGAGGTCTACAGGACATCAACAGAATTGTAGACCCCTCATTAGTGTCATTATAACAACATTTCACCACACTATCATCCAACATGACGTGCTCTGTTTGCAAGACCTACCTTTAGCAGCAGTACTGTTAGGCTGTGGTGTACCATTGGTAAGGCAGGCCTTACAGCTACCAAGAGCCACCAGCCACTGCTGCCGTTCCTGGGCTGTGGCGGCTTTTACGTAGAAGTGGGCCTCTCCTGGAATGATCAAGTCTAAACGCGAGCTGTCTGTCTGGTGCACTAAAAAACACACACAAAAAACATATATAAAAAAAACATATATATATATAAAACTTTATTTCACGAGGGTGACCCGGTTAGTGAATCCTCACTAATCTCCCCCAAGGCCCTCAAATATACAGCAAGATGTTTCAATACAATGTATATACAATTCCAAATAATAAATGACACTGTGTGGTTTCTGCAAGAGACAATGCTGTACTGATATAATCTGTGATCTTAATCTTTGCCCAAGACATGTACTGGATTTCACATCATCTGGATGACATTAAATAGGAGACACATCTCTTTTTGAAAATAGAAATACTTGGGGATTCTCTTACCTCAACTGGTAAGGAGTTCCATAAAACTGCTGCAGAATAACTTACTGCTTTTTTCTTGAATTCAGTCCTTGGTTCAAGTACATACAAGTTATTTGAGACAGTAGACCTCAAATGAAGAGAATGTGTATCTTTAACATACATAAACATTTTTTGCATATATTCAGGTGACAATTGGTTCAGAGATTTGTACACTAACAGCAACTTCCTGTATTCAATCCTCTTCTGCAGTGACAACCAGTTCAACTTTTCAAGTGCTTGTTGGTAGCTTAACCACTGACCTTTAATATTTAAGACTAATAATGCTGCACCTTTATGTAATCTCTGAATTTTTGCAAACAATTGTGACTTACAATTCCCCCATAGTGTGCAATAATAATCAAACAGTGGTAGTACATATGCAAAGTAATACATTTTCCTCACATGGAAAGGTAATAAATCCTTAATTCTTATATATATATATGTATGTATGTATGTATGTATGTATGTATGTATGTATGTATGTATATATATATATATATATATATATATATATATATATATATATATATATATGGACAATGTTACTTCCATTTGTATATAGGTTCGACACTGACAGGTTAGCTTCTGAAGAGTAAAGAGTTCTGCAGAATAGGGTAAAGACTATTTAGAAGTGATTCCAGACAAAATGACACACACACACACATATATATATATATATATATATATATATATATATATATATATATATATATATATATTATACATGTGTAATGATACATAGTTGCATTTAAAATCAGTATTTGTAACCACCTTTCACCAGCATATTCTGGTGGAGGATATGTACAAAAGTTACACACATGTAATACTGCAACAAAGCAATGCCAACACCCATCCTGATTTTTGGGCTTCAAGAGACCTTAATTTGTGTCAAAACAAATATAAAAAATGTGAATTTATGTATTCATGGAAAAATGATGTAACTTCTTGTTAGTTTTACACATGTATTTGTGTTTTGCATATAACAGGTTTCCATTTTGTCAAACATGAATTTAATGCTACATTCATATTGAAATTTCTTTTTGTTGATTGCAAAAGGTCTTGTATGAAGTAGCTTTTTACAGCTTTTTCTCTTCACAGTATGAACTCACCAATGACATCACAGACAGCCATTTTGATGGACCCCTTACAGCCACTGTTGACATCATCCTGTGACTTGTAATACGACAGAATACCGTTATCCAGTATGAACCACCGTGGCTGCCATCCTACAACGACACAACGTAAAGCAGTTGACTAATGGTCTGACCTTGCAGGCGATATGGAGTACAGTGAAACCTGTTTTCAGAGACCACTCCAATGAGAGATCCCCTGCCTTTTAAGACCATATTTCCAAAGTCCCTTTTGCTATCTCTTCCATGTTATTGTACCTCCATTGAGAGACCACCTGCCTTATGTGACCACTATTTTGCCTGCTTTAGGGGTGGTCTCTCAAAACAGGTTTCACTGTATAGGGTGTGGCAATACAGGGTATGTATCTAATTTCCTGCCAAAACCTTCCAGCCAGTCACTAGGAAGCAGCGACCATCATCAGCTGCCATGATGCAGTCACTCTGGTGCAAAACCAAGGCTGTTACTAACATTTGTGGAAATAAAGTATACTCATTCCAAACACATCAAGATCCATTCTCATACACAGCTGAGTGTGTGTTGGAGAACATGACAACAACTTTTTAATGACATATTTGGGTGAAGCTGCTAGTTTTGCCGGAAAAATGTTTTTGCTATGTTTTGCACAGAAATTTGGCCAAGTAAATACAGGTATTAATATATAGACACAAACCATGAGTACAAGGTTTTAGCTGATTCCATACCAGTCCCTGATTTTTCCATATATTTACCTAGATTTAAGACAATTGCATATTTAAATTCTTCACGAAAAAGAGGTTTCATTCAAGTACCAACATGCCTATAGTCTTAAGTCAGTGGTTCAGGCACTGCCTGGCAAGTCAGTGCCAGAACCACTGACCAAGGCCTGTGACCATAGTATGGAATGAGTTAATTGTTTTTCTGTCCTGATGAAAATCTGAAATAAATAAATTGAAAAAATAAATAAAAGACAATTAGGGCCCCTTGAAGTTGACTGACCTTATGGCCTTTCCAACTTTGGACCACAAAATGTTTAGCCATCTCTTAAACACTGTGGAAACAATCAGAGGTACAAGTTCCAATTTAATTCAACATACGCTATGATTATTCTTTAACATCATTAGTAACAATAGAGAAGTTAGGTCCCATGTTTCAATGGGCTTAGTTTATGTTGCCTTTTGCACTGCATGTCTGTGGTGACCTCCACACATTATTTAGCCCCTGTCAAACTTTGGCACTTCTAACTTCAATGAAGCTGAAAACATACACAAGGTGTCAACCTGAACTTCAATAAGCATAACACTAATATAAATGGCTTTAGTTCATTAAGTATTAACCCTTTCAGTGCCAAATTTTGAAATGAGACAACAGCTTTTCTCAGTGTGCACTGGCCACAATGCACCCAACGTACACGGATGAAAGCTCTGGACCTGGGATATTATTCTCTCTAGAACGATATATATATATGCATACTGGTACTTGAATAAAAGGTCCTTTAACGAGGAATACAGATCTGGGATCCTTACAATTCAGACTTGTCTGACTTAAGTAGATTGACACTGGAAGAGTTAAGAACACTTTTCAGTTGCAGTCGGGATGATCTCCCATGGCAGGGACCCTGCAGTTAGCAATAATCCCAAAATGGATAACCACCTGAAATAAAAGACAATTTGGGATGGAACTGAGGTGGTCTTAGATAGCACAGGAGAAGCTACACTCTGCCTGCATGTATACCCATGGGTCAGCCAAAACCTCACACCTTATACATGGACATGTACCGGTCTAAAAAGAGGAAATTTGCTATCAGATTAATTGCAAGATATGTTGATTCACTGTCTATCATGACAAAAAAATCACTTCAAAAATCACAATCCTATTTTTCTAATCATCCATTCTGCCCATAAAAATATGGCAGTCTAAGTCCGTCAAGCAAAGTCTTCTAGATATCTCTCATATTTAGCATTTAGATTTGTCAATAAGCAGCTTTTTTTTGCTTATTTGCAAACATACACACTATGATTTAACTCAGTCCAGCCTGACAGAAGACCGAGTCAACAGCTTTCCTCGGCACGATCTGGGTGCAATGTGCCCAGAACGCACCAAGGAAAGCTGTTGTCCGTGGGCATATAATTATTTTGGAATGATCTTCAATGCAAGTTTCGTCCAAAATGTTGAAAAATAATCCCTAAATTAGTAGAATACAATTCGCAGACGACATTCAGATATTAGCGGGAAAAAAGCATCATTAGGGTGGAATGAGTTAAGTTATCTATGACCAAATGACACCTTTATTTTTGTATTTTGACTAATAGATTGTCCCTAATTAACTGAAAGTCGGTGGCAAAGTTAGCACTCTTGACTGGAATGTCATCCTAGCTGTGTCTTTGCTGAGCATGCTCTGATGCTTTCTGGGAATTTTTGGGGTACATTTCTTCACTTGGTTTCTCAAAATTTATTGGCACTGCATGTTTCAATATTAGCAGACAATCCTGGCTGAAGCATTGAGTATGTGGACTGTTTTGCTGCATCAAATTGGTCGTCCATTCAATAGGCACTGCGCAAAACAGATTTGGTGGAAGGACCAACCCACATGCCCGGAGTAATTTTGACAGCTCAGTCCAGAGTGCCCCATAATGTGCATTCTTGGTTCAGGAAAAAAAAAAAAAAAAAAAGACTGAGTCTGACAGTTGACATAGCTGCACAGTGCAGCAATACATTGTGTTGGCATTCTGAATGTCTGGTGCAATGCCGGATGTCTATTCTATATTCATTCTTAGCTCCACTGGCAATGACATTGCTGATCCAGTTCCTGTGTTGACAGCCGTAACTCACCTGTCAACGTGCCCCACTAACGTGCTTCTGACATAGGCGTACTGATCAGCTGCTAAGCACACAAAAGATAGGACGTGAAAAGGCCACACTTTGTCTTCCTAGTTTTGTCTAAGTCGAAATTAAGACAACAAAATCTCATTGCATAATCGAAGCATGATTCAGGATGATAGTGCTATCATTATCCTACTTTGATAAAACTAGCTATAAGGTGTAGTGGAACCTGCTGCATGCAGCCACTGCCGTGAGCAGCCACATTGTTTTTTGTGGTCACTAGGCTCAGACATAGGAGTCAATTTCTTTGTAAAATTTACCTGTGGTGACAGGTCACCTACTGTATGTAGCCACTTTTTCTTGGCAAGAGGGGTGGCCACATACAGCAGGTACAACTGTATAGGGAATAGCCTTTGACAGAATCACAAGTCTGTTATTTTTTGGCATGGACTAATGAATTAAAATTGGTATGTTAGCCAATTACTGATTATTAACCCTAGTAAAAAGCATGTTTACCTAAACTTGCCTTTTAACCATCAGCTGATCATATATAAACAGCATGTCAAGGAAAAAGTAAAATCTTTGTCTCTTCATATTTTTTATCAACAGGATTAAGAAAATAATCTCTCTATGTTGTGGCCTCTCAACTGTGTTACTGGAAACAAGAACATTTTAATATTTTCATGGCTGTTCTGACTGGTCATGTCACAATATAACCATGAGATTGAAGGACAGGAATGAGTATTTTTGTGCATTTTAATTTTCACAGTTTTTGTATTTTTGACATTTCACTGTAGTTTTGATTTCACTTTTGGACATACTTCCTACTCAAACAATGTTAAAGTACTATTTCATTGTGTTTTTCCACATTTTTGTGCTATCAGCAAGATACGTGAAAATAAGAACACAGCAAAATTAAAGCAATTCACAGCCAGACATACATGTATAAATGTGACACCACCACTGCTTTCAATGACTTGCCCCGGGGCATAAATATACATGTATCAAGAACCATTTAAGAAAGTCCTGTTCTCTGCATAGCCTGTGTGAATATGAAACTTTCAAGGTCAAGGTCAGGTCATGCCCACTGCAGTGTTGGAACATGGTCTTACAGCACGTTGACTGCTAAGGTCAATTTTACGCCCACTCCAGTCCTGAAAACAGGTCTTTACAGCATTTGCAGGGTAAATGAATGGAACAAATTTATGCAAAACAGGAAGCGGTGTACTCCTCGAAGACAAGTAGCCTGTTTGCTGGTGTATTGAGTAACACCAAAAAGATCTAATTATGTTGTAAATAATGTCTTAATTGATTGCTACATGTATATGAACAATATCCACTTTATTTATACTGTTACCATGTTACATTGTATCAAAGGAACTCCCTTATCCTGTCTCCTGGTTAGATGGCACTATTGATACAATGAGGTACACAATGTATCGTCATATACACCCACACATACATGTAATCAACTTTGTTCTAAATACTGAACTGAGACAAACAGTTGCTATCTGACATAAATATCTGGGTATTATCGAGGCCCCAAATGTGTTCTGCAATTTTTTTCATGCCGCAGGGCTAAAAAAATCTCATGCCCAGACACTCAGGGCAACCAAAAAATCTTGCCAGGCAACCACTTTATTCAATTCATTACCATGTATACATATTGTGGTCATTACCCTGTAAAAAGCATAGGGCTACCAGCTTCTTAAAAAAATTGTCAAGCCCGGTATGACACTGATTATGGTCTAACTTTGAAAATGTACTCTTGAATACATTATGGTAAAATTAAACTTCAACAAAATTCACATGTGGCTTTCTGTCAATGTCATACAGTGAGAGGGATGAGTGCAGAATGCTGAGTGGACATACAGATACCTGGTCTGCATGATGACCAGGTATTGCATGACATTTTGACTTTGTAGGACAAACGTTAGCTCCCTAGCACATGGTCTGTCATTACAAACAAATAATCTAGACATTTGTGTAACAAAAAACATAGTCACAAAGCCCATGTGGTCTTTCCCAGCAACGGATCTAGATAACAGGTACCACTGTACATGTGTTCCACTCCAGGACTCTCTCATGGTGGTAATCAAACTAATACAAGCTATACTGTACCAGTACTTGCTGTATGCAACCACTGCCATGAGCAGCCACATTGCTTTTTGCAGTTACTAGGCTCAGACATAAGAGTAAATTTCTTTGTAAAATTTACCCGTAGTGACAGGTCACCTGCTGTATGTGGCCACTTTCACTTGGCAGAAGGGGTGGCCAGATACAGCAGGTTCCATTGTACAGTGAAACCTGGCTTGAAAGACCACATACAGGGAATTATCACATTGTGGTCTCTTAACTTCAGTACATTCCATACCAGTCCATGATTTTTTCGTGTATTTAATGTACCTAGATTTAAGACATATTTAAATTCTTCATGAAAAGAGCTTTCATTCAAGTACCAACATGCCTATAGTCTTAAGTCAGTGGTTCTGGCACTGCCTGGCAAGTCATGTTGCAGCTGCTGCAGCATGACTTACCAGGCAGTGCCAGAACCACTGACCAGGGCCTGTGACCACAGTATGGAATGAGTTCAAACAGGTTGTCTTTCATTGGAGGTATAACATGAAAATACAAAGCACAAAATCTTTAAAAAAGTGGTCTTTCAAGGCAGGTAATCTCTCATTGGAGTGGCCTCTAAAGACAGGGACCACTGTAGTGATAAAATTGTTGCATTGGTCACTGGGTTTTGGATTACTTGTACATCAGTGTCCTCATACTCAAGGTCCTATCAGGGCAGTACAGCCTTGATTACCAGGCAATGTAACAACCACTGACCTAGTGACCTGACCATGCTGACGCCTTCAGATTAAATTTATGTGGGTGGAAGTCATCAGTCTGTCAAGTCCTGACATGTCTCTTTATCCACAGCAAAGACCAACCTGCTGTGTTTTCCTCTTACTAAAGGCACAAAGGCTGTCCACCTTACCTTTTTTTTTAAACCACATTTCATCCTGTGTCATCAAAGTGTGCTAATTCAGTTTGTGCTAATTCAGTTACATTCATCCCTGACTCAAATTTGTCAACAAGAGGCCCATGGGCCTAATGCTCTGCTGAT
Organism: Hermodice carunculata; assembly: GCA_964020975.1. NCBI lineage: Eukaryota > Metazoa > Annelida > Polychaeta > Eunicida > Amphinomidae > Hermodice > Hermodice carunculata. Next base: position 79,897,984 of record OZ026618.1, read on the forward strand.
GTATACTATGATTTGCTTCATTTCCATGTGTTTACATTTTCATGTTTTTGTATTTTTGACATTTCACAGTAGTTTTAATGTCACTATTTTGGACACAATTCCTGTTAAAACAATGCTGAAATCCTATTTCACTGTGCTTTTGTTTTCACTGTTTTGTGCCATCAGTGAAATTACAACAATTTACAGTACAATGTAATCCATCAGCAAAAATTCATTAACTGAAATGCAATCCATCCATGACCCTGAGAAATTAGTCAAGGTCATTCATATGATGCAATAACAAACTTCTACAGGAACACATTTGTAGTACATCTGGTAGCATCCCCTTATTCCTTATTGATATATTGAATATAGTGTCCTTTTGTTAAAAAATAGCTTATGGTCACAAAACAAATTACAAAATTTCATCATTGCCCCAATACATATTTGGTGTAAGTTTTGAAGTTCCATGGGCATCATAATAAAATCATTTTCTGATATGCACTTCCTGCATGACCTTGAGAAAGTAGGTCAAGATCATCCATATTTTGCAATATCAAACTTCTATATATGGTGCACAAAATTGTGGTACATTTGGTATTGTTAGCCTTCTTATTTCTCACTAATATAAAATTTAGTGTCTTTGACTATGTTCTTAATGACCTTGAAAAATAGGTCAAGGTCATCCAAAATTTTATAAATTTGATGGTTGGCCAAACTCATACTTGGTGTAAATTTAGAAGTTCCATCTCGATTTAAAATCAAAATGATGAGTTTAATGTACTTTTAATACCTATGATGCTAGTTCCACCTAATACTATCAGTGGTGGCACCAAAACTCCACGTGTCATGAATACACTTTTGTCTGTATATAATATTCCTGTATTGGTATATTGATACACGTGCAGAAGTTCAGATGTACAGCTGTAACTTACATCTACAGTAATGACCATAACAAAATAATCATTTACCGAAATGTATTCCCTCCGTGACCTTGAGAAAGTGGGTCAAGATCATCCATATTAAGCATTATGACCCAATACACATCTGTGGCACATTTGGTATCATAAGTCTTACTCTGTATCAACAGCTTGATCTTAATACATTTTCAACACAGTTTGGTTCAGGTCCTTTGTGATATTGCAGGTGACACCACCAAATTTCAACACGCATTCATCTTTTAGCCTGATTGACATTTCTGCCACACTTTGTGATGATTAATTAAAAACTGTTTGAAAATTAGCATTTTCACATCTTGGTCTATATGATATGAAATTGTATATAGGTGTCACCACTAATACTCATCAAACTGGGCCTACATCTTGATACACTTGATAAGTCCTGAAAGTTCTATAGAACTAACTTGAAAATTGTGGTCTGTATCATGTCCACAAGCAAAAGTTTATGGATTGACAGATAGACATGTGAGTGACTGCACAAGCTCTGCAACCTATGCTCAGCAGAGCTAAAAACACAACTAGGACAGTTGTTGCAGACATGCAGACTGGATACCCTGCTCACCCCCCATACCCCAATTTGCACACATATCAGTTCTGTGAGCTGGAGACTGAGGTCAAGGTCACCAAAATGTAAGGACATCAAGAAAGAGTGTCAAAGTACAACTAAGGTAAATTGGGGTTCAACAGAGCCTGGGCATCATGAAATATTTTGCTGTCAAGGATTTTGCCACAGTCAACCAAGCTGAAAAGAGTACAGTGAAATCTCCACTGAAAGACAAACCCCTACGGATGATCAAATTGAGGCCTCTCGAGACAGGTGGTCTCATATAGGAGGTATAAATAACTACGAAAAACACTAAACACAAGATCCTGGACAGGTGGCCTTTCAAGCCAGGGAACACTGTATACCCTCTCCCACCCTCCAAACTTTGTTTGCAGGGGGAGGGGTATAATAAAATTCTTGATAACATCCAATTTACCACCTTTTCACTTTCAAATCGGGGGGGAGGAGAGGAGGAGGGGGAATCCCTGAGTCTGGGTCAGCTGCCTTTATCTGTGCATTGCACCCAAGGCATACCATAGAAAGCTCATAAAGAGTGTTCGTGGAACTTGTTGACCATGTCTTGAAGAAGTTCTAGGGTCAAGTAACTGGGTTTTCTTTTTTCTTGGCTTTGCCATCATTTCTTCACATAACTTGATACATTGTATAAAAACATATCTTGTTGAAATAAAATGGAGAAACAGTTAAGAGCCTTGTATTCCAATCACTGCAACTAAAATGATCTGACTGCTACAGTCCTTTGTATTGTGGCATGCTCTATCTAAACTGGAAGTTGTGTGTCCCAATAGTAATATGTGTAATTGAAAGTGGATTGTCAGGGAGAAAGAAATATGATCATATGAGTGTGGGAAAATAAAAGTGCCAAAGCTTAATGTCTCAACTGAACGACACAGAGAAACATTGGAAACAGTTTCACAGTTGGTTGTATGTTTATTGATATAACGCACCATCCCATGACCATTAGATACACTAAATTACATCTATTTTGTTTTCACCAGAGACAAGTACATGTAGGCATGCAATTTTTATTTGTGTAAAAATTAAATCACTGTGTAAAGAAACTTCAACTTTTGTATAGCTACAGTACCTACAGTGAAGTTTACATATCCTAATTGAAAAGTTGTTGGAAATTTTGCAAATTTGGGCCATCAAAAAAATTCAATTTCATCGGGTTTCCAGCACTCCAAATTATTCCACATACAAATCTATGTATTGACATAAATGTTGGTACTAAGGGTACAGTATGTTTGTTGGGACTGTGTATATAATGGGCACAATATGCCAGTTGTATTTTCTTTATGTTAATTATAGGAACTTAGGAACGTCAAAGTGAATATTTTCAAAAGTGTTATACCTAGAAGTATCAATTTAACCTCAATTCATAGGTTTGTCTTTTTGGCGCATCTAACAAAATGAAAATGATAGTTGCTGAAATTTAATTCATGTTGGTGACATCCCCTTAAAACTTGCACCTAGAACAGTACTGTGCATTTTGTATAAAATATTTAATTCCATGTGGGATCCTCAGCCCACTGACAAATAGTAAAATTAATGGAGCAGATACTGACTAGAATCTGCCCAAACAATGTGTTTAATAATTGGTTCACAGATGTCCCATAGTTATCAAGTGGCCCCCTGAACAGGATAAATGACTCCCCTTATTTAAGGGAATTAAATCCACAGCAATAAATACAGCACTGTAAGGGAAATGATAAAGGCTATAGCAATAAATACAGTAAAACCTGTGTTAAGTGGGTACCCTTGGGACCGGGCAAAAGTGCTTACAAAGACAGCTGACCACTTAGCAGAGGGTCAGCCCGCTGGGCCATATAGTTAAGTACAAGTACAAGTATATGTACGCAATACTCTGTAGGGGGCTGTACAGGGCATTCATTTAGAACAGATTAAAAACAATATCCTTGACATACTTCCTTTTATTAAGTAATTTCCAAGCTAAATAACAACTACTGATTGAAAAAAATATGCGTTAGAAACATTAATATCAGTGTTAAATGTCCCTCGAAAAAGTCTGTGATTACATGTATGTCCTTGTAATAAACAGTCTTTGCACTGTGTTTGCAGGCACTTGCAGAAGCATATCATGATCAGCCCTGCTGAGTCAGCTCACCACTTTATATAATCAGCTGTTTTACTTTGTCTTTGTGTGGTTTTCCTTGCTTCAACCAGGATTTTGTCCATTGATGCCTCAAATTTAACTGATTCCTTACACTTTTTTGAGTCATGACAGGTCTCTATGCATGTTTTAGTACATGTACAGTGTGCTTCCTTGTACATGTACAGTCTTTGCAATGTATTTGTAGGCACTTTCAGATGCATATAAGCCCTGATAAACAGGTTTAAAAGGGATTAGTAGAGCAACATAAATGCTAATAAAACACATGCTCTGTGCCTTTGCATTCTCCTGTTGGTGAGAAAAACTGCAGTTTGGCATATTATTGGGAGATATTTGAAGGATAAACAAAAAGAAAAAAATTGATTATGGTGCCCACTTAAGCAAATAAAGGTATACAAAATGCCCCTTCAGGGTGCCCACTGTCCACGTAAGACAATTTCCCACTTAGCATAGGGTTCATTAACATAGGATCTAATGGGGGGAAAAAAACTAGGACCAGGCTAAAGTGCAAACTAAATACAGGTGCAACTCAGACAGGTTTTACTGCAGTTTTAATAGGGCATTCACAGCTTGAGTCCATCGAGATAGAGTAGCTATACCAGGAATGCTATATGGTTTAGATGTTATTGCAGTAAATGAGGGGGATACCCAGGGTATGCAGAAAGCTCGGAATGAAATAAGAGGAAAATGGACTCTGAGAGCACCACCTTGTGCAGCAACAGAACCAATCTTTGTGAAGTTAGGATGGCATCGCATAGTCAGAATAGCCAAAGCAAAGTTGAGCTACTGGGGATATTTTACAATCAGTAAGTGAGGACAGGTGGTGCACGAAAATATATAATGAAGCTATTACAGAACAGACAAGACTGCTCAATGACATAAATAAGTTAGCAAAATGGTATGAATTGAAAGGTTATGAATATGATGAGATTTCCGTTTGGAAAACCTACATGTATAGGGCAGGTTGTGACAAAAGAATGAATTAAAAAAAAAAAAAAGACTGGGAAAAAGGAGTTAGGGAAAAGGTACACTCAAGGCATATAAGGTTTTTGAAAAGCCGAAAAAAATTACATGCTGAGAAACAGGGAAGGGATCCAAACTTTTGTTTCAGAGTAGGGCAGCACTTACCGTAACCAATTAAAAACCGAGAAGACAGAAATGGACTGTAGGTATTAATGGTAAGTGTTGAGTTTGTCCCCAGGAGGCAGATGAGATGATAGACCATCTGTTGGTATGGTGTGATGCATATAGAAAGACGATGGAAAATAAGTTTAAGAAATGGCAGAAAGAGCATCATAACTGTGAGGGCTTAGAGATGTTTGATGCTTAGGAGAAAAAGAGCGTGTGGCATGGATTGTAGGTTTGACAAGGGGTTTACCAGGAGAAAAGAAAGCAGTCATAAATGCACAGGACTTTCTGGTAGGGAGCTGGGAGGAAAAAAAATGTTAGAATTCTAAGGGAACAGAGTTAAGGGAATGATAAAAGCTACAGAACAGATGTAACTGGAGCAACAGGTTTGGGGGAAGGAAAGGGAAAGTTGGTAGCCCTTATCAGGGCTCCCAGGACTGTGTGCACAGGATATGACAATAGCCCAGACCTTACAGGTGGGAATAGGGTCACAGGGGGAGTGCTTTAAAAGGTGAAAGTACGGGCAAAGACTGTTTGGGGATATAAATGGGACCAGGGGCCTACTAACACAGTGGAAGGACACATAATGGACTGCTTCGGTTCTGGTCTTGGGGAACATGGCAGCAGGAATGGAGATATCAGGGCACTCCATGGTTACCCAAGCCTCATTCTCATTGTGAGGTGTTTTTTTTTATTTTTATTTTTTTTTGGGGGGGGGGGGGCACCTGTATCATGCATGATACTGGATGACAGCAAATAAGCAGAGTGTCATAGGGTTATTACAATCCATGTTAGCTGATTCCTTGCTATAAGTGCACACAAGGAATAGAGCACAATGCTATCTATACCCTAGTTGGCTGATGAAGTAATTGGGGCCAAGCTTACTTTTTTTTTTCTTTTTAAGGAAAGTTAATCCTTTTCTGGTTAAAACAAAACTGACTCAATAGCTTTCCTTGGCACAGGTTGGGTGCAACGCATGAGTCCCCATCTAATCACATTGACCATAATGTAATCTCTCTTCCATTTCAATATTTTAACATCAGGAAAACAATTGAAATTTTTCTCACCTCAACAGAAAAAAAAAATGGTTACACTTGTGTTATGCACCAGATGAGAATGTGTGTTGTTTGGAACTAATCCTCAACTAGCACAGCACCATTTAGGGTTTCCTGAAAAGGAACAACTGTGAATCTTACATGACAGCAATGCCACCATCATTTTAAGCAGGGATTTTGAAGCAAGCACATGTCTTTTTGTTTCTGTGCAGTACAATTAATGTTCTTATTTGGTCATGACCTAATTACAAAAAAAAAAAAAAATCTGAAAACTCTTTTTTGTCCTGGTTCACTCACAGGTATTTACATGCAAGTAAGAATAGATGAAATATTTAATTGTTTCATCTGGTTCTGGTGTACTTGTGAATCCCCTACCAAGAGTAAAAGGAATGCATGAACCGATTTGGTCCAAGACCACTTGGGAACATCTCATGTCATGACTGAATAAATGTAAGAACCATGCAAGATTCTTTTTCTCACATACTTTTGAATGCACTTTGACAGCACAAAATAACTCTGAAGCAAGGAGTTCTCAACTTTGGCTGCCACTTTTATGGAGGGTATTACTTCAAACATGTATGCATGTTCACATGCATAGACAGTTTATACCTGCATTGGTGCAACATTGTGTGCTATTCACAGATTTTTATAAATGGAATTTGACTGTGGTCATGTAAGAACTACACTTTTACTGTTAAAAGTAATCGCTTAGATGCAAATTTAAGACATAATTTAAGAAAAAAAAAAAAAATCTCATCAGGCTCTGCCTTGTTTCATGTAAGAATACTTCATGATATGTGTAATGCTTAGTCACTTAGTCCTGTTGGCTGGACCAACCAGGAATATCCAAGCATTTGTAAGTATCAAAAAAAAAAATAAAAATAAAAAAAAAAAAAATGGCAGTTTAAACCTTTTTACATGGACTATGGATGAATTACTCTGTTTTTACGCAATCATGGTTGCCGCCTGCTCAAGTGATTACTTGGTTGATTGCCTATGCTTATCATTAGATAAAGATGCTCTTTGCCTGGTCAGCTCTGCCAGTCTCATTGAGTGAGCGAGATCCTGCGCGACAATTGGTTTGTTGACAGTGTACATGTAAGATAGGTGATCACTCATGTAATGCATCTTTTAAAACCAAACTCTTCAATTTCATTGCTAGCACCCACCTGTGATGCTTACATCATTCTAAATGTGATTTCATATTCAAACATTTAAATAAATGTACCTTTAATGGGTAGTAATGACACACAAGAAAATTAACGTTACCAAATTATATCTTTTTGCTTTTTTTATGCAAAACAAAAAACCAAGGTACAAAATTCAGTAACCCAGGTGTTCTAATTTATGAATTTCAATGAACAAACACCAATCAACAATGCATTTCACCATGAAAATGTTGAAACTGAAATTTCGTGGGTAACTGAAAGCCTCAAAACAAATAGCAAAATAGTCAACTAAAAGCATCGATGAAAGCTAGACCCAGTGACACCAAAGTTGGCAACCATGAATGTCATCAGTTGACCTGTGGTGAGCGGATTACGATGAAACAAACACCAATGCACAATGTTTTTTGCCATGAAAATGTTGAAACTGAAATTTTGGGGGTAACTGAAAGCCTCAAAACAAATGGCAACCATGAATGTACATCAGTAGACCTGAGGTGAGCGGATTACACCACATGGGACCAGTGCTGTCACTTGAAAGTTTTCTCACCTCATTAACTGCTAACGGGATTAACGCTCATAGTCCTGTCTACAACATGTCCCTGGACGAAGCTAGAACTCACAGCTAAAAAATATGCTGATGTGCCATCCATTGGCAAGGTATAGCATGTACATTGGACTACATCAATCTGTACAGATTGTCATTTGGGTGCACTGCTTGGGAATCTCCAGATGGTGATCTGGTGATTTTGGGATTTTTTCCAAACATAACAGTAAGCAAATTTTCAACTGACGCAGGACACCTACATGTACCTTGTTGGCTGTTGTTTAGAATCCACCACACTTTTACCATAATATGAATATGGTATACTGCACACTAGGAATGTATGAGTGAACTAAAAAATACCCCTGCAATCGATGTTTCTTCATACATTTAGTGATATTAAACCAGAAGGCATGTAAGTATGTCCATTTTGTATGGTGGGGTACAGTGGTCAGTAAGTGCCATGTTGCTATAGAAGGATTTCTGGTTCTCACTAGATGGCACTCCTCACAATACCTAGCCACTCAAGCATTCAAGTGGGACATGAATGCCACTGATCACCAGCAGGCCTCGCTAACTCAGGCGGTAAGAGAGAAGGGAAAGGATTGTACATGTGGGTTCGAATCCCACACAGGGTAGCCAAAGAGGAAGCCTGGAAGGGGGTGTGGGGGGAACCCCCACATAAGCAAAGGGGGTGTGGGGGACCCTACCAATGAAACCTACTGTTTTTGCCAGTGTCTTTACCAACTAAATGAGGTGGTGGATTCTAAACAACCTCCCACTTGTCACCCAAGGCCAAGTCAGGGTGCTATCCCTATGTATTATTTTTACCTTGGCTTGCAGCAAATAAATTCAAATCCACACACAACATTGCCTTGGTAGACAGACCAATACCGCCACATACTGTGTATTTCTATTGACGGCATATTTGCGGATTTGAGCGCGGCCTTGTTTCTTTCGCCCTCAGTGGGACCGCAGTGAGAAGGATCTGTCCACGCAGGCAACACACAACACAACCAGAGTCCAGACCCAAATTTCCAGTGTTCCCAGCAAACCAGACCCAGTATGGTCCCAGTAAAAATACCCTCCTCTGTACATGATGTTCCAGAACTATGCTAATGTTTGGATTGTAGGTCAGCTTCCAATTCTGTCCATACAAAATTTGGATGGAACAATTTCAAAAGCCCTTAGTAAGGGCTTTTGAAAGAGTCTAGTAGTACCAACTGACCTCTGACTCTGTTGCTGACACGAACTAATTTTGTCAAAAAAAAAAGTCAGCTGCGAATCAAAAGTCGGGCGTGCCTCAGCTTAAATTGAGAATTTTAAATCACTCTGTCCGCCGTACAGTAGGGTTTTTTCCTTACCACTGAAATAATTGGTCCATTTCCAAAGCGTCCCTTCCATATTTAACATTGAGACGGCGCATCGAGAACACCCCGATTTCAGCTGGTCTATCTATCAACAAGATTGGTCTGGTCTTGGCGCTTTGATATGCTTCATCATAGGTTGACAGGTACTTTCAAATCCTGGAAAAACATTAACCAAGGTCCACACTTGGTATACTGAGTCTGGGAGCGATATACACAGGTTACATTTTCTGTAAATCACCAAAAGTGGTAAAAATTCTTGTAAACACGGTCTTCCTTGCAACGCTACAACTTCCGGTTTGCCTCCCTTTCGTTCGTCCTTGACCAGGTGTTCGTTTCAGCCAATGAAAATATGCCATATTTTGACTTCGTTTACTTCCGGATCAAACAGGGTCACTCCCATTGGGTTTAAATGCCACGTTGATTTGTTTCCCCACTTCACTCTCTCATATTGTCAGACGCTGGTCGATCGCCGTTGTCAACACGACCATAATGTTTCGCTTCATGCTAGAATCATCGATTTTCATCATCGTTGTTCTGTGCGCACAAGCAGACGATAAGAACTTACCGAAGCTTCAAATCAAAACTGTAGCCCAACACTCAAAGTGTTCTCGGAGAACCAAGAATGGGGACCTCGTTAGCATGCACTACACCGGCACACTGGAAAAGGATGGCTCCAAATTTGATTCCAGGTAAATAGTACACATAACAGTGGGCCTTCTTTCGAAATATTTACATTTTAAAAACTATACTTTAAAATACTGGTCTAATAAAGCAGTTCCCCTCTTTCATTCGAACGCTGCAGCAGGAGCAGGGTTGTTGGAGAGGACTTGCAGGGGGATACGTGAATTTTGAATTTTTTTCCTTTACTTTTTTATGTTAAGAAATTATACTAGAAATAGTCCATTATGATTCTCCGTGGCCAGACCTCCACATGGAAATATGGTAAGAATAACTGTCAGATTTAAGGTGCTCTGACAACATCATGTTTTATACAATTTAGTTGAATCTGCATGAAAATGTTTTAATACATTATATATTTTGGAACTTCTCATATTATATAATCCCATATGTTAAGAAAGACTTTAGTTATATTTCTATCTCAAGCTCAGTGAAAATGGCTTCGAGCCAATCCCCCCCCCACACACACACACACATTCTTAATTGCATCTCAGTGAAAATCACTTTGGGCTAATAGAAATGCCCCCACCCCCTCAATTCCTTATCGCAGAGCATCTTGAAGAAGGATCATGAGCACAATGCAATTTTGAAAAGCATTCATTTGACTCTTTCAGACAACTTTTGGTAAGATGTACTATTTTTATAATGATTTCAAGATCCAGTGCAATATTTTGGTGTAGCTCTGGATCTTCAGTTTGTAATTTTTGCCATACCCACCAGATGGCGGGTTCAAGCAAAAAAGTTATTCGATATCGATGTTCAGGTAAATTGTGATAAGAAACTGTTTATTTTGAGCAGTGTTTCAACACGCAAAACAAAGCCATATGTTATCAAATCAACTGAATCTGAATAGTTCACTTTCCATGCCACAGAAGAGGCAACATATCAGTGAGGTATAATGAATAAGGCCTAATAATGTACAATGTACAAACTCCATCTGATTCTTATACTGAGATGTACAGGCCTCTGCTGCAAGGTTGGGTAAATAATTCCAGCCCAGGATAGTGTGTTAGAGAATTACACTTCAAGTGAGTATTATTTTGGTTTCAATGAGGACAAGTGCAAAGTACTACATGTTGGAAAGCAAAATCAGAACTATAATTATGAAATGAATAATCACACCCTTAAAAATGTAACACAGCAGAAGGATCTGGGTATCCTAGTAACCGATTCCTTGTCTTTTTCTAAATATAAAGGAAAAGCAGCCTCTAAATCCAATAGCATATTAAGACTGATTAAACATACTTTTTCATATTTCTCAAAGGATTCTCTACAAGCATTGTATAAATCTTATGTAAGACCACATTTGGAGTTTTGCGTGCAGGCTTGGTCTCCTTTCCTGAAAAAGGACAAGGTTATTTTAGAGAAGGTTCAAAGAAGAGCCACTAAGTTGATTCCTGGCATCGCAAACTTGAGTTATGAAGAGAGGTTAAGAGAGTTAAAGTTAACTACCCTGGAAGACCGTAGAACTAGAGGAGACTTAATAGAAGTATATAAAATTTTAAATCACCTTGAATCAGTGAATTTTAACACTTTTTTTACCAGAAGGGAGTATCAGGGTTTAAGAGGACATTCCCTCATGCTTGAAATCAAAAGGTGTAAAAACAATTTAAGAAAATACTTTTTCAGTAACAGGGTGATTTGTATGTGGAACAACCTACCTGATCATATTGCTTCTGCACATAGTGTAAACTGTTTCAAAAATCATTACGATAGATACTATTATGGATTTTGATATATTATTGTTAACCTGCTCAGCCACATCACTGATTTCTATCTTGTTTATGTACTCAAGATGTGTGCTTTATGTATATATTTCATGTACATTTTCCTTCACACAATAAATGATTGATTGATAATAAGAGGCTCTTGGCTAATTAAAAGTTATATTATGAGAACTATCGAGAATAGAACCATTTAAGGATAAGTCCACCTTATCAGGATGTACTTTAGATAATTTTTCCAAGTTTTGTACAAAAGTATCAACTGTTGTTCACAGTGCCTCTCTCTGAAAGAACTTCACATAGGATCTTTTGAAAGTTTTGTGATACTAACAACACCTGGTGATGTGTCCATCAAGCTGCTTTATTTTGGCTTGCAAATGGTCAGTAGTGCCACTGTCATGCTTAATGGGAGTGTCCCTTATCATATCATCAATTGGTTACCCTTCAAGGTCAAATCAAGTCATTTTATTTTAAATCTTTTTTCTTTGTATGGAAATATTAGCTTCTAGAAAGCTATTTTTGATGACCAAGTAAAGTACATCAGAAGAAATTCTTGGTAAATCTTGCTTGTCCTATATGTGTACTCTTTGTTGCCATAAACATGATGAACCTTGTTACAAAGATGTATTTACGGTAAAAAAGGAAAAGAACGTGCTATGCCACATAGCAAATTTTAATGGCATGACCATGTTTAGGTATTGTTAGTGTATGCTTGTAGTGAGTGTCCATCATCTGCTTACTCATTAAGTACTTGTTTCACACAAGTCCATCCCTCTGCTGCATGTGCATTGCAGGCAAGCCTTCATTGGTTCTTGCCTGCCAGGCAGGTCCTGATTGGCCCTTCATCAGACATTATCTGAGACTGGGAATTAAAAATTGTATTGGTCATTCCAGTTAAAGTTCTCTTCAGAGACAGTCACTGCTTCCATTTTTTTTTCAAGACCATCTCATCTACAAGCTGTTAGAGAACCTTCCCTCCTCCACCCCTCTTTTGCCTCTTGCAAACTTACACGTTTGCTTCTGTGAAAAGGAGCAGGATGGAGGCACCTTTGCAGATTGGCTCCTTTTGCTGAGCTGCCAGTCATCTCTTGGTTCCCTGGTGCAGTGCACTGGCACTTGAGTGGTAGCAGCACAGATAAGGGGACCAGCACACAAGTCGCAGCTCACACCTTGTCTATGTGTAAATAAGGGACAGTCAGTGGGCTGTTACCCACTGGCTGATACATCCATAAAGAATCATATTTGTCATGAATCTGCAAACTAGCTGGCTAGGAACTCAAGAGCTAGGAAGCATAAACTGGTATGTCCCATAAATATACATATATATATATATATATATATATATATATATATATATATATATATATATATATATATATATATATATATACATTTTAGCACCATAAATCACATCAATGGTGGGTGCACACAGTCCCAGGTACACGTAATAGATACATGTACATGTATGTATTTTGACAAAACAGTGATGGTCACATTGCTATGTTAGCGCTAGCAGTAGCCACAATAGCCAAATGCTACTAAAACTTCAAAATGGCTATTAAAAATAGCAAATGGCTACTAAAATTTCCCCCAAAATCTGTATTTTCATGCAGAAATTTAACAGATTTTAATTCTGTGTAGCTCTTTCCTTAAAAAATTGAAATTTTGGCTACTAATTTTAAAATCCTAGCATTGCCATCATTTTTTTTTTTTAAATACTGTTTTCAAAGATATCGTCAACAGATTTCAGACTGTAGAAATACATCTCTGTATCTTTGCGTAAGTTCATGATACATGTGTAAGTTATAAATTTGACAGCATTGTGTACATGAGAAAGTTTTTCACGAAGGGTTTTTAACAAAATAAAAATTGTCAGTCAATTTAAAATTGACTGACAGTTTTTATTTTTTATAAATGTAAAGTAGCAATGTACATGTGTATTCAAGTAACCAGAAAATTGGTTAGCAAAATTGCCATGCCAGAAGTACAAAAGTACAGCCTCATGTTTTATCATCATGAGCAAGCTTTTTTAGTGTGACATTGCCATGCTAGTCTGGGAAAACAGGATTTTAAGACTTTGAAGATGCACAGTATTGCGGACATTAATACACAAACTCACAAAAAGCTGTCAAGGAGACCTTGTGCACCTGAGTGATCTTGCCATGCTTACATGCACTTACACCAATGTAGCAAGTGGCATATTATGGTGAAAGCTGGACTGTACAGGGACATGCTACATGTAAAAATCATGTCCCTGTTTGGTGCCATTAATGCCCCATTGTAAGAATGTGAAAAAAAAAGGGGCGTCTAATTGGTAGGTTTTTCTTTCTGTCCGATGGATGCAAAAAGGCACCAAATTGAGAACATGCAAATACATATATGCCTGTACACAAATGCCCTTTACTTTCTTTAACAGTATGAACTTTTTACTGAGACAGCCATGCCCCATACAGAGACCACTGGTGCCAATAGCCAATTAGCCAAATGTTAGTACTTCAGTCATCTGGCTAACAAAATTGCACATGGCTGATTTATTTTAATATGAATTACATATACAGAGTTACATGTAGTTTGAATTTGGCTGTGACTACTGTTTTATTTCCTGATTGGGCTACAAATTTTGAAGGGCTAGATCTGTCCCTGCCATACATATGTACATGTATATGTGATCATCACTCTGCTTTGTCAGTGCATTGGATATTGTACAATTATTGACCATAAAAATCAGTATTGACTGAGGCAAAGCCATGGTCAATATTGTTTTTTTTTTTTTTTTCTTTAAAGCTCGCTAACCAAAGGTCACAAAGCTCATGCAATCACTCATATATGTCCACCCGTAAAGTTTTTGCTTGTGAGTGCGATACAGTCCACTGTTTTTAAGATTGCTCCATAGAACTTTTAGTACTTTAGTAGAAATTTACATCAAGTTCAATCCTCACCTCTTGCAGTTATACATGTAGGTCAAAATGTGAAAATCTTGTGACCACTCTGGCATTATTAATATTTGATAGATCATCTTGAAATGTAGTGTGATTATGCAGGTAAAAAAGTCTAAATTGCTTGTGAATGATACTAGTGGCAGCCCCTATAATTTGGCAAAAATTATGGGGCAAAATGTGTTTTATGATATAAAATTTCATCTCTCTAAAACTAATTGGATTAGCTTAGCCAAATTGATACATGGAGACCATATCCAGGGCTAGCATATTGTATAATATCGGTGACCTTGGTCTATTTTTGTGAGGTCACCAGGCCTCTGAAGTTGAAGGAGGTGATTTTATAATGGCATGATGTAGCTTGGAGATCAATGGCAAAAAGAAATGAGCCTCCAGATCAAAGTTTCTCGACATTGTACATAAAATCGTACTTGGTGACCTATATTTGGGGTCACATTGACCCAATAATTATGGACTTTAGTTCTTGCCGAAGTCTTTTGTTTTGGTTTAACTGGAAAAGGCACTAGGTATTACCTGATCTGAACAAACAGACCATGTATGGAAAGCTAGATGTGGGGTGCACATTTTGAAGTGTAACAATATTTTAATCCAAGTTGAAGGTCCAGGTCAAATGGCCAATTGGAATTAACAGGGGCTATCTTGTAATTGTTCTGCACCCCACGTTTTTTTAGTCATGTCCATATAACTTTTAGGACTTATTATCTGTTTGAAAATCTGTTGTGATGTTATTGTTGGTGGTGCCACCTGTTTGCAATTTAATGTTCAATGGAACATTGTGGGGTGTCACTGAATGGTGTTGCCGCTTGATTGGTTAATCTGGCTATAGTAATTACCCAAAGTGAAGGTAGTGACCTCTGCTACCAGACCAGGAGTTACTGTCATCAGGTGCTCAGCTGAATAGCATGAATATCCAACTGAAGTTTCACTGTTCATTACTGTCTTTTTTAGTCTTGGGTTGACAGGTCAGACTTAGTGGAATAGAGAAAGTATGTGCCATGTTGTGCTGTATGACATGTATGTGGCAGGCAATGTATGAACAGCACAACTGAGCATCATTACAGAGATTTTATTATTATACTATAGATTGTATTGTGTCAATACAAAAGTACATGCATATAAAGTAAAGCAAAATGGGAAGAAATGCAAATACAGACTCATACTCAAGTGAACAATATGCAAATAAAACTTGAATACTTGCATTGAGAGAATAATATTTTTTGATTAATGACACATTTGTGTAAAACATGCTGAGAAATGAAAAACTGAACAAACAACTGAAAAATAGTGTTTGTTAATGGGAAACCCTCTCATGTGAGCTAGTACTGTTCTTTAGCAACTAAATCTGTGAAGAATAAAATTTTGTTCTTTTTTAAAATTTTGATCTCGTCATTTTTTCCTCTGAATTTGTACACGTCAGATACTACTGTGTTTTCTGGGCTGTAGCTGCAAATATACTTGACATGCATTGGAGGTGGACTTTAAAAAATAAGAACCACTGCACATCTAGTAGTAACTCACTGTAGATCGCACAATATAAACAACATTGCAAGTTAATTGTGACTAGTCTCGATCAGTGATGTAATGCATTGACATCTAGACAAAATCAGATGTGCGCAAGCGCTGTTTGACTATACTTCATGCATGATGTAGAGTGGCTGCGACAAACGTAAACAAACATGGCACACCAGGTCAGCATTAAAAGTAGGCCTAGGGTATATTTTTTGCCACATCTGGATACCCAACTAGATATAGAATAAACAAAATCTTACATAGCTGGACAGTGAGTTACTATTTTTCTCACTTGGGATCGTTGTTGGTGTGGAAAATCACTTGTGACCCCAGGTCACTAATGATTTTCCATGCCAGCAATGATCTCTCGTGAGAGAAAATTGTAACTCGCTGTCAGCCTGGCAAAGATTCTCTGTTTGACAGACCCCTCCTGTGGATTACCAAATTGTGGTCTTTTAAGGAGGCATACATGTACATATGATGAGTAGTGTTGAGAAAAGTAACATGAAAAGATGGTCTTTTAAGACAGGTGGTCTGTAATCCCAGTGGTTTGACAAGAGCAGAAACATTGTACAGTGAAACCTGTCTATTGTGGACACCTCTGGAACTGGCAAAAAGTGTCCACAGTTGACAGGTGTCCACAATAGACTGGTGTTTGTAACAAGAAAATTGACCATTTGGTCATGGATATAACTGTCCACATTATACAGGTGTCCACATTATAGAGGTGTCCACAAGGACAGGTTTTACTGTACATGTACTGGTTAAATCTGCATCCAGCATTATTATCATTACCACACATTCACAGCAACTTTACCAGTGTTAAATTTTAAGACACACACACACACAAAAAAACATTAATGGTGAATATTGAGGTTTTTCACTGCTTTGCCCAGCAAGAGGTTTGATGCACAATTTGAAACAAGTGATGAGTCATATCTTTGTGGTTTAAAATTGTAACTTGTCCTGGTATAAAGTTTACATGTCTAGGCCAGTGCTAAGATTTTTAAATTAGCAGCCAAAATTCCAATCTTCTAGAAAAGACCTGCTCAGACTTGAAATCTGTTAAATTTTCTGCAAAGAAATAAAAGATAACAAAATAACATAAAGACCGGGGGAATTTTACTGGGTATTTGCTGCCTAAACAATAGAGATTGTCTTAAGGTCAAACCCTAGTTATACATGTATGTCACATTGCTGAAAATCATGCAATTACTACATCAGTAATATTCTGTGGCGGGAAGCACAGACAAATATATTTGACAGGCGGCAGTTCATGTTTGTATGGAAACAAGTCTGTGCATGTTTGTATCATTGTATGGTGGCAGCCAGTCTGTCAATGGTCAGACAAGGAAGAAACATTTATTTGGCTGAGTAGTGAAGGAGAACTCACACAGAATGGTTATAGCACACATTGCAGACTTTAACGAAACAGGGCAATGTCCGTGGGGTATCTTTGATAACTATCAGAGCATGATCATTACATATTACAAAAAGCGACATTTCATTCTCACAGTCATGGAGAATGATCACAGTGTTTACTCTTTCACTGACACATTTTGGACTGAGTCAACAGCTTTATTCAGCACACTTTGGGCACATTGTGTCCAAAGCAGCCCAGGAAAGCTGTTGACCTGGATTAATATACCTGTATTCTGTGTAATTTTAAGCATGCTGCTACTTGTACGAATGATGTTTTTACAAGAAACATGAATCTAGCAGCCTTATTATACCCCCCTTCCCCCCCCCCCCCCGGCAAGGAAGTGGGGGGGGGGGTCTACTGGTTTCACCATGTCCATCCATCTGTAGATTTAATCTTGTCCTGACTATCTCTCCTTCAATAGTGCTTCAATCTTCTTCACACTTTGTATGGTTATTCTCTGTCACCAAAGGTTGTGTCATGAAACAACATTGACCTCCAGATATATCGGTCAAGGTCACAGTAGGGCACCTACAAACATTCAAATGTACGTAAAGTGACTTTGGTTCATAATATAAAAATGTATACACACATACATGTACATACATACATGTACATACATACGACTGTGTTGTTACAACATAAAACACAATAAAATGTAATTCTATACAAGAAACATATAGGCTTAGAAGCTTAAACAAAAACATGATATTCCATTGTTCCATTACTGAATTTTTTTGTCTACCTGTACATTAAAGGAAATACAACGAAGATTTATCTTTGTTATATCTACAAAATTTATATACCTGTGTGGACAATGGGTGGATAAATGAATTCTGAAAAAGAAAAATGTAGAAAATGTGTTATAAGCTGGGGCTGACGGGCTGTCAATGGGTGGAAAAAATACAGTTAAGATTTCGCAGAAATGTGATCACATTCAAAGGTTGGCAGCAGAGTTAACAATACAGAATGGTAATTTTGAATGTCTTGACAAGTACAGGTTTCACTCCATACATGCTCTACACCTGTATCCCTTATACAGTTACTGGACAGTGAAACCTGTCTTGAAAGACCACCTCTAGGGATAACCAAATTGTGGTCTCTCAAGACAGGTGGTCTCATAGGAGGTATAAATAACAAGTAAAGTACTAAACAAGTAAGTTGAAAAGTGGTCTTCTAAGGCAGGTGGTCTCTCACTGAAGTGGTCTCTGAAGACAGGGACCAGTGTAGTTCTACATCAGTGCTGTCCAGCTGAAAATCTGTGTAGCAAAATTTTCTTTACTTGTAGCATTTTTTCCACTTATTTTTAAGAAAGTTTGTAGCAGTTTGGAAGAGCTTTGTAGCAAAATTTTGCTACAATGCTCTAGTTGGACAGCACTGTACATGCATTTAGCATTGTATGCACCACCTGTTCCAACTGCAATGAAGTCAATAAGCTTGATAAAACGTTGGTATCTTTCATATATTAAGATTTTAAATTCAGATTCAATGCATTGCATTCTTTAATATTTTCATTAAGTGATTAACTGCAGATAGTGAATTGGTGAAATTGTGCCACGTCATCTGCTGTCTCAATTTACATATGAATGCCACATTTTATTGATGACTGCACTCTTGTTCAATAAAGTTAACAAGCATGACCACTTCATCGTGTTAATACCCAGTTCTTACCATCTGTTGATCCATGTTTCGTTGCCCTTTAGTGAACTGTCAAAATTGTGCAATGTGTGAAGAATGCAAAGTAAACACATGGGTTTCCCTGGAATGCAGTGTACATTCAGTTTGATCCTTTTAGCATGAAAAATAGGTCAGCATAAACTTACAAGTCACACAGTCTGGTAGCTGTGACCACCAGATAAAAGATAAAAAAAGCTGAAATCTATACATCTATGACAGATCAATAGCAAAGTATAAAGTTACAACTTTGGAGCTTCAAAATTAATTCAGTGTGACCTAGGCACTTGTTCCACAATTAAACAATCACCTAAATTGACATACCAAATAAATTATTCAACCATCATGGTCAAAGATATTAAAAAACAATTTTTTTTATACAGTTTAATTTAAATAAAAGGACACAGAGACATCAAAAAATAATATGAAGGCCTATGTAAGATACCAACCAGAGAAAATACCTGAGTGGTGGTACAGGGTGTTCCTGCAATTGCCTTCTTTTAATGAATTTGAAACCGAATTCATTATAATAATTCACATGAGGGCAATTTTCAGTGGGCAAAGGGTCAATTACTTTATTAGGTGTCTAAAATTAAAAGCAAATTTTCGATTGAAGGTCCTTGTAAAACGAACTTTGTTTCAAGTTAGCATTTTAACATGTATTTACTTCAATTGCTATCGTGCCCATTGTAAAGGCACTGGTTTTGGATTGCACTGCAAGACCCACTGTAATTCTACTGGTTTTGGGTTGCACAGTAAATCATGCTCCAGCTGCCTTTGGAGCAGCTGAAGAATGACTTGTTAGATAATGCACAAACGCATGACCAGTTTGAAATGGTACACTTTGCCACATTGTTCAACATAATCTAAATTTTACGTATTAGCCTAATTTTTAAAAAGTTAAATGCTAAAACTTTGGGTTTTGGTTCATTGGATGTGGCCATGTCACAAACGTATAAAAGGAAGTTTGAATGGAACTAGTATCTATAAAAGATTTGAAGCTATGCAACATTTTAATTTTGTGTATTTGCATAAATTGAAAACCTACGACTTTGGTTTATGGTTCACTGGATGAGGCTTTGCCACTAACCCATAAAGTGAAGTATAAATGGCACCTCTATCTATAATAGTTTTGAAGATATTCAAGATTTATATTTTGCATGTTTACCTTATTTGCACAAATTTAAATCCTGCAACTTTGGTATATGGTGCCCTGGATGCGACTTGCCACAAACCTATAAATTGAAGTTGAAATGGCATGTCTTTGTATGATAGTTTTGGAGAAATTCAAATTTGAAATTTTTCAAAGCCCCTTATTAGCATAATTTTGAAATTCTACTTAACTTATACTGTCCATTATATTGGCAGATGTCACAAACCTATATATGCACATTGAAATTTTGAGTGTCTGCAATATTTTGAAAGATATGATGCTTTTAAACATCATGACTATTCCAAATGAGAGGCACAATTTGACAGGTTGGGTCAGTCTCCACAGCAAGTTTGGTGGTTTTTGGAAAAGTGCTTTGAGAAAATCTGCAGACCAGCTTGGTCATGAAGAAGAAAAAAAAAAAAAGAAAAAAGAAAGGAAGAGGGAGAGAAAGAAAAAAAGAAAGAGAAAGAAAATTCGAGTGTTTACTAATATAGTGAAACCTCTCAACAGTGAGCACCCTTGGGACCAGTGAAAAGTACCCATGCCTGAGAGGATCAGCCCTTCTGGGGAGAATGGATGAGTATGTGTGCATGTATATGTACATTATTCATACATGCATATATATATATATATATATATATATATATAGTATATGCAGATTATAATTCAAGGTGATGTGTATACATGCAATACAAAACTCTCTTTCTTCCTTTATTACATAAACAAATTTTAACAGCAGCTGTCAAGAAAGTGCATATACATGTACCTGTGAACCAGGACAAGCACTATACTGTCTCAGTATTGGCTATGAAGAACAGACTTCATCTCACTGGTTACAAGAAAACAAAGACATGAAAGTGTCCACTGAGATGACACAAATTCTACCCTCCTTGGATGGCAGACTCAGCTCTGTATTAAGTCTGTTTTTAACAGAGGGTACACTTAGGCTTGTTCTGCCTAGAAGTCTGGAGCCTGTGTTCCCTTGGGACTGATAATCTCAGCAGACTTGCATTGCCTCAGACAAGAACAGGCCAGCTAGGACACCAGTTTCAGTGATAATCTGACAGGTGTGTGCAGCTCTAGTGGAAACTATAGCCTGCCTGGTACATATGGCAGCGTGGAGTCGATCTGTTCTTGCATGAACAGAAAGAGATTATCTGTAGTTTATTAATATTCTCATTACACAGTTGCTGGGAGTCTCCTCCCCCCTCCCCCCCTTTTTTTTTTTTTTTTTTGCTGCAAGACCCAAACCTAGTATGCATGGATAGAAAGCTGCCTGTCAGACAGGTTCAAGCTAATTAATTATGAATGCAAAGTGGTTGTCTGGCACCATAGAGGTCAAGCAATAGGTCATTCAGCAATTGGTTCAAAGCCTGCATGTGGATTGGGGAGAAATTCAGTGAATTTAGCATACAGTAAAATTCCCCAAGTTTTGTTTGTATGCTATTGGATTTACCAGTTGTCTCAAACGTATATGTGTAAGTTAGAACTTTGTGTCTATCTGCAATAGTTTCGAAGATATGGAGCTTTTTAAATTTTAATTGCCCTTAATTTGCATAATTTTAAACATCATGATTATTCCAACCCAGGTGCCTAATTTCACTGGTAGGTGAGTCACCATGGCAAGTTTGGTGATTGCCAGAATAATGGTGTCCGAAAAAAACTCCAGACAAATCTGGTCATAAAGAAGAAAGAAAGAAGGAAGGGGGAAAAAAAGAATTCTTTGAGAAACAAAATTTCTGGGTTTGCATCCAGACATAACTATTTCAGTGGGAGCCATGATATCCACTGCATTGGATCAGAAACCGCCTTGTGATGAGGGGTGTTAAAAAAAGAGAGCACTGACTTATAATGCACCATATGCTTTGAGCCATACATACAATGTGTGCAGTCAATGGGAATAAAACTGTTTAACATGTATGAGGGAAGATAAGACTTACATCTGTTTATTGTCATGAGAACTGTTTGTTTATATGCAATATTTAACTACATGAACAAGAACAGCTGCTCAGCAGATTTCTGTAATTTTGTCCAAAATATGATAATGTAAATGCCTGTATTTTATTTATAGAACCAGAGACCTTTTGTTGCAGCTCTCGGATGGAACCAATATTTTGTTTTTATGGAGAAGTATTCTCATATCTGAGGGGAAAAAAATGTTGTACAGTGTGATAATAAATGATAGCAATGCATGAAGTTGAATATGGAAAATTATCAATCATTGTAGCAGGGTTCGCACAGGTCCTTGAAGTGCTTGAAAGTACTTGAATCTGCTACATTCATTTCCAAGGCCTTGAAAATCCAGAGTTTTGGACAAAGGTCCTGGAAAAGTCCTAGAATTTTATTTTTAAGCATCACCCAATGCGGCAAGTTGCCAAGAAACATGAATACTTTCCACAAAATTTAGCATTTATGAACTTGAATCACATTAAGATGAAAACATTCTGCTGTCATTTTCCTGTGAAGTGGCTGGCAAATTCCATTTGTCAAAATGTAACACTGCAAATTACAAAGTATCTTTTTGTTTTTAGCCCCCTTTTAACCCATGTAGGTTTATTTATTTTATTTTTTTATTTATTTCTTATTTTACCAGGGTTACTGGCTCAGTGCCACAGCTCTGATCTCCCGCCAGGCCCTGGATGATACAATGGGTTGTTGAAAACATGAGGCATGATGAACATATAAATTACATAATAATACATAGATTATTAAAACAAGATAAAATATAAAACTCTCAATAAAAATGAAAGATACGTCGAAACACAAGTGGCGGACAGAGTCCAAAATAGGCAGAATAATACAAACAAAATTAGAGCATACATATAGTTGTGGGAGGGTAGCACCACGATTTAAATAAATTTATATTTGGAGCACTCCTTAACCGGTAAGGGAGGGAGTTCCATTTAGTGGCGCCCCTGTAGGATATCCTGCTCTTGCCGACATTGAGCTTACACCGGGGAACAAAGAGGGCATTGGTTGATGTGGACCTAGTTACACGAGGATTTACCTCAGAGCTATCTATAAATTTGGAAGAAATATAGCCTGGGAGTAGGTTGTTTACTGCTTTGAACATAAAGACATCAGTATGAAAATCTCGTCTTTTTTGGAGGGTAAGGGTTTTAGTGGTATTATGCAGATCCGAAACATGTGTACGTCTATGAGATTTTGTAACAATCCATAGGGCACGATTTTGTAAAATTTGGAGTTTCTGCTTTAGGCGGCAAGAGCAGGAGTCCCATACAATATCACAATAATCAAAATATGGTAGTATTAATGACTTATAAAACATCAGACAAGTCTTGGCAGATAGGAACTTCCTTGTCCTTCCCAGAGCAGATAACCGGCAATTTACCTTTTTACAAATGTAATCAATGTGCGCTGAGAAGGACAAGGAAGAGTCAAGCAATACACCCAAATATTTAAAAGTTGACACTTGCTCGATGATATCACCGTCGCAATGTATGTTGAGTGGGGGTACCTTTTTGAGCCGCTGAGGAGTGCCGAAAGTCATGACTTTGGTTTTCTTTGTATTTAAAGTTAGCTTATTTGCCTTGAACCAGTAGGATACGTTTTGCATCTCAGCATTAAGTGTATCTTCAATATGAGATGCATCTCTGTCAGCAAAATAAAGTGCTGTATCGTCAGCATAAAGAAAAATATCACAATGCATAACTGTATCCGACAGGTCATTGATATATAATATAAACAGCAGCGGACCTATAATAGAACCTTGAGGAACACCACAGGTGATAGTATTAGGTTCCCATAAAGCATCATTAATAAGAGTCCGCTGCTGTCTATCTGTTAAATATGAAGAGAACCACTTCAGTTCAAGACCTCCGACACCGTATCTCTCCATCTTCTCAATAAGAATTTGGTGGTCCACAGTGTCGAAGGCCTTCTTCAGGTCCAAGAATAAGATTCCACAGCACTTACCACCATCAATGTCCCGCTGCATAGTATCTATAAGATGCAACAGGGCAGTGCCGGTGGAATGCTGTTTACGAAAGCCCGATTGGTGGGAAGACAGTAAGTCATGCTCGGTCAGAAAAAGATCAAGTTGGTCATGAACAGTTCTCTCTAGAATCTTCAACGTGACCGGCAAAACAGAAATAGGTCTATAATTGTTGACATCAGATTTTGTGCCATCTTTATAAATTGGCGTAATACGTGCTGTCTTCCAATCTTCCGGTACATTTCCCACATAGAGAGAGAGGTTAAAGATATGTGCGAGAGGAACAGAGAATGTAGCAGCACCTGTCTTTAGGAGACGCGTACTAAGAGTATCAAGACCAGTGGCCTTGCCATTTGAAAGTTTAGAAAACTGAGAAGAAACAAATTGAGGGGAGACCGGGGAGAATTGGAAGACAGCAGTAGTTTTCTTAGGTATCGTTTGGCAACCAGCAAAAGGGATTCTTGTAGCTAAGGAGTCACCTATGTTGGCAAAAAAGTTGTTAAATATAGTTGCCATGTCTTTTAGGTCTGAGACCTTGTGATCGGCATCAATGAGTTTCGAGGGTCCTTTGGAGGCAGTGGTGGGAAAGATTTTCTTAATGGCCTTCCACATGTCTTTCGGATTCTTGTGATTTAACTCAATGGAATTATTCACAAAGTCTTTTTTTAACTGAGAAGCAAGGTTGTTGGTTGTATTTCTAAATTTCTTAAATTTGGCCCAGTCTGATGGCGATCCTGAGGTCTCAGCTTTTACTTTTAGGTAGTCGCAGTCGTTCCTGAATGATCTGAGTTCATCGGTAACCCAGGGTGGCTCATTATCTCGAATTTTGATGTTAACAAATGGTGCATGAGAGTCACAAATAGGTACAAAAAATAGGTTTGACAGTTCTCATCAAATTCGGCCTAACCAATTATGTGAGCCTTATTTACATGTAAAGCCTACTTTCAGGGACAAATACACTGTATCAAACATACAGGTAACAAAGTACATCACCTTCCTAGAAAAGAAACTGGGGCATTCTTGTGAAAAATGTGCATAGGGATAGGTACATCTTCAGGTCTAATTTTACCCCTATGTAGTTGCAGCAATTTTATAGACTAGATAGTGTCAATTTCAGGACTACAACCCATACTGGCTGTAGGCCTACATAAGTCACAGTAAACTCATAAAATAATCCATATTGAATTTATCTTTAAAAAAGACTTTCAGTTATATGATCCATATATAGGCTTCTTTGTAAGTTTGTGGAAAGTCTATTGCTTATTTCAAAAACTGAGTCTGATTCGTACATGGTTGGAATAAATGATAAATGTGGATTAAGATGCATTGTTCTTATTAGTAGAGGGTTGAAAAGTGATGATTTAGACAATTTGTCTGTTGTGTTCTGTTGCTGGATCTGGTCCTTATAAACTTGATTTGAGTGCTTGAAAAAGTCCTTGAATTTACTTTTCACGAACCTGTATGAACCCTGTTGTAGTGAAAAAGTATTAATTTGAAGAGTAATCTTTGTGCATATGTGTATGTTATTTAAATACCATATACAGTGAAACCTCCCTGTACCAAGTACTCTTGGGACTGGAAAAAAGTGTTTGGCCAATTGCTTCAAAATTGCATAGAAACACTTCTGGGGACCCCTAGACTTAAATTTGTTTAACAGGTGATGCTGCAAACTTTTTCCTTTCTTTTTAATGCATTTTTTGTGTGTTTAAGCTGTTCTTGACTTCTCTAAACTCTCATTAAGATTATGCTGAAACATGGTGGAAATTGTTCCTTGTGGAAGGCTCAAGTTGTTCACAAGATGAAATTGTTGTGAAGCACTGATTTTTGTGCAATTTTCATTTTTGGTACTTTTCGGTTAATGCACACAGCCCGAATGATTATCTTGCTAGTCAATGGAGATTGCAATTGTAATCACATTTTCGACTTATGCTCAAAAACCGTTAGGCAGATCCACTTCAAATTTGGTGGGAATGTGCCTTGGGTGGGTCTCTACCAAGTTTTTTCAAATGGTCATGCTCCAGCAATTTTTGGATTTTTCAAAAAAAATTGGGGAAATTTCAAAAAAATCTTCTTCTGCAAAACCGCTTGGCCAATTGCTTTGAAATTGCACCGGAACTCCCCTGGGGACCCCTAGACCTTGATTTGTTCAACAAGTGGTACTGCAATTTTTTCTACTTTTTTATGAATTTTTGTGTGTCACACTATTTTCCAGTTGTGCTCCAAAACTTTTACAAAAATCATGCTAAAACTTGGTGGAAATGTTCCTTGTGGAAGAGTCGAACAAAGTTGTTCACCAGGTGGCATTGCTGTGAATCCCTGATTTTTAACAAATTTTTAATTTTGGGTACTTAATTTCTGTTAATACACACAGCCCTATTGATTATTATGCAAGTCACTATTTGTAAAAGGAGCCAATTCATGTCAGGAAGGGGAGCGATGTTTCTTTGAATCTGTCATGATCTGCACTGCTTTTTCAAATGCAAATGTTCATACTCTAAGGAGGATCAGTAGGCCTATACTCAGCATCCAGCGCTCTGTTTTAAGGGATTTAACTCCTGATCTTAATCTATGTTGCAGGTTATGTGGAGTTGTTTAAAATATAACAGCTTTTTTTTTTTGACATCTGCTCCAAACCATCATTCAGATCATGCTGAGACTTGGTGGAAATGTTCCTTGTGGAAGGGTCAAAGAAAGCAGTACACTAGATGTTGATCACTCCAGTTTGTTCATGAAGGGGCTGCTGAGCACAGGACTGTCACAGTCCTTTTTCTACCCTTCGGCCTTATGAGGCCAACAGGTATTGTCGTACCCGGCGCTGTCCGTCCCATGGTTTTACCACCATAACTTCAGAAATTTTTTTAGACACGACTTTCAAATTGTACATGATATTACACTCCTATAAGGCCTACTTTGTGTGAAAGCATAGTTGACCTTGACATAACTCTCAGGATCACACAGTGGTCACATGTGCTAAGCAACGTTACCACTCTAACTATTGAAAGCCTGCATCTAGCAATCTAAATCTTACACACATGAAGCTTCATAGAGTGATCTAGAAGCCTATTGAAAATCGAGGTCATAGCTTTATACTTTTTTAGGTCAAAGGTCAAGTGCACAATGATGGTATTGGTATAAGTAAGGAAGTTTTTAAGTCATTTACATGAAATTTTATACACACATGTATCATAACCAAAGAATGTGTCATGAATCAAAAGTAAGTCACTAGGTCAAGTATCTGGGTCACAGTGACCTGTTCATTGAAATTTTGTTTACCACTATAACATCAGAAATTTTTGAGACAGGACTTTCAAATTGCACATGATAGTACACTCCTATATTGCCTACTTTGTGTGCAAGCATAGTTGACCTTGACATAATTCTCAAGGTCACACAGTCGTTACATCTACTAAGCAATGCTACCGCTCTAACTATTTAAAGCCTGCATATAGCAATCTAAATCTTACACACAAGAAGCTTCATAGAGTGATCTAGAAGCCTATCGAAAATCGAGGTCATAGCTGTATATTTGTCATACCTTTTGAGGTCAAAGGTCAAGTGCACAATGGTGGTATTTTGATAAGTAAGAAAGTTTTTAAGTCAGTTACATGAAATTTTATACACACATGTATCACAACCAAAGAATGTGTCATGAATCAAAAGTAGGTCACTAGGTCAAGCATCTGGGTCACAGTGACCCATTCATTGGAATTTTTTTTACCACTATAACTTCAGAATTTTTTTAGACAGGACTTTCAAATTGCACATGATAGTACACTCCTACATGGGCTACTTTGTGTGCAAGCATAGTTGACCTTGAGCTAATTCTCAAGGTCACACAATGGTCACATGTGCTGAGCAATGTTACCACTCTAACTATTGAAAGCCTGCATCTAGCATTCTAAAGATTACACACATGAAGCTTCATAGAGTGATCTAAGAAGCCTATTGAAAATTGAGGTCATAGCTCTATATTTGACATACTTTTTGAGGTCAAAGGTCAAGTGCACAATGGTGGTATTGGTATAGGTAAGTATTTAAGTCAGTTACATGAAATTTTATACACACATGTATCATAACCAAATAATGTGTCATGAATCAAAAGTAGGTCACTAGGTCAAGTATCTGGGTCACAGTGACCTATTCATTGAAATTTTGTTTACCCACTATAACTTCAGAAGCTTTTGAGACAGGACTTTCAAATTTTATATGATAGTACACCACTATAAGGCTTGCTTTGTGTGCAAGCATAATTGACCTTGAACTAATTTTCAAGGTCACACACAGGTCACAAGTTTGCTGAGTGACATTGTGCATCTAGAAATATAAATCTTTGAACAAAAGAAGCAACATAGGGTCATCTAGAAGGCTATTGAAAGTCAAGGTTATACCTCTATATTTGACCTAATGTTTTTGAGGTCAAAGGTCAAGTGTATGATAGTAGTATTTGTTGAATTTATGACAAGATCTCCATTTATGAAATTGTTTGATGAGTGGCAAAATGGCCGTGATCTCTTACACCTCAGGATACCAGCAGCTTTCTGATCATACACTATACCTGATACTATGGGACACTATTCCTATTCACTCACAGCAAAAGAGATTGAAGGCGGCCGAAGGGCACTGTGTTCTTTGAACAGTATTTTTAGAGCATTAGACCCATGGGCGTTTTGGTTCTTCTTTTTTTTTTTTTTTTTTTTTTTTTTTTTTTTTTTGTTTTTTGTTTTGTTTCTTTGTTTAAATTTATTTATTTATTTTATTTTATTTGCTTGAGGTCAAAAACTGAAATACTCGCAATTCTTTTGGGGGTGCATTTTTTCAGCAATTTGGCTCAAAATATTGAGGAAAAGTGACTTCACACAGTCTATAGGTAAATACTGTGCCTAATCTTGTGGGGTTGTGGTTGAGTTCACCGTAGGAAGGTCAATATGCCAGTGTTTGTATGTGTGTGTTAACACACAAAGAGGGCATACAGGCATGCAAATTCAGCAGTCTTTCCTAACAATTCAATGACAGGCTGGGAAAAGAGATTCTTGGGACAGTATGTAAGCACATGTAGCTGCCTGGCAACAAATTTAATTTACTAAAAAAAAAAAAATTACAGGAGTAGACACAAGTGATAAGTGAACTCAAATAACTTCCAAACATTACTCATCACATTCCAGTTGCATAACATACATTGATTGCTTTCAGGATTGCCAGCTTTCAGGGGAATATAACTGAGAATTTACAAGGGAGCAAATTGACTGAGTTTAAAGCGTGGAGTGTGTATGGAGGGGGGGGGTAAGGGAAGAAAGTACATGTATTTGAAAAAAATAACCTTAAATGATGCAATCTGGCACAATCTGAGGACTCCCCCTTCTACCTCTTTTGCAGCCATTGACTACTGCCGTGGTGAGAGTTTTACCCGAGTCTCATCTGGATAAAATTAACGCCATCTACTGACCACCAGAGGAACTACCCTCAGAACCAACACAGCACACAGATTTGTAGTTTAAAGCAGTCCACTTGTAAATGAAGTTAATTCTGTAACCAGGCCAGGTCTAAATAAGTGCCAATCTTTGTTTTTCAGCCACGATCGCAATGAGCCGTTCCAGTTTCAGTTGGGGACAGGTCAGGTGATCAAAGGATGGGACCAGGGGCTGCTGGACATGTGTGTTGGGGAGAAGAGAAAACTGACCATTCCTCCACATCTGGGCTATGGAGACAAAGGAGCTGGTTAGAATGATTTTTCTTAGTCATAATGAGGAAGTCTATGACCTCTGTAAGCTGGAACATAATTGTTTTTAGACCAAAATTTTTTAGACCAAGATAAAAAGGATGAACTATACGTGTATGTACAACACTGTCTGAATGGTATACATATATTATTATTAAAGTAACTCATAGTCATACTGAATTATATGCCATCCAAGGTGGCTATGCCACTTGCAAAATTGCCTTACTGTGGAAAGACCATTTTGCATACTGCCAAATAATTCAGTATATGTGCATGTACATACATGTATCCATTTTATCTTTAGTACATGGCCCATGCATACAATATGTATTAATAAAACTTAAAGGAAAAAAGTTCAGTGATTTTGGCACAGAACTGTATTAATTACAAGTCAGTATGGTTTGGTGGTGTATCAATACATGTACAGGCATATGTGGTGAGGTCCTTTAATGATTTTCCTCTTGTATTATGGGTCATTACAAATTTTGTTTCTTTAGCCTTGGGTTCCAAGAAAAAAAGTAATATAGGTCACATGGCCCATAGATTCCTAATATGGAAAGAATGTGCAGTTCACACAAAATATGGGAATGTATGGGCTTTATATTGTTATTGATTTACATTAATAAACTTTTCATAGGTATATATGTATGTATATGTATATGCATATGCACATACAGGCATTCATACATATGTACGTATGTACATACATACATACATGTGTGTGTATGTCTATATGTATGTGTAATATTGAAGATTACTTGTCAATTTCAACTTATTTCAATTTGAATTTTCATCATCGGCTAAGGATGTTAGTCACTGGATAATCATGGAAATGTAGCATGCTGTGATAATTAATGCTATAATATTATAGCAAAAAACTTTGTCTTGTTTGAAGCACACATAAATTATCATTAACTCTTTTAGTGCTGAGCAAAAGTTGTTTATCTCAATGATCATGATGATCAAAAAACATTTGAGGTCCTCATGAAGCAAATTATTCAAGGACTGTACCAGCCTGCCTGTACATACAGTGGTACCTGCTGTATGCAACACCTGCCCTGAGCAGCCACGTTCCTTTTTGTGGTCACTGGGCCTGGACATAGGAGTCAATTTCTTTGTAAAATTTACCTGCAGTGACAGGTCACCTGCTGTATGTGACCACTTTTTCTCGGCAGAAGGAGTGGCCACATACAGCAGGTACCACTGTATATATCTTAAGATATGTAATAGAGCTCCCCAATAAAATATTCTGTTGAAGTCCACTTGCCCGAAAGCAAGTAACCATATCTTTCTTTCAAATTTTACTTGTCCTTGACAATAGGACACCTGAATTTCAGAGTTCTGTTTAAGACTGGTCCATATCAACAGCTTTCCCTGATGCACTTTGGGGATATCAAACTGGAAGTATGCCAACGAAAACTGTTCACTCAGTCTGTAGTTCGGCACTTCAAGTGTTGAAGTTCGTTATTGCCACAATCACGTGTTACCTTTACACCAGCACTTCCTCTTCTCTGACAATTACAGGTGGTAAAATCCCTGGAGGTGCCACATTGGTATTTGACGTCGAGCTTTTAAAGATTGAAGATGGACCCAAACCAGAAAATATTTTCAAACAAATTGACAGTGATGGGGATAAACAGCTATCACCAGACGAGGTGAGTCGTACACTTTGTACTGATGGCCCTTGTGTCTGATACTCAGCAAGTCGTACTCAAGTGACTCAGATTGAAGTTGAACATAGAGCATTGGTTATTGTATGGCGGTCCATACAATCGTGTGCCGGCACATGTTTATGTTGATGTATATTAGGAACTTATTCACTGGTGTCTTTTATTCATTGGTGAATTTGAGGACACAGCAAACACAAAATGTATACATGTATTGCAAAATCTAGACATGCACCGCAACAGGTCAGTACATAGACATATTGTACACGCTGGTCGTGCTCTACTGCAGGTCAGTACATAGACATATTGGAGAGTCTGGTCGTGCTCTACAGCAGGTTAGTACACAGACATATTGTACACTCTGGTCGTGCTCTACTGCAGGTCAGTACATAGACATATTGGAGAGTCTGGTCATGTTCTACGGCAGGTTAGTACACAGACATATTGTACACTCTGGTCGTGCTCTACTGCAGGTCGGCACAAGTACCTGCTACATATGATACTCGCATCCACATGGTGGGTACAGAAATAATAGATGTGTGACTTGAAACACTTGACATGTACCATGTATGTTGGTGAACATTATAATGACAAAGCACTTATCACTGCAATTTCACTCATGCTGTCAATTAAACCCAAACACAAAGTTCACATGGATATATGTTAATCATGACCAAAACATTTTCACCATCTTAGCTGTAATTTTGTGGTACACAAACTTCTGAATAAGTTTATACATCTACATGTTATTATGCTGACAAGGAGTGGAGGGACACCTAGGTATATATTTATTTCTAGATCAGTTTGCCCATTGAGGATGCAATGACATGTTTCTCCCCACTTAGCCAACATATGGAGACTATTCTTGCGGCTAGCACAGGCTGATGATGGTGCTATGTAGCACTGAAGCAGAGCTTGACATTATCAAAGACCAAGTCCTGTTTTATGAGATACGTAACTTTTCGGTCAGAATCAGTAAAAGTTCTGAGTTCCACAAAGATTTAATCCAGCATTTGTCTGAAGTTAAGGCAAAAATGGTGATCGGACAAGTAGGAAAAAAACTGAATGTCAAGCTGTGTGAGGGATATAGTCATATCAACCTTCCTGTTGTGAATTTAATCAGAATTGCAATTTATAGGTTTGAGGCACGTGGGTCTGCATCTGTAACTCAGCATCAAAACAGACAAAATATTAGCTGAAAATTTAACATACTGCACGAGTGCTGTACCACCGGTCTGCTCTTGAAAACTAATCGAATGACCCCAAAACTTTATTTTCACCATTTGTATTTGCTTTTCAAGACCTCATTGTGTGCTGATGAGAGATATTTGTGTATGTTTAAGTTTCTTGAGCTGCTAATTTTTTTTTAAAAGATGATTTTTGAGAGTTTTTTACTGATCAGTTCAAGTTCCACATTATGAGATTGTTTATCAAGTACAGTGCCCCCTGTTTATAAGTCCCCCCCCCCCCCCCCCCCATTACAAAGTGGGTTCTGATGTACCATGCTGGGTGCCTTGCCTCCCACTGAAGCACTTACCCTATTGTCTGTATGTTAACTGTGCCCTCATTGTAAGGCAGTTAATACATGTATTGCTATAACACGGGCTATTCCAAGGACACCATCGTCAGCATTATAACAATTGAGGCAGCAGTGTACATGTATAATAGTGAAAAACTCATTATAACAACACTCAGGCATTTGACATATTCATGTAATGACACAAGTTTAGAAAAAGTTGAAGTCAAAGTCCTTTGCTATTTGACTTATTTATGTGACATAATCAGATATCAGACACATTTTGTATGGAACAAATGGTGTCATAATAACCAGGTCTCACTGTTGTCTGCATAACCTTGAGTTCACAATTGTGGTATTCCTGGCAATTGACCCTTTTTAGCACCCCAGAGGGCAGCACTTGACGGTGTTAATGGCATATGTTTTACTCATTTGCATAACAATAAGTCTGTTTGAAGCCATCATTAAATATGTCGTATAGTTTGGTTTTTAGTATCAGGAGAATAGGAACAGCCAACGCCAGCACTCTGTGCAGAACTGTAATGACCTCTGCAAAATCTACAATGATTCATAGTGCCATGTTTTTGGGACAAGTTGCATCATTCTAAAAGTTACATCAGCTTGATTTTATTTATTTATTCAATTATCTATTTATTTATTTACTTACTTATTTATTTATTTATTTATTTAAAGTTGTTGTGATCTTCACTACAAGCATAGAACAATTTCAACCCCCCCCCCCCCCCCCAGTACATCGAAGCGTGCCAGGAACAGACATTGGCATTGCTACAATTTGGATTGCATTTATATTAAAGCCATAACATGCTAACAGTTGTTTTCATATGTGCTGGTACCATGATTTTTTCCACAGTTAACACTTTTAGAGGCACCTTTTTATTAGCTCCTACCAGTTAGCTCAGTTTAGAAACAAGTTTATAGTTGTTGGGAAACTTTCACATCTGGAATGATCCCACAAGTTCTAGTATCATAATCAACCAAGTGGAAACAAAATATATTAATATAAGTGCTCACCATGTTGTTAGTGTTGTAAAATATCTGTTCAGGTATTATGAGGAAGGAATGTTTGTGGTAAGCAACTTTATTAACCCTTTCCCCCTTGAATTCAGACTGAGTCAACAGCTTTCCTTGGCATGGGTTGGGCACTAAATGATCAACCCATGCCAAGGAAAGCTGTTGACCTGGGGCATGTGATCTTGATAAGTCTCATGTACATTTCTCTGTCAAATTGTTTTTGATAACTGTTGAAATTAGTTCAAAACACTGAAGCAGACTACATTTGACCACCAGCCGGTTTTGGCCGGTTTTAGGGGAAAAGGGTTAAAGCATGTTTTCAACTGAATATTTTCATTGGTAAACCAACCATGTGGCCTAAATGGTCAATGGTGGTGGCCATATTTGTTTACTCTTGTGGAAAGGCTTATAGGAGCTAAGCTTTTTTTTTATTGGCAGCTACGGGCAGCCAATATTGGTTCAAGTGAGGGAAGTTTTTCCACGGGTAGCAATACTACATCTACACATGTGCAAACTGACAGAAATCCTTTTCACAGCATACTATTTGACAACAGTACCATTGTTTGTACCCAAATTTGGGGTTCAATAAGAATTTTACATCAGCATTTTCTTTTTTAAATTATGTGCTTAACTTTTCCTATATACATTATGTACGCATGCATTCACAAGGTGAGCTTCAGTGTACGACATTCTACATGTGCGTGAAGCGTGTCCACTAGTACACGTAACATATGGGGAATGCCAAAAATTCATTCTGTTCATACAGCATTCCCTTTTGGGTTTAAGGTTTCATGGTTAAAAAATGGAAATCCCATGAACTTGGAGATTTATCTTCACCTTGAGGTCAATTTCCTTTTTAAAGGAAAATTGTTTTTTCCTGTATGATTGGTGGACCTGACTTGATCAAAGCAGATAAATACCCTTAAAAACCTTTTGGTTTTTCTTATTTAGTGGTGAAAGTGTAAATTTGCTTTATACATTTTATGGGTGAATCAGAAAAATATAAACTTTAAATAGACTTGTAAACTGTTTTCTTGACTTTGGTGTTTGTCTGTTGATGTTTTGGGCTGAAAGCTTCCAAAACTTGCTGAGAACAACCCTTGGCCTGAACCGTTTCTTTCTCTCCAGGAAATACAGAAAGATTGATACTTCAATAAAACGTCCAGGGTGAACCTGGAATGTTTCCCATGGTTCAGTGAGCGTGGTTTCTCTTGGCATTAGTACTGAGGCAGCTGGGTTTCTGTCATGTTGAGTTTGAATCTTTCAGATCAAGAAGCATCTGTCATCCATGGCTGGGGACCTGGAAGAGGTGGCGTCAGTCACAGAGACACAGGGTGGCATTGATAAAATAGTACAGGATATTATTAAACTCCATGATACTGATGGAAATGGACTCATTGATGAGACAGAGTTTTTCCGAGGGAATGTGCCAAAAGACGAACTCTAATACTTTGACATCAATCCTCTTTTTCTATCTTGTAGCTTTTGCATGGTAATAAACTTTATATTTTGTTTACATTTTTCACCCGCCTTTGACTTTTCTTAGACACTTGGCATGTTCTTAATCTTTTTCCTCTAGACCTTTTTTCATTTCGCCCCCTGGTAACCTAGTGTATCTTTCTCTGAATGGACAGGCTCAATTTATGATGACTTGGTACAGACTTTTCTCCGTAGTTCTTAAAAAATGCTGCAGATGTCAGGAGGGTAGCCAGATGAAGAGCAGTAATTACCTAACCATAATATCACCCTCAGTCAGTATCCCCACCCCATTTCTGTTTTAGCATAAATGTTCTGAAATATTGGAAAATAATATTATGATGATTTAGCTGAACATTGTTACAGCTAATATGTTTCAAATTTAGGCCTAAAATTGGAGCTCACTTCACTAAAATTTCCAAAGTGCCCTAGTTGTGTAAAAGGAATAACATTGCAGTTGCTAGACAATGAAAGAGC
The DNA here is from genome assembly GCA_964020975.1 of Hermodice carunculata. Taxonomy (NCBI): domain Eukaryota; kingdom Metazoa; phylum Annelida; class Polychaeta; order Eunicida; family Amphinomidae; genus Hermodice; species Hermodice carunculata. The sequence continues at coordinate 79,933,835 of OZ026618.1, forward strand.
TTCAAAGTTTGAAAAAAAAATGCATCTAGGCATGATTGTGGTAGAATGAGCCATGAAAAATTTGAATACAGTATAATAGCCTTTTCTTTGTGTTTAATTGAAATACAGAGGAAATCTGCTTGCGGGTATCAACAGGTACTGCAAGTATATGAAGTGTATACATATGTGGCTATCACTTTCATCTTAAGTCTGCCAGATGAGACAACATGTGGCTTGAGAAGGCCCTTTGTGAAATTGAAAAAAATAATAATGCATGACTGGAATTGCACTCTTGATGAGGTGCCACCATGCATTCCATACATGGCATAAGCAGATTTGTGTATTTGGTGGGTGACAGGATGTGTCTGATGCAAATGAGTGACCCCTACCTGTAAAAATGCAGCTTAAATATTCATTACCTGTGCATATGAAATTTGTACCTGACTAGATATCCAAAATGAGGAACTTAGCAGATGTTTAATACCTTCAGGGTTTAAATTTTTAACCCTTTCTGCCTTGAATTAAGACTCCGTCAACAGCTTTCCTTGCTTTGGGCAGGGCACTAATTATAAGCCCTCAACCCATGCTAGGGACAGCTGTTGACGTGAGGCATGGTATCTCAATAGGTCTTGACTTCAAATCTCATTCATATTGTTTTTCATTACTGCTGAAATTGTTCAAAAACATTGGACCTGATGACAATTGATAACAGCTAATTTGGGCTGCTTTAAGTTGGAAAAGGTCAATGTAGAACATGTTATCAGTCATTAAGTACAGAAGATAAAGGTGTGTCTAGCTGTCATAAAAGGAATGAGATTAAATGTCCTATTTTCAAAGCACCACCTCAAATAAACCCTTTTTAGTTATTTGCTTGAAAAGTTAAAATGTTCGAAGCGTAGAACCAGAAATTGTGATGTAATATTAGCAGTCTATTATATAGGGTAATGAGCATTATTTTGTCCAGCAGGAGTTCCTTCCTTCCTTCCTTCCTTCCTTCCTTCCTTCCTTCCTTCCTTCCTTCCTTCCTTCCTTCCTTCCTTCCTTCCTTCTATGTGTCTCCCTTTCTCCCTCACTGTTCCGTCCCTTTTTTATTTTTTTGTGGCAATTTTCTCAAACGAAATCAAAATTTGAAGTATGAACTCTGCTCATGCAGCCATTATCCAATGTCTATCAGTGACTGTGCCAGACAACACGCTGGTCTGTGAATCAACACTGGCAGTTTGGAGTTTGTTGCAGGTGAAGGGGTACTTGCTGAGGATGACTGGGGATCTGGGGCAGGAGGCGTCTGTCCTGGAACAGGAGGACAGACTGAACAATTTGGTACAGGGGATCATGATGGCTAGTGACTTGGATAAGAATGGAGCTATTGATCATGCTGAATTTTATAATGCTGGCAGCCCACCCAATGACACAGCTGATCTGCCCGATGACAAGTTCTCCAATTCTGAAGATGAGCCCCACCCACCTAAAGATAGGCCCCACTCATCCCGTGATGAGCTATAATCATGTGACTATATGTTTATCTTCAAGTGCTTGTGTATAACTGTTAATACTCAGCGCTGATCCAAAATAAAACTTTAATCTACCTCATTGTTCACTTGGAGGCTTACTCATTTTATAATTACATTTCTTGGCCTGCATCAATCATTCCGTACACATCCATGTGGTCACATGACATTGTTGTGTGAATTTATGAATGCTCAGGGGATTCAATTCACTTGTTCAGAGTCAGGTGGTTGAGATTCCATGCTCTTCTAAATTTACATGCTGCTTGGCTGGAGGCGCAGTTCTGCTTATTTACTTTGGTGAAAAACAAAAACAAAAACATGCAGAATTTGCATACCAAAAATGTTTTTTCCAACTCAGATGCTGGACTGGGCAGCAAGCCTGTGGGCACTCCATTAGTGTAACCCCACATAAGTTAGTTTGAGCCTGTCTAATTTTTTGTGGGTTTTTTTTTTTTTTTTTTTTTTGTTTTGTTTTTTTTTTTTTTATTTTTTATTTTTTTTTTTGTTCTCCAATGTAAATAAGCTTCCTTCCTGCAACAAATTGTGAATAAGCTAAAAAAAATACACATGTATTATACATGTGATAGTTAAGTAAATCTTTATTGTCACACAAACCAAGTTCTTTTACCACAAATGTGTAAGCTGTTGGGGAAAAAAAATCATGTCAGATTACACATCAGACTGTAGTACAGGGCTTATATTAGTAAGGAAAGTGTACAAACCATGATGAATAGCAACTGTGTGCTGTTAGAGTGATGTGGTGTTTGTCACAGGAAAATTAACCTCAGCCCCTGTCAACGAATGGGCAGCTGATTGATCTACATACATAATCATTCATTGAACAGTATCAACAGTTTTATAAGCTATTGCTTCATAAACCACTTTCATAATCAAATCAAGTCAGTGCATCATATGAAGGGACAAAAATTCAACTTGATCTTTTCAAGACTGATGTACAATATCTGACACGAGCAAATATACAGGGGGATCTTTCAAGGTTAGATAAAGTCAGTTTTTGACACCTAACCCACACCAAGAAAGTCTGTGCACTCTGTCTTAATTCAAGGGAGAATGAATCAGGAGACCCTTGTTTTGTGGAACATAGTATGAGAGTGTGAATGTGTCCCACAAGTACATACATACATATTAAAACTGCTAAATGCCAGAAAGATATGCAACATCAGCATTATCTGATCAGCTCTGCTGAGCAAAGGTCACAGAGCTTGACTGTGCAGTCATGTCTGCCCTTCCATTTTGCAAACATTTGCTTGTGAGCCTGATACAGTGTGTAGCTTTCAAAATTACCCCACGTAACTTTGAAGACTTATCAAATGTAGGAAAAGCTGGGTGGGGTTTGACATTGGTGGTGCCACTTAAAGTATTATCAACTTCAGAATAATGCCATATGTTCCCTTCAAAATGGGCCACATGTCTGAATTCATCCAATAAAAGAGTCAAATAAAGCATGCAAATTTAAATTTAAGAGCCTCAAAACTTGCCTCAATAGGTGAATGTGCCAGATATCTAAGTGCATTATATATGAGGTGTAAGAAGGTAGGCCACTTCTTTGCAAAATTTTCTTTCTTTCATGTTACTAGGATAGGAAGCAGGGTTGTAACTTTATTTTTCATTGTGACAGGGATATCATTAATTAACGAACTAAGACTTCTATATTAGCATAATTCATCAAATTTGGACTACCAGTGCCAGAGACAAGTGCAACAGCAGCCGTGTCTTATTAGCTCTGCTGACCCTACGTCACAGAGCTTATGCAATCGTTCATGTCTGCCCATATAGCTGTAAACTTTTGCTTGTTAGATTAATACAGTCTGTAGCTTACAAAATTGCCCCATGTATTTTTACTTTTTTGTAAGACTTTTCAAATGTATGAAAATTAAGGTGTGGTTCAATAATGGTGATGCTGTATTATGCAATACTTAAGCCAAAATGTGAAAATATTAAAAATGCTGTTTTTCAAAGAGTTTTTAAATCATCATGGAATTTAGTAGGGATGTTTATCAGGAATAAAAAACAAACAAAACAAAAAAAACAAAAAACAAAAATCCATTAAAATTCTATGGTGCCACCCACAGTATTGTGAAATATTTGGATCAAAAGGCTTTCAAAACACATTAAATTCAATATGTTAATAAGAATGAATAAAGATATTTTAGTGATACCAAATGTACCACAAATATGTATAGTATGCAGAAGTTTTATTTTGCATAATATGGATGACCTTGGCCTACTTTTCAAGGTCACAGGGAATACATTTCGGGAAATTATTTTTTGTTATGGTCAATAGATCTGAGTTTGTACACATGTATCGATATACCATCACAGAAACAGTATAAAGACTTAAGTCTATTAGGTGTGGAGTCATGGTGCCATCACTGGTGCTTTGAAATGGAACTAGCATTGCCATGATTACAGGAGTAAAAAGTAAATAGAATTCATTATTTTGATTATGAAATAAGCTGCAAAATTGTAGATTTACACCAAATATGCATTGGCCATGATCTAGTCTTGTAAAATTTTGAGTGATTTTGTTCTATTTTTCAAGGTCATTGAGGACGCAATAAAGGACACTTGATTTGACATGTTGAGAAATAAGAAGGCTAGCAATATTAAGTGTACCACAAATGTGTATCACATAGACTTTCCATACTGCATAATGTGGGTGACCTTGACCTACTTTCTCAAGGTCAGGGAGGAAACGCATTTCTGGAGATGCTCTTTTTTAATATGGTCATTACATTTGAACTTGTGTGCTTGTGTCAATATATCATTACAGGAATTATTATAAAGAGAAAAGTCTATGACATGGAGTCATGTGTTACCACTGGTGGTATTAAGTGGAACTAGCATCGTAGGTATTATAGTGCATTAGATTAATTATTTTGATTATAAATTGAGATTGAACTGCAAAACTTACACCAAATAATGTATGCATTAGGCCAGTGGTCAAATTTTGTAATATGTTGTGCGACCCTGACCTATTTTTCAAGGTCGTTAAGCACTTAAGAAAAGGACACTAAATTCAGTGTGTTGATAAAGAATAACAGGGATGACGCCAAAATATATGTTCTTGTAAAATTTTTAGGTTGCATCATACGGATGACCTTCACTAATTTTGCGAGGTCATGGACAGAATCTTTTCAGGAAATCAATTTTTGGTGATGGCCGTCAGATTATATATCAGCAAAGCATGAGGCCCACAGGCCTCTTGGTTTTGTTTGTTTGTTGTTTTTTTTTGTTTTTTTTTTTTTTTTTTGTTTTTTTTGTTTTTGTTTTTTTTTGTTCTTTTTTTTTGTTTTTTTGGTATTTTTAAGTTGTAGTACTAAGATGTAGAATTAAAAAAATTATTTGTATTAGACAATTTTCTTGAGGAAAACCTATGGGTCTGTGTGTGTTGAAAGTTAAGGATGGGGATTGAAATATGGAATTTCTTTATCATGTCATCAACAGTTCTTGGGTCAGGTAATTGCTAGGATAGGCTAGGTCAGCTGACTGGAAACAGTTATTTTTTGCTCTGGCCTTTCTGTTGGGAATATTGCACCTGTAGATTAATACACCAGGCTGAATACTGTCATTGTCAGTGTGAGAGTGAGCAGCTTGTAAGTCTAGACCTTAAATGTCTTAATTGCTCAAACTGAAGTTTGGGACATCAATTGAGGTGGTTCACATGTGCACCTTTACCTCAAGATGAGGAAGATACTCATTACAGTTGTACTGTTTTACATGGTGGCCAAGAAAAAATACCCATTGTTCAGTAGTCTGTTGGAAATGAAAGAAAGCTGCAGGCTGTGTGTATGTATATGCTACCAAATATGAGACCAGAGTGTCAAAATAGAGGCAACTGTTGTGAGCTGATGCAAAAATTTTTTGTTTTTTTGTTTTTTTTGTTTATTGTTTTTTTTGTTGTTGTTTTTGTTTTGTTTTTTCTACAATTACACAGATGACAACAGTATAACAATAAAGAGGCTCAGAATGTTGACTAAACTAGCTTTTAAGTATTCCTTCATGAATTCCTGGGTAGTGTAATTGGACAATATGTTTTTGTCAGCAGGCAACAAACTGCTGAACGTGTAAAAGTATTTTTCACATGGATTACAAAGCAGGCCAAGTCTATATTAATCACTCTTCATGTCACAGATGTTGACATGCACTTCCCTACCTAATTGTGAGGTGGCGGAAATTGAAAGACAGAGTGAGAAAACCACCTTGCACAGTCAAAGTGGTGGGAACACTGCCCACTGGCTTCCTGGGCTGAGAACTGACATGTTGTCACAGAGGTCGAGGACCTGTGTCAGACACTTCTCAGCCACCGGTGCACACGGGGCACGTAGATTTGTAGGCAAACTAACTACAAGGTCCCAAAGGCTAATAATTAATAACATAGGAAGTGACAACTTCTGAGCATAGTATAGCTCTTGGTTGCTTCATGCTCATGTGGAAAAAAGTTGAATGTCGACAGCCACCTTTTATCACACTCAGGAACTTTATCAATTAATGCGTCTTTAATCAAAATGCTTATCAGAGATAGTGGCCACGACAGTGATATATTAATACATGTACTAATATGCTGCTTTAGAAATGCATGGTGCAGTGGCTCAAATACCAATTGTATGGGGGCACACTGAGCTAGCACCGGCCATTAGCCACTGGCTAAAGAAGCAGGGTTTGGCTAAAGAAATTTTGGATTTCTGTGTTGATTGAACAATGTCGACTTCCTTGTTTAACACCTGCCTACATGTATCTATTGAAAAATTTAAAAGCAGTTTCAGTGGAGATTTGTGAATTTGGCCAAACCGTTTTAGTCATTTAAGCTAAATTGGCTGTACTTTTATAGATCCAAGTGCTAGCCCATTGTGTACAATTATTGCTGGTCGCTTTTCAACTGTATTTAAATACAAAGAATTTGGGTCATTTCAGCATATCAAAGGAGAGGTCACAAAGAGCAGGTGACATGTTGTGGCAGTCACCATACAGTGTGCTGGTACCTCTGTATCATAAACAGTCTTCAAGCGGATGTCTCCATCATGTGCATTGACATACTCAATACATAAGTTGTATTTCCATTTACTTATAGATGGCTATTTATATGAAAGCAGTAAGTTTTTTACTGGTTGCATATGACTCTTGTCATATTGTCAAGTGATCTAGTGTAACTTAAACACAGGTTGATGAGTTTCGTTACAATTCTTACAATTGTGTGTAAATGATAATTAACCTCTTGTTTATTAACCCTATCCTGCTGAAACCAACCAAAAGTGCCCGGATGTAAATTGTCATCTGCTTTACTGCAATATTTTTACTTAATTTACTTAAATTTCTCATTACCAGAGAACGTTTTAGTTGAGATTTGTTTGTATGACTATTTGTGATGGTACGCCCTCGGTCAAAAGATAACCCTGGTGCAGGTTGGGCACGACGCACCCAACATGCACCAAAGAATGTTATTGGCTCAGCCATACTCTGACCAGGAAAGGGTTAAGTTGTGTATGAAGTATGTACATGTATTTGGTGAACAATGTGAAAATGAACATATTGCATTTTGTGGCAAGTCCTGGCAATTTTATGCATACATGTACTATATATTGAAGTCTTGACATGAGGTGAGCAATCCACAATCTGCATACATATATGTTTGTAACATTGAATAATGTGAAATATATATATATATATATATATGTTTGTGTGTCTGTACATCTGAATGTGACTCATGAATTTTAAAAATTTCAGTGATGATAACTTGACTTCATCTGGAAACACTAACATTAGCATTACATCTGTGTGATGTCAAAATTGTGTGCATGTTTGTCCCTTTTTTTTATTTAAAGTTTAGTTCTATATGAACAAGCGAATTTTGACATGGCATGGGTACACATATTTCATTCCCAAACACATTTGCTTATCAGTTGTGGTAAAGTATTGATAAACTAGCACCTGTTGACTCCCATGCACATGACAAAGTACTTTACTGATGTATTAAAACGCTTTTTTCCACTTGGATCAACTTCTGTAATTCTGTATTTCCACGTCATCTGCTTATTTTATTTAATTTTTTCACCGTATACATATTGACAAAGAAACATGACCACAAAACAGAAAGGAGTAAAGTTTTTTTTATATTTTTATAAGCTAAGGAGACTGGATGTACAATATTTTTGCTGGCATTTTTTCATTAAGGCACACTTTCCATTATTTTTCTTTACAAAAATGTGGAATACTTTATCAGATGAAAGCTATATGGGTCTTTTGACATCTATTCAAGGTTCTAAGATTTTAATTTGAAGACCCTTCTAAAGGTGTCATTTTGCCACAGAGCAGAGTGAAGCTGCTGTGGCCTAAAGGAAACACTTTTCACCAAACCAGACAGGGGTAAACTGCTGAATACAGTGGACCCCTATGGTGGTATAAGGCATTGTGCTTGCATGGACCAGGCAAGTGTTATACACTGAACAGCAGGTCTGCACGAACACTACCCTATACCAGCCAGCTGTTGTCTCACTGACACTGGTCCTGTTGTACTTCTCGTGTGGTCCATAATCCAATACCAGTAACTTCATTGCCTTTTTTCAACACATAAGAACCTAGCAATCAATGACAAGGCACAAAATGTATGAAAACAATATTATCTACATGTACCACATGTCCAGTAAAAAGAATAATTAACATATTGCATTCTCTACATCTATTCCAGTGTTCAAGAGTGTAATTCGTGGGCCAGATCGCACATACCCAGTATTCTGATAACAGATCGCTTCACCAATGTCAGGCATGAGAATTTCTTGTCTGTCCATGTTTTCTGTGTAGTATGTATTGATATACAGGCATACATATATGCATAGTAGAGTATGTTGAGTGGGAGTATGTTACTATGCTATGATATATGCATGGTAGAGTATGTTCAGCGGGCATGTGAATTGCCAGTCTCTTTTGACCATGCCATTTTTTTTTCTTGTCGCACAAGAACAATGAACAAATTATGTAAACAAAGCAAGGTACAAAGTCAACATTTAGTACTTGCCACAATATATTAACTATCTTAGCTGTCAGCCACATCATATTGTCCTGTACTTCCCAGCCATCTGGCACTTGTGATGGTATTTTTATTACACTGGCACGTAAAGTGCCGGAGGTATTTTTGTCTCCTGCATTGTCCCTCCATCTTGACGACATTTCCATGATATCTCAAAAAATATTCACAGGTGTGCTACCCAATTTTTGTCAGAGATGTACCTTATAATGGACAAGGTTTCTACTGAAAACCAGCTTCTTCTTTTTATTTTAAACTTTTTATGTACCTTTTAAAATGTTTATTTCAAGACCCTCCGAGTGGCGCACAAGGGGAAGAGGCCACCATAATATCTCAAAGAATATTAACCCAAGCTCTACCAAATTTTTGTCACAGAAGAACCTTGTGACGGACCAGGTTCTTATCGAAAACCAGTATCCTCTGATTATTTTTGAACTTTTGATGAAACTTCTAATGTATTTATTTGAGGGCCGTGTGAGTGGAATCAACCCTGACAACTTAACAGCGATATCTCAAAAACTATCGACCACTGCTTTACCAAATTTTTGCCAGAGATGCATCTAACAATGGACCAGGTTCCTATGTAAAACCAGCTTCCTCTTTCAATTTATTAACTTTTTATGAAACTTTAAAGTACTTATTTTAAGGCCATCTGAGTGGCTTATGATGACAACGTTACTATAATATCTCAACAACCATCCATTGCAGCTTCACCAAATTTCTAGCAGAGATGCACATTATAATGGACCATATGCCTATTGAAATCCAGTTTCCTCTTATTACTTTTAAACTTGCTATGAAACTTTTGAAGTATTTATTTGAAGGCTGTCTGAGTGGCGCATGAGTGGACAATGTCACCGTAATATCTCTGGAAGGATTCACCACAGCTTCATCAAATTTTTGGTGCAGTCACACCATATTATGGCACTTGTCCTCAATAGAGGTTACCTACAAATACTACCATGTATTATAGTGGGAAATATGAACTATTGAAAGTCCCAGCCTTAAAAATGGGCGAAAAAAATGTGGGCCCCATGGATAATCAGAAGAAGTCAGCATTATACACATTAGTATCACCAAAGGAGCTTTTAGCCTCCCTGTATTATCTTTTTTATGGCTGATACATTGTACAGATATATGTAAAACCAAGTAAGAGCAGTAGCAATGACATCAAGCAGCTGACTTTCCCTTCAAATAGACCCTTTTAGGACCCCAGAGGGCAGCACTTGAGGGTGATCATTTGCATAATTGTACTTATTTGCGTAACAGCAAATCCCTTTGAAGCTTTTGGTAAGCAAATATCCAAATTTATGCAAATGAACATCGTCAAGTGCTGCCACCTGGGGTCCTAAATTCCACTATTGGTGCCCCTCTTGTAAGGCCACTCTAATGAGAGGCCATTACTCCATGCATCATGTATGTTACTTTCATTTTATTTTCCCTCTCAAGAGAGGCCACCCCTCTCATGAGGCAACATTTCTGGTGCACTTGGGGTGGTCTTATAAGAGGGGGATCACTGTAGCACCATAATAGTCTGGTGTATTCAACAGTTGACACCTTCTCCGGTTGTTGCCTCAGCTGACAGTCAGACCAGGTTCGTTGTGCCACATGGAAAATATCCAGTTGGAAAGGCCTTTAATTTTGATAGATCTCTTCACTCATCTGCTTTGTTTAGAAAAATTTGGTCACAATTCATAACAGGAGAGGTCACAATCAGCAATTTCTTTGTGAAAGTTATCTTTACAGGAGTACATCTTAACAATAATAATAATACTGTGGCTCTCCGCACAGTCCTGTGTAATAATAAACAATATATAACCATTTACCACAAGAAATTTGGTGTTTCTACACAGGTAGAGCAGTTTGAAAGTGACATAGGTGCAACTTACAATGGAAACTAATGGAATAGACATACCTAGCCCACCTGCCTACAGAGGCCTCTACTGAGAACTGGCATGAAACAGTTGATCTTGACCTTACCTATTTATTTTGTATGTGTTTTGATAAATATATCACAGCATAGCTTAGAAGTATTTCCTCGGAAATATTGAAGAATTCCTCCTTTATTTTTATTTTTTCATCATATGCCATGTATATAAGCTGTTCTGTCAAACCTGTCAATATTTTACATCAAGTTTATATAATTAGCGTCCTGGGAAAATGATGATGATGATGATGATGATGATGATGATTTTTACATGCAAAGACAAGAATTTCTATATATACAAGAAGCAGTCTGTCAGTATGAACCCACTATCTACTGGTCTACTTGAAGCCCCTTATTATATTAGAGAGGAATTATTATACACACAGGTCTGTGCACTGACTGTCACATCATAATACATTGTGTTACATGTACATGTGTTTACAACAGGATTCACAACTCCATGCATGTCAGTGTCTTTATGATACATGCAGCTCTCATGACCAGGAATTTGGATATTCCAAATTCCAATTACAATGTTCTATCAAATTTGGTTCTGGTTCAGAAAAAAATAAACTGCACAACCTACCAATTTACAGTCCTGTTTTAGTATATCTTTAATTAAATTTCATCTCCTACTAAGAACACATTTTGGTCCCTTAGGTGGTCTTAATAGGGAAATTCCAGTGTACAGTACAATCTAGTTAAGACCACCTCCATGAAGAGACCATTTCTGTATTAATATTAATACCACCAGTTAACAGACCCTTTTTATTATCCGCAATTAATTTATATCCCCACAGAGACCATTCCCCTATTTGCACCACTTTTTTCAGTCCCTTATCTGGTCTTTATAGGGAGATTTCAGTGTGTTTAAAATGGAGAGAGATGAGAGTGTAAATGTCAATGCAGTAGTGGTGTACATGTATGTCAGTGTCATTTTCGCCACCTGTATAAAAAGTGGATGGACGCATGTACATGACATGGCATCGTCTCATCTTCTGCGATGTTTGTCAAGTTCAGAGAGCACATACAAGTGCGGCATGTCTGTGTATTGTGTTCGTGTTTCCAGCCTGTCACATAATACTCTATGTATGGATTAAATTTGCTTGTGTGAGCACTGACAGGTCATGCTGAATATGTATCTTGAGGTGGTTATATATAAAACAGTTATTGCTTTATAATTGATAGCATCATGTATCATAATCAAATGGTTCATACACAATGGACTTACCATACCCTTATTTAACCCTTTCCGTCTTAAATCGGCCAAAACTGGCTTGTGGTCAAATGTCTGCTACAGTGTTTTCAACTGATTTCAACAGCAATGAAAAACAATTTGACTGAGAATTGAAGATGAGACCTGTCGAGACAACATGACCCAGGTCAACAGCTTTCTTTGGCATGGGTTGGGCACTTAGTGCCCAACCCATGCCGAGGAAAGCTGTTGACTCAGTCTTAATTCAAGGGGGAAAGGGTTAAAAAAGGCAGTGAATTTGTGGAAATATGGTGGCAACAATGTGGAAATCCTACCATGGAAATTTTTCGGGAATCCAGGTATTCTTGAAAATGTCAACAATAAGAGTAAAATTTGTAAAAACCTGGTATAGTGTCACAAGTTTAGGCTTAGGACCTTGCAGTGAGATCACAGATATTATTGTATGTGTTGTTTGATCCATAGGGTAGTATGTTATACAACTATACATCTAGAAAAGTACATGTAAATAAATTTGGAGTGGAAGGTGACACAGACATAATGCTGTTGAGGGCCATGTGTCACGTCTGCTTGATGTATTTGTCATCAATATTTGTTTTCTATGAAGTGAGATCAATTTTATGACTTGACTCAAGATTCTGTTTATTTTTATTTTTTTAAATTGTGCATTATAGTTATTTTTTGCATAAAATATTAGCAATAGAAGAGCACTTATTTTCTTTGTGGAAGGTGATCACAACCAACTACATATCAGGAAGAGGGATATGGTCTTTGTGTATGTTATCATGTGTGAAAGAAAAATTAATTTACCTCATACATGTACCTTACATGTCATTAAGGACAGACGTTTTAAGTGTGTGTTCACCAATATCATTTTAATCCTTTTCATATTTTTTCCCCTGACAGGTTTCAAAGTTTATAAAGAAACAGCAGGATGAGCAGGGCGGAAGTGCTAAGGACATGCCCAGTGAGGTCGAGCACGACAAAATGGTTGCCGATATCTTCAAACACGAAGACAAAGACAAAGATGGGCATATCTCGTATGAGGAGTTCAGCGGACCTAAACATGATGAATTCTAATATTAGCATGCAACCCAGTCATAGGTCTAAATTATTTGTCACTCACACACCATATTCTTGTTTTGACTGGATTTGGATACAAGATTTTTAATGTCAAAAAATTGCATAATATTATTTTTACTAACTGTTTTTGGCCAAAAATATTAAATTAGATCTATACATGAAGTATATCCAAGTTAGATTTTCAAGTATGTTGAACTGTTATGTTTGTGACACAAAGGCCAGTGTTGATTATTTTTACAGAGACAATGTATGACAAGTTTTATTTTCTCAACTGTTATTTCTGTAACTTATTATGAGGGCATGGTGGGCTTTTGATATGTCGCCATCTGTGCCATCAGGCACTCTCTTGTATGCCCATTTTACCACACAGCGCTTTGATACGAAATGTGTAATCATCGTCAGTTGACACCAAGAGTACGTGTGTACCTATGAAATCTCCACACATAATGCTGCCATGCACATGGCAACAGTACAGTAGTATATTAAACTAGTGCCTTGGTAAGTAAAATACATGTAGAGTAATGAACTGTTGCCTGGGGTGCCAGTGTTTGGACTAGTACAAAGTTGCAATGGTTACTATCAGTACAGTAAATACCTTCTCTAGATGATAAGTTTTAATTGGCTGAAACCGGTTACATGTCTGTGTACCAGCTTATCGTAGACAACAGACGGCCACCGGTAAGGTGTAGCACACATGAGCCCCCTAATGCTAAATTGTCCGGTACTCTCTTGTGTTGGAGGTGCATATTGGTATTTTATTTAAACCTGTTTCTAACTTTGATATGTATAAATGTATCAATTATCAGTCATTTATCACATCTTTTGTGACAATACAAGTTAATTTTGATGTATATTGAGGTACATTTACATGTGAAAACTTATTGTTCTTTGTTCCCGGAAATGATTTTTTTGTGGTGTTCCTACCACTAGCACTAGAGAGTTACCGGACAGTTTGGCACTACGGGGCCCATGTGTGGTAGGCCTTGTACTAGACAATGGTGATGGATCCATTCTTCCTGCACTCTGGCATGAGGGTGCATGGTGCAACATATTACACATAAACAAATGACATCCATTTTGTTAGCATACCTATGTCACGGGTTGTAGGGGAAGTTATAATGGGGAACTCTGCATTATTCTTTACAAAAAAAAAACAAAAACAAAAAAAAAACAGTTGTTAAAAATTACTAACAGTTTAAGTTGATTTGCCAATATATGCCAAACTTGTTGATACTACAATTTTTACAAATTGTGAAATTCTGGTTATCATTTTGAAGAAGGTATTTTATAAAACAGATATGGCATGCAGAAGAGGGTACAGGATCTTCGCTGGCAAGTAGATCCCAGGCTGTCCTAATGTAGCCTGGGATCAACTGGTCAACTCGGGCCAACTAGTTTGGCCTGCTGCACCCTTTTGCATGCCATGTTTGTATAATGGGAGATGTTGCCATGGAGACAACTGTTATATGGCATTTATATCTGCACATGCAGTAACACTGGTGTGTTGCTGCATAAAGAGAAATCCGACTGTTCTTGAAAGGGTAACTCGTAACTTCTGTTGCCATGGAGACATCACTTTGTTGCTACCTGTACTACGGTTATAAAATTACAGCCGTACACAGACCAGGTCAAGCCAAGTCTGTTCTTTTCTAGTACTAATAGTTTGTTTGTGGGTTCGCTAAGATCTCTAACTTCAATGCTCATTGGTCAGTTACCATTCAGTTGCTGTACAAGTTACCATGGTTACAGCTGGCAGTCCAACTCAAGCACCGACAGTGGCAGTTATCCAGTACTAGGATCGAGTAGCTAGAGATCTTTAAGTGCAGCACTAGACACATGCATCATATTTTAATGGCTTTACATTGGGCTGCTGAGGTTGGTTTGACTGCTAGGCAAGTGGTCGCTGGTACTCTACATTATCACTGACTGTGGACTCTGGTACTCTACATTATCGCTGACTGTGGTCATTGGTACTCTACATTATCGCCCATTGTGGTCATTGGTACTCTACATTATCACCCATTGTGGTCACTGGTACTCTACATTATCACTGTGTGGTCATTGGTACTCTACATTATCACTGACTGTGGTCACTGGTACTCTACATTATTGCTGACTGTGGTCATTGGTACTCTACATTATCGCCCATTGTGGTCACTGGTACTCTACATTATCACTGACTGTGGTCACTGGTACTCTACATTATCACTGACTGTGGTCACGGGTACTCTACATTATCACTGACTGTGGTCACGGGTACTCTACATTATCACTGACTATGGTCATACAGCCCCCCATCACAGTATTCCCCGATATTTTGTCCGTCAGTATTATCCGATATTGGTTTGAGGTAACCAGTTTACATGAAACTGTAAATCAAAATTGAACAACTGTCACAATACATGAATCACAATATAAATCATGCCTACTAAGTGTGACAGAAGAAGATTTTTAATACATATAACTTTCAAAATGCATGAACGTTGCTGTGATGGAGTAATTAAGTGTATGATGTGTTAGCATACAAAACTACTTAATACAATGTGAAACATTTCTTGTGGATGTAAATATTGTGAGTGAATAATGTATGAATCTTTGTAAAAGTTAGGAAGTAAAGTGATGCAAGCTCATGAAAAATGTGTAGTCTGAAAAATAACACAAGGTAGTGTTAGAGTCAAGATCCTGGCTATTTGTATTGACATGTATCACACTGCATGATTTTAAACTGCAAAATGTTAGCCAAAATGTGATGTACAAGAATAGTTTTATGCCAAACTAAGAGTTTCGTCTGATTTTTTGGACAGAGATTGGGTATGCCTAGTACAGGTTGCCAAGAACAAGAGACACTGATAGAATGGATCATAATAGGGCACCACAGGTCATGAGGTATCAGCTGACACAACCTGTTAAGTCATATCGGTGAGGAGAGATTAGGTGTTTCCTCTTTACTTGTGCTGCCATCTGGTGGTTTAGATTTTGTAGGCTTATCCCATTAAATTGAAGTATTGTTGGTGGACAGCTGGGATATTCTTCCCTGCTTTCTGTGCCAAATAAAAGTTTGATGTAGTCACATATCTTATTATTTTGTATGGTTACACAACAAAAAAGTTCTGCCATGCAGTGACACACATGGCGGCTCAAAAGTTTAAAGATGCTAGAAATGAGGAAGTTTATTAAAAATTGCACCACAAAAAATGCTAGAAATGAGGGAGTTTAAAATGGCACCACAAAAGATGTTAGAAATGAGGGAGTTTGAAATGGCACCAGAAAAGAGGCCAGAAGTGAGGGAGTTGAAAATGGAACCAGAAAGAGGCTAGAAGTGAGGGAGTTTAAAATGGAACCAGAAAGAGGCTAGAAGTGAGGGAGTTTAAAATGGCACCAGAAAGAGGCTGGAAGTGAGGGAGTTTAAAATGGAACCAGAAAGAGGCCAGAAGTGAGGGAGTTGAAAATGGAACCAGAAAGAGGCTGGAAGTGAGGGAGTTTAAAATGGCACCAGAAAGAGGCGGGAAGTGAGGGAGTTTAAAATGGCACCAGAAAGAGGCTGGAAGTGAGGGAGTTTAAAATGGCACCAGAAAGAGGCTGGGAGTGAGGGAGTTTAAAATGGCACCAGAAAGAGGCTGGAAGTGAGGGAGTTTAAAATGGCACCAGAAAGAGGCTGTAAGTGAGGGAGTGTGCGGCTGCTGTTGGTGATTTTTAAAGTAGAACAGCAATACTCAACATCCAATCAGAAATCAGAACCCCAATATGGTCTAGCTGATGCTTAAGTCTGCATTTTGGTCATTTTTTAAAATAATACAAGCACAAATACAAAATTATGAACAAAAAGTCTCTCAACATTTAGAATAACTGAGGTCAACTGTGGTGGCAGAATGGGGCAGAACTGGAGTTTTTCAGTCTCTCCATACTAACAGCAGCAAAGTGAATATATTTCATACAAACTTGATGATGTCACAGACTTCCTGGAACATTCCTTTCCATAAAGTTCACTTAAATATTGTCATGATTTTATATATTGTATAATGCAAACAAGTTTATTACCCATGTTACCTGCCAAAACTATTTACAGCCATAAAGACAGATTTGACTCGGTGTACAAGCTGGTGAATGATTCATTGTATTTAAATGTGAGTTTGGAAGCTAAATCACCTCTGTATTTTATCATACATGTACAGTATAAGACTTCAGTACCATCAATCTCTTTATTGTAGACTTTTATACTTGAAAAAAGCACAAATAATCACACACATACAAGTGCAATCTAAATACAGAGTGACAGTATGTAGGCAAGTGTGCACATATGGCCAGCAAATTGGAGCCTTTCCATCAGTGAATCATCTGGCACTGAGGGGACACTTTCTTGCAACTTTGGTATGGAATCACAACAGGCAACCTTTCACTCCCTGATTTCCTGATGTCTGCTCATATGTGGCACATCAACTTGGAAATCAACAAATCGATCATGCAAATTTGATAGATAAATTAATGTGACTGGGTGATGCAAGACCTGTTGTTGAGCAAGCAATCAAAAATGGAATCAGCAAAAAGAAGCAGAGATCATTGCATTATGGATGATTTGTTCATATTGGGATGCAAGAAATTGAATTCTACATGATATTGAAGTAATTTACATTGAGTGCTTACCATGGATACAAAATTGTCAGAGGCAAGCACCTTCTGATGATTTATGCCTGCAGTAAGTACCAGTTAACAGTTTCCTCAACCTTGGTATAAAATGTTCCACGAGACCATAAGGATACAATACACATGCAGTGCGCCCCCTTTATACATGTTATAATGTACAGCGCACCGTCTGTCAGACCATCCAGTAAAAGGTGGATTCTAATATAACGCTAGGGTTCCTTGGTTCCAGGGAAGTGCTACTCCCATGATTTCTCTGTTAGAAATCCTGTGGTTATACATGTACAGGGGTTTTGCTATGACAGGGTCTGCTGTGGGGACCCCTCCACCAGCTGTGTAAAGAGAACGCTTTGTATGTGTGTCGTGTGCAATGTGCCAAAATATGCAGTGTAACATTATAGGAAATTGTTGCATATCAGTTTTTAGCATTTTTTTTTCTCCCCTAAATAAAGAATATGTTTGCAGTAATGAATTTCTGTTATCACTGATTAGTGACCATTTTGATATGATGGGTTGAGCGGTCATGAATAACATGTCATCAAACAGCATTGTCAGGTAAGAATGATGTATCATCAAAGAGCATTGTCAGGTAAGAATGATGTATCATCCGTGTCACACCCAGCATCTGGTAGGAATTTGAACTCCCCATGGTGTACTGGACAAAGGTCATATGTTTATGTCAAGATAAATCAGCAGTGCTTTTTACACATGTGTGTATGTCAAAAAAATCTAGAAATATTGTACTCTACGGGCACCACACCAGTGGAATGTGGTGTGTGTTGTAATTATACTCAAGTGAGGACAGTTGGGGTAGAATCTGAATATAGTTGACCTGCAATTTGGATATACAAAGTTTAACCCTTTCCTCCGTAAAACAGCCAAAACCCACTGCTTGTCAAATGTTGCCTGCTTCAATGTTTTCAATATCATCAATGGTAGTGGAACAACAATTTGAATGAGAATTATAGATGAGGCCTCTCAAGACAACATGACCCAGATCAACAACTTGCCTTGTGGCTTGGGCACATACCCAGCCCATGCCATGGAGAGCTGTTGACTCAGTCTTAAGGAGGAACTGGTTAGGGATGTGAAAAAGTCCTGGTGACAATGGCTGGGGTACGTGGGAGCTGCTCGTGTGTACACTGCATGTTGACAAAACTAATCTTGTATTTGTTTTGAGGTATGATCTGTCTGTTACCCATACATAAAACGTGTTCAAGCTGTTACCAAGGTCCTTGTTTTGTTGATGGTGGATATCACTTTTCGTAGGATAGCATCATGATTGCTATAGAGTTATAGACAGGTACCCAGTCATAATCACGAACATGTACAGGCAAGCTCACAACATATAGGTCAGCTTTGTACTCTTGCCACCACAGGGTGAGTGATACTTAACCCCAAACTCAAGGTGACTTTGACTTAGGTATAATACTCGGATATGTTATCTACTTACAATGGGTAAAGGCTTTTGTATCACTTTGGAGGTCAATCTCTGTGGCTTGTTTAATGACAGAATCCGGAAACTTGTTCAGTACAACTGGCAATGGAAGTTCAAAGTGTTACTTCTCTGAAATACTCCTGTAACCCAACTGCCCTGTGTTGGTTTGGCTACATGAAAATAAAACTGAACAAAACAAATAACTCTGACTTCTTGTCTCTTGCCACATCCACAGATTCTATTGAACTCAACAAATTTTCCTGAAATGTGAAAAATGAACATAAAATTGATGTAATTCCTGGCAGTCTCATCACGTCTAAGCCAGTTTGACAAAAGCTTGTCTGCTCCTATGTAGAGCACACTACATGTACACAAACTCATGTGAAACTACTGAACAGTGGCATCTCTACAGCTGTGAGAAAACAGGTCATTGTACACTTTTCTAATGGTACATTATTAACTCTTTCAGTACCAATCGCATCTAAAGTTGATCTAGTTACGTCAGATAAGTCTGAATTATTAGGATCCCAGATTTGTATTCCTCTTAAAAAGACCTTTCATTCAAGTACCAGTATGCCTATAGTTCCAGACAGAATGCCCCAGGACAACAGCTTTTCTAGTGCATTTGGCGCTGAAAGGGTTAAAAATGTAGTTTGTTTGCATCTAGAATACTTGAAGCCAGTTTAATCATACAACTCTCCATTAGCTGGCTGTAAATTTTCAAGACCATTGATATTAGATATTACTAATGAATTCCCTTCTGTATTTTTATTTTTTCACTGTCAGTTAACTGCTTTGACTTGAATTAACCAGTGAAAATGAGTGAGTCAGCAGTTTGTTTTGGCGTGGCCTGCGCTCAGAGCAACCCAGGTCAACCAAAGAAAGCAACTGACCAAGAACATGCCATCATGATAGGCATTATTCATACTTCTCAGCTAAAATATCTAATAATATGAATTTTAACTTTCAGTGCCAAAAGTGGGACTGAGTCAACAGCTTTTCTCTCGCATTGAACGCAATGCACCCCATGCATGTCAAATAAAGCTGTTGACCTGGGATATCCTCTCTCTGGAACTAAAGGCATGCTGGTACTTGAATGAAGGGTCTTTTTACGAGGAATACGGATCTGGGATCCTTATGATAATTCAGACTAGTTTGATTTTAGTAGTTCGACTTTAGTGGCACCTGGCACTGAAAGAGTTAAAAACATTTAAATCCAGGCAATTTGAACAGAAAAGGGTTAATGTAATGCAGCAGTTAGATGCGTAGACATCTTGCAGGAAGGTACTCTGGTCGCTCTAGAAAGGGCACAGGCAAATAAGTTTTCTTCAATGAAAAACAGAAATAAATGAAACCATATGTCTACTTTATTTCATGTGTGAAACATAAAGTTACACTCTTAAATGTTTTAAGAAATTCTCTGGTCACTATTTCCTCCTTCTCCATTTTTATGGCTTTCCTCTTTGTCTCTTCATTTTCATATGAATATCTATCAGTCACATACCAATAGGTACAATGTTTTATGATGCAAGAAGTTTATTTCTTGTATCCATGGTAACAAGGATCAGTGGGTAGTGACCACAGTAATGGGGGTCAGCTGGCAGTGCCAGATATTGTAGGAATGTCACTGAATATATTGCATGTGCCCATAGTAACTAAATGTCTCCAAAAGATCAAATTTTAAGACCTTTTTCATGTTCCTGTATTAACTCTGTTACTCGGGTTACTGCAGATCCAGTTTTCATGTGTCATTTCAATGGCTTCTCTGGTAGTAACATTCTTGTTGACAGTGGGAAACCTCCACTTTTCTGCAGCTGTTTACATATACATACAGTTATGATGTCCAGAGATGCAATTTGTCACATAATTACAAATTTCTTTGCATGAATTATTCACCTACAGTCAGTTCTCCAGAAAAGACACAAATTCTGTTAGTCTCTGTAGTTGCTGTTCACTTGGTATGGTTGGACCTTGAGGTTTTACTGCAATAAAAATTAAGACATTGGAGTTACTATTGTTTGAAAAATATGCTATGTAGCTTGTTAATAATATATGCTTCCTCAAATTATAACTTGCAACTAATATGGACTTTTCAAAATCCAGTTTCTGTCTCTGGCCACCTCAGTGCAACAACCCTGCACACGACTGATTTCATAGTTAGGTAGTCGCTTTGTTGGCAAGTTAGGTCCTGCTATCTGACCTGCATTGTGCACTTCCATTGCATGAGAAGCTATGGAAAGTAACACACGACAACTGTGGATATTTCACCAAACACACAGATTTCTGTGAAGTGGGAGAACAGTCAGGCACCTGATGATAGCACACGGGCATGCCAACCTCTGGATATTGTTAAAATACACTACTTTTAAACATATGTCCTCATGGAATCTTATTTCCAATCACTCTCTGTGTCTGTGTGATGACCTACTTTGCTGTCTGGCCTATCACAAAGTACATGTCTACTCTGCAGTATCACTGTGTCAGGTTGGTGGCCAGAGGTGGTAACAAGATTAGGAAAGGTTCATATTGGTTCAATATCCCACATCAAATGCCAATTTTTGCCTCAACCACACGGATAGTACTATGAAAAGATCTGAAAACCCTTTAGTACTTGTAAGACATTAAATTCACAGCTTTTCTTAGAGCAGTAGACAGGAAAACTCATAACCTTTGCATCCCAAAGTATGCAGACATGAGCTGCCAGGCTAGTCCATTCATAGTTTCTTCTAAACTCTAAGCATGCTGGTACTTGAATGATTTTTTTTTTGTTTTGTTTTTTTGTTGTTTGTTGTTTGCTTTTTTTTACAATTAATTTTAATCTGGAGCCATAATGACAAGTTACATCAGCACAACTTTTTGTCATGAAAGAGTTTTACGTCTGTTTATAGCCTGTACCATAAAGCCAAAAACATACCACTGGCCACAGGAGGCGACATCATGGAAATCAAAAGTACCTGATATGCCTTCAATTTGTGTAGACTAGGATTATTTCCTTTTAAGCCCATGTTTTAGTATGAAAGGCAGCCCAGTTTTGAAATGAATGTGGAGAGAAACCTTGACAGTACAATCAATGTAATTCCTTCAAATCTTGATATAATAAGTTTGAAACTGAATAATGACTTTGTCCTCTACCAGGATGTGTCAATCAATGTACAGTGTACACTGTGTTACACAGCTGTGTCAATGTCTACCTCCTAACACACCCACAGTATTTATCTGTTCCATACTACAGTTACTTGCGGCCAAATCAATTTTGACATAGTGCATGTCATGATTAGCTACCCTGGTGGCACTGACAGTACACAAATATATATCAAATAATGACGAGAAAAAAAAAAAAAAAAAGCATGCTGCCACATAAACTGGTTTTGAGGGCTTTCACTCTTGTGTAATTTCAGCTTCGTGTACCTGATTGTGAGCCCCTCTAGTATAGAAAAAGTTTAATGTAAATAACAAAGAGAATCCCATACAAACAATGCAAAGACAGTTACATATAAATAACACATAGATAGTTGCATGTAAATAATGCAAGGAGAGTTACATATAAATAATGTAAAGAGTTACATATGAATTACGCATAGAGATTTACATGTAAATAACAAAGACAGTTGCATGTAAATAATGCAAAGAGAGTTACATATAAATAATGTAAAGAGTTACATATGAATTATACATAGAGATTTACATATAAATCACACAACAAGAGTTTAATGTAATGAAACAAAACAATACATGCCTGGTTTAACTGGACATATCATTTTAGTTTGTGGATCTACTTGCCAACCCTGTGATACAGCACCTGCAAAATATCAAATAAACTGTGCAATATTTTCCATCATTTTCACAAATTGATTCTTAAATGTCAAATGTAGGTTCTTTTTTTGTTTAGTTTTTTTTTTTTTTTTTTGGGGGGGGGGGGGGGGAGGGCGAAAATTGAACAGAGGCATAAATGAAATCAAAACACAAACAAAATTAAGAGGCTCATGGGCCTAAACCTCTGCTGGCACCTTGGCTATGTTGTATCTGTTCATTTTAAAGTTGCCACTCCTCAAGTGGCTTCTGAACATAGAAAGCTGATGTACATTTAGTATATAAAAAGTCCACCATATGGCACTTTGCTCCACATGTCATCATATCTTATTTGTGCAATTCCTGTTGGATATTGTTGCATGTGCCAAGACAACAACGAGTGAGTCCTTAACTTTATCTCTGAGTGACCTGGGTTAAGTATATCAAGGCCAAAAATAGGTTAAGGTCACTGATATATTAAATTCTAGCTTTGGACATTGTCTATATATCCTACAATTTTGGCAAGTCTAATTCAGTTACTCTTCAAGATATGGAATTTTATATCTCAAAACACATTTTGGCCCATAATTTCTGTAAAATTATAAGTGGCACCACTAGTATCACTAGCAACTTAGACTTTGATCTCCCCCACAATCCCACCACATTCCATGAAGATCTGCCAAATATATTAAAGATATTAGAGTGTTCACAAGATTTTCATATTTTAACCCATATATTGTAGGTGGTGCCACTAATATCAAAATGAACCTAGATTTTGATACACCCTAGAAGTACTGAAAGTTATATTGGGCTAACTTGAAAACTGTGGACAGTATTGCGGTCACAAGATATTCACATTCTGACCTGTAAATTACAGAATGCTATAGGTGGCGCCACCAACATTGATGGCGACAAAGATTTTTATACACTAAATGCTAAATGGGCCTATCTCAATAATTGTGGGGTGTACAGCATTCACGACATGACCACTATATTCAAATGGGCCATTTGACCTTGACCTTCAACTTGGATTAAAAAACTGTTACTGTTCAAAATATGCACCCCACACCCAGCTTTCCATATATATGGTCTGTCTGTTCAAATTGGGTAATAACTTTATGAGTTATCAAAGAAAAACAATAAACTTGGACAAGTACCAAACTCTATAATTACAAGGTCACAGTGACCCAAAAAGTGGAAGTACACTTTTATGTATTATGTAATCAAGTGCAATTTTGAGCCGGAGGCTCAATTCTCTTTGCTATAGATGTCCAAGCTACACCATGCCATCACAAAATCACCTTCTCAACTTAACAGCCATGGTGACTTCACAAAAAAATAGATTAGGGTCACTGATATTGTATAACATTCTAGCACTGAACATGGTCTATATATCCTATAAATTTGGCAAGTCTAATCCAATTACTTTTCCAAATATGGAACTTTATATCTTAAAACACATTTTAGCTCATAATTTCCATCAAATTATAGGTGGCACCACTAGTATCACTAGTTACTTAAGACTTTGATCTCCCACCACATTTGGTGAATATCTACCAAAAACTAACAAGGCAAGAGTGTTCACAAGATTTTCACATTTTGACCTGTACATTACATAATATTGTAGGTGGCACCACCAACATCGAAAAGGAACCTAGATTTTCATACACCCTATAAGTCCTGAAACTTATATTGGGCTAACGTCAAAACTTTTTAAGTTATCATGCTCACATACCAAAAGTTTATAAACGAGTAAAAGGACAGAGTGACAGACGGGTGGACATAAGTGATGCTTTAAGCTCTACTACCTTAGGTCAGCAGAGCTAAAAACTTCCTTTGCTTGCATAAATTACTCCGTAAGAGTAGCTACATCTGCACATCCTGGTCACTTGGTGGAAGTGTACTGGTAGCTCCATCTGTTGGTAACATATGACACTGCACACACTTGAATGTTTGCATGCCTGAGCAGAGAAATGCTTACTCTTTCACTGACACAGTTTTGACTATAAGGGTTCCTGGTTCAACAGCACTCCAAAGCAAGATATTAACAATGGATCAAACTTTTCAACTGGGGTGGAAGGAGTGTCAATATGCTTACCATCCACTGCTTCATTAACTGGTAAACCCATAAATGAAGCTAGGTCCTCGGCACAGATTGAAGAATATGCTTGAGCTACTAAATTACAAGCACGGTTCTTAGTAGACTCTGCAAGCAAAGCACCCAATCATTATTACTGGTAAGTGTCTTTATTATATCAATGTTTT
This sequence comes from Hermodice carunculata, assembly GCA_964020975.1. Taxonomy (NCBI): domain Eukaryota; kingdom Metazoa; phylum Annelida; class Polychaeta; order Eunicida; family Amphinomidae; genus Hermodice; species Hermodice carunculata. Next base: position 79,958,717 of record OZ026618.1, read on the forward strand.
GTGATTTTTTTTTTTTTTTTTTTTACAAGAGCAACACTTCAGTAAAAATACAGACTCTGCTACTGGTATTATAGACAGTATTATAACACTTTTTAAAAAAATTCATTCATGAAGACATAGTGTAATCGATTGTATTTCACTTAACATCCTTGTTATGTTCAGACACTTGAGGTTTAACATCCAAGCGATTTTTGTCACTTGCCCATGAGTGCATGTTAGTCATTGGTCCCCAGATAGCTTAACATGCCCACTCATAGCTATCCAATGCTCTGCTCATATAAACATTGATGCCAGAAAGCTGTACATACTGGGGGCATAAAAAGTGAAAGACCCTGTGTTTCACAATAGGATAGGGCTATCTTTAATTTTTTCTCACTCAATCGACAAATTGTGTACAGACATTTTTGTCATGTGCCTTCATGTTTTTATTTAATTTCCTCATTAATACAAAATACATTTTGAACAATAAACATGGAGAGAACCTGTCACAATAATTCTACGATGTTCTGACCTGGAAAAACTTAACCCTTTCAGTGTCAAACTCTGAACTGAGCTTTTCTCTGCAATGTGCAAATGTGAGCCGAGAAAAGCTGTTGACCTTGGGTAATCAGTCTGGAACAAAAGGTATCCTGGTACTTGAAGAAAGGTATTTTTACGAGGAGTACTAATCTGGGATATTCATGATAAATTATTCATACTTGTCTGACTGAAGTAGATTGGCTTTAGACATAATTGGCACTGACAGAGTTAATATTTATCTGATACAAAATTTGTCTGACAACTATACATTTATTCTCACCTAAAAGTGCTGTCATTGTAGTTTTAACATTCTCTGACCAGTCCTTGTTTAGTGATTCATATATTGCCGGAAAGTCCCGTTGCCACAGCTTTTGTCCTACATTCCAAATCTGAGCTAATTCAGCATTTGCCTGCAACAAAATAGTAAACGTAAATCCTGAGCAGTTAAGAATGAAATTATATTAAGAAATGTCAAAGCATACAAATACATTGTGATGCATATTGTTCTCATATCAAAATACATGTAATCTGGTACCTGTAAAGGGATTTAAAATACCAGACTACTCCCTGCCAGCACCTTGGCACTTATGGATTACAATATTTCATGCAATTACCATTCATTCATATATGTATGTACATGTATGTATGTATTTATAAATATATATACATATATATATATATATATATATATATATATATATATATATATATATATATATATATATATATATATATATATATATATTTATATATATATACGTGTCTTGTTCTGACACTTGTACATGTACATGTACAGTGTGAACAAACATAATAAAGCCCAACAAATGCTTAAAAGGAAAACTAGAAACTAGGTGGCAGCACCTTCATGAGCAACATGAAAGGGTGCACCAGGGAATTAAAAAGCCAATACGTTTCTTTTTTAACCTACCCCCATTCAGGGGGTGATTATTGATTTTCTGGAATATCTGCATTAAATACATGAATTGTTTTATAAAATATGGATTTAAAGAATCCTTTTTTCATTCAAATGCAATTCAAAGTTTCCGGCTGAACTTTTTTTTATTGCCCTCTTAATACTATGTCCAATAGGAGAAAAGCAATGTAGACTGATGTCACCAACCGGGACTCATTATACATTGGGTATGAATACATAATAATCATTTCCCTACGGTTGGGTCTCACTGAAGAAGGTTACAACAGCTAACCGAAATATTTGAGAATATTTATAATACAAAAGCAAGAGAAAAAGTTCATTTATATTTCAATCCTTGTTTGAAAGATGTCTTTGAAATCATACATAACTGAATTAAAAGTTACTGAAACTCAAAGATTCATGTAAGTTAACAGCTTTTCAAAATATTATTACAAATAGCAAATTGCTGATATATTTTAAAAGTTTTGCATTATCATGAAATACTAACATACATGATTACAATACAAGAAGAGACAAAATATTTATGAGGATGTCTCATGATGTCAACATTGACCAGTGCATAAGACATCAACTAGTTCATTTCCTAAATGTACACCAAGTGTAATAACTGAAATAGAATGCCATACGCACATTTGTTATACTTGTAATTATCTTCTAATGTGACTTTATCCCTAATTTGAACATCAAGAAAGCACAACTTAATTAGGCTTAAAGCATTCCCAAGTTTATATACTGCAATGCCCCAAGACTTATCTAAAAACTCATAAATCGACAGACACAATTTATGAGTGAGTGGCTTGTATGCTAGCAATCATATGCAACCTTAATACAAGTCTTCCAGCTCGATTTATGTACATATGCATCAACAAATGACTGTGCACATTGTATCTATATGCTGCTTGATTGTATATATATGCTGGGCTGGTGCTAGCCATTAAGCCATAGCCCAATGAATGTGGAATCTGGCTACCATAATTTACAACCTTTTAGCCAAATTGGTAATTTTGATACACTGCAACTTCAAAATCAGATTTACTGTTGTAACATCGAGCTGCCACCTATTAGATATAAATGTTCTAAAATGCGACCCAACTTTGGCTAACAAAATAAAATCCCTAGCACAAGCCCAGCATCAATATATATATATATATATATATATATATATATATATATATATATATATATATATATATATATATATATATATATATATATATATATATATATATATATATATATATATATATATATATATATATATATATATATATATATATATATATATATATATATATATATATATATATATATATATATATATATATATAATATATATATATACAGTGAGACCTCATTAATCCGGACACTATTGTTCTCAAAAATTTGTCCGGATTGTCGCGGTTTTCGGACTGTTGAAACTGTCAATCACGAAAGAAATTACCTACACACAATGACAACTATTTATTATTTCAACATGGTAATGCAATGGTCTTTTTTAATGAGTTGAGTAATGTTCACAGCTCAATTGAACTACATGTGCAAGTCATTATATGGAATTAATGGATTAAGCTGCATGCAGAAATCGGCAGCACGTGCCAGTCAAAGTTAGCACAAGCGGCACACCTTTGATGTGGGCCCAGGCTACTTTGCGGGAGACAAAAAGTGTGTTATGGATCGCTGTTTCAGACTGGTGGACATACGATCATTAATTACACGTGAAACTGACCACAGGTTTTTCAAGGTTTCATTTCCATTGTCATTTTCGCCAACGGGATTTTGCTCAAAATATGTAATCAACATTTGGACAGAGTCTTTAGCTTGAGTCAAAGTTACCGGTGCCGGCGGCTCTGGTTCATCATCAGACTGATCTGACTGAGAACTCCGCCCCTGGGATTGTTCATCCGCGGTTTCCTGAACTAAAGTTAGGATATCATTGTCTGATAATGTTTCTCCGGTCTCCTCATGGGAATCAATGTTCACATAATCATCGACATCCAGGACATCCTCACCAAAGAACGCCAACTGACACATCAACGCCTGCAAATCATCACGTGCACTGTCTGGGGTATCTAGGTCAAGACTAAGGGAATCCCCGGGGTTTCCCCGCAACTGTGGCAAAATGTCCACGTGACGGTAACAGTTTGCAATTGTTTCAGCCCGGACAGAGTCCCAGGCATTGTATCGGAGAGCGACGCTGGCAGGTGTCAGATCAACTCGCGGCTTGTGAATACAAACATCAAAGGCAGCTAAAGTTTGTTTTAATCCGGACTATTGATCAAATTTAACATACTAATTAACCATTATGTTGACAAGAAAGCATGTCCGGATACGGATACTGAAATTCCGGACTAACAATCAATCTTACAATGGGAGAAATTCGTTCCCTAGAAAAAATGTTCGGAAGCTGAGAAATCCGGACAGTTGAGGTCCGGAGTAAAGAGGTCTCACTGTATATATATATATATATATATATATATATATATATATATATATATATATATTGATTGATGGAATGAATAAAGCATTTCTTGATTCTTCTGTAGCTTTGTATCATTCAATACTTACTGATTTTACAGGCTGAGGAATCCTTTTCCATAAAAATTTTGCATTAGTTCTGAAAAATAAAAGATTGATTAAAAATAAACATGACTATCATATGCCTGCCCTCTATGAACAATTATATGTGGCCCACATTGCCAAAAATTGCCACTTCATGTCCACATGAGAAAATTATTTTTAGTTTTGAATCACACAATGACATCTATTATGATCAGTGAGATGGAGGACAAGAGACCAAGACTGAATCAAATTAACACCCAAGATGTATAACCTTTTGGTCAGCAATAAATTTATCATTGTGGACTAAAATTTACATAATACAAGTGATCAATTTTGCTTGAACTATTTTTAGCATGTTCACTACAATGTGGGTAAAACAGATCCAAGCAAATCTGAAACTAGTTCAAGTATGAACACATATATAATGTACTGACACAGATTATACAGTGGAACCTGCTGTATGTGGCCACCCCTTCAACCAAGAAACAGTGGCCACATACAGTAGGTGACCTGTCATTGCAGGTAAATGTATAAAGATTCAGACTCCTATTTCCAAGCCCAGCCACCACAAAAAGCAATGTGGCTGTTTACGGCAATGGTTGCATACAGCAGGTACCACTGTACACGTACATACCTAGGTCCTTAAGGTTACACAAAGCCACAGTCATTCATCCCTTCTTATGATATATGTACCCCTAAGATAAGATCCATTTGAGCAAAATTGAATGAGGCCCTGATGACATATTGCAGTGGCAAATTTATTCACCCAAACTGACAAAATGACATACTACATGTACCTGACTCCCATTCCAGACAGAATGCATGAAAAACAGTTACATGAGAATCTCTGATGAGCACTGTGTCTCAATCGACATATGTGAGAAGCTAGGTCTTTCTGAGCATATACATGAAGAAGCCGCAAGCCTCCTCGTGTATGCTCTGAAAGACCTATAGTCTCAAGTCAAATCTATTGATCGAGACACAGGCACAAGATATGTGATTCTATTCTATAAGCAAAAAGACAACACCATGAACATCTTGGTCAAATATTGGTGCATTTGGAGACCAGGTATCCAAGGTTGCAAAACGGCCTCTCAACCTGATCTGCATTGCAACTGCATGGAATGATATTAATTATAAACATTCATGAGTGTGATTCCTCTGCTGACAAAATTGCACAGGCCATTTGTCTTATAAGGTAATGCTGACCCAGGTCATTCACCGAAAGTGTGCTCATTCATTCCAAATGAGCAGTTACAACAATGGTCACATTGGAGACAATGCATGTCACACAGCTGTATCTGGTAGCTGTATCAAGGTGGAAGCTGTGTAGCTAGTGCGCAGTGAGAGGGACAACTTTACATCGCAATCACCCATTTAATTTTTTCACAAGTACATTAAACCTATATATTTTCTGATTACTACATATCCATAGAGTTTTTTTGCAGGATTGGAAATTTTTGAGATTTTATAGCATTATTTCTGACATGGCAGGATTTTCACATTTTTCACGCAGAAGTCACACAAATTTTTTTTTTTTTCCAGTTGAAATCAGAATAAATTTAAAATATATATCCATGTCTAGGATTGAATTCAATGGTTAGTCCTGAAATAGCATAAATAAAAAGTTATAAAATTTTTAATTTAGTAATGACAGGTTGTTCATTTTCCTTCTATAAATTGCTCCAAAAGTCACGGAAGGGGTTGTCAGAAAAAAAAATCCTGGGAACCGTTCCTGGATATGATATTTTTCTTTTAATGTCCATTGATTTTAATGTGATAGGGCAATTTGTACGTTTGTGAGGCAAGACACAAATTGCAGAGGTTGAGCAAAAAATAGTTCCATGAAAATCACATCGAAAGAAAAAGTTGCCAATTCTTACACATTTATGGCTGTAATATGACACATACTCATTCCTTCAGTCCTGTGTTTTAATTATTGTGTGAAATAAACTTGTACCTTTACCTCTGTGATGTTGTCATTAAACAAAAGTATATTTTGTGGCTTAAATCTCGACTTTTTTAACTTGGGAACACCACACTTGGCTTTTTCGGGTGTGGGTTCACATGTGGCTTTCCATATTTGGGGACCAGCAAGTGGATTGTGCTAATTTGTTTTTTACATCAATAGAGAATTTCAAAGTAATCAGAACAATGGTAGCAATTAGTCTGAACTGGCCCATTCTTAGCTCCATGGCTAATGGTTTCCAGTGAGTGACCCTTGTCAATAGCTCAATTGGTTTCCAGCGATCATGGACTAATGACTGTGCAAACAATGACATGGTTCATTATCATGCCCATGCAAACAAAGCCATGTGTCCGTCACTGTCTAAACTTTTCATTGTGAACAAAAGTTTAGAGATCAATTATCTCATATAAATTTTATGTTCACACATCTGAGTTTTTGGGAGCATGTAGTTTAAGTATCAGACTATCCAAAAAAATGAAAAAGTGATTAGAGGCTATCTAAAGGTACAGCTTCAGACCTTCCACCTTAAGGTCATGAGTGCAAACAATAAAATACTTTGTGGCATATTTATACTTACAAGTCATTTTGTAGTAGATATAAAGCCAACAGCTGACCATAGAGTTGAGCAGAAGCTACGCCTCCCGCAGCCTGTAAAAACAGTAATAATGCCCTATAAAACAAATTTCACACCTTGCTAACCTGCTATCTTTGATATCAAGCCACAAATCCATCTCAAATACCACATGAGAAAGTGCAGGGACTGCTGGTGCCATTAACCAAATGTTACTGTTCCATTCATTTTGCTAAAGTAATCTGCAAATAGCTAATTTATTTTAACAATACATTATAGCAAGCACAAGCGAGCTCTTATGGTAATGTAGGTACATGAACTATGTTCGTACCATGGAGAGTGCAAGGTGATGATTAGAAATCATGGTAGACTTCTCGCGCCAGACATTTCATTTTCACCATGGGGAGTGCCATTTGTATAACAAAATAACAATCTCACCTTGTAGATAATGCATGGTAATAATATTGATAGTCATGAAATTGAGTCACACATGCACATACAGTTGGTTTTGTATGTTTTAAGTTCTACACAGTTCAAATTCCAGGTTTGAATAACTTGTATCAGTGTGTGGAATATGGATGCCATGGACTCAACTTCAGAGTTCCAAATGCAGTGTGGTTGCCACATTTTGACTGGCAGTCCAGTGGGGCACAATATAGTGAAGATGTACAAGACCATAGGATAAGGATTTTATCCCCAACTTTGTACCATATTACATTGAAAATCCATGGGATATGGCACATGTGATATTGTTTACCATGTCCCATGGGTGGGACTATTTTTTTTCCCATTAGCGCCCGCTCTGTCTACATCATCAGTCCCAGCTGGTGTAGCAGGTAGCCAGTGCCCCATCCCTTCGGACAATGCTTGCACTGCTGCTGTCAGCGACGGAACCAATCTTATGGTGTTCAGTCAGTTGAGCCCCATGGGTGCATACAGCTTTGGAATGTTTGCTAGTACAACATTCCAAGGCAATGTGACCATCCAATTCTCCTCTCCACCAAATTAATTCCATGTAAAATATGGAAAAAAGTGACTTTTCTTAAGATTTTTGGCTGGCTGGCCATTCAAAACATTCTGCCATTAGGCCTGTAGTCAACCGCTTCTCTTTGTTGTTTAAATTTCATATTCATATGCGCAGCAATAATGTGGCAAAGTCCAATATAATGCAGTGAAATAAAATGTTAAAAGGTGATATAAATTGTCTTTTTTCTTTCTTAATGTGACCATAGGGGATAAATACAAAATACCCGCATCATTAATCTCGCTAAACCAAATTCCCCGCATTGCTTGCCTGCCTGCGCGCCTGATCACCTGCATTCTTAGAACTCAGGTGATCAGGTGAGCAGGCAGGCAAACAATTCAGGAGATTCGGTTTGACAGATTAACGACTCAGGTAATTTTGTCTATCAAGACGTGCTGCAATTATTTATTGTATAATTTATAAATTCTATTTTTGTATGCTTCATCCAACTTCATGATCATTTCTTCCTCTCACCCATAGGACCCCAATTGAAATAAGTGGTTCAGACTTTATTGGGCTATCCTAGGCAATTCAACATAACTGTGTATGAACAAACTTTTCTGTTCTTAAACATATGTCCTTTGTTTTTACTTGGTTCTTAGCCTACTGCAACTTTATGTTTTATTTACATTTTACTGTACATACTTATGTTGTTTTGCCAAATAAAATCAATCAACCCCTTTTTACGCTGCTAGCCATTCACAAGTCATAAGAGTCAGGTTGAATTCTGCAGTGATTGATCAATATTGCACATAGTTTTTATGGTTATTGAATGCTGACATTATTTGATGGAAACAAAAGAATCCCAAAGGCAGATTACAGACAAAATTACCCGAGTTGTTAATCTGTCAAACCGAATCCCCCGAGTTGTTTGCCTGCCTGTGCGCCTGATCACCCAAGCACGCGGGTGATCAGGTGCGCAGGCAGGCAAACAACGAGGGGGATTCGGTTTAGACAGATTAACGACGAGGGTGATTTTGTATTTATCCCGTACGGTCCATTAAGAAAGAAAAAAGACAATTTATATCATTTGTAACATTTCATTTCACTACATTACACGGGACTTTGACACAAGTCATGCCGCGCGTATGAATATAAAATTTAAACAACAAAGAAAAGCGGTCGGTCACAGATCTAATGGCGGTCTTTTTTTTTGGAACGGCCGTCGCTTCAGGCAAAAATCTCCACAAAAAGACACTTTTTAATCATTTATATATGGAATTAATTTGGTGGAGGGGAGAATTGGAAGGTCACATTGCCTTGGAATGTTGTACCAGCAAACATTCCAAAGTATGCACCCGTGGAGCTCACTGACTGAGGGCCGTCAGATTGGCCGGCGTATCAGTGCATCATCACTGACCGCAGCATTGCCCGAAGGAACAGGGCGATGGCTCCCTGCCACACCAGCTGGGACCAACGATGAAGACAGAGTCTGGGGAGTGTTTTGGACAGATGTTAGAGGTTTCTGAAAAGAAGAATAATTTCCCTGGAGAAGGCTGCAAGGGTGGCGTGCTGTTGAATTCCGACTTGTTGTTGCATAATTGTTTACAGACTGCGTATTTTTGTGCCCGCTCAAATGTTGAATAATGCCATGGTTGGCAGCCAGGACACTTGGATGTAAAAGTCGACTGCACATCGTGCGTCTCACAGAGTGGTCGTTTTTACTGGTAACCATCAGTCCTCATTTTGGCCCTAGTTTGCATCACAGAATCAAGTTTATTCTTACCCGTTGGCTGGGATTTATACCACGGACCATCAGGTTTTCGGCCGTGATTTATGGCAAGGTAATAAGGCGAGTTTGGATATACCAAATATGGAATTGATTCCTTCCATATTTGGAAAACCGTATCTCTGATTTTACAAATATGGTAAAAAGTAGTCCCACCCATGGGATATGGTCAACAATTTCACATAGGCCATATCTCATGGGTTTTCAATGTAATATGGTACAAAGTAGGGGATAAAAGATTTATCCTACTGCAGACAAGGAAAAACAGGAATAAATCCAGTTTGACTGGCCATCTGTCACATTTGTGTCAAGATTCTGTGTGGCAATTGAACGTGGCTGGCAGTTTAAGTAGGTTTATTCAAGCAAAATTAATGTTAGGAAATATTGTTAGCTTCTGGTCATGCCACACAGTTAAGAGGAAAGTTAATGCTAGGAAATATTGTTCAATTTGGTACATGTTTGGCTTTTTAAGTGATTCAGTAAAAAAACAGAGATTGTAAGCGTTAGGTTTTGGTAAGTGGTGGGCACATAGTAAAAGAGTTCAAGTATTGAGGAAAGTATCTGTTAGAAAATATTGTTAGATTTGTTCAGTGATAGTTTAAGTATTTAAATAAAAAATAAAGTAATATGTTAAGAAATGTTGTTAGCTTTTGGTCATGCCACACAGTTAAGAGGAAAGTTAATGTTAGGAAATATTGTTAAATTTGGTGGGCCCCCTACATGTTTGGCTGTTTAAGTGATTCAGTAAAACACAAAGATTGTAAATGTTAGATTTTGGTAAATGGTGGTTGGTTAAGTCAAAGAGTTCAAGTATTGTGGAATGTATCTGTTACAAAATATCATTAGATTTGTTCAGTGATAGTTTAAGTAATTTGCGAAGTAATCAAAAAATTTTAGGAATTTTTGTTAGTTTTGGGAAGTGGCTGGCATGTACTGCCGCACTGAGGAAAGTAACTGTTACTTGTCAGGAAATATTGTTAACTTTGGAACATATCTAACAGTTTAAGTGATTAGGTAAAAACAAGAAGAAGGTAAAATGTAAGGAAACATTGACTATTAGTTTGTCACAAACACAAACTTGGTGTTCCTGTCACACAGTTCATGTGAAACTGCAGCGGCAGTGAGGAAGGTAGAGACTAAACTTAGAAATTTAATTAGCTTTGACAGTTTGTATTTGAGCTGTGCTGTCAAGGTGCAACAAATGTTGTTCTTATGGGTGTCAGGAACACACGGGGTATATAAAAATGTCTGCACTGAATGTTGACAGGTATATAATCTGTCAATGAAGCCATGTGTGTGTTCCTCTTTTATCGCCCACGGTGACAGTGCTCCCATATTCTGTGGGTGTCTCTGTCAAAATTAGCAAGATACGACCACTAGAAGTGAGTCCGCTATTTTATATATACACTGTTTTGCCTGTGAGTTGTTCAACATGAAATTTCACCTCAAGCTCTTGGACTTCCAACTGTTTTTGCAGGTTCGCAAAATCAACAGCACCATCCGCCGACATCTTGGCTGTTTTGCTTCTTGTGCGCATGTGTCGAATAGATATTACCTCCATGGTTCAAGAAACTAAATATTTGATGCTTTGTCTTGAAACGTTTTAGATCTATCTGTAGCATAGTTTCATTTCAGATACCTCATATTTAATATGTATTATATTTCATTAGTAGATATATTCCAAACACTTATATTCTAGTGCGTATAAATTCTTGAAGTAAATACAATTATGCTAAATGAACTACATATCATTATTCATCACAGGCACATGTCAACAAAGAAAGCAGGTGGTTGTGAGTTTGTGAAATTGAACAAGTAACAAGTGTCAAGCGTGGCTCTATCGCAACAAACAGATGGGTAAGCTTTGGTAGAAATGCAGTCTTGAACAGGCATTGAAATTTGATGTGATTGAGCAGAATGGAGAAGTGTCTATGATTCGTAACTTCTGTCAGACTCAGTGCTTCAGTTCAATTTCAAACCAAAAATGAGATATATTTACTCCCAAAACTTTGCTTGTGTATCGTACATAAGTTAATGCACAAAAGGGAAAACTGTTTAGGCATAGAAACTTTGAAATGGTCACAGCCACATGGAATAAAACCCGTGTGCACTAGGTCATATATTACTGTTGGGGTACTTGGGGAACATCAAGCTGTACATGGAATGAGCAAAACATCTGAATAACAACAATGTATGATCCACATGCTTTACTCACTGTGGCCATCAAGGAATAAACTAGATGGAGGAACAATTAATCCTCCAATTTTATTATGCCATTCTAGATTTAAAACACCAAGTAAAATGTAGCCTGTCTCCATATAAATGAACATGTAAATATCAAATTTGCATTAAAAAAGATTTTTTTATCATTGCATAAAATTGAGATGATATCAATATGTTGAGCTCACAAGTAAAAAATAATCATGAATGTCAAATTTGAGCTTAATAGTATTCGAATTGTAGCAGGGCTGTCCAACTGGAGCATTGTAGTAAAATTTTGCTACAAAGCTCTTCAAAATTGCTACAGATTTTCTCAAAAATAAGTGTTTCTTATGTAAAGAAGTGGAAAAAATGCTACAAGGAAAGAAAATTTTGCTACAGAGACTTGCAGCTGGACAGCACTGTGTAGAGTCATTATGACATGAGCTTCAACGGTGCCTGGTTGAGCCATTGCAAAATAGCTATCATAATAATAATGAGCACATCCTTCACTATCAAAGAAACTTTCCGGAATGATGAATCATAAGTAGAACTAACAGTTATCAAATCTTAATAAGAACTTTGAAAATGTGTCCCTGTGGTTGTTCAAACATGGTATTTTTGGTGGACGTGGTAATTCAAAAAATATTTTTTGAGCCCATCCATTTTGAATTAATGGTAAATCATGGGCCTGGAACATTCTCAAATTTATCTCACTAGATGATGAGAATAACGTCTGTGTAATAAAGAAAACCAATTTTAACAAAGAGCTATTGTCATAGCCAAGCTTTCACATCATGTCACAGCCAGCGATTGTGAGAGGAGGGAGGCCTGTTTTTGCGTGCCATCCAGCAGAAACATCTGTCCCTGACACTGCTCTCTACTTGGTTGGCTCTGTGAGTCTTGTTTAGTGAGCGAGATCTCATGCGATGCTTGGTTTGTTGACAGTTCTACCACTATCTTGTGTGCATGTAAGATGGGTGACCTTTGAATCTTACGAAATTTTTATATTTTTAACCTTGAACTATTCAATTTCGCCACTACTGCCCCCTTGTCATGCTTCCATGTACATCACTGTAAAGGTAATTTAACATAGAATCCACTCATTTAAATAGTTTTGGTATTCAGTGGTGGCAAAAATAAAATTAATGCTACAAAATTGTATCTTTTGGCTTTTTTCATGAAAAAACAAGGTATGAAATTCAACAACTCACATTCTGATTTATCAATTTTGATGAAACAAACACCAATCAACATCACTTTTCACCGTGAAAAGATTGAAACTGAAATTTTGCGGGTGACCAGAAGCATCAAAACAAATGGCACAATAGTCAACTGGATGCATCGATGAAAGCTAGACCCGGTGATGCCAAAGACAGCAACCATGAATGTACATCAGTCCATCCTAGGTTAGCAGATTATGCCTAGCAGGACCAGTGATGTCGCTCGGAAGTTTTCTCACCTCGTTAACCATTAAAGGGATTAATGCTCACGCTTGTAGTGGTGTCTAATAATCTAATAATACGTCATTGGTTTATGCTATTATTAATGTACTCCAACTGCCAATTTGCTCTAACTCAAGTTGTAGCTGCACTAACTTGGTGTAAACTGGCCAAACCTGAGAAAAATGTGATGCTGGAATACATATATGTATTTTGCACTTAGCCTTAACCATGTTAACCCTTAAAGTGCTAATCATGGCTAAAGTCGTTTTATTACCGTTAAACATATAATTGTTTAAAGATTCAAATTCCACATGAAGATACCTTTCATTCAAATACCAGCAATCCTAGTTTAAAGCAAAAAGCAGTCTTGGTCAGCTGCTTTCCTGGGGGCACTTTGCTCGCATTTCGCGCAAAGTGTCCCAAGAAAAGCAGTAGACTCAATCTTAAATCAGCGCTTTAAGGGTTAAGTGTACATTTTTAATTGAAACTCGGAAAGCAACTTGTAATTTGATGCAACCTTACATACAGACAGTTGATGTAAAAAGGAAATGGCCACTAGTCCCCCACTGGAAATGTAGATGATGATGATGATGATGATGATGATGATGATGATGATGATGATGATGATGATGATGATGATGATGATGATGATGATGATGATGATGATGATGATGATGATTACATGTATTATTATTTACTAATGTTATGTTAGTAAAGTAGTGACATCTACACATTTACAGTGTTTTAAATTGCCATGGTAGTAATGTATTTCATTGGTCTGTTGTATTAATCACTGTTTCAGTTTTAACTTGCACAGACATAAAGTTCTTATATTTTTGAGAATATACTAAAAGCTACAAATCAAATACATTAATATTATGTTTGCGTACAGTTTGGTTTCCATAATAAATTGTGTCCATATAAATTATCCAAAAAAAGTTCTTTTTGTGTAGCCTTTTTATGCAGACTGCCACCCTGTTGTTCCCACCTAGTGGATAAGATGATCAGTTCCACTTCTAACTTAGTGCAGCTCCAAATCGAGTTATTGCAAATCAGCAGTTGGGTTTTTAACCCTTGGCTTCCGGCCGCCATCCTGCCACATTGTGTGGCTTGCATTAATGGCTAAAGTCACATGGCAATAAATGCCTGGGTTTAACTTTGCATGCTTATGTTTATGTATTTTGTGTTGTTTTCGTAAGACAAAGTTTAAATTGGGAAAAGAAATAATTTAGGTGTCATGCACAAGTCAGCCATCAGTTCAAATACACAATACAACATATTAAGGTATTGGTACTGTCCATAAAGGCAAGATGATATTCATCAATACTTAACTTCCTTTGAAAAAAGTCAAGTGAGCTCCCAAATTGGATTGTACTTTAGCTGAGTGCTTTATGACTAGCACTAGTATGACATAATGATTTCCATTAAAACTTGCTTTTTACAACCCAAACTTAGGTACACTTCTGTTAGCACAAGTGATATTATGAGGCAGGACAAGTGAAAATTGTGTGTTACTTGTCCTACTGACAAGTAGTTTCAAAGCAAATTTTCTCCACCGGCTTTGGCACTTGCCCAGTCAGTTGAACTCCTACTTTTCAACCTTTTATAGATTTAAATCTCAAACTGTTGAGAGATGCACTTGTTCACCTGAAGCATCTGCATTATCACTTAATCATAATATTAAATTCTAAAATAAATGTTGAATGAATCATAATGGCCATACCAACCGATGCTTGTTAATTTGAAACATTCCCTTGCCATACACTATTAATTGGGTACATGTTTGGAATCTCTATTTCAGTTTTTCTTTGCTTGTCTTTTTTCACTCAAACCCCCTTCCATTTTTAAGTTTCTGACTATTCTGTGCATGTGCACATGGCATGAAACGTGACTGAAATAAATACAGACAGATGGACAAGATTTTCTGTGACCATTTTGCACTTCTCATGCAGTGTTTTATACTTTTTCATTTACGGTCTTTATGTAGCCAGAAGTACCGGTGAAGATGTGTCCTCTCCCATGGAGGAAGACGAGAGTGGAGAAGAAGATGACGACTTTGACGGTGACTTGTCATCAAGGGATGGTAAAGACCCAACAGAGAAACCACGCCATGCAATTACTGGGCGGGGAGTGACACTGGCCATGTTAATGCAAGATGGTATCATGGACCCAGGGGAGGAATTAATGTCTCTAGAGTACTTGGTAAACATCAATGTAATATGCTACTAAACTGGATGTACATGTATATGGTGGAAATTATATATACACAAATTCACTGCGCATGTCACAGTGTTTTATATGTACAAAAACCTCATTGACATTTATACACTGCCTCCTCATTGATGTATTTTTTCGTCCCCTATAGTATGCAAACAAGTTAATCCAACTTCAAAATGCCTGAAACAGAGTTAAAACACAAAAAGGTAATGACAATCCACTAAAACATGTCCTGTTGTTTATAATAAAACCAGATTGTTGATGTAGGCATCACAGTGTTTATCATTTAAGTTCGGAAGTCAACATGGCCAAGTTTGTGATACCACATCTGTTGGACCCTCTCAAACTGGTGGCTTCCATTCTTAACCCTTAAAGTGCTAATCATGGCTATAGTCGTTTTATCATTACCATTAAATATATAATATTTAAAACATTCAAATTCCTTATGAAGATACCCTTCATTCAAATACCAGCAAGCCTGGTCTAAAGCAAAAAGTTTTTTTTGTAGGCCTGGTCTTTGTTTTGCCTTTAATTTAAGCAAAAAGTAGTCTTAGTCAACAGCTTTCTTTGGGACACTTTACACGCAAAGTGCCCAGAGGAAAGCTGTTGACTCAGTGTTAAACCAGCACTGTAAGGGTTAAAAAAAGATGCAGAAGTCTTCTAACTCGTAAATTTGTACTCTACCTAAAATGCTAAAAGAAATGCAGTAGACTTAAAGCAATTACCTGGCATATAGTAAACTGAAACTTTTTCATCAGAAACAGATCTGTGTGAATGGTTTGATCAGTGATGTACTTCAAAAGAATTTGGTTACCAGTGTTCCAAACAGTCTTTTCACTTGTTTGAGACAAGTTACTTATCTGACAGACAATTCAGTTTGACACCTCGTTCGTGCAAATTTTACATGTAACATAATTATATAACTAGTAAGATAATAAGCTTCATTTATAAGGTTGAATATTTGTGGTCCAGTCAAAATTATTCCTCATTTGTAACACTGTGTGGACACACTGATGATTACTGCCAATACATGTATACTGATTATCCAGACTGATTTCACAGTAAAAGAGAGTGATGATGCATATCAACTGTCAATTGAGATGACTTGTACACAATGTATTTCTTTCAGGGCCAAAGCTTCACAGCAGACTTGTTACCTGATGGGAAGATATTGTGGAAAGAGGAAAACATGCTCTTCAATTCTCCAAGTGCATGGGCCATCCACTGTAAAAAGATAGTAAATCCAGCCAAGAAGTCTGGGTGTGGATGGGCGTCAGTGAGTGGAACTAAATCTGATCTCAATTTTTCCATGAATGTAATAATTTTTAATGAAAGGTAATAGATTTGATATACCTCCATAGTCAATGCCCCCCTGTAGCCAACAGGTACATTGCACTTGCAGATTATTGATAGATATGATAATATTGGTGTTGTAACTATTAACTCTGTAAGTTCAGCTATTTTCCTAGTCTGCTCAGTAAAGATAAGATTTCTGTTCTGCACAGGTTTTGACCACTTTCTGTGTAGAGATCTGTGGCAGTCAGTTGGCATCCCATACCACACTCTACATGTATTTGTCTTTTATAGTTGTGCGGTTTGGGATGTGCAGTGGCTGGGGAGATCGTAAAGCATGTATGTTATCCTTTTATTCTTCAGTCACAAAAAGCACTGGTCTGATTCTTAAGACAATGGGGCATGTTCTCCTGGGTGGCGCCACTGTTCATAAGTACCCTGTTTGTTAGCCCTTTCAGTGCTAAATTTTGTACTGTGTGAACAACTTTTCTCGGCACAGCTGTTGAGCTGGGGTATTCTCTCTGAAAGCGTAGGCATACTGGTACTTGAATGAAAGGTCTTTTTACAAGAACTATGAATCTGGGATCCATATGATAATTCAGAAAGTTTCATTTAAGTAGATCAACTTAAGATGTGATTGGCACTGAAAGAGTTAATACTTGCAGTTGGAGACACCTGAGGAATAAACAACCAGGACACTCATTATTGGCCAATGGTTGTTAATAGGAAATGTTGTATCTTGAAAATATAGCCTGTGAACCAGTGCTGCCACCTGTGAGAATACCCCCCCCCCCATTATGTAAGGACATCTATATATATTATTTGAATGCTCTTTCAGGTAAAATACAGAGGGAAGAAGTTGGATGCCTATAAATCACTGTGGTTCCGGCGACAACGACTGCAGCATGGTCTTCCTGGAACTCTGTCTACAGTATGTTCTTTGTCATGTTTAACTGATCACAATAAAACTCAGTAAAAGTAGCTGTCGGAAGCACCAGACATGCATGAGAAAAGCTGTGCACCTGGGACACACTGTTCTGACACACGCAGGTTTCATTTTAAATTGCCATTGGAAATGTTGCCATTGGAAATGTTTTTCTAGGAATGACAGGATAAGTACAGTGGATGCCCCCCCCCCCCCCCCCCAAAAAAAAGAAGGTATTTTACAACAAAGTGGCATGTCACTCAGGCCCTTGTATTGAGGTTGGTAGAAATAAAAACAAATAAACATGCAGAAAGAAACAAATGAGGGCAGGCACAGCCCAAGTTTGCTGGCTTTACTTATTCCAGACTATGGTGACAGGCATTGGGCAGTGGCTCTGGCACTGCCAGAACCACTGACTTAAGACTTTAGGCATGTTGGTACTTGACCGAAAGCTCTTTTCATGAATTTAAATGTGCAATTGTCGTCTTAAACCTAGGTAAATATACAAAAAAATCAAGGACTGGTATGGAATGAAGTAAGTGATTCTACTTGTATTGTTTCTGATCTTTATATTAGATTCACGGAGGAAAGCATTAGACTGGCAAACAAAAAGCTTCCTTCACAAAGCAGACAAAGCCTGTTTATCCCTTTAATTAAACATATATTACCAGACGTTTTTTTTTTTTTTTTTTCAGGGAATCCATAGACTGTATTATACTACAAATTAAAAATCAAAAGTCCTGTAACACTCCCATGTCATCAAAATCAGAAACCCATTGGCCAGGTTCTTCTTCGCTATGTTCATTTCTGTCACCATGATCAAAATTATGAATATGGAAAATAGGAAAATGATATATATATACATATATATATATATATATATATATATATATATATATATATATATATATACAGTGAAACCTCCCTATACCGAACACCCTTGGGACCGGGAAAAAGTGTTCAGTATAGGGAGGTGTTCAGTATAGAGAGGTTTGATAGCATTGAAAGTATATATTTGGGACCGAGAAATGGTGTTCA
Source organism: Hermodice carunculata (assembly GCA_964020975.1). Classification (NCBI taxonomy): domain Eukaryota; kingdom Metazoa; phylum Annelida; class Polychaeta; order Eunicida; family Amphinomidae; genus Hermodice; species Hermodice carunculata. The sequence continues at coordinate 79,977,139 of OZ026618.1, forward strand.
GTATAGAGAGGTGTTCAGTATACGGAGGTGTTCGGTTCGAGAGGTTTTACTGTATATATATATATATATATATATATATATATATATATATATATATATACATACATGTATTATAAACATGTACAGATGTATATGAAATACCTTCGCAGGTATCTCTTGACAGTATGGAAGTTAAAGTATATTGTATACATGTCGTGACTCAGTGTCTGTGCTTTGCAGTCCCCTTTGACAACAAATGGCTCTGGAGTAGACACATCGCCATTCAAGTCACCAGACAACAGTGTTAGCAGGTAGGCAGATTGAGAGCAAGTAGGACTGACTTGAGTGCATGAGTACAGTACAGCAAAACCTGGCATCAAAGAGCACCATTAAGCAGGACAAATTGTGGTCTTATGAGACAGTTGTTCTTTCACAAGAGGTGATTAAAAACAGAGAAAATACTAACAAGGGTACTTTTAAAGGGGACCCATGAGAAGGTGGTCTTTCATCTGGGTGGTCTCAGGCGACAGGTTCCCCTGTACATGTATATCTCCCAGTAGTTTGATGTAGAAATGATCATGATGTGGCTGGTTCAATCGGCAAACGATGTGATGGGTAAGATCAAGAAATTATATGATTGGATAGAAAGAAGTAGCTAATTAGTTGGTCAGTGCAGGAAGTACAGTGTAGTTTGATTGGTTAAATGAACAAGTAGTTTGACTGGATAATATATATTTGGTTCACCTGTACACAGTAATATACTGTCAATAGGACTGTTACATTAGGTTAGTAACTTGTCATCACAAACTTTAGTGGTGATTCTCGTTACAAATGTAACTCTTTCAGGCGTATGAACACTGAATTCTCCATTAGTGTGGATTTATGACACATATGTAGGGATAATAGCAGTTACAATATGGTGAACAATGAGGTTGTAAAATTGTTTTACAATTCTCTATTGGCGTGGATTTATGATACGTATGTACGGGTAATTGCAGTTACAATATTGGCTAACACTGAGGTTTTTAAAACAGGAAATGTGCCACTGTACTGCTGCAATTACTGTAGCGAATGAGTTTATTTTTACAAGAAATATTCCCATGGAATCCATGTGGGTAAACTTGAATTTACATGTAAACATGAAGATACTACAGAGGGGTAATACAATAGAGGAGGATTAGGACCCCAGATGGCAGCATTTGACGGTGTTCATTTGCATAAATTTGGCTGTTGGCCAATCCAAAACTATGCAAATGATCACCCTCAAGTGCTGCCCTCTGGGGTCCTAAAAGGGTCTATTGTTCATATGTTGAGAGTCCACTCCATTGAGAGTACTACCTGTCTTGATCTCAACTTTTCGGCAAACTTTGTGCAGTACTTTTCATCTTATTCATACCTCCTATAAAAGACCACCTGTTTTGAGAGACCACAAGGAGGTCATCCCTAGGGGTGGTCTTTCAAGACAGGTTTTGCTGGATCACTGCAATTGCACCAACACATGTATGGAAAGTAGATGGAAAATTTTGCTGGAGTACCAAACTGAAATGTAAATTAATGGCCAAACAGTCAAAAAGAAGAGGTTTCAAATAACAGACTGCATTAAGTACTGTAAATTGCTTTATTTTCGCTGTTTTTTTTTATTTTGGCTTATTTTGCTATTGGCACAAACCTGTGGAAAGAAAACACAGTAAAATAGTACTTTAACATTGTTTAAATAGGAATTAGGTCCAAACAGTGAAATATAAACTACATTGAATTGTCAAAAATACAAAAACTGTGAAAATTTATACAGGTGAAAATAAAGCAATTTACAGTATAATCAATTCCTTCTGACAGAATGTGGTAATAAAGGCATCCCTGATGATGATAAAAGGTTACCCTACATGTGTAAATCTGTTATTTATGCATATGTTTTATCATGCAAGGACTGTTAGTCCAATCATCCAAGTTATTGTTTAACTTGCAGACGTATGCCTGATCTCGATACAGAACAAGATGGTGAGCGGATACTTCATATGTACATAACACACGTAGCTACATAGATACCATGTTGATATTCCATACGTAGATAATACACATAACTACATAGATACCATGTTGATATTCCATACATAGATAATACACATAGATACCATGTTAATATTCCATACTTAGATAATACACATAGCTACATACAGTTCCGCCCGTCTAAAACTTAACAGCCAAACGCGTTTGTGACGTTTGGCTGGTGTTTGGTTTGCGTTTGAAAACGTTTGAAAGCGTTTGGTTTGCGTTTGAAATTCGTTTGAGAAGCGTTTCAAACACTTTCAGCACTGCGTTTCAAACACTTTGAGCAACGCGTTCGGTACACATGCGTTTCAAACGCGTTTGGTACACATGCGTTTCAAACGCTTACAGATGCATTTACAAAGTTTAGGTGTTATATTGTATTTTCCCCTTGTTGCTTAAGTTAGAGATACACAAAATGAATGTTTACATTACTTTTCTTCCACACACAAGTGTACATAAAATTGTTCACAAGAATATGAGTTGATAAAGATTCCAGTGGGAATCGAAATATAAAAAAATAAAGAAAAAATATTTTAATGTAAATAAAAACCCCAAGTGAATGAATGTATTTAAACTAGGATGCATCTTGAAGGAACGACGTAAAGAAATAAGCAAACTTGGAACTCTGTACAATGTAACGCTATATGCCCCACATGTAGTATGAAAAAAAATACTTGGTTGGTGCTGTAATGCAGACGCTTTTTATTCCGTCAATTTTGTTTTCCTTTGTATAAACGTTGTACTGCTTAGGTACAATATATATATATATTTGATTTTCTTATTATCTACGCAGCCGTTTTAAGAATCTCCTACAGTAATTTTTTTAAAAAATAGCATTCAGAGAACAGATTACCCTCGGCGCCAACAATTTTTTTTTCCTCAATTCTGCATTTCTTGAGATATTATGGTAACAAGATTGTCCCCTTGTGCGCCACTCAGACGGCCTTCAAATGAAAACTTCAAAAGTTTCTTAAGTTTAAAAATAATAAGAAGCTAGTTTTCAATAAGAACGTGGTCCATTTAATATAATTTGTATCTCTGATAAAAATTTGTGAAGCTGCGATGCATCCTTGTTGAGATATTATGATAACGTGGTCCCCTTGTGTGCCGCTCAGAAGGCCTTCAAATAAATGCTTTAAAACTTCATTTACAAAAATTATAAATGCAAAAAGGCAGCTGGTTTAAATAGGTACCTGGTCCATCATAAGGTGCACCTCTGAAAAATAATTGGTAAAGTTGCGGTCAGCATTTTTTGAGATATCACGGTAAAGTCGTCAGGGTTGAGGCCACTCAGACGGCCTTCAAATCAGTGCATGAAAAGTTTCATTAAAAAAAATGTAAAAATAACCAGAGGACGCTGATTTCAGTAATAACCTGGTCCATAATAAGACGCATTCCTGGTAAAAATTTGGTAGAGCGACCTTGAAAAAGTTTTTGAGATATGGCGGTAACATCGTCATGGTTGACGCCAAATAAATACATTAATAAAAAGTTTCGTGAAAAGTTAATAATTAATCAGAGGAAGTTGCTTTTCAATGGGAACCTATCCATTATAAGGTACATCTCTGATAAAAATTTGGTAAAGCTACGGTGAAAATTCAGATATCGCACGCGGTAGTAACAAAACATCGACAAGATGGACGGACGACAATATCATCCGGCACTTCATGTGCGGAGGGTAAAAAATGGGAATGGAACACTTACAAGGGCGTATGAGACTCCAATGATTATACATGAATAAAGACAATGCTCTTTCAAGTTTGATTTTATGTTGTTGGTTTTTTGTAATGAGTAAACAAAACTGAATTGCTTAAAGATCCAGGTATTATGTGTGTGCAATCACGCCCCAGGGCTTACAATGCATGAATTATTTCCTGATTCTCTTTTCTTATTTCTCCCCAATGGTTGCACTTATCTGCACGAGTTGTGTGTCAATTTTCTTTTCGTTTCTTTCTTCTTCAACTCCGTCGCCCCCCAATTCTAATGAGACCGTTCCGTGCATAGGAAATAAGGTAATGCTAACTATGTAGTGGTGTGCCCAGGACTGACTATACCACTTTTGTATTAGGGGTGTTGGCAATACATTTGATTCTGTGTTGTTATGTCACAGGCTTCCATGGGGCTTGGTCTTACATTATCAAATGTGCCAGCGGTATTATATTTATATATAATGATATATATATGTATATATATAAATATATTTACATATATGATATATATATATATATATATATTTACATATATTTGATTTCTTACACATAGGGACCATGGTCTTTCATTTGTCTGCTCAACACTTTACAGATGGAAGGGTGCAATGGACTATAAATATGCACCAGGCAGCATTTGAATATAAGTGGTGTGGACATCGCCTACATTCTTCTTTCATTATGATTCAATTTTGCGGATTTGATGAAATCTATAATAGATTTCGACATAAAACTCAAATAAGAATGTGTATTTGTATCATGAAAACATGAATACAGAAAGGAACAATTTCCCAAATTAGTCTTTTATTTTTAATTAATGATCCAAATGAGTATGCTAATGATTATGGTCACAAGGTGTTGCTGTGGGTGACACCTTGTGGCTAATCCTAGCAGTAACACATGTGCGGCAAGCAAAATGGACACTGGTTGGCTTGACTCCTGTGAGGATTGCAAGCTTGTGACAGTCGGCAACAATATATATCCAAATAGATACGTATATGTATTTCCAAGTGTTTCAAGTAGGCCTTGTTAAATTTACTGGTGCATCTAGTAGGTTTGTACTTTTGTTGACCAACACGCAAAGGGATCCAATCTGATGGTGGATTAGAAATCGCATCAGCTCTCTTGTTTTGTTGTGTTGTTTTTCTGCAGCTAAGATCACTGATCAGTGCCGATGATCCACATGTGAAGGATATGTGGGAAAGACTTCACACAATTGAGATGGCAGTTGTCAACTCGGCCCTCTGTCTTAATTTTTATATTTGTGTTTATCTTCACTAATTAATTACACACTTTGGAAAAGGGCTAAAATGCGTAGATCACAAGTACGTAAAAAAAAAGACGTTTAAGTCGTTTATTTGTATAGGACTTTTTCCTTTGAGCGTCGCATTTTGAATATTTATTTGGATTACCCCCCCCCCCCCAAAAAAAAAACAAAGAAACAAAAACTGTACGATTGATTTGCAAAATATCCAAGAATCATAAATTTTTTTTGGTGATAAAATCCAAATAAATAACGGTAATTAACGTCCGGTACAAACAGGATTCATGTTAAAATTTCAAAAATGGGTTTTCAACATATGACTAGGCCTACATGTATTTATACCTGCTATAAATTGGGAGTTGTTTTTTTGTATATTTGGTCACCGAAAAATAATTTAGGTATGTAGGCTACCTGTGCATATAATGTCAAAATAATAAGCGTGTCCGTTATTAAATGTGATTTCCTTCGCTGTATTTTCTGGTGTGCCTGTATTCAAAATGAAATTAAACTATAATTTTTTCAAATGTTGACATGAAGTAGCGTAATCAAATGGCCAGATCATTAATTTTGTCAGTGCAAAGCCCGCAACTATTGCAAATTTTGCTCTGGTCAACATTATTGAAAACTTGCATTCACAAACTAGTCCAAATTAAAAACAATTCACTGAATCTATTTAATTTGTCATTACGTTGTTGTGACGTATCGGCATACAATTCCTTCATTGGCGGTTCCTTGCTCATAATCTGTGGAAAGCGTCGGTAAAAAGGTAGGCCCTAATTGCAGAAAACCATTAGCTTCAATATTATCGTGCACTGAAAGATTTACAAATGTTGACCACCATTTTGACCGTGGGCGAGGTCACATGATCTCTGCATGGACCACATGACCCCCCCCATGCCTGGACTTTTGCACACGTGGGGAACAGCGGTTTCGATTTTCTTTCATTTTTGTGAAAACGTAAATAATTGAAATTGATGGAGACCTACTACAACTCTCTAAACTTTGTTGAATGACAGTATTGGTTTGTTTACTGACAATGAAGAAATGGAGACAGGGAACAGAGCAAATACTTATTGCAATTAAAAATTAAAAATGACATGGTTGTTCAAAGTGGTTGTGGATGCCGGAGATTCAAGCACTGAAGCAGGTTCGAGAACAGGCCATTTCATGTTGAGACTGACACAGCAAACGATAGACTATCATGTTTGGACGGAGACAAACTTCAAAAGTGTTGTTGTAGTTACGTCGGTCATTTTTTCCCCTGAATACGAAAAATAAAAATTAAAAAACATCGATGTTCATTATCTTTGATAGTGTTTTTACGAGAACGGTGGCAGCTGCGGATGGTGCTGTGCCTCGTGGGCCGTTCCTTCCGAAACTGGTCATTCGTCTTGGTCAAACAATTCAGTACAGAGGGGCGATCAAATCGATGTGGCCCCTAAAGTCTTCTGCCCTCTTTACATTGCATTTAAGTGCATATACATGTACAAATAAATTTATTCAACCTGCAACTGAAGCTTTATTTCTGTGTTAGGTTTAAGTAAATGAACACATAGCTTGTTGAAGTGGGACATTTTGCCACTATCAAACATTTGGGAAATGCTTTAACTTGTAATAACTTTGCGATGGAAAGTCATTGACCTGTTTGGATGTGTTTGAAATGCAAGTGTGAAAGTGTTTGAAACGCGTTTGGTGAAGCGTTTGAAACGCGTTTGGTGAAGCGTTTGAAACGTTTTTATTATCAGAGCGTTTGAAACGCGTTTGTAACAAGGAGTTTGCAACGCGTTTGCTTTGCGTTTGAGTTTTCCCACTTGCGTTTGAGGATCGTTTGGGAAGCGTTGGTGCGTTTGGCGTTTGATAACTTGAACGCGGGCGGAACTGTAGATACCATGTTGATATTCCATACTTAGATAATACACATAGCTACATAGATACCATGTTGATATTCCATACTTAGATAATACACATAGCTACATAGATACCATGTTAATATTCCATACTTAGATAATACACATAGCTACATAGATACCATGTTGATATTCCATACTTAGATAATACACATAGCTACATAGATACCATGTTAATATTCCATACTTAGATAATACACATAGCTACATAGATACCATGCTAATATTCCATACTTAGATAATACACATAGCTACATAGATACCATGTTAATATTCCATATTTAGATAATGCATGTAGCTACATAGGTAATGTGTTAATATTCCATATTTAGATGTAGTTACATAAAAGCCATGTTAATATTCCATATTTAGATAATACATGTGCATGTAGCTACATAGGTACCGTGTTAATATTCCATATTTAGATAATACATGTAGCTACACAGATACAATGCTAATATTCCGTATTTAGATAATACTTGTAGCTGCATAGGTACCAAGTTAATATTCCATGTTTAAATAGTACATGTACATGTAGCTACATAGATACCATGTTAATATTCCCTATTTTAGCAGACACGTTTGATTCAAATAATATGTGTGTGGAAGTACATACATTTATGTACCATAATATACATGTACAATATGTACTATCCCTTATTGAACCAATACTTTTGATTGGATGTTGGCCTATAGGACATTGGTCCTTGTTAAAGGGAGGCTACCACTAATGGTAACAGCCAACTGCCAGGAAAGTAAACTTAAAGCAGCCGTGTTTTGTGGTTTTCTGAATCATTTTTACCATTTTCTTGCACTCTATATCATTCAAATGAACCTTAATTTCCTAAAAGGGACAGTGAATGTGGGGCATGTTGTGTGACCCATATAGTCACTCAGGGAGTGATGGGACTACATCAGAAACCTTGACACAGGTTGCTTGTTTTCTGGCTTTGTCCTGTTAATTTCTTCATGGCTATATGGGCCACACAAGATGCCCTCCCCCCCACCATTTGTTGTTCCTTAATTTGAACATGCTGTCCTTGAGTTGACCCTCTCCCCCTTAAACCAGCTGATGGTCAGTTGTTGTTTACGTCAGTGTTTTTGGCTAATTTCAACAGTAGTGAAAAAGGATGAAAATTGCACATGAGACTTATCAACAACTTGACATGAACCATGCCAAGGAAAGCTGTTCACTCAGTCCTAGTTCAAAGGGGAAAGGGTTACATCAACAAAGCCTAGGTATACAGTGGTCCCCTTCTGATAAATTTATCCCAACTGCAGCTCAAAAGTGGCCATGTAAGGGGGATGGGGTCTCTATAGAGGGGACAATATAATGGAAATATCACACGTAAGATTGTTGGTCTTTGATGAGGGATGACGACTGGTGAGACTGGTCTTACAAGTAGGGGGATCTGTATAGACAGCAGGAATGTAGGGACTGGTATGGAATGAGCTAATGAAAAATGCGTAGAGCTTATGGAGTCAAATGTGACCTTGTGTACTGTTATTCTGTGCAGCACCCTTAGACCTGTCCATGCCAGACCATTCCACGCCTACCAGGCTTTCCCTGCCAGCTCACACATCTGTTCGCCATTCCAGCCTGGGGCGAAGGAATTCCGAGAGGTAAACTTTTTCTGCAAAATATATAGTGTTGACTTTTTTTTTTTTATGTCAATTGACTTTTTTTTTTCCACATTATATTTGTTAAGTTTTTTTTTTTTTTTGCTTCAGCTGACTTGTCAGTCACATTATATTTGTTGAGTTTTTTTTTTTTTTTTTACTTCAGCTGACTTGTCAGTCAGCTGAAGTTATGTAGTCGCTTGGCATCCATTGTCGATCGGTCATGTGTAATTCACATTATTGACTTCTCCAAAACTGACAGCCAGATTAAATTCAAATTTAGAGGGAATGTTCCGTGTGTGGATGTCTACCAAATTTGTTCAAATGGTCGTACTTCATTGATTTTTTGGATATTAAAGAAATTTTGTGTTCATTTTTTAGCAAAATCTTCAACAATTTTATTGTCTAAAACTGCCAAACAAGCCAGTTGCAGTGAAATTGCATAGGAACACTTGTGGGGACACCCAGACCTTAATGTGTTCAACAGGTAGCACTGCGGGGTTTTAAATTTTTTTTTTCTGGTTTTTTACACATTGTTCTGGAACTTGGTGGAAATATAGCATATCTTTGGGTTAAGCAAAGTTGTTCACAAAGTGGTGATACTCATGATTCAGGATTTTTGACTAATTCTTTCGATTTGTGGACCTGTCTGTTGAAAGATGCATTCCTGTGGATTACCATGCAAGTTAAAGTCAATGGGGATTGCAATGGAAATTCACATTTTTTCATTCTTCTCCAAAACCATTAACCTGATTTACTTGCAAATCGATGGGAATGTATTTTGGGTGGGTCTCTACCAAGTGTCTTCTAATGGTCATGCTCCAGTGATTTTTTAATTTTTGTATGATTTTTTTTGTTCATTTTATGGCAAAATTGTGAAAATTTTCTCTGCCACAAATCAGCCAATTGATTTGAAATTGCAAAGGAACATTTGCATTTATGATATGAGCTATAATGTCCAATAAATCTGTTTAAACCAAGGAACATTTCTGGAGACCTCCAGACCTTAATTTGTTCAACATGTGATGCTGTGATTTTTTCTTTTCTATTTTTTCACGACTTTCAGCGTGTTTTATATATTATCAACTTCTGCTCCAAAACTGTAACTCAGATTGTTGTGATACTTTGTGCAAATGTAGCTTGTGGGAGGATTAAACAAATATATTCAATAGGTAGTGATACTCTGGATCCTGGATTTTAAACAAATTTTTCAATTTAGGTACCTGTTGGTTAATCAATTCATTCCTATTGACAGCAATGCAAAGTTGCACATTTTACTTCTCCAAAATCCTCATCCCCCAGGCCAGAGTGGGACTTACTATGGGTTGAATATCAAGGGCAGCTGAGGACGGGCTGTTCACAGCCCTCTTGTCTTTTAGCTTGCCTATATAGGATCATAATCCTTCATGCATCATCACTATGTCTGTCTTTGTTCATCATCAAGCAGACTTTTTACCTCTTCTCAGAAACTCAAGTAAATTCTCTTTATATATTTATGCGTAGTGTGGATGTAGGTTGAGTGGCTGTCTATTGAGTGTTTCCAACAGGTCACAGTCCTATGATTTGAGATTTTTAGCTCAACTGACTTGTCAGTTAGCTGGGCTTATAGTATAAGTGTTGATCTGTCTTCCATCCATTCCCATTTCACATCTTTTACTTTTTTGAAACCACAGGCCATATTCTGTTCAAACTTGGTGGGGATGTACCTTGGGCTTACCTCAATTAATTTCCTATTAAGTTCCCTGGTGCTTAAAAGGGGTAATGTGATCAATATATATTGTCATGAAATTTGAAGTTGTTGATCTATGCGCTTGGCCCATGTGGTGTATATCGTGCATATGATTGATACATACAGGTGTTATAATAAATGAAATACATTTTGGAATGGATGCAATAGGAGAGGTGACAACTAGCAATTTTATGTGTATTCGGATGAATACACAACTAAATACACAGAATTCTTGTGGGCTAGAGATGTGTTTTCCAATAAGACTCTGTGTTACAGTAACACTCAATATGTTGAATAGTTTTGCATCAAAAGTTATCAAATTACAAGAGCATTTTAACCGTATTCATCCATTTATAAGAAATTTGGTGTTTCAAAGTAGAATAGTTTTAAAGTTACATAGGTGCAAATTACAATGGAAACTAGTAGAAATGCACATACCTAGCCCACCTGTCTACAGAGCCCTCTACTGAGAACCCACATGAACCAGTTGATCTTGACCTCACCCATTGAAATTTTAGACAATAATTGGTAAATATTTCTGTGAAAATTATTTGGATTATGTATAGTACAATTATTAAAGATTGTGAAGCAGAGATCCTTCCAATGCATTCTGGTCATGCACAGACCAGTCATAGCCAGTGTGCAGTCCATGTGCACCCAGCAGAGTTCTACGACAGTCAAACTCAACAAGTCGAGAGCCCTGTGTATTTTCTCAGTATAATCTTAGAATGGCGGTGGTGGAAACTGAGAATACATAATTCTGATGCATCTTATATCTATACCTGAACTACAGGCTACATATCTTATTTCAGCAGCAGATGTTCTTTCAGGGACCCTAATACCCTGGTGGCTTGTACAGCATTTGAAACCCTGGGGAAAATCCAGCCTTTCATGATCTCAATATACACCAACAGTCTTCTACTTATTGTGAGTATAGTCTCAATATACACCAACAGTCTTCTACTTATTGTGAGTATAGTCTCGATATACACCGACAGGCTTCTACTTATTGTGAGTATAGTCTCAATATATACCGACAGTCTACTACTTATTGTGAGTACAGTCTCAATATGCACCGACAGGCTTCTACTTATTGTGAGTATAGTCTCAATATACACCAACAGGCTTCTACTTATTGTGAGTATAGTCTCAATATACACCAACAGGCTTCTACTTATTGTGAGTATAGTCTCAATATGCACCAACAGTCTTCTACTTATTGTGAGTATAGTCTCAATATACACCAACAGTCTTCTACTTATTGTCAGTATAGTCTCAATATACACCAACAGGCTTCTACTTATTGTGAGTATAGTCTCAATCTACACCAACAGTCTTCTACTTATTGCGAGTAAAGTCACAATATACACCAAGTCTTCTACTTATGGTCAGTATAGTCTTGATAAGCACCGAAAGTCTTCTACTTATTGTGAGTATAGTCTCAATATACACCAAATCTTCTACTTATTGTGAGTATAGTCTCAATATACACCAACAGTCGCCCACTTATTGTGACTATATCTCTCTGTATTGCCTGTGAGTGAATGTTTATAATTTTTGAAAAATTATCATCATTATTTCAGGATTTTCACTGTCACTTAACCACCAGTGAAGTTGTGGGTTATTTGGCTGGGAAGTGGGACCCAGCCACTCAGCGTGAGTACCTTACTTAACTCTTTTAGTCCCAACTTTTGATGCAGTCAGTGGCTGTCCACAACATCCTTTGGACACATGATGCACCAAAGAAACCTGTTGACTTGGACTAGTTTTATGGTCCTCACAACTGTGAGCATGGCGGTACCAAGACTGATCCAGACTTCAACTCTTTCAGTGCCAATCACCACTTGGTCGATCTACTTAAGTCAAACTAGTCTGAATTATCATGAAGATCCCAGATTTGTATTCCCCATAAAAAGACCTTTCATTCAAGTACCAGCATGCCTATAGTTTCAGAGAGCATATCCCAGGTCAACAGCTTTTTTCGGCATGCATTGGGCACAGTGTGCCCAATGCATGCTGAGAAAAGCTGTCGACTCAGTCCCAAATTTGGCACTGAAAGAGTTAAAAATTAGCCAAAATCAAAATTAAATGCAAAATTTTCAAATAACAATCAAGAAGACATGATTTAATGTGACAAATAATGCTATAACTCAAAAACAAATAAAGACATGAAGTGGAAATATAACTTTTCTGAATGGCAAGAATTTTCTCTTCAAAGTGAGATTGTTGCCAGCTTGTACTAAAAAAATATACATTACACTTGTTGGGTGATCAACTAATTGTTATTTGATAACACATGTATACAGTTTATGGATTTTATGCTTTTCTTTTTCACCACCATCTTGGATTTCAGGTGAAACAACTGTTCAGATCTTAATTTTATAGATGCCAGTGGATATCACCTATAAAAACCCATGAAGTAGAGTAATTATGTTTCTATCACAATTAATGAAGAAGTTGTGGTTGTTTTCGTGATTTTTAAGCCCGGTGGCAGCCATCTTAAAAATGACCCAGATTCTACACTTTTCCAGCAGTCAAATTTTGTTAGTCTAAGACTTTTTTTTTTCTGTTGATCAATACACCCAGTAGGAATGAGAACCACAGAGAAAGCTTTTGTTTCAATTTGTTCAGGGTTGGTTGGTTATATGTCATAAATTTACCTGACTATATACCTGTGTCCAGGGGTTCACCACTTCTGGTCCTTTTAAGTAAAAGTACCTGTCCACTGTGGACACTTTTATCCTACCCATAGGTGTCCACAATTAGCAAGTTTTACTATTGGTGAAGCACAAATGGCTAGTATATGCTCTTCGTATCTATTGTAGTACAATATGGCAGCAATGTATGCCGTATCATAAAGGAAGTCAAGTCAAATGTATAAATCATAAAAAATCTAAATATGTGAGGGATAGTTACATAATGATGACTTTGTAATTAGAATACAGTAATTAAACCTGTCTTGAAAGACCATCCTTGAGGATCACCAAATTGTGGTCTCTCAAGACAGGTTGTCTCTGATATGAGTTTTGAATAAAAATGCTGGAGAAGATATTCTGAAGAGGTGGTCTTTTGAGGACGGTGGTCTTTCATTGGAGTGGTTTCTCAAGACGGGTATCCGTGTCTAATCAATACTGAGACTAGGGTTAAACAAGCTCCCATGGTTCACTATAAGGTCTTCATTTAACCCTTTAATTACTAATTTGGAGGCTGGCTTGGGCTTTCGACAGTTCAACAGTGTGCTTTGAAAATGGGCCATAGTAAAGAATAGGGCCAGGTTCCTCTATGAGACTAGTATGTATGTTGATATAAAGTTCCCTCCAGCAATGATTCTTCACATGGGCATCCAGAAATAATAATCCATACTATCCTGGAATAGCCAAGGGTTTGATGCTTTAGGCTGTGAAAGAGGGTTAATTTCATTAACCCTCTTTCACAGATTGAGAATATTTAACAAAATCTGGGCTTAATGGATTCCGAAGAACTGTTGGTGAAATTGACTGCTGAGTCACCTCAAGTGTTAAGAGCCAATCAGGTAATGTATGGATGACCAGCCTCGAGTTCCGCTGGTGTCAATGCAGACAGCGATGGGCCTTACACTCACAGTGTACCAGGGTGTCATCCTGATTTGAACTCTCATGCCTCAGTCAACACCTGGATACAGGCACTAGGATGAAAGGTTTTTCTATTTTGAATGTGATCATGAAATCATTATAATTACAATTTAGATCAGCACATCTTTTATTCTGATTAGGAAGGAAAGAATTCATGTGACACATAACCTGTCTTGCAGATCTGAGTGTTCTACAGGCGTTTCCTTGTCGATGTCGTCTCGGGGACAAAGAACATGCAATTCTAGTTGAAGAGGAGGTGAGGCTACGATATCAAGGGATGTATGTCCCAAAAATATTGTAGAATTAGTTGGTCATTCGCCACTGCATTGCATTTTATAAACCTTATTTTGAAGCTTTTTTTTTGTAAATTATTTTGCACAACAAAAGGTAAGAAGGAAAGTGAGGAAACTTGTATCAACAAGAATTTTTGGTCTTGTGGGAGACTTTTTCTGTGAAACACCTACAAAAACAAAGTTAAAACTACTGACCCACATTATAGTATTCTTCAAAAATTCATGAGGGACATTTGTGTTTACCTCTGTTCATCCATTTTTAGTTCAGAAGCTCAGTAAAATTTATTAGTTTAAGCCTGGCTTATCTAAGGGATTTAAAATGAAATAAAATCTTTATAACTGTTCATAAGACCAAATTCCATGTGTTGTTTAATCAGTTCCCATGGTAACAGTAAGGCTATCATGGGTTCATGATCTATATTTCTAAAAGAAAAACTAATGCGACATATTATGTATTTCTGGTACGCATTATCCCCTTAAGCACCCCATCTCTTAAGCCCCCCCCCCTCAATTTTTATGTGGCAAAAAAGTTGTAAAATATTGGACAATTACATAAATGTTGTGATAATAACCTGTTGTTACAGCTAAAATGTTTCAATTTTAGGTTTACAATTAGAGGTCCCTTCAACCAGGTTCTTTGAGTGTCCCTGGCACTTGGGAGGACGTGGCATGGAGCACCAGAAAGCGTTACATACAGTGTGTATTGTTTTATCTTCAGATTCGGCAAAACATGTTACATCGAGGGTTAACACTTGTGGGCTGGTATCACAGTCACCCCAAGACCCAGCCTGACCCTACCATTAAGGACATTGATGCACAGATGGAATATCAACTCAAACTTAAAGGGGTTGGCCATGCATATCACCCCTCGCTTGGTCTTATCATATGTGAGTCTTTATTCAAGCTGATACATGGAATAAGACTAACAGGTTTCCTTTTAAAAAGGAACTAGACTTGACTGGAATCAAAGGGGAGAAAAGTAGACACATGGAATAAGACTAACAAGTTTCCTTTTAAAAAGGACTAGGCTTGACTGTATAAAAGTGGGAGAAACAGTTGGGACAACTTTGTATACAATTGATGCTGTAAAAATACCTGAAATCTTAGATGAGGCATAGTTAAGGACAACAACTAAACATTTGTTTGAAAATAGTTTATTGAACAATGTGCAGATGATGATTGAGACTAGTTTCATTGAGTACAACGTTGGCAGAGAGGTCATAAGACATAGAACACAATTTAGCACCGTTGCTTACTTGGGATATGTATCACCATATTGAAGCCTCGCAAGTTATTCAGCATTATATGATTGAAATTTCTGAAAAGGACTTGCCTGGGAGGGCATCCTTTGAGCGTCTGATTAACAAGCAGCACAGTTTAAGTCTGCAGGTTGATGTGACTATAGAGTATTCAGACATGTGCGCGGGATCACGTGTGTATGTTCTGTGCATGGTCAAGCAAACATGGATGCCGTATATAGCTTTCCTGTAGTGATTGGCTAAAATTACCATAAATCTAAGAAAGATGTGTAAAAAATAGTTTTTTTTAATTGAGAATATATGGAAAATATATGCGATAGAGTACCGAAATTTGTGAATGGGCTGAAGTGGAATTTTTGGTACTGTATTGTTGAGAAAGAAAGAAATTATGAAACTGTAAGTAGTATCATTGAGTGCGTAGGTGGTGATCCCTCAAACTAAAACAATGCCAGACTGCGTACAGTCTGGTAAAAATTATGCGCTAGAATCTATTTTGTGAAGTGAGTCATTTTGATACTTTGGAGTGCCATTAGTGCTGATGATGGAACCTAATTAATAGATAAAAAGAGAAAGGATAAACAAACCTGTCTGTGTGCAATGAAAGATTCTAAGTTTGAAGAGTGTAAGAACGTAAAACTTTCACCACTGGGCATGCCATTATTAATTGTCACAAGTCTTGAATGTAGCGGTTGGGTACTTGTTTCTGAGTGTAATGTATGTTGTATTGTTCATTTGATGTTCATTAGAGGAAACCACATGATATTATAGTTTGTGGAAAGACATAAGATTTATAATACTTGCACACATTACAATACAAGCATCACCAAATGAATACAATAAATATTCAGTCTACAACTCTTTTGGTCTAGAGTCAAGAGTCAAATACCAGTTGTACTGACACAAAAATAAACAATTGTCAACTAGCTATACATGTAGTGGATTACATGGCAACCCTATCTACCACTGAAAAAGAGGTTGCATGCTGCTGGTGGGGTGTAGAGACAGGTACATAAACAAACTTAATACAGTGCCCCCCGCCCCATTAGGTCACCCCGAATGCAACCAAAAAGTGGCCTTATTAGAGGGGTGGCCTCTCTTGAGGGGGAGAATAAAATGGAAGTACCATACTTTCTGTACAAGAATGCTGGCCTTTCAAGAGGGGTGGCCTCTCGTGAGTGGGGCCTTATAAGAGGGGGACCACTGTATATTCTATTGACAAAGAAAATTTGACTAGCAAGAGCAGGTGCCTTGCAGTGGCTGCAGATATGACTGTACCTGTAGGGTGGTTGTCTGCCACTAGGATCATCCACTAATACCTTGGCCACAGCTGACTCAGACCGGGGTCTGGTCTCATGGGTCCTGCTGTCAGTCTAATTCTCTGTTTACACAATGGGAGGTATTCATATTTAATTATATTAACTGCAGACCTGCTCTTGTCCCTGCAGATATTAATTAAAGTGCATCAGAGGGCCCAAATTCAACTTTTATTTTGAAAAATCCTATGGAAATAGGCCTATCTCCCCCCCCCCCCCTTCCCATATCTCAGTCATTTTGCACCTTTGCTATAACCCTCTTGCTAACAACGTGGTGGGAGGGGGGATTTTACGGGGGACCCTCCTTAAGGATATATGTTAGGTGAGCAGTGATTTTTAGTGCTGACTAAGAAATTACTGTATGTAACTCTCTAAAATCACTACTACAGAAGGT
Source organism: Hermodice carunculata (assembly GCA_964020975.1). NCBI lineage: Eukaryota > Metazoa > Annelida > Polychaeta > Eunicida > Amphinomidae > Hermodice > Hermodice carunculata. The sequence goes on from OZ026618.1 coordinate 79,994,263, forward strand.
GCTATAAAGTATGAAATAAAATAAACATTTGTAGAAAGCATACAAACTAATAATGAATGCCATAGTGCTGTGGTATTGTTTCATGGGAGTAATGTTTACACAGGAATTGTCAAAGTGAACAAAAGTGATCATCATTCTTTGATGTAAATGTGGATTCAGCTTCAGAATCTACATTTTCACAGATTCCGACATCAAATTTGTAGCAATCTGTAGAACACAAAGCAAAAAAGTGTGTCTCAGATTTTTCATATCTGTTTGTTGGAGATCTGGATGTCTGAAGGCAGAATGATAAGACCTCAAAGGCAACACATTTTTAGCCAACTCTGGTGATAAAACAGACTAAAATTTGACAAATTTGAGACATGCTTTTTGATTCATTGCATGAACTTTAGGTTGAAGCAGATTTGAGGGCCTTGTATTAAAAAATGAATAAACTGAATTGATATTTGTGCTAAATTATGATGATCTTTTGTGTAATTGTTATGTAAACATTGCCCCAAACTGACAATATGAAATTATTATAAATAGAATTTCCAGTTTGTTAGCTTTAAAGAAATGTATACTTTACGACACTTTATGTCTAAATCCGGGTTTATATTCAACACTTTGTGGAAGTCACTGGTAACCTTACCTATATCCTTAAGTGGTTGTGGAAGTCACTGGTAACCTTACCTATATCCTTAAGTGGTTGTGGAAGTCACTGCTAACCTTACCTATATCCTTAAGTGGGAGCCTCTGCACGTGCTGTGTATCAGAGAAAATTGATAACACGCCAAACCATGCACCTCAGCCCTGACAGTAACGGCATGGTATATGTACTTATTTCACATGTAAAGATTTTCATGGTTTTTCCATGTCAAGCATTTATCTGAAGTGTTAATTTAAGTTGCCATTTTGGATGCTGTTTCTGTTAAAATCTAGGTTAAGATACTGCTTCTTTGTATTTTTCCTTTTATGGTTTTGTGCCATTAGCAAAGTGAGTTAAAATAAAAGTACAGCAAAATTAAGTGAATTCATATCATTTAAATTTTTCTTGAAGCTCCTTACCACGACAAGGGAAGCAAGGAATCTGCCATCAAGGCTTACTGGGTCATGCCGCCGCCAGAGGTGAGACAGACACGTACTCTGTCACAACACAAAAACATCTGATTCAGTGCCCCGAAGAGATCATTGTTGTATCATTTTGGAATGTTTCCATTGTGTGCATAAAAGTTCATGCATCAGCTCAAATATGTGTCAAGTACATTGAGAATTTGATGCAGGAAAACTTCTTTTGAATCCTACAGATTCAGAAATATTATTAGTGTCACAGTCGCAATGGAGAAATAACATTGCATGAATGATGTGGAGTATTATTATACTATTTTTAACTGAATTTGTGCTGAATTTTATGATGATATTAATGGATGTATGTTATTGAAGGAATATTGGCATTTGGTTAAATCCACTGCTGCCATAGTTAGGCCATGCAAATTAAATACCCCGGCTCGCAGGTTCAATTTTAATGAAATGAGTGCATATAGACAATAATTATTTTATATACTTTTTTGGGGGGCTTTATATTGCAGAAAGGGGCTGAAATAAAGTGATTTATTTTGAAAAGATTTGAAAAAGAAGTCAACCTTACATAGCAGTAATATTTTTTACTAAAGGGTCCAGAAATGAGAAAATCATGTTTTTTGGCTTTATTTTTTATAATCTTTAGCAAAGACCTTCAGAGTACCCTATGCCAATGGATATGGTCTTCAACACTTGTCAAGACATGTTTGTCACTCAGGACGTCCTCACAGAAATGGTGAGTTTTATTTTCTATACAACATTTAATACCCTATGGGACCCTTATATCAGTGATAAACAGTTGGACTAACATTTAATCCCCTATGGGACCCTTATATCACTGATAAACAGTTGGGTTAAGGTGGCGATCTAGTGAACGCATATTAACGGACATTGCTCACCATTTCTCACGATTGTGAAAAATAGGCAACAGTAAACCATATAAAAGTATACCTTTTTTAAAAGCTGAGTGTCTAGCGGAAACAGATACCACATTTATTAAAATCTATCCAACAGTATTTATTTTATGAAGCCACAAAGTCGGACAATCGTTTGTGCCAACCCAAAGCTACTCCAGCGAAATTGGGAGGTCAACAGATTATCCGACAACCACTTCTGTCCATTTTACCGCTAGTGTAGATTCTTGGCCATCAAAACGTGTTTTGTATTGTCGATAACGCAAACGAGCCCTGTTTTAGGTCACGAAAGATATTTATAGTTGTACATGTACTTTGGGTGAAAGCTCTGCGAATGACGGTGAAACTACAAAACTATTCCCCTTATCAACAAACAAAAACACTATTGTAGAGAAAATAAATAACTTATCATACATGCCAAGTCTGAACAGAATCGAGCCAGTGGATTTTCCCCCAATTTCGCTGGAAGTGGCCATTCCTTCGTAAAAGTGAACCTGACAAAACAGGCTATTTCTCTGAGTTTGATGATCTTTGACCTTCGTCGGTCAATGACGCCAAAATTATTCAAGACAGGTTCTATTTTTGAACTTCTGCGATAAGTACGACCTCCCTAGTTGTCTATCAATGTTCAAAACATGTAAAATATGATTTATAGCTAAAAATCACATATTCATAAGGAGGTACGTCTCCTGTCCTTTTAAATACCCTCATGGAAATTTAGCGCCATATGACGTTTTCGCGGAAGTAGGCGGAGTTACCCACCGAGCATGCATACTAGAACTTGAGAGAGCTGATCATGCAAATGGACCAGAGATAAAGTCTGCTGCCGCAACAGCCATGAAAGTTTACGATAGCGAAGGATGAAGTCTACAATACAACTAGTGTTGAATGAATCGCACTATTCATGAAAACACCAAGTGGTGAATTAGAATTAGTTTTAAATTACCCCGATATGTCTCATTTTTCTGCAGTTTTCACAGGTTGTTTTGCTTATTTACAAGTTCCAGCCAAACAGGCTTCATGCAGGCTGGCGGACGGGTTTCATATCACAGACTTGAAACGCTAAACAAGAAACTAATAAACTGAACTTCAATGTTGACGAACGGTACATATAGCCTAATGAAACCCCAAAATGGTGAAATAAATTGTAGTCATAAAATAAAAAGATTGGATCACAGCCCCATCTCATAGCATTTTATGTGTACATCGTCAACTTCTTCCCATAACTCGCCAAAATGGCACCGCGAAGAGTACTTCAGCCGAGGGGACGGGGACGAAGCAGGGGCAGAGGCCGTGGCCGCGGTCGCGGCCGAGGAGAGCACACCCCACCACAAGCAGATCAACTGGCGGCACAACAGCGGGGTTAGCCGTGGGGACGTGTCAGGGCCAGAGGTGCCCGAGGTGGACATGTCGTCCAAGTTAATCATTTAGCGGAATGCCGCCAAGCCCTTGTCAATGGCATAAATGAGCTTGATCTTGGGTAAATGAATCTTAATATTATAAATTGTAAAAAGTTTCTCGATGTTTTAATCTTTCTTGCCTATTTAGTGGCCTCACAAACAATAACATTAGTGTCGACTTCGCGAGCAAAATCTTACATGCATGATGACACAGAGTGTTGCATTCATATGTGTGTATGAAATGTATGAAGGCCTACAAGCTACACGCATTTCATGTGCTTTACATTTCTAATATTACGTTCGAAAGTCAAGGACGATGTTACTTAATGTCTTTGCCTCCAAAGTAGCCTAGGTCCGTATTATCTCCACTCCACTCAGAGCGCAGTCAGCACGGAGACAGGTCTGTTTGACAGGCAACATATAGGCCTATATATTACGGACTATACCTAAATATCAATAAAGTTCTTACACACATACACACAAACATATATATATATATATATATATATATATATATATATATATATATATATATATATATATATATACATATATATACATATATATACATATATATACATATACATATACATATACATATACATATACATATATATACACATATATACACATATATACATATATACATATATATATATATATATATATATATATATATATATATATATATATGAATATCCTGTATCTGAGATTTGTCAGAAATTAATTTCTCATATATGACATCTATTACCAGGAGTAACAATAAACTGATGATGCAGATGCTAGTTAAAAACTACAGAATACCTTGCAAATGAAATCCCAGATGTACAATGTTTAGACAGCATGCAGCCAAAACAACATATGTATCGCTACTTACTGATTTTAGCTAAAACTTTCTAACAGCTTCAGGTAGTGGGCGTTTCAGTGGCCTGTACGTTTGATCCCCTGTAGCTGGGTTGTTGCCACTTACACCAAGAAAGAACACCTGATGGACAGTCATCTTGCTGAGGAACCTCTATTGTGCTGCTATAGTGCTTCAAGATGGCGCGAACATTTTTTTGCATGTTTGGAATGTTTCCTTTATTCTGTTGTATGGCCATGCCATAGAAAACCTGCATGCTGTCAATCATCTATTTGGTCAGCCTGCCCTTGCCACACAACTTTTTTCCATCCTCTAGTCTTTCTGAAAACAATGAGATAAAAGAGTCAGCACATGTATAGTAACATTATTTGCAAAATATTTTTCACAGAAGTCAAATACCTATAAAAAAGGATAAACATATGTGTACACTTTGCAAATAAGGTAATGATATATATTTACCTATCATGGTTTTAGCGTCACATCTATTTACACACACACACACACAAATATACAAATATATCTACACAGCGACTGAGACACCTGTGCACATTCACATACGTACGTACACACAAACATGCATGTATGCATACACACACACACACACACATACATACATACATACATACAAACATACATACATACATGTATACATATCCAACTTGATGTGCATTTAGATTTATCCTACCTTTGTGCGCTTCACAAAGTTTCCTTAGGTGCGTACCCATCCTTTTTTGTATGTGACCAACGCAGTCCTCTTTGTTGATAACATCGTTAGGTCCATATGGTAAGCACTTTGACACTCCACTAAATGCACTACTATCTCCATCACCGACGTACGTGGTATATTGTAAACTATGTTTGGCAATGGATCTGCAGAACAAGATTTTCGCACCTTCCTCCTCCATGGCCTTTGCACTTCCATGATGATTCATAGTACAACTTGCTTCATAGTCCACATACCACTTTAGATATTCAAGGTTTGTTTTTTTCATACCCTTCATTTTTTGGCATTCAAAACATTCCTTTGACAAATATACATAGTCCAACACCTTTCCTGTGTCCACACTAATGACTGACACGAATCCATGCCGGGAACTGAATCCGCAGTGTGCCCGCGACCCATCGACAGACACAGCACAACTGGTGACTGAACTCTTCATCGGCTTCACCTGGAAGGTAAACAAGGTATATGACACTTCCAGATATTATGAAAAACGGTTAAAATAGGCAAAAGTCTTCATGCCCATTTTTCACACACAGACGTACATGCAATGACAATGACATGTTATGCTTCCGCTGTGAGGGAGAGAGATACCCTTGTAATCAGACCAGCAGCATATGCTCTCTTTTTCAGATTCATGTAGTTTTTGTGCACCTAAGCATTGTTTTGTTGTCCTGTACTAGTAGCAAATATATACGATGTATATAAAACAGAATGTCATTTTGAAAATTTAAAAAAAAATAATAATAATAATAATAATGATAATAATAATAATAATAATAATTAGGCCAGGGAATCTCCTGTAAAAATACATGCCGTTGTACCACATATATGTCTGTGTTAAATTTCATACAGTATTATATGGATATCAAGCCTACGCGTGTGGCCTTTTACGTTTAAACAGTACACAACAAGCCTATTATTCAGAGGAAAAGGGAGTGCTTGACCAAATTGAACATATCCACACCCAATCCTTATTCACTACTTAGGATCAAACGCAGGACTTCAAAGTTTTGAATGCATGGCAAATTGTAACATATCTGTATTTTCAACAGATACCAGCTAAACCTTTTGAACACCACAGATATTTCAGAGCCGCAAAGCAACTCTTCCTCTGGACACCTTGGCCTCTTTATTTATCCAAAAACCACATCAATCGAGCGTTCATTTGCGGAGAGCAAAATGTGCTTTCATCTAGGAAGTGCATCTCTTTGAAGTTCCTTACAAGACATGATTTGGTCCAGCCACATGGAAATTATGATGATGATGATAATAATAATAATAATAATAATAATAATAATAATAATAATAACAACAACAACAATGATAATGCCTTCCGGTTTAACGTAACCTCTGTCTGTCCATCTGTCTATCGGTATCTGTCATTCTCTCCCTCTCTCTATCTGTCTGTCTGTCTGTCTAGGCCTATACATTCATTTCATGGTATTTATTCTAAGTGTGATGAAGAGAAGCTTACCTATACGGATCTTTAGTTTTCGGAGCTCAGATGCTGCTTCAATAAGAAACTCGTCTGTTGTCAGTCGTGCATTTTCCCCAAGCCATTTCGTGTGCCGCGTGTAAGCATGTTGATAGACTGGGGAAGACAAGCCCATATATCCAAACATTTTTCTTCCCGCACCTCTTCCTTTTCCTATCGCACGCATGCCTAACGTGAATAATAGGTTCAGTTCTCGAAATCGAGATGACACCGCAGGGTCAGAATAAAAGTCGTGCGATGTAACACATTCAGGATTCAAACATTTCCACATCATCTCATGACACAAGCCATATTTATTTCCTTGTGTGTGTTCCAGAGTCAAAGTATTCTGACCACAGTTTTTACAAACTGCCTCTTTACTCAAACTTCTTGTAAGTTCTTCAGAAGAAAAGATCAAACGTGCCGGCAAAGGGCCATCATGTGCTTCGCCTGCACTTGCGCCACTTTCGGTACTATCACAGTCCGACTCGTCACTATCCACACTTGATTCGCTGTCCAGGGAAGTATCCAGTGCACGCATAAATTTTTCAGTTTTTAATTTTGTATGCGTTGCTGATAGATGAGTTTTCCCGTCGTCGTCATCGAGACTGCCCAATTCAGATTCGGTGACGGTGGATGTGGATGGGACAACCGCTGAAAGGCTGGGCTCTTCAGGCCACGTTTGGTAATACGAGCCCTTGTCACTATCGGCAAGTTTTGTCCTGATATCCGTGCCCATTGGTACAATATTTTTTCTTTTGCGACCGCTTTTCCTTTTTCTTTTGATGGGCACGGAGGAACCGCTTGTTGAAGCCATGTTGACAAGCCGTACAACACAATACACGTGCTCGAGTCAGACCGTGACCCCTGACCTCGCTAGATATGTATCAGTGTGGACGCATCACAGGTCACGTGACCAAACAAACGGGCATGTTCAGTCGCAGCTTTGTTTACACTCGGTTTTGGTACGACCGCGTCGGGAAAAACAACGATTTTAACGTCAATGTATAAAGTATTTAGCAACGAAACAATGCGGAACTTAAAGTAAACTTGTTAACAGACCAGAAAATGTAAAAAGTGAAACATCGTTGATTTTTATGTTGTTCACTAGATCGCTACCTTAATGGGGCACATAATGTCAGAATCTGACAGAACATTGCATGTTGATTGTGCTAGAGATGTGCCACAGGCAAGAAGAGGCCCCAGCTGGGAGAATGACTGTGCTTATCAGGTTGATCAGATATGGTAAACACAAGGAAATAGAGTGAAACTGTTGCCTACACCCTAATGGGCCTCTGAAGTACTCTGTATAAGACTTGTATAACCTCAGTTTCCCCTTTTAACTGGCCAGACTGGCTGGTGGTCATATGTTTTCTGCCTCAGTGTTTTTGACTGGTTTCAACAGAAATGAACTTCAATGAGAACTGTAGCTGAGACCTAGCAGGATAACATGCCCCAGGTCAACAGCTTTCCTTGGCATGATGCCCAACCCTTGCCTGAGAAAGCAGTTGACTCAGTCAATTAAAAGGGTAAAGGGTTATTGTTTAAGCTTACTGTAACCATCAAGAGCACACCTGAATTTCCTACTGTGTGGGTAGTCAATGTTTACATGCATGAATATGACTGTGGACATGGTATAAATGATATTTTTTCATCGCTCAATGCGAAAATGTCCATTTGAGTGGGTCTATCCCTTCATCAAACAAGCAAACTGTGTTGCTCATGTCACAGAAAGTAATGCCACAGAAATATTGAACTGTTTACAAACTCCTAGTCATCTTCTATAAATACACATTGAACTTGATATATAAGAAGGAATCATCATCTGTTTGGAATAAATATTCTCTGTTACAACAATTTTTGGTAACATGTGCCATTGACATATCCACGAATATACCAAGGTCATGGCACATCATTGTTGCCTTGTGACAGAGTTTGAACTTGTGGTGGGAAATTAATATGCTTGTCTCATATTGGGCAAGAGACACTGGTCAGAAAGTTGTGTCAGTTAAAAATTATCACTATCATTAGCCTTCTGTTCTCATTATTGTAGAAATGGTTGTGTGACTTTTATCGCCGGGCACCAGATTTTATCAATTTCTCCAGCACATGGAACAAGGACTGCACATATCTGGACAAAGTCAAGGTAATCATCTATGCCTTACAAAGCAGGTCCTGTTGTCATGAGTTTTTTCTGGTACATAAGAAAGATGAAATAGGAGAGGTCACAATTGCCTATTAGTTGTGTACAGCTGAATACACAATCCAATACACAGAATTCTTCAGGGCTAGAGATGTGTATTCCCATTAGATTGCATGTTAAATTAACCTCAAAGTAAAAGACTACTTTTAAAGCTGCAAGAATAAAATTTATGTGAACATTTCAGCTATGTTCGTAATTTTACCACACAACTTTTGCTGTTTCTGCAATGAGTGGATGTCAAGAAAAAAGCTATAAATTACAATGAAAAGTAATGGGAATACACAACTGTAGCCCTGAATGACTGAAATGTCCTCCACAGGAAAGCAGTGGAGGATTCTGTTCTTGCTCCCCCCTATTGCTGAGGGCACGCAGATTAAATTTTGAGTTTCTGAAGTACATGTACAATTTTAAAAAGAAAAAAAAGAAAAAAATGGCAAAGAGACATATTTGAAAAGAGGCCAAAAGTGCCCCAAAACAATGAAAAGGTTGAAGTGGCTCAACAGCTAATGCAAACAGTACCTTAGAAACTGGTAAATATTTTTTTACCTTGACCCAATAAAAGAATATGAGGTAATTCAAATGTTCACTTTCTCTGCCCTCAAAATAGGAGATCTTCATATTTAACAGTATCACCTACATCCATGTCCTCCATATCTAGTTTGGAATTACACTTTTTATCCCCATGCCTTATCAGACAATGGCGTATTGTAGTCGTAATGTGTGTGTGTGTCCGTGCATGTGTCTGTCCTCTCATCCTCATGGGTGTGCTTGGCTGAGTTCAACATTCAGTGAGCTTGACATATTTTCAAAGTCAGCATGGGTCATGATATTTTTACCCTGGCTGAGGGGGTCTTAAGGTCGTCTGACTGTTCTAGTCTATATATGCAGTATCCATAAAATGGCATGTGTTTTGTTGTAATTCAAATTGCCTCACCCCTTCACCCTTCCATCCCCACCCCCAAGCAATGCTTGCAGGAAGCACGGTAGACCTAGGCTCGTTGTAGGTCATAGCTACTATGGTAATGGTAGGTCTGACATATCTTATTAAAGTCCTAGCAGTGCAAATTCAATGCCCCAATACATGTATGAAGTTAACATTAAAGTATTCTAAAGATTGATCAATGTACTTTCAAAATGTTAAAATAAATGTCGCAGAACAGGATCGTCATACCTTCCACCCCCACCCCCACCCCCTGTAAATGTTTGTCGTGCTGGAACAATCCCCACCCCACTCCGGAAATGTCATGTAATTTGTGAACAGCTGATATAAATGTGGGAATTTCTTGCAACACCCAATTGTCAGTCAGTGGCAAGTGAACACCTCACATTGTGAACACCTCACATTGTGAACACCTCACATTGAACAAATTCACATGCTTCAAGTTGTATGAACGTGGCAACGGAAAAGTTTTGAACTTCAAAATCTCCGACATGATACAAACTGGTAGACCTAGGAAAAATGTAATCGCCCCACACAGATATGATGCAACAATTCATGACATTCCCATTTTAACTCCTACTATGCCAATATCATTCACTAATACAAAGATTAATCGTTTATGCGTAAGACACAAAATTCCAGACTTAGTTGATGAAAACTACCTGCCTGAGATAGTCCTGTCCAAAATTCATACACAATCTCTCAAACGATTTATACAATATGCTAAGATTTTTATCATCAACAACTATGAAACCAACTGCAATACTGCAAATTGCTGTGTTTGTAATACATAACTATAATCATTTATTAAGATACTGGTACAGTTGTTATTTGGTCTACCTATGTTAATCTCCCGTTGTGTAATTGTCAACAAACGTATGACTTAGTTATGTAGTACAAGCTAATGTAATGCTAGGGTGGCCTGCACGACAGCGACCCTGAGGAGTTGTAGTGTAGAGTCTCCCTGGTCTGAACATTTGTGATGTATTTTTACTGTATGGATGTGTGCTTGAGACTGAGTAAAGCTTTTTCAAGTTCAACTACATGTGTCTGCTAAACTTACAAAAATCACCTTCAAATGTTACCACCTGCGCGCAAAATTGACTAAATGGCATTGTCACATGGACTGACTGATTTTATCAAGAAATTCTCCTTTCGACAGGCCTCCTTAGCAAAGAAGTTCCCGAGAGATGCAACTGACAACCATTTTCTGGAGTATGTCCACAACGTGTTAAGTTTGTGAAAGTTCTTACAAATGTGTGAGAGCCATTTTACAGAGCAACGTCTTGTGCAGACCTTTATTACATAATTAGTGACAATGGTACAGTCTTGAATATTATAATCAGTAAAGACACAATCTTTTTCTGGTAAGTTTAAAACTTGCTGTTTTAGAGTAGTGAATCAATACTTGTAAAGTTTTTGATTGCAGAAATTTGAGTAACAAAGTAAACTGTATGGACATGTTTACATAAAGCCTACTCAGCTTTGTTAAAATGACATATAAATTGAAAGTTACAATTATTCCAGAACATAGGTGTATAAAGCCATTATTTATTACATATAATGATGCAGACTTATAGTGTTGATTAGAGTTGACTCATGATATGTTTGTAATACTAGGGCTGATGATTTTCTTTCTTTTTTTAGCTCAGCTGACTTGTCAGTCAGCTGAGCTTATCTTATGGTCCTCCGTCCGTCGTCCGTCAACAATTCACATTTTCGACTTCTTCTCCGAAACCGTCAGCCAGATCCACTTCAAACTTGGTGGGGATGTGCCTTGGGTGGGTCTCTACCAAGTTTGTTCAAATGGTCACGGTCCAGTGATTTTTGGATTTTTAATGAATTTTTTTGTTCTTTTTTTGGCAAATCTTAAAAAATCTTCTTCTCTGAAACCGCTCACCCAATTACTTTGATATCACAAAGAAACACTCCCTGGGACACCTAGTTCTTAATTTGTTCACCAGGTGGCGCTGCAATTTTTTTCTATTTTTTTATGAATTTTTGTGTGCTATAGCTATTTTCGACTTCTTCTCCAGAACCGTCACTCAGATTAAGCTGACACGTGGTGGATATGTTCCTTGTAGAAGGGTCCAACAAAGTTGTTCACTATGTGGGAATGCTGCGGATTCCTGATTTTTAACGATTTTTTCAATTCGGGTACTTATCGGTCAATGCAGCTTTCCTATTGATTACTATGGAAGTCAATGAGCATTCTAATGCTAATTCACATTTTCGACTTCTTCTCCAAAACCGTCATCCAGATTAACTTCAAACTTGGTGGGGATGTACCTTAGGTGGGTGTCTACCAGTTTTGTTCAAATAGTCATGCTCCAGTGATTTTTGGATTTTTAATGAATTTTTTTGTTCTTTTTTTGGACAAATCTTAAAAAATCTTCTTCTCCAAAAGCGCTTACTCAATTGCTCTGATATCACACGGGAAGACACCTAGGGATACCTAGTTCTTAATTTGTTCACCAGGTGGCGCTGCAATATTTTTCTAATTTTTTATGAATTTTTGTGTGTTATAGCTATTTTCGACTTCTTCTCCAGAACCGTCACTCAGATTAAGCTGAAACATGGTGGATATGTACCTTGTGGAAGGGTGAAACAAAGTTGTTCACTATGTGGGAATGCTGAGGATTCATGATTTTTAAGCATTTTTTTCAATTTGGGTACTTATCCATCAATGCCACTTTCCTATTGATTACTATGGAAGTCAATGAGCATTCTAATGCTAATTCACATTTTCGACTTCTTCTCCAAAACCGTCTTCCAGATTAACTTCAAACTTGGTGGGGATGTACCTTGGGTGGATGTCTACCAGGTTTGTCCAAATAGTCATGTTCCAATGAATTTTGGATTTTTTTATGATTTTTTTTCAAAAATCTTTGCAAAAGTTTTAATAGGAAAGTTTAACATGGGAATTTCTTGTAATGGTTATAACTTAAATAATTTTGGCAAGATTTACTTCAAACTTGGTGGGGATGTGCCTTGGGTGGATCTCTACCAAGTTTGTTCAAATGGTCACGCTCTATTGATTTTTGGAATTTTTATGAATTTTTTTGTTCTTTTTTGAGGCAAACCTTAAAAACTCTTCACCTCAGAAACTGCTCACCCAATTGTTTTGACGTACATAGACACTCCCAGGGACAAGTAGTTCCCAATTTGTGCACCAGGTGGCGCTGCTTTTTTTTCTTTTTTTTTTTCATTAATTTTTTATATGGTTTTGCTATTTTTCACTTGTTCTGAGATCCGTCACTCAGATTAAGGTGAAATGTGATGGATATGTTCTTGTGGAAGGGTCAAACAAAGTTGTTTACTAGGTGGCACTGCTTTAGATTCCTGATTTTTAAGTATTTTCAAGTCGGGTACTTATCAGTCAATGGAGCTTTCCTATTGATTACTATGTAAGTCAATGGACATTCTAATGCTAATTCACAGGACAACTGACATGAAATTTACTGTTTACTTGATAACTTGAGATCTGTTTTGAGTTAGTACTGTGGTGTTGGACATGTTAATGTTTTTGTATGAAGGTCATGCTCAGACAGTTCATGAATGACTTTGACCTCATTTCTGGGGTCACAGTGCAACATACATGAATTTTACTCTTCATTATAACTTGAGAGCTACTTGAACCTTGATGTTGCACATGTTAAGTGTTCTTTTTTAGTGGTCAGACTTACTCAGAACATGGGTGACCTTGATCCTTTCCCAAGTTCACAGAGCTGCAAGTGTGATGAATGTCAAGATCAGCTGAGCATGGGCTGTTCACACAGCCCTCTTGTTTTTTTTTACCATTCTGTTTCGACTACCTGTGTTACCATTTTTTTTTTCAGATATTACCCTTAATACTTTTCTTGGAGGTATATAATTGTATATTTTTCGATGCTATTCATCAAACTTAATCAGTAAAATAAAGGCTGTATTCACCAAACTTCATTCACACAGCCATTTCACCATGATGTAAACAGTCTTGCACTGTGACAAGATCGGCAAGATCTCACTGTATATGTCAAGGACAATGGCTGTGCCTGTAACAAAGTTCAATGTCTGGAAAGGGTACCTAAATATTGCTATATAGTGTATGTTGGACATTTGAATCAAGAATACGCATATTTGTTGCTCCATATGTACATAAAATTTAACTGCTTTTTGTAGATTTCTACTCCAAAACCATCTTTCCATTTTTGAAGATTAATTCTGTGATTCCCTCCATTTTTCCACGATAGCAGAAAATCATCAGCCGTACAGTTAATAGTTACATGATAGTATTTGCAATTTCCTTGATCTCTTGACAGGTTGTGTCAGGTATTGTGCCACCTAGTGGCAAAAGTAGGAAGCAAGGCAGCATTTTGTAAGGACAGGACAGTAATGAGAAAAGAAGAAAATTTTGTATGCAAGCAATCAGTTGCTTTCTGTTCCATTTGACTCCATGTATATAGTGTGAAACGTAACACAAGGAATACATAATACGTAAAATTTTTCTTTCTCACAACAGGACAGATTTATACATTCCCAAATTATGATTACATTGTATCATTGAATTGCAAATGATATTGAAACATTTTTTATCAAAACATAATCATGAAATTTGAACAGTGTACAATAATGGGGGGTAGGGGTGGGGGGGGGGGTAAAATTGAGTAATTGAAGGTCTTAGCAGGTTGAGTGCCAAATGGTACAGTCAAATCAAAATGTTGGGTTTGATCTGTTACCATGGTTACATGTGAAATAAGGCATTTATAATTGTTAATGCATACTTTGTGTGGTACTACTTACATGTACGTTTGATTGTGAGTGAGTTGGTGTACATTTATCTGACCTAACCAAGTGACTGTCTTCTTGTATGTGTACACCTTGTTGTGTTCCAGATCCCAGTGCCATTCCAGAACCAAATTGCATTTTGTATGTTCACGTCACATCACACACAGTGAAAGTGTTGTATAGATTAGACATGTCATCCAATTGTCACGATATTCTTCTCAACCAGTAAGAGTACATCTTATCAAAATAAATTTGGGTAGAGATACTTAATTATTGCAGTATGTGCTTTGATAATATAGTTAAGTAAATAGGAGGGTAGACAACATCTGGAGATTGAGCTAAAAAAATACCACTTGAGCTCCATACTATGGTCACAGGCCTTAGTCAGTGGTTCTGGCACTGCCTGGCAAGTCATGCTGCAGCTGCCACAAGGGCAGCTGCAGCATTGACTTACAGAGCCACTGACTTTAGACTATAGGCATGTTGTTTCTTGATTGAAAGCTCTTTTCATGAAGAATTTAAATATGCAATTGTCGTTTTAAATCTAGGTAAATACACAGAATAATCAGGGACTGGTATGGAATGAGTTAACTTTGGACTTGTTCCATGATAGCAGACCCTGTATCATTTATAGATCCATCTGGTTACTTGACCATCTATCTATTAGGACCACGACATTCTTCTTCACTCCCTCAATATGTGGTTGTCAGGTTGAATGACTAAAGAAAAGTTACAAAGAGTGTGGTCACATTGATGAGGAACATCGCATGGGAATTTTTTTGTCTTTTGCCCTTTTGTATATCATAAGTCAAGTGCATTTGTTTGAACAAATGAATCTTGTAGAATATGGTGGGGAACTCTTAATGCTGTTAAAGCTTCACTGAAATTGACCCTCCCATGTAGAGTTTGTGGGATTACTAGAATAGCTTGAATATTTGTCGTGTTTATATTCCAAAGAATAAATGGAAGAAGTAAGTCTTTTATCCCATGAAAACTGCAACTAGAGTCAGATACATGTATACAGTGTTACATACAAAAATATACTTTTGGGGCATGTGATTATACATTTAATCAGTATTTGATAACTGCAGGGTAAAACAAAATTTTGCTTTTACAGAGAGAAATGTGCCTAAATCCTGGTTTATGTATTTGAAAGTTGGTTGATACATTAACTGTGAATCCTGTCAAACATGTGATGTAACTGTTCAACTAATTCCATCCTGATGTTGCACAGGCCTTGGTTAGTGGTTTTTACATTGCATCCCAAGTAACAGTGGCGCCATCTGTGTGGCTGGTGGACAGTGTCTTACCATGCATACTCAAGGGTGTGGGGCCAAACAAAATGCAGTGGTACCTGCTGTATGCAGCCACTGCCGTGACAGGTCACCTGCTGTATGCAGCCACATTATTCTTGACTACAAGAGTCAGTTTCTTTGTAAATTTACCTGTGGTGACAGGTTATCTGTTGTATGTGGCCACTTTTTGTGGCAGAAAGGGTGGCCACATACAGCAGGTACCACTGTACCTGTTTCTGGTTACCTGGCCTACCTGCCAAAAAACTTCCAACATCAATTATTTTGTTACGGAGGGGAAAAAGTAAAATGAAATTGTCTTGTTCTCACCTGGACACATGAAAAATTTGGCAATTTACTATAGAAAGCCAGTGAAATAATTCCAGTAAAAATCAAGCGAAACGTAGTTTTAAAAAGAAAGTGGTGATATGATAGACCTACCTAAAAGCAATTTCTTGGGGGCTTGACCATAGAGTATTTGCATAAAAGTTAAGTAAGTACTGCAATGTGAATTCAGTTTTGCTTTAAATCATGTAATAATTGTTTGAAGGCTGCAGATACAGTTAGATATGATTTGATATTATTTAAGGTACACAGCCCTTTGATCCGGGTGGTCCAGTCAGAAATGATTGGCTTAGAATATTGTGATATTAATTACTGTAAAATCACTTAATTACATTGTATTCTCATTTTTTCATGTTTCACTGAGGTTAAAACAAAAAGTGTGGAAATAAAAACATAAAGAAATAGTATTTTAACATGGGTTCAGTTAGGACCGGTCAAAAATAGTGAAATTGAAGCTTCAGTGAAATGTGAAAAACCACTAAACTTTTTAAGAGTGAAAATAAAAACAATCACAGTATATTGCAAATACAATGATGCTAGTTGCATGTAAATGTTTGGTGACAATGTTAGTCATCTAAAGATTGGGCATAGATATCATGTTCCACTTGTTACAAAAATGCTGGGAGTCATTGCGAAGTGCAGTTCTAGGAGTCATCATAAATATGAACCAAATGTGTGGTTTTGCAAAATTGAAAGTGGAATATTATACTTCAGGAATTTTCATGAACATTTTTAATGTGAGCTGTGTTGCTGTTGGTCGAAAAGAAAGGTTGTATTTTCATGGTAGCTAATGATCATATGACATAAGGCCATGTGTAAGGAAATGGATATGCAAATTAAGTTTTGAATATTATGGTCTGTTATTCAGGGAATTATGGTTCTTGTATATATGTGACACAGTGTGTAACCATGGACACAGTTATGCATGATCTATAGCTTTATTAAGGTGGACTTCCATTGCGTTGGGCAGTATTGCAATTTTTCTCTTTTTTTTGGTAGAATATAGAGATAAAATGCCATGAAGGTAGGGCTCTTGTTCTGATACATACATGTGCAAGACACAGTTGTTTTAACTGTACGTTTCTCATGTTCATGCAATGAAAAACCTGAATTTGCTACCCAAAGTAAAACAAATTTCAAGTAAGTAACATGGTTCCAGAAACAAGTAGTTCCAGAAGACATGACCAATATAGATTCAGAGACTACAAGGGCTATGAGTATAGACAGTTGTATTAGGGTACTAAGCACTGTTGCAGCCTGGTCAGTGTAACATTTAGCAGTGTGCGAGTCCCCCCCCCCCTCTCCAATTAAGACTGAGTTTAAAAGGCAACAGCTTTCTCTTGTGTGTGTGGGTTGGGCACTAGGTGCCTAAGCCACACCAAGGAAAGCTGTTGACCTGTCAGCTGCGGTATGTTATCTTGACAGGCCTAATAAACATTTCTCATTCAAATTGTTTATCATTACTCTTGAAATGAGTTCCAAAACATTCAAGTAGACAACATTTGACCAGCAGCCACTTTTGGCTGCTTTAACTCTTTTACTGCCAATTTTTGATGGAGCCAACAGCTTTTGTAGGCACAGTTGTAGATCTCAAAGTGCAGTGAGGACTGCCATTGACCCCTGGACCATTTTTATTGACTCGACTGTTTTGTGGTAACTATAGGTGAACTGGTACTTTATTGCAAGGTCGGTTCACAAAGAGTATGAATTCAGTACACTTATTGTTATGTTAATAAGGGGTAATACAGTACCTAATTGTAATGTCCTATTGCCTCCTGACAACAGCAAGCCAGTGGGATGGGCTACAGTTGTTTACCCTGTAGGGGTCTCCACCAACAAGGGTGGCAGCCAGGTGGCATGTTAAAGTGCTGCCATCTATAGTCAGTATCCTCAGAGTACATCAACTTTTGTTGAAATTGGCAATAAAAGGGTTAATGGGGGGAAAGGGTTAAAGGGGGTAAATACATTTATCCCTGCAGGGCCTGGCTGTGTATTAAACTAGGGCCAGTGGGGTACACTGCTGTCATAACAAGCTACCCTTATGGTATAATGTTTACCTCATCTGGTGCATGTCAGTAAGAAAATTTGTTTGTATGCAATTATAAATTGCAGTACTTAAGGCAGAGAATGTAACATTATGATTGTTGATGCATTTCGTGTCATATTCTGTTGTTTTTTCCCCAAAAATTTACCTATTTGATCAGATAAAAAGTGTGTTATCATGTGTTATGAAGTAAATGGGGGGGGGGGGGGGGGTAATACATTTCAGCACTTACATACTTACAGGTTCTTTGGTATCCCATCATTCCCTTATATTAATTTTGATTGGTGTTGGGCAGTATGCCCCCGACCTGTTCAGACTTGCCGTGTTGCTTTACTGGGACAGTCGGCACTGGATCCCTAGGACACTGGGGTCACGTGGCCATACTGCCATATCTGTTCCACTGTGTGTGTGGCCTCTTTGTGGAGACACACAGACACATAGGCATCAATGCAGTGAAACCTCATTATGACGACACCGTCTATTCCCCACAAAATGTGTCCGATATCTGAATTTGTCACATAAATGAATTAATAAGCAAAGATATTTGACTTAAAGACCCTCAAAACTTGGGTGGTCAGGTGGATATGTCAGATATCTGAGTGTCATTATAATGAAGTTTCACTGTAGGTGGTAATTGAGAGTTAAAAACCTGGGGTAACATAGCAAAATCACCATGAAGAGCCGTAAATCTGGTGCAAACGTAAGTACCTTGTAACTGACATAAGAACATTGCAACTAACATAAGTACATTGTAGCATAATTTGGTGCAGTAGATATATGTATCTTTCTTATTGTCAGCTGGGTGGTTTAGTGCCAAAGGTTGCTGGTTTGAGACCCAGCCATTCTCTGGTCAAAATATAAACACATTTTCAAATAAAAACCATAAAAATCTTCTAATTCAGGTTATTTTATGCCTCAATAAATACATATAACTTTTATTTCTGTGTTCTAATATTACAAAAACTCCCATACTCTGTGATTCAAGTTGGCAAATTTTGTTCTTCCATCCTGAAAAGTTTGACCGAAGCTATGCAGCATCCGTGGTGAAGATGAAGGGAAAGCTGGTTCCTGGCCCAGGTTATTGCATACCAGGCAATGTGGGAAAATAAAATTTTCCTCTCACCTGTGAAAACACATCCAGTGAGGATTTAGCTGTGAATGATTACATAAAAATCACCATCAATAACTGTGTCTAAATACAGTGGTCCTTGATATGTATTGATGATGAGGGGTATGCAGTGGACCATGTTATAGAAAAAAATGACTTATAATGAGGGGCATTTAACAGAGAGCTAATACTATAGGCCCAGTGCTTCAGGGAGAACCATTAGGGACCCACTGTATTAGATCAGAATCCACCCTGTATAGATGTGCACATCCAGGTGAAAAATTGAAAAGCAAGAAAATGGGCCAATTTCCCTCAAATTAACCTGATTTTAACAAATTTGAAGTCTCCAAATTGGGAGATTTGACAGGTACGACTCTGTAATGTGTGGCGGTATAAAGAGGGGACTACTGGACTACCAGACTGACTCCGTGAAACTTGGAACTGAGAGACCAACCTTTTACACTCCTGCATAAATGTAAATATTTTAACAATGAAATTATTTGGCATCTTGAAAGATTATCACTGAATCCTGGAAAATGTGACCCATGTTCAATATCAGTAATTTGAAGTTTGAACATATACCTTGGGCAGATGATATTGAACGCCCACATTCTATTGGCTGTTTTGAGCCAGAAATGGCGAAATGAAAATTGCCGAGGTTCACGTTCAATCTGTTTAGTGGAAATGAAACAGGTTCCAATAATGTCTGGGGCAGAAATACTTGACAACAAGCACTTGAAAATTTCTGAAAATATGTTTGTGATACACAGGCAGAGATGTGTCTCTGTTTATTGTAAACACTGCCGTATGTGTTCAATGTATATAATTCAGTCAATAAATGTGTAGCATGAGAATCATGGAGTTTCTTTTCATTAATAGTCTTCTGCAAAGATGTCAGCCAGATTCACTTAAAATTTGGTGGGGATGTACTTTGGGCAAGTCTCTACCAGGTTTATTCAAATGGTCATGGTACAGTGATTTTAGGCTTTTTTATCGATATTTTGGTTCATTTTGTGATAAAATCTTTTAAAAAATCTCTGAAACTGACCAGCCAGTTGCTTTGAAATTGCATAGGAATGCTTCTGGGGACCTTGATTTGTAAATCAAGTGGCTCTGTGATTCTTTAGCTCAGCTGACTTGTCTGTAGCTGAGCTTATCTTATGGTCTTTCGCCCGTTCTCTTTCGTCAACAATCGACTTCTGTGAAACCGTCAGTCAGATGGACTTCAAACGTGGTGGCAATGTACCTTGGGTGGGTCTCTAGCAGATTTGTACAAACAGTCATGCTCCATTGACTTGTCAGCTGAGCATACAGGATGGTCCTTCGTCCATCCGTCCACAATTCACATTTTTGACTTCTCAAAAACCGGCAGCCAGATTTACTTCAAACTTGGTGGGAATGTACCTTGAGTGGGTCTCTACAAAGTGTGTTCAAATGGTAATGCCCCAATGATTTTTGTATTTTTCATGATTTTTCTTGTTGTTGTTTTTGGGGGCAAATCTTAAATCTTCTCTGAAAGTGCTCACCCAACTGCTTTGATATAACATAGGACTCCTAGTTCTTATTTGTTCA
This sequence comes from Hermodice carunculata, assembly GCA_964020975.1. Taxonomy (NCBI): domain Eukaryota; kingdom Metazoa; phylum Annelida; class Polychaeta; order Eunicida; family Amphinomidae; genus Hermodice; species Hermodice carunculata. The sequence continues at coordinate 80,014,967 of OZ026618.1, forward strand.
CCAGGTGGCGCTGCAATTTCTAATATTTCATGACTTTTTTGTGTATATTTTTGCTATTTTTGACTTTTTCTCCAGAACCATCACTCAGATTAAGTTGAAACATGGTGGATATGTTCTTTGTGAAAGGGTCAAACAAACTTGTTTGCCAGGCGTCACTGCTGTGGATTCCTCATTTTTAATGATTTTTCAATATAGGTACTTACCAGTAAATGCAGCTTTCCTATTGATTACTATAATGCAAGTCAATGGGCAGTCTAAAGCTAATGCACAGTTTTGATTTCTTCTCTGAAACAGTCAGTCAGATTGACTTTAAACTTGGTGGCAATGTAGCTTAGGTGGGTCTCTAGCAGATTTGTTCAAATGGACACGCCCCATTGATTTTTGGACTTTTTATGAATTTCTTTGTTCTTTTTGGGGGCAAATCTTTAAAAATTGCAAGGGTATATGTACAGCAGTGCCACCTATTGAACAACTTTGTTTGACCCTTTCACATAGAACATATTCACAGTTTCAGCTTGATCTGAGTGACAGTTCTGGAGAAGTTGAAAATAGCAAACAAAAAACACCAAAAAATCTGAAAAAAAAAAAAAAAAAAAAATAATCAGTGACACCTGGTGAACTAATTAAGAACTAGGTGTGTTCCTGTGTGGTATCAATGCATCAGTGGTTTCGGAGAAGATTTGCCCCAAATTAGAATAAAAATTCTAAACAAAACCCAAAAATCCCTGGAGCATGACCACTTGAACAAACTTGGTTGAGACCCACCCGAGGTACACTTCCACCAAGTTTGAAGTCAATCTGGCTGACAGTTTCAAAGAAGCCAAAAATATGAATTAGGATCAGAATGCCCATTGACTTGCATATATAATGTATGTAGTAATCAATACGAAAAGGTGCATTTACCCACAAGTACCCAAATTGAAGATCAGGAATCCACAGCAGTGCCACCTGGTGAACAACTATGTTGGCATCTTTCACAAGGATCATACCAACAAATTTTCGGCTTAAAGTGAGTGACGGTTCTGGAGTAGAAGTCAAAAGTAGCAAAAAAAAACTAACCCCCCCCCTCCCAAATTTGTTTAAATTGCAGCACCACCTGGTGAACAAATTAAGAACTTGGTGTCCCCAGGAGTGTTCATGTGTGATATCAAAGCAATTGGGTGAGCGATTTTGGAGAATGAGTTTTTTGAAGATTTGCCCAAAAGAAGAAAAAAAATAAAAATCTGAAAATCATTGCAGTGTGATCATTTGAACAAACTTGACAGATATCCACCCAAGGTACATTGCCAAGAATGTAATTGTGAATGGACAGAGGACGGACGACTGAGCCTCCTAAAGTTTAGCCTGACTAGCAAGTCAACAGCGCTAAAAATTTTTCTTTAGCAGGGGATTGTATTGGTAGATGTACAACTGAGGGCCTGAGTGAGCCTCAGGTCTTCTGTCTGCCAATGAGATCCTCTCCATCAAGCTTACTGTGACGTCTCAATACTCAAATTATGTATGCAAGATATCTACACTATGATCTCTATCCAACAAATAGGGCTATTGAAAGATCTCTATGCAACACATAGGCAAGATATGTACACTCTGATCTCTATCCAACAAATAGGACTATTGAAAGATCTCCATCCAACACATAGAGCTATTGAAAGGCATCATACACACACTGGTGGGATCTACATTTGTACAAAAAATGTCAAAATCACGTGGGATTTAAATATTTCACTCACATGTCTCTTTAACATTTAGATTTAAATTTGAAGCATCAACCTATTTAAATCACATGGTACTTTTAAACGTACATTCAGTATGGCACATCAAAAAATAAAATCATGTGGCACCTTTAGATAGCTAGGGAGCATCAAAAAATTAGAAAGTAACGAAACTTTTCGGAATGGTAGGTGTGTGAGATTTACATTACAACTGAATGTGCAGTTTGGTTTTATATCGCGCTGCTGTGTATTAGTCTCCATACTCAATTCCGGAAAATCAAGTGCACATTTGGCTGACACATAACACACTGGACTTTCATCTCTGTGACTCGGCTTGAATTTGTGGCCCGGGGGGTGAATGAAGAGAGTTCCTACCCCTATGACTGTGTCCAGTGGTTTTCTGTGAGTCCTTCCTCTTCCACTGTACAGTTAGACGGGGGCTATACACTTGTGCCATGGAAAGTGATTACAATAAGCTTTGCTTGTTACACAGTCCATGAAAAAAAAAAAGAGTCTATTATGTTTTTAATACTGGACACCAGATATTTATATCAGTGTAAATAAAGTACACACAAAGCATTTCAAATGTTGGCACAATGCTTTACTGTTTATAAATAGATGATATATGTACATGATTCTACATTTCAAGTGTTTGTACATATACATGTGGCATATGTCTTAGCCACTACACTGATACCCATCACTTAAGATCTACCTGTGTGTCAGTGGTCTTATACAGCTACATTTAACCCTTAAAGTGCTAATCATGGCTGCAGTCCTTTTCCTATTACTGTTAAACATATACAGTGGTCCCCCTCTTATTAGGCCCCCCTGAGGAGAGGCCACCCCCTCTACAAAGGTCAGTTCTCCATGCAGCAAGTATGGCATTTTCATTGTATTTTACCCTCAAGAAAGGCCACCCCTCTAATAGGGCCACTTTTCTGGTGCATTTAGGGTGGCCTTATAAGAGGGGGACCACTGTAATGGTTAAAAGATTCAAATTCCTCATGAAGACACCTTTTATTCAAATACCAGCAAGCCTAATCTTAAGCAAAAAGTAGTCTCAACAGCTTTCCTCAGGGCACTTTGCGTGTATTGCGCACAAAGTGGTCTTAAATCAGCGCTTTAAGGGTTAACAGAAAAATGTAGTGAAGCACCTTAGAGGGCGGTCTCAAGAAGCCATCTGGCCTCTCATGACAGGTGGTCATTATGACAGGTATCACTTTCTTTTTGTCAGAGGTCAAAAGAGTTTTACAGTATATACACTGAGTTTAGACCATTCAGAAACAAATACATCACAGGTATATTTTTCATATTTCACAAAGACAATGTAAACATACATCAAAGCTTTACTTGAATGCTTCTCCCTGTTCAACCATCACTCATGAACACGGAATGATTTGGATCCAAGCTCACCAAGTCTTACACCATTCATCTTGTAACGTCCAAACAATCGACAACTCCGACACTTGACCATGTTTTTTCTGTACACATTATTTTACATACACATTTCTTGGGAACAGATTTCTCTTCAATGCATATGGATATCAACTGATTATTGTCTGATTCAATTTTGACAACATAATTTTCAGCTTAATGTTTCTGAGTATTTTTAGTCTTATTTTGGTCTCATGTACATTGGAGTTGTGTTCTGACAATAAGACACCATGGAAAGTCTGTAGTTGTGCATAATGCTTACTTACGGCAAGCCATTTTGACTTAGGCGATATCACTAATTAATTCACCGATATCACTAAATTATTTGGCGATATCGATAAATGGTCTGACTTAGGAATATCCCTAAATTATTTAGTGATATCCCTAAATGATTTAGAGATATTCTTAAATCATTTAGTGAAATCGCCAAATAGGACTAAATGTCAACATGGCTTTCCATACTTACAGAGCCAAAAATATGGCTGACAAAAAAATCTCATTCTAAACAAGCATTCAAAGTCTTATTCTTGAACATGTTGATATACCATCAGACTTTAACCCTTTCCTTTGTGTTAAGACTAAGTGCCAACTCTGCTCCAAAGGAAGCTATTAAGCTCGGGTATGCTGTTAACCCGGGTATGCTGTTAACCCGGGTATGCTGTTAACCTGGGTATGCTGTTGACCCAGGTATACTGTTAACCCAGGGAATGCCATCCAGATACTATTAGGGCTTGCCTATAATTTTCCCCCAAGTTCTTTCTACATACATTAAAATTAAAGATTGGTGAAGCAGACAAGATTTGACCTCTGTAAGTGTTGCTCAGGTTTATGAGCAATGGGCCACACTGACCATGCACAATTGGACATGCACCCCAATGCTATCAGACTTGCTTATTCTTCCAATGTTAATTTGCCCATGATTAAAATCCAACCATGCCAGGCCACTTACACCCCACTTCCTATGTGTAGTGATCAGGCAGTGTGGTCACTGGTGAACAAACATGGCTGGGCCTTCTTGTCATTTTTACAGGGTGAGATATCATAATTTATGATGAGGAAAGTGTGCTGCAGGAGGAAATAGATGCAGATTGAAACAGTTAGCCCTTTCCCCACTAAATCAGTCAAAACCAGCTGGTGGTCAAATGTCGTGTGCTTCAATGATTTAATGACTAATTTCAAAAGTAATGAAAACAAATTAAATGCAATTTTTTTATCAGATGTATCCAGATGACATTTCTCAGGTCAACTGCTTCCCTGGTCATTGGTTGGAGCTTAGTACCCAAGCCACACCACAGCAAGTGTTCACTCAGTCTTAATGCAAAGGGTTAACTCTCATACATGTACATTGTATATTGTTGTTTACAATGTTGCCACATTCTGTCAAGTTCTCTTGTACACTTTTGTTCCACTTCCATGGTCAAATCATAAATCTTTGTTCTAGCCACTCTGCTAAAACCATATCAGTACAAACACTGACATTCATATATAATATTGTTAGCCACCAAAAGCACCATGCATATGTATGAGATGTGTGTGGCTTCAATGGCCACTGTAGCTTCTCAACATTTATTTTCCTTGACTGTCCTCACTGTCTGACACCAATGTCAAAATATTCATCATTTGTTCATCAACCGAACAGATGCTGGCTTTTCTATTAACCATGCTACATATAATATGGTGTTTTTTAATGGCAGACTTCCCTGCTATTGCATATCTATACCCTACCGTTCAACAGCTGGCACATGCTACCGTTATTGTTAAACAGGTGACACAATTTGTTCGCATTACTGTTCCATAGGGGGCGCAATATGTTCCCATTACTGTTAACATGTGGCACTGTATGTTCTCATTACTGTTCCACAGGTGGCGCTGCCAATCGTAGCTGAAATGACTCATTCTGGAATATGCTGGGCAGTGCTGAGGCTCGGAAGCGAGGCTTACTGCTCTCTGGTCTGGCAAGTTCAGTTAAGAGGGCAAGCTGAAACATACACCAATGCCTGGGTTAACACCCATTGTAACTATTTCATTGCCATTGTGGGCACAGTGGCTGTGCCCTCAATTGACATACTGATCTATTTATAGATCTATATTCTTTGTCAGCTGATCTTACGTTTAAATACCAGCATGTGTACAGTTGGAGAAATCAAATTTTAGACTCATTTGGTCCTGTCTAGGACCTTATGGCAGAAATATTGGATTGCATCTTAGGGCATCCAAGAAAACATCCAGCATGCGATAAAGAACTAATATACTTACGTATGGAGTAAGAAGTCCATTTAATTCTCTATTGCATAGAGGTGGTGTAAGTAGAAAATTTCATAAATACAAACTTGTAAATAGAAAATAATTTTCTGGCTTGAGCCACTAATGCTTTTATAATGAAACAAAGGAATAGATAAACAAAGAGTCAATCTTATTACTGTGGTATCTTTAACTCACTCCATACCAGTCCCTGATTTTTCCATATATTTACCTAGATTGAAGACGACAATTGCATATTTAAATTCTTCATGAAAAGAGCTTTCGTTCAAGTACCAACATGTCTATAGTCTTAATTCAGTGGTTCTGGCACTGCCTGGCAAGTCATGCTGCAGCTGCCACAAGGGCAGCTGCAGCATGACTTGCCAGGCAGTGCCAGAACCACTCACCAAGGCCTATGATCATAGTATGGAATGAGTTAATTGACAATTATTCAATGTCAGTATCAAATTTATATGGATATGATTGTCGTGTATTCATATTGCAGAATAATATAGCACCACATTTCAGATTAAAGAACAATGAATAGCTGGGCATGTGTGGCCCACACAGTTGCAATGAAAGTGATGGAACGAAGTCAGAAAACGAGCTGCTTGCACCCAGTTTTCTGACTTGGTCCAATCGCTTTCTGTGTGCTTATATGGCCTATACCACATACCCTGCCATTCATTGTTCTTATGATGAAATTAAAGTTCACTTAAACCAATATGACTGAGCAAGGGTTGTAATAGGAGACAAAAAAATTCATTTTGTAGATGATGAATGAATGAAAGGGCAAAAATGAACCAGAAAACTACAAAACAAGTCCATGGTCAATTCCTGGAAATTTGCAGTTACCATTTTTGGCAGCCTCCCCATTACAAGGACCAAGGAGCCCCATTGGGGGTGGGGGGGAGGGTTAAGAATGAAAGAAGCTTCACTTGAAGGGACAGTTTTATGTGTACCAGTATATAGGCTTAGACCACCAATAAACATAACAGAAATGACATACATATACAATCATAGTATAAACATAACAGAAATGACACACATGTACAATCACAGTATAAACATAACAGAAATGACACACATATACAATCACAGTATAAACATAACAGAAATGACACACATATACAATCATAGTATAAACATAACAGAAATGACACACATATACAATCACAGTGTAAACATAACAGAAATGACACACATGTACAATCACAGTATAAACATAACAGAAATGACACACATATACAATCATAGTATAAACATAACAGAAATGACACACATATACAATCACAGTGTAAACATAACAGAAATGACACACATGTACAATCACAGTATAAACATAACAGAAATGACACACATATACAATCATAGTATAAACATAACAGAAATGACACACATATACAATCATAGTATAAACATAACAGAAATGACACACATATACATATACAATCACAGTATAAACATAACAGAAATGACACACATATACAATCACAGTGTAAACATAACAGAAATGACACACATATACAATCACAGTATAAACATAACAGAAATGACACACATGTACAATCACAGTATAAACATAACAGAAATGACACACATATACAATCACAGTATAAACATAACAGAAATGACACACATGTACAATCACAGTATAAACATAACAGAAATGACACACATATACAATCACAGTATAAACATAACAGAAATGACACACATATACAATCACAGTATAAACATAACAGAAATGACACACATATACAATCACAGTATAAACATAACAGAAATGACACACATGTACAATCACAGTATAAACATAACAGAAATGACACACATATACAATCACAGTATAAACATAACAGAAATGACACACATGTACAATCACAGTATAAACATAACAGAAATGACACACATATACAATCATAGTATAAACTAGAAAAGTGTCCAAAGGATTCAGATTCAGATTCATTTTATTCAACATAGAAGTGAATACATTGTACACATTCAATTTTATACCATAGGCCTGTGAATCATCTGTCTTTCTTTTTTGTGCACTGGATGTATTTACTATGGTCTTTTATACTTATCATATGGTCAATTTACATCTGAACATGTTTTCTGTAATTTTATGGGCAATCTAATTGTTCTGGTCAAAGGACACGGATGCCCTTACCTGTCATTGCCCCAATCAGCATTGGAAAGAATATGCCTTGTAACTGGTGCAAGACCTCAAATACTTTTTCAGATAAATGCGACACAATTGTGACAAGTCTAAGTCGAATCAACATTTTCCCTAAGTTAATTAATGATTAATTAACACAAGATAACTACTCCAAGAGAGAAACAAAACCACAGGTGCACACCTTCATACATTGATAGATGTTTCCACAAAGTTTTATGGTTGAACCTCAAATACTTTTGGAGATACATGCGACACAAATGTGACAAGTAGTAAGTTGAATCAAAATTTTCCCTAAGTTAATGAATGATTAAGACTGTATAATCAGCCCAAAAGACAAACAAAACCCTAAGTGCACGCCTTCATATATTGATAGATGTTTCCACAAAGTTTCATGGTTGTACTTCAAATGCTTTTGGAGATATGCGCAACACAAGTGTGACAATTTTAAAGTTGGATGGACAAGGGAAAATCTAAATCCCCCCCCCCCCAGTGGGAGCATAAAAATTCAGGGGGACGGGCCAATATTTGTCAGTTCTTCCACAATTTTACATGAAACAACATAAAATGGCAAAAAATCACTCGGGTCATATGCATATGAAGAGGTAAATGTTTCAATGTAAAGTTAACTTGAGTTTCTTGGACAGGCGCTTCTGGCACCACACTAAAATACTTCACTTTCACTTTTATTGTATATATTGAACTTTGCATGGCTTCCCTTCATACATGTATGCATACATAAGATATATATATATATATATATATATATATATATATACATATATATATATATATATATATATATATATATATACATACATATATATATATATATATACATATATATATATATATATATATATATATATATATATATATATATATATATATATATATATATATATATATACATACATATATGTGTGTGTGTGTATGATAATCATGTGCAGGTAATTACAAATGCAAAGTTAATACTGAGTTCTTGGTGGAAAGTTGATAGCAACAAATATTACAGGACAGTGGATCTTAACCTAAAAGCTTAGCAACCAGAAATAAATACATAAAACGTCCAAAGCAATTAAGTTTTCAGCATCTAAGCTGTCAGACTACAACGGCTCTAACATCAATCAGTGGGAAACACACAGCATGAGAAGAAGCATACAGGACAAGAAAATCTGAGGAATTATTTACCAAAATGACAGACAGTTAATAGTAGTTCAAGGCTGGGGATATTTAATGGTTAAAATTACATTCTGTTTGGTAAAAGAAGGGGGATGGGCGGAGGGGTTAGTATGCTGGTACAGGTAATAATATTTTGCTCAAGTTAAAGGTATGGAAAATAAGAAAATTTTGAAATAAGGGCTAGCAGGAAAGATGGAAAATAAATTTAAGGGACTTCCAGTACACAAGGTTTTTGAATAAAAGTGTCCAGTATGCCAATAGAGCAAACCCCTTTACCCCCCCTCATAAAAGTCTCACCCTTGATACTGTCTTCTGTGTTTTCCTAAGGTTGTCCACAGCTTGAATTTGTTCTGGTTCTAACACGGTCTGCAACAGACAACAAAATCAGACAATTAATAAAAATACCAGGCAAGACCATTGATGGAGAGTAATCCGACGGAGAAAAAGCCAGACCGGTTTCGAATCAAAAGATTCTCGTCAGTGGCGGTTAGGATCACCGTGTACCGTTGCTTATATAGGCAGGGCTAACGTTGCTAACAACAGTTAGTTCAACGTCAAAAATGGTCGTACGTCACGACGCATACTGAGACTACCAGTCAACCGTCTGACATGACGGGTTGATGTAACGTGTCAAAAACGTGAGGACGTCACGAGAAGGTTAACTAGTCCTTGGTTACCAAAAACACAAGACACACTAATGCTAGTCTGTCTATTAGCCTAGGAAAGGAAAGGACTCCTCCTTGGTAGGCTAGGAAAAATGTTGAAACAAGTATCAAAACGATAGCTTAACATCAGGGAAGCTTTACGGTGTTCCTAAATGCATCATGCCCATGGCAGTAAACATTTTCCCACTATGCCAACCGCTGACTGGAAAGCCACCTGGTGATGAAATTGTGTACCCAAAATTGTGGAGAGGGCAGACATGGGACTCCGGTACATTATGCAGAAACTAAACACAGCAGTCTCTGTTCTGATCACCTGTATGCCGTCTCATGTACAGGTGTGTATTGGACCTCTTTTGCGGTGGTCCCTCTCAACAAGGAACGTACCAAGAGACAATTCTCATTGTACACTCCTTGCTCTTGGGATAAAAGCCACTCTTTTGAAGCACAAACTGACATTTCTAATACACTTTTTCATACAATTGTTACATCCTGAAGTCTGGAGTAAAACATATGCATCTTGAGTAAATGTCAAAATTCTACCTGTCTGTCACTTTTTTCCCCACCTGAGTTATTTTTGTTACAAGAAAAAAGTGGATGTCCCATCTGCTACATAGTTCTATTTTCTTTTTCCTACAGTGAAGTAACTGTCATGAAAAAGAACAAACAAACAAAAATAGTTGCCAAACTGTTCCTGTTTAGCCCCCAAGGCACTTACTAATAGGAAATTTTCATAATGTGATTATTGTTACATTTTCCGAGTCCGAGAAGTGGGTGGAGGGATAAAGAGGGTCAGGGCCCTAAAAGAGATGATACGGTAATGAACTGTACCTCTTTCTTTTTAGTCTTACTGGTGCCTGGTCGCATTCCACTCTGTGATGAGGATGAGGATAGCCTCTGTATGCGTGAGCTGGTAACGCTGCCACCACGTTTAGCACTGTTACACAGATAGCACACCCACTGCTCCTCCCCATCCACCATGTGACACGACCCAGTGGTACGTAGGCACCCAATGTGGTACACATGACCACACCTACAATCAACACGTAAAGCCTCATGTTACATATATGGTCAGTTCTCACAACTTCATTATTACGATTACACATTATGATACTGGATACATGTACAGTTAGACCTCTTTACTGCTACAATCATTATCATAATTATACATTATGATACTGGATACATGTACAGTTAGACCTCTTTACTACTACAATCATTATCATGATTATACATCATGATACTGGATACATGTACAGTTAGACCTCTTTACTGCTACAATCATTATCATGATTTTACATCATGATACTGGATACATGCACAGTTAGACCTCTTTACTACTACAATCATTATCATGATTATACATCATGATACTGGATACATGTACAGTTAGACCTCTTTACTGCTACAATCATTATCATGATTATACATCATGATACTGGATACATGTACAGTTAGACCTCTTTACTACTACAATCATTATCATGATTATACATCATGATACTGGATACATGACAATGTACAGTTAAACCTCTTTACTACTACAATCATTATCATGGTTTTACATCATGATACTGGGTACATGTACAGTTAGACCTCTTTACTGCTACGATCATTATCATGATTATACATCATGATACTGTATACATGTACAGTTAAACCTCTTTACTGCTACAATCATTATCATAATTATACATCACGATACTGGATACATGTACAGTTAGACCTCTTTACTACTACAATCATTATCATGATTTTACATCATGATACTGGATACATGACAATGTACAGTTAAACCTCTTTACTACTACAATCATTATCATGATTTTACATCATGATACTGGATACATGTACAGTTAGACCTCTTTATTACTAAAATTATTATCATCATTATACATCATGATACTGAAGACATGTACATATAGACCTCTTTACTACAACAATCATATCATTATAATTATATATCATGATACTGGGTACATGTACAGCTAAACCTCTTTAGCACTACAATCATTATCATGATTATACATCATGATACTGGGTACACGTACAGTTATCACTCTTTAATACTGCAATCATAATTTTTCTCCAATAATGAGGGCTGACTGTATTTGACTTTCTGCCATATGTATAAAGAGGGTACAGTGTCACAGTACTTGACTGTCTCCTATAATCAGGGTTGACTGTATTTAACTTTCTCACACAATTACAGTTGACTATATTAACATGTACCTTTCTCCTATGATGAGGGAGGACTGTACTTAAATTTCTTTTATAGTGCAGGGTTTAGGGTATTTCAGGGGTGGACATTAAGGTGTTTGGCTAGTTGCCCGCAGTTATCTTTTTCTCATACTTTTGGGCAACTAGCGGATTAAATTCTTATTTACCTTTGAAATTTTTGGTTGCCCCGACTGAAATTTTAGTTGACCTGGACGATAGGGCTTATCATAGTGTTCAGCCCTGTCTTTTAACTTTTGGTCATAACGTGGGTCAACTGTGTTTAACTTTTCCCAATAATGAGGATTTGCTTGGCACAAGCCACTAAGTTCCCACTCCAGGAACAGAAAAACTGTAAAACTGGGGCATGCTATTTTTATGGGAATCATTATAACTTGTGTTCAATTTTTTTTTAATTTTAATTGCAAAGTTATAAAAAAGCATCAGACATAATTTAATTGACAGATGACTAAATACCTGAAACAAATAGCACCATTAGTTTCTCTTGTTCCCATATACAGCTTGTTACAGAGGTTACATGTGTCTACGCGTGGTGCTATACCCCGTGATGCGGCCACTGTTAGACTGGCCAGCTGTAGATGTAAGTCATGGTTGACTAGGTTCGTGCAAGTGTGTAGTAAAGTCTGAAAACACAATGTTTGAAGCTGATGAAATGTCCGTGATAGTAAGGAGGTCAGAACCAGAAACTTAATGCACATAATGTGAAGAAAATGAATGATCACTGCTAGTCAATTTTATGTTTCTGACGTGTAAATCTGAACACACTTTAAAAAATGTTAATTTCAGTACATATGGCTGCCTAATAAAGTTGTTAAAAATGTGCAATTTTTAAAAATATTTGTTTTCCTGTATTTTACACACATCATTTCCAAATGCTGTATAAAAAAAACAAAACCAAAAACAGCCAAAAAACCTTTAATTTTTGTAACTATATAATATTTGTGTACCATTTTGCAGGCAGTAGAAACCAGTGGTTAGCCCAGGATGGTGGTTGGTGGTACAGTTCTCCCTCTTTATAACAACCCTCACTACAAAGCGGTTTCTGATATAACACGGTGGGTACCATGGCTCCCACTGAAATAGTTTTTCCATCACTTCTATGTTGAAGGTCCCTCTGTTATAAGGCGGTTTTGCCGTAACAAGGTGTACCCTGTGGACCCCAACACCAGCGTTATAAAGAGGGAGCACTGTAGTTCACATTAGCCAGCCATAGCAGGTGGCAGTAAGTGGCAGGGAGTAGTAGAAGAAAGCTCTGCCACCTATCACTGATTCCTATAACCAACTACCACAGCCTATTGTCTACCACTGCTGAGGTCATGGAGGTTGCATCAGGCCTTGGCAGCAGACAGCGCCACACACTGGATGCCGTTGACAATACTGCCACCAGCCTCTGGCAACAGCTCGATTCTCCTAGCTGCTGCGAGTCCTACCAACTATTGCCAAAATGTGCCAAAAACTGCGGAAATATTTTAATTGTATTTGTTGGATGTATACAGATTTCTGTCACACAGCATAATCAACTTGACATTATGAAACAGCGACTCCTGTGTGGCCACATAAAAAGCAGTACATGTACATGTATGGCCACTCTCATTAGCTTAAAATGTAAATGATATCCAGTGACAATATGTACATTGTCTTATCATGACCTGCAGCTTATTAACCAAGACAGCCAGAAAGAATTGACGCCATCTTACCTTTTCATAGTTATATGTGGCCAGCATACCCAGGATCAGCTCCTTGACCTCCCCAAACTTGCCGCTGTTGTACGCCGGATCCTACACACAGTCACATTAACTCATTCAGGGCCATGTTTCAGACTGAATCAACAGCTTTCCTTGCCACGCTTTGGACACAGTGAGCCCAAAACGTGCCAAGGAGTGCTGTTGACCCAGACCACTGTATTTGCTGGAACTGTTGGCACCCTGGTGGTTGAATAAAAGGTCTCTTCACAAGGAATATGAATCTGGAAACCTCATTATGATTGAGAGCAGTTCGTTTTAGGTACTTTCAAATTCGTTTTAGTTGCAGTTGGCGTTAAAAAAGTTAATATAAGCATGTCGTCACCATTCTTAGTTTTTATATTACAAGTCTGACCAGACCAGTTTTATGACAAGTAATTTGAAACAGGTTCTGAACCTCCACCTAAGCCTATGGTCACAGTATTTACACTGTATTTGGGCCTTTTTGGTGTCAATCACACCTGCTGTGTTAATGATTCCAGATTCAAATTCCTTGTAGAAAGAACTTTTAACCAGCGCATGTTTCATGACAACAAGGGTCCAGGTCAACAGCTTTCCTCAGTGGACTCCAAAGTAGGCAGATGAAGGCGGTTGACTCAGATAAGAACTTGGCATAGAGAGAGTTAACAAAAACAACAACAATATAAGCAGAATACAAGCAAGACAGTGTAACTGTGTTCCCTTCTTTACTTTTCAAACAGACATAAAATTTTCCAGAGATGTATGGCAAAGTAATTGAATGATGCTGCTACAAGGACAAAAATGACACAAGGTATGTACAGGTATTGCTCTTTTCAATTTATTACAAAAGAGAAATTGACATTCATGCATGTGACACTAGAAAAGCCATTTTTAACCCTAAAACGTGATACGTATCATGATTATTTTACCTGGATCACCTGGCAGTTTTGCTCTCTTGATATTTATATGTGATTGAGATAATACTTCTGCCGAAAGAAAGTTGATTGTATCCTAGATATTGGCCCTACTTATTTGTGATAGGATAATTTACCTGCATAATTTTCTGTAAAATGGCAGGGAGGGCTATGTATCCCATCATGCTGTTCAAAACATGGCGGGTCAAGTCCTTGAACGCTGAAAACAAATAACATTTCATGTTATACATGAAGTCAACGAAAAACATTTTTTGAAGGTTGAGTAAAATCATGATGTTTTCTGATCAAATTTAGGTACATATTTACTGTACTATATTATCGTTATTAAAAAAGTCAATTTATATAAACTTTGGCATTCATAGATGCACATGAGTACATCATGTTTCTAACAACCCCCTCCACTCCTAACCTATCCCACCCATCCCTGGAAAAAATATTTACACCCTCCCTTTTAAGCAACCTTCCCTCTTAAGTACCATTTATGGACATTTGGGTGAAATCAGCTTTAATGAAGTCATTTTAGTGAAAACGTTTCTGGTTGAAAGGTACACTGCTCTCCTCACAGTTTGTCCAAATCCATTTCGATGCTGGTGAAACAGTTTTGGAGCTGGTCAAACTTGGTAGAAATATATTTGTCATTCGTGATAGGACCAACCGTCCATTTATGGGCCAACAACAATGCTTTGTATGTTTCACCATAAGTTTTGTTCCAAATACTCTCCATGTGAGAGGAAAAACCCTTAATTAGGACACAACCAATGGCAATTAACATATGTGGCCGGTGCATGTTTAAGAGTGGTGGGTTTTAAAACCAACATGTCTGACTGTCTCTAATCCTATCGCTGTACCTTGAGCATATTGCTTGTCCAGCTGGTCCTTAAGTCTCCTCTGGGGAGCCATCATTGCTTCTAACAGAGGAAACCAAAGTGCCTGTAATAATAGCAAGAAGACAGATTAATATTATTAAAGAAGGGCTTTACACTAGCCTGTATTATACTAGAAAGACCAACAACCAAACATGAATGAATGAATGAATGAATGAATGAATGAATGAATGAATGAATGAATGAATGAATGAATGAATGAATGAATGAATGAATGAACAAGAACGAATGAACAAACAAATGAATGAAGAAAATACCCTCCATGTTTACATGTGGTGGTTACCAGTTGGGCCTTTCACTGTTTTCCATATAAGATGATTTACCCCTGTTTCTTATTGTGAATAAGAATAGATAACAGCTTATGCTGGCATGAGGTAGGGCGAGCCCGACACACGCCAAGGAAAAGTGTTGACCTCGGAGATGCTATCCTCATAGGTCTCATCTACAAATCTGATTCAAATTCTTTCCTTACTGCTGAACTTAGTTAACCCTTTCCCGCTTAAATCGGCTGGTGGTCAAATGTCGTCTGCTTCAGTGTTTTCAACTAATTTCAACAGTAATGAAAAACAATTTTGACTGACAAATGTACATGAGCCCTATCAAAATCACATGCCAAGGAAAGTTGTTGACTCAAGTGTCAATTCAAGGGGGAAAGGGTGAAACATAGTAGCCAATTGACTGGTGTTGATTGGTTTAAGAGTGAAACAGCAAATCTAAGTCACAAACGGAATCTGTCGTACTATGCGGCTGTACCTGCAAGAGTTATAATATTCACAGCATTGTGTTGTAAAAATGAATGCTTGTCATAAAAGCATGGGGGGGGGGGGGATTTATATGTTGTATAAACCTAGGATCTGTGAAATTTGCTCTTCAATCAAAATACATGATGCTCACAATTGTGATCTGTCGAAGTATACTGTTGTGACTTCAATAGCTGATATTAATATTGCTACCTGGACCTGTGCAGGAAATTGTATATTTTCTGGAGCCCTTTGCTGAGCTCATTAAACCATTCAACTACTTAAGTCAAACTTTGATTTCATTAGCCAAAGCCAAAATTTACCTATTTTGCACACAGCGGCCCATCTCCTTTTTAACCCTTAAAGTGCAAATCACAGCTGTGGTCATTTTCTCATTTAATTTACCATTAAACATATAATGGTTAAAAGTTTCAAATTCCTCATAAAAATACCTTTCATTCAAATACCAGCAAGCCTAGTCTTAGTCAACAGCTTTCCTTGGGACACTTTGTGCGCAAAGTGGCCCCAGGAAAGCTGTTGACTCAGTCTTATATCAGTGCTTTAACGATTAATATAGTATAGACCCATATCTTTTACATGGATTGTGAAACAGGTCAAGCCTATATTAATCACTCTCCATGGCACAGATCGTGGCATATATTTTCCAACCTACATGGAAACCAAACGACTCGGAGAAAACCACAATCAGAGTGATAGGAACTCTTTCCACATGCTTCCTCGGCCGTGAATCGAACCTGGGACACAGAGGTGAAGGCGAGTGTGTTACATCTCCGTCAACCCTGCACCCAATAAATGGATAATATACTGAGTGAATAAATCTATTTGGCAACCTCTGGATCCCCTGAGGTAGAATCTGGAAGACCAAAATATCTCAGGGGAGGCTCATTTCTTTTCTATATAACCTCCAGACTTTGATGATTCTCTAACATTGCTGTCATCTTATCAAGTACACTGACCTCTCTCTCTGCTTCATCCATCTTGCCGGAGTTGCGTTGACAGAGTTGTATGAGGACCAGTAGTACAGTCTGTGTACTGCTCCAGGCCACCGACATGTCTGAAACAAGCGCTCATATTAGTACATACTGACTGGGACTGGTAGGTGTCAGGACCTCTCCCAATCTTGTAGCTCCACATAACATATATTTCCTTGTGTTCTCAGTTTTTTTAAGTCATGCAAGATGTATAGTCAATGGCTGAAAAATGCACACAACGCATTCCAGATTAAATACCCATTGACGTCATTCCATTCTTATATATATATATATATATATATATATACATTGAAGCTTCCCTCACTGAACACCTGCTTACACTGAACCCCTTTTCTCGTTCCCATTTGTATATTTTATTGTAAGCAAACCTTCCAATACTGAACACCTCTCTATACTTAACACTATTGTCCGGTCCAAAGGGCGTTTGGTATAGGGAAGTTTCACTGTATGTATGTATGTAGAGTGAAACCTCCCTATACAGAACACCTTTGGGACCGGAAAAAAGTGTTCAGTATGGTGAGGTGTTGGGTATAGGGTGGTTTGATAGCATTGAAAGTATATAGTCGGGACCGAGAAATTGTGTTCAGTCTATAGAGGTGTTCGGTATACGGAGGTGTTTGGTATACAGAGGTGTTCGGTCAGAGAGGTTTTACTGTATGTATGTGTGTGTGTATATACATATACACATACATATATTCTCATATGCAGTCAATCATGTTGATCATGACACTCACATATATCTAGCCCCCATAGCTTTTTACGGTTGGGGCTGTGACTGTTGCCAGGTGGGTATGTATTTCCCACTTATGACCAGGTGATAGGTGATGCTTGCTGGTTCAAGACCCAGCTGTTCCATGATTAAAGCATATATGAAAGTTGTCAGGGGTCCTACAATTGCTTGTACCTTGGCTAGCAGCTTGGCCCAGTGTTATCTGGGAACTGGGAACGGGCCTATTGAATTTTTATATGTGTGACAAAATCACCTGTCTCTGATATCGTCTCCTTCTTGCCAGGTGTCATGAACTCCACCAACTCATTGACTTTGCCTTGTAAAGTCTGCAACAGAGCAACAGGACTTTGACAACATAACACAAGACTTCTGTCTGCTCCCTATTTACTTGTACTTTTTTCTTCTTTCTTTTTTGTATGATGAACACTACTGAAAAAAAAATGTTTAACTAGTTATCCTGTAAATATACAATTAAAAAAATAGCATTCAGAGAACGGATTACCCTCAGTGCCTACAATCTTTTTTTTCCTCAATTATGCATTTTTTTGGAGCCTTCGCAGTAGCATACCTTACATACAATTTCCATATTGTTGTTAATGAAATGAAGGAGCACTTTTGGATGTGTTCTTGGGGTAAGTTCTGGTGACAGAGGCCACAGTACTGTGTGTCACTCAGTCGGCCATCAAATAAACACTTCAAAAGTTTCATAACAATATAAAAATAAGAAGAAGCTGGTTTTCAATAGGAATGTGATCCACTATGATGTGCATCTCTGAAAAAAATTTGGGGAAGCTGCGTTGGAATATTCTTGATATACTATGGTAACATGCTCCCCTTCATGTCAACACAGTTACAATGTCCAGTCAGCTGCTGTGGTGATGTCAGCAGTTACAATGTCCAGTCAGCTGCTGTGGTGATGTCAACAGTTACAATGTCCAGTCAGCTGCTGTGGTGATGTCAACAGTTACAATGTCCAGTCAGCTGCTGTGGTTATGTCAACAGTTACAATGTCCAGTCAGCTGCTGTGGTGATGTCAACAGTTACAATGTCCAGTCAGCTGCTGTGGTGATGTCAACAGTTACAATGTCCAGTCAGCTGCTGTGGTGATGTCAACAGTTACAATGTTCAGTCTGCTACTGTGGTGATGTCAACAGTTACAATGTCCTGTCAGCTGCTGCACAGATGTCAAAGTCACTGCTCCCAAGTTGAACTTTTCAATAGGAAGTACTGCCTGATACGCTAAATCAACATCAAAGGTAACCATTTTCCTTTATAATTTGATTCCAAGTGTCATCTTAAACCTACATACATGTAGGAAGTTAGGTATGCAACTTGAACAATTTTATCTCCTACTCTAATGCTATTGTTTCCGTGGCAACAACAGTTACCTGCAGTATGAGGTGGAATGCTCCCTGGATGTCCCCTGCCTTTTCCAACAGATATGCTGTCGCGTCCATGTTCTTGTACCGTCTGCAGATCTGGTAGCACAGAATCATTGTCAACACATAAACAATTGTACTTGTACATATTTATCACAGTAACCACACACTACATCTCAAAAGATTAAATGACCTGACACATCAAGTATTATTCTGTAATTCGCTTTTTTAGGTTTTTATAATGTGACTGCACTTACATTTTAGCAATGAGATAGCTCTGACTGCAAGCAATCACTGGGACTGTCCCTTGCCATAGGCTCACACTGACTGCAAGCAATCACTGGGATTGTCCCATGCTATAGCCTCACACCTGAATGCAGCATTTCAGTTCTAGAGTACAATTGTCTTCTTACCTACAAAACTAGAGATTTCCACCTGTTTTTTTACGTAAATTTGTATTTATAATATGAAAATACCAAATGCTCCAATCACATCACTGATTCAAATCAATACATTGAGTGCAACTAACTCTAAGGGGGTCAAAATTCAAGGCCAAAGGTCACAGTGACCAAATTTTGGTGGTGCATGACACACCCCTATCTTATGAAGTGTCCACACACTTAATTTGGTAGCTATAAGTGTTATGGTACAGGAAATATACATGTACCCTATACAAGATAAATCTTTATGGTGGGGGTCAAAGGTAAAGGTCAAGGTCACAATGACCCAATTTTGGTGAATGGCACACTCCTAGCCTATAAAGTATTCACCCACCAAATTTGGTAGCTGTAGGTGTTATGGTATACGAAATATGGCCTGGACAAGCTGAAACTTTGGGAGGATGGACAGATGGACAGACAGACTGAAGGACATGGTGCAAAACTATAGTACCCAATGGGGAACTAATGATACATTAATAATCTCATCAGAAAGCCAAATCACCAAAACTATAAACTTTAATATATAGCTTCACTGGACATCAAATTAAAACAGGTGACTTTTTCTGGGATTCAGTATCATAAAAACCATGAAATGTACTGCAACAAGACATGTTTCTAAAACATAGATGCCCCCCTGCCACCATTAAGTTCACTCACATTACCCTGTTGATAGCATTAAATGGGGCACTGATGACCTTGGGAAGTGGATGTAGAAACCAAATTCAACAAGTTAATGAGTATTGCAGAGCAATACATAGTCCCCCGCTCGTCGCCCACGAGGTTGAATGGACTACTATATAGGGGTGTGACCTAGATGAAAAAAAAAATTAAAAGTATGGCACATTCTTAGATTAAGCTTCACATTTGTGTAAAATTTCATTAATCTAAGTAAAACGACAAAAAAGTTATGGCCCGGACAAGATTTTGAATGGATTTCACAGTGACCTAGATATTTGACCTAGTGACCTACTTTTGCCATGTGACACAACAACTCCCCAGGTAGTATTAAAATAATAAATTTGGTAGCTGTAGGTATTATAGTCAGGGAAATATGGCATGGACAAGGTTTTACATGGAGTTTACACTGTGACCTAGATATTTGACCTAGTGACCTAGTTTTGCGTCGTGACACACTTTTAGGTCACAATACATTATCAGTAAACTTTTATAACAAGAAGTCAAAATTTTTTAAGAATTACAGTAAGGACATGAAAATACTGTACATTTATGTATTACTGTGACCAAAATATTTGACGGACGGACGGACACACGGACGGTGCCCATTACCATATCCCCTCTAAGGTCTACCCACCATAAAAAAAATCAAAGGGCTGGCATCAATAATTTAGAAGATATGGCCCAGACAAAATTTGTATTGTATCTTGAGCTTGCTTAATGAACTTCGTTAATTAATTAATTAATGGAAGTAATTAGCAACAGAAAACAATGCGTATGCACACCTACTACCTAAGGTCTACACACCACAAAAAATTCAAAGGGCTAGCATTAATAGTTTAGAAGATATGGCCCGGACAAAATTTGTCTTGCTTAACGAACTTTGTTAAATAATTAATTAATGCAAGTAATTAGCCACACAAAACAATGCCTATGCACACCTACTACCTATGGTATATCCACAACAAAAAATTCAAAGGGCTAGCATTAATAGTTTAGAAGATATGACCCGGACAAAATTTGTCTTGCTTAGCGAACTTTGTTAAATAATTAATTAATGCAAGTAATTAGCCACACAAAACAATGCCTATGCACAGCTACTACCTAAGGTCTACCCACCATAAAAAAATTGAAGAGGTAGCATTAATATAGGGAAGATATGTGCCGGACAAAATTTGTTTCTGTATATTTACATATCGATCGGTGACCCAAATATTTGACCTAGTGACCTACTTTTGCTTTATGACACTTTCTTAGACTAAGCTTCACATTTGTGTAACATTTCATGACTCTAAGTAAAAGGACAAAAAAGTTATGGCCCGGACAAGATTTTTCATACATATGTATTCTGTGACCCAGATATTTGACCTAGTGACCTACTTTTGGCACACCATACACCTCTATCCTAGGAAATACAAACACATTAAATTTGGTAGCTGTGGGTGTTATGGTGTTGGAAATATGGCCCGGAGAAGCTTTGGACGGACGGACGGAAGGACGGACGGACGGAAGGACAGACGGAAGGACGGACGGACGAGGTGCAAACCTATAGTCCCCCACCAAGTGGGCGGGGGACTAATAAAGAGCTCTTGTAACCTTAGAAGTTAGGTCAAGGTCACCCTTCTTTGAAGCTGATCTAGCCGTAATAGATGAGAATATACATCTACAAAATAAAAGTTCTGGCTCAAAATATTCTGCAGTTATTAAGCAGAAACCAATTCAGTCATACTTCTGTGACCTTGTAAATAGTGTCAATGTCAATCACCTTCATACTTCACCTAGTCCTTATATAATGAGTATATACCTGTGCACTATCAAAATCCATTCCAAAAACTTTTTGAGTCGTGGTGTGGAAACCACAGTCTCTCTACAGACTGACCTGGTAACATTGGGAATTTGGTCAAGGTCATTCATCTTCTTACCTGACCAAGCCCTAATTAAGGACTATTACCATGTGCACTATTGAAGTCATAACCTAAATTTTGAGTTGAAATGCAGAAACTAAGTTCACTAAAGTGACCTTTGAATTTTGGCCGTGGTCACCCATCTTCGAACTTGACTTAGCCCTGGATAAGGACTATAATCCTGTGCAATATACAGGTCATATCAATAAAAACTTTTCTAGTTATCGTGCGGAAACTAAAACTTACTACAGTACCTCTGTGACCTTGAAAATAGGGTCAAGGTCAACCACCTTCATAGTTCAACTGGCCCTTATACTGGAATATATACCAGGGCATCATGAAAGTCCTATCTCAAATACTTCTTGAGCTGTGGTGTGGAAACCAAAATCTCTCCTCAACTGACCTACATGAGCAAAGCTATATTTCCCGCCTTCTTCAAAGGGGGCATAAAAAGTATAAAACTGGAGGGGGTGGGTGGGGGTGGGGGGGTTAAATCGCACAAAACAAAAAGGTTCTCCCAGAAATAAACTTGCCACACAGGAACCCTATCCAATGGTGCCTGCTCTGAGGACCTCCTCTAATGAGATACGATGTACCTTTTTAATAGCGCCCTCTGCTGACACTAGTCTATTTCTATCATTAGTTTACCTGTGTTTTCACATCACCTGCAACATGATAACTACTTTTTACTGGCAGTGGGGACAGTTTCAAATAGCAGGTACTCCCATACACCAGCCCCATGTCTTCAGAGACCACTCCAATGAGAGACAACCTTCCTTAAAAGACCACCTCCAGGACACTGTGCTTAGTGGTTTTTCATCTTATTTACGCCTCTTATGACAGACCACTTATCTTGAGAGACACAATTTGGTTATGTAGAGGTGGTCTTTCAAGACAGGTTTTACGGTATGTCTAATAATGTCCCCCAC
The DNA here is from genome assembly GCA_964020975.1 of Hermodice carunculata. Taxonomy (NCBI): domain Eukaryota; kingdom Metazoa; phylum Annelida; class Polychaeta; order Eunicida; family Amphinomidae; genus Hermodice; species Hermodice carunculata. The sequence continues at coordinate 80,037,950 of OZ026618.1, forward strand.
CCTCACCCCTTACCTCTAAAGTCTCCTCTAGTCTGTAACCCTCGGCTATCTTGATGTAGTTGTACACGTTGTTGGGCTGTAGCTGACACATCAGTTCTATGTACTTTTCATGGATGTCTGGCTCTATGTTGACTTGCCGCTCCTGATAGATGGCGCTACCAGATGACTCCCTGATATAAAAGATAGATGTCACAAAGTGCTGGTAAAGTTTTAAGTGGCGAATACTGCCTTTGCTAGCTGCTTGTTACAAGTTAATAAAAAATGGGGAAACGTGTTTCCCTGGTGCACTCTGGGCTATAAATTTACATAGGAAAGTAATAGACTCAATATATACCAGGTGTTTATTATGCTTGAACTTTAATCTACTCAGTAAGGCAGGTTGCTAATGCTTACAGGTGGAGACATCTTGGGGATAAACAACCTGGACTCTCCTTATTGGCCAGTGGTTGTTATCAATAACAGGAAATGGCATTTCATGGAAATTTCACCAATGAAAACTAGTGCTGCCACCTACAAGAACATCCTCCACTTGGCCATGTTGGAAATATTTCTCATGCACAGTCTTACTTGTATTCGAACACTCCCTGCAGGAAGTCATAGAGGGTGTGTTGGTCATCCTCCAGGCAAGCAGCCACACTGGCCAGACTGCTGGAGAAGCCTGCCAGTACCAGCTGGGCTGTCTGCCGGCTGTCTATACTAACTAGCTCCTGTAAGTATGACAACAGAAACACATAATTAACACGAAACCGCATAATGATGATACCCAAGATACTGTACATATTCACTCAATGGCACAAGTTTTGAGGGACATAATGTCATGTTCAAAGTTACCCAATCACGAGCATAAAGTCCAGATTAGTGAAGCATCTGGATTACTGAATCACTATTACTTGAAATTAACAATTCTGTTCCAGGAGAAGAGTTCAGATTAATGAGACATACAGATTACTGAGGTCCGTATTAATGATGATCCACTGTATATACAAAATAATGTAGGGTACTTGTTTTGACATGATGACATAATGTGACTAGCATGGTTTAATTTCCATTTTAATGTCCGATGACCTTGACCTCATCGTGTCACTGACCTTGAGGTGTGCTATGGCCTCTGTCTGGACTGCCTGTTTCTCAGACAAGATATAACTGTCACTCATCATGATCTGCTTGATGTAGTTAAATGCTTGATGCTGCAACACAAAAAATACAGACCATGTACAACAAAGGTCATATAATTAACCCTTTCACCCTTGAATTAAGACTGAGTCAACAGCTTTCCTCGGCATGGGTTGGAGTGCCCAACCCATGCTGAGGAAAGCTGTTGACCTGGGACATATTGTCTTGACAGGTCTCATCTTCAATTCTCAGTCAAGTTGTTTTTCATTGCTGTTGAAATCAGTTGAAAACGCAGAAGCAGACGACATTTGACCACCAGCAGGTTTTGGGCGGTTTAAGGGGGAAAGGGTTAAACAGTAACTTAGTATCTTGGGATTGTTTTGCACAAAATTGTGAAGACATGGTCACAGATTATATGATTTGTCCTGTCTGTCCGTCCACCCATCTGTCTGCACACATTGTAAATACAGTGGTCCTTGCTATCTAAGCCTATCTATGGAGCCAGCAGACAGTGGTACTATGCTGCAGGTGGCTTAAAATACTTCCAATTTATCTAAAAAACATAATCAAAAGTCTTCAAAGTCTAGTCTTAAAAAGACTTTTGTGTATAATTACATAGTCTCTGATAATTTCAGTTCAAACTGACCGAACAAAGTTGAAGTGGTTTTGATGCAGACCTTGGAAAATTGTCATGACTAATATTTCTGTGGCATTTAAAGTCTGGTTTTGTATGTCGCCAAGCACAAAATTCCACTTTTTATCCAATACTCAGAAAAATCTACAAGTTTGTGAATGTTTATTATATGAATGAATGTTGTTCAGGTCACAAAAAGAAACTCAAACTAACTCCATGGGACCTAACTACATACAAACAGTCATCTATCAATACTCATATCTAGAATTTAACAGAACAAACAACATATTTTACAACCTACATTAAGACTTACCTTTCTCGCTGGATCTCTCCAATAGCAAGAGAGGATTTTGTCAAATTCTCGTCTTCTTTCATAGAGAAGCTCACACACTCGATAACTGCAGCAAAGAAAGACGCATTATCACAGGCATAATCCTAAGTAAGAGATACACTGTGTAAATGGCATAACATTTCAGTGTTTACCTCTCATGTAATTCTGAAGTAAAAAAAATTAAGGACAAGTAGGACACCAAAAACCTTTGCACAGACAATTTTGAGATTTTAACAGCTTTTACAAGTTAAATGGCCTTTCTATAAGTTGGCAAACTTTCACGTTCCTAGCTAAAGTAGAAATATGAGTAACACGAATAAAAAAAAGAAAAACCACACACACAGGCATGTGGACATCTGAATGCCCATGTGTCATTCTTCTGGTTTTCAGCCACCTAGCAGAACAATGCCACCCATCCAAACCAGTTGGTCACTTGGCTGCAGGTAGCTACGGCCAAAAACCGAGGCTTGTATCATGGCGGCTCCGCAGAATCAGGTGGCATGTCGAAAGTGTGTTTGTGGACAGGGTAATGATCCAAACATATCACAGTCTTAGCGTTTTACTTTATGGTTATCCTGTTTGTTTTGCATTCAAACAAAGGAAGGCATTAAATGTTCAGGACCAGAGGGAGTTGTCAGACAATGTCCCATCAAAGGCTGTGCGGTGATGGATTACTTCAGTGGCCCTGCACCCCAAAGACGTGTGAAAAAAGTAGCATTCAGTGAATGGATTTTCATCAGTAATTTATAAGCGATTTTAAAATTTTGCTTCGTTCTTTTTCCATGATATGAAGAAAATGAACATCCTCGAAATCAAAGGCAAACCTAAAGTGTCAATGTGCCGAGGTATATTTATGTACCAAGCACTTCATTTTATTATGTTTAAAAACTTCTGACACCAGTGCCTGTATTTTTCTGTGGCACAAAAAGTAAATAGGCCAAGATTGCTGAATGTCAAATTCAGCCAAGCTTCTTCTTCAACAGACATGCAAACACAGACACAATGCAACAATACCCCATCACAGGATAAGGCTGCGGGGCCAAAATGGTCATAAATTTTCAGCAAATTCCAGGAACTGTCCCTGATAATGAGGAATAGTTGGCTTCACTGTTGTGCAGTGGGATGTCAATGATATCATCAAAATACATGTAATGTACTTTTAGTTACTCACTAGTTGACTGGGTAATACAGCGAGCATCTCCCATGAAGGGAATGGGTGTTACCCGAGGCATTAGACACCAAGGGTAATACCAGTTTCCTGAGTGGGAGATGACCGCTGTATTACCCAGTCAACCAGTGGGTAACAGATTTATGCCATTTTTGTGAAATTTAACTGCAAATAAAGTCACAATACAACATATTAATTGTAATTTACCCTTTTAGTCTGTGTTTTCTTTTTCTTCCACCATTTTGCTTACAGCTGTCGTCTACTCTATGCTGCCTACTTTGTAATAGCTTTCTCTGCCGCTAGGTGGCGCAGTGCCGTATTTCTACATGCTTGGTATTACTACAGTAATACCATGTTTTGCGTTAAAGGTGACAAGCACCTCACAGCTATTAACCAATCAGAAGCCTAGAAATTTCATAAAAATGGGATAAAGTTCCATACACTTTTGTTTGTATCTTTGATATACATGTAAATATTATCCTCATTTCTGATACAACAGACACTGTACTTACAACTTCGCGTTTTCAGCCAGTGTAAGCAGTCGGCTGTCATCAAACTGCTGAAGCCCCCCAGCGTTGAGCAGTTCCAGCAACGCCTGTTGTCTTTCCTCATGACGAGACTCATCACCGGGGTTAGACAGGAACTCCAGCACCTGCATAAAGAAATACACCTTTTACTATGGCATGTGCTGCAGGCAAACTCATTCTATGCTGAATTCCTATGGTCTTTTTTCCTTGTCTGTAATTCCTCATAGAGTGGACTTATCACAGCCAAAGATTCCACTGTCCATTCTTCCATGAATTCCTATTTTGTTGTTGTTGTCGACGATTCTTCATGGAATGGCCATGTGAACCACAGATTCCATAAACCAGTACAAGAAAACAGCATAGACCCTGTACCTATTAAGAACTTCAATGTAAAGACTCTATATCTCCTATCTGACCTTTTCAGGATCTTGTCTGTAAAGACCCTATGTCTCCTATCTGCTCCTACTAGGATCTTGTCTGCAAAGACCATATATCTCCTATCTGTCCCTATTAGGATCTTGTCTGTAAGGACCTATATCTCCTATCTGCCCCTATTTGGATCTTGTCTGTAAGGATCTATATATCCAATCTGCCCCCATTTGGATCTTGTCTGTAAAGACCCTATGTCTCCTATGTGTCCCTATTTTCCACTTTTCTAGTGAAGATCATAAAAGCATCAAAACACAAAAATATGTTGCTACTGGCTTCTTTCAGATGGAAATAAAATGTGAGTGCACAACTACATTCTTGTAATTAAATTTGACTTTTCAAAACTTTGAATAAAGCGCTGCTTTTATGTTACCGTTTTGTGGTTACAAAGTACTGGAAGAGTAATCGCCCACAGACTGGCTCCCACCCACTTTGCACACATGTTGGTCCTAGGAACTTGAAGGTCATCAAAATGTAATCAGCAACAAATTGTGTCTGGTTACAAATGAGGTAAATTTGAGTTTCATGTGGCCTGTGAATCATGAGATATTTTGCTTGCAGGGATTCTGCTATGGACGGACATTCAGAGAAGCTGAAAAACAGTGTACTCCCCAAGCTTTGCTTGCAGGAGGTATAACAAAAAGAAAAAAAAAAAAAAAGAAAACACAAACAATCAAAACTTTTTGCCTGCCTGATGTCTTGTCTCAGAACATTTTTTCACACGAATAAATTACAAGTTTATGTTTTATTATCATTCAGATAAAATTTGCAGTGCAAATTTATAAGAAATGAATGACAGCAGGACCACTGGTATTTGTTTTGGGTCTGGAATCAATATGTAAAAGATATTAGATCGTGTTGCATGCATCTTGTGGTTCTGTGATTAAAGGATCATTTTGTCGCAACTACCCTCACCACCCAGAAATGTTCTACATATGCCTTGTGACGGGTTGTCTGTAGCACGACTGTGTCGACTTTTATTCTATTAGTGAGACACTGTATAAAAAAACCTGCACATCTATGTCCCTGTGCCTGACCATTCCTTCCATTTGTAAACATGTACAAATAATGATTTAAATACATGTATGTAGTTTGTAGCAAAAACGTAGCTATTTTAACAATTATCTGACACATAATGACCAATTAACTTTGGGTTCTGACTCATGTTACACGTATTTGTAAACGGATCTCCCATGCAAGTACCCACAACTGCAGGGACTGTAAAAATGTTACAATTCAACAGCTTTCCTCAGTGTGCTTTGGCTGCAAAGTGCACTGAGGAAAGCTGTTGACTCAGTCACAATTTGGTATTGAGAGAGTGCAAGTAACTTATCCTCGAAAAAGTTTCATGTGAAAATATCAAAGTTTGTTAATTATTTGTAAGTATCATGATGGACTGGTGACAACATGATACACATGGAAGACAGAAATGGAAAATAAAATTTTGTTGAGATAAAAATAAAATTCTGGACACAATTTTCCTGTACCTGTTCAAAGAGTAATCTGTTGACCATGATCCCAGAGCCATGTCGTGCCATCTGCCTGGCCAGGAACGTGAACAGTATGCCCACTTGGATTGGCTGAAATATGAACAAACAATAAAAAAAAGACTGAAGATCTACTAAAAAAGAAAAACAAAAACACTTCTGCCATTCTGTCTAGTGTTTCTTTTCTTTTCCAAATGCCAGTAAATATACACTGCTCAATCATAATTAAATTTCACTGCAAGTCACCATTTCCACACCTTTTTTTCCCTATCAGGAAGACAAATTTTACATATTTTGTTACTACATGTATCAAGCAGGCCAGACAGGTGTGCCGTGTACTGTGATTCTACACCTACATTACAATGATCCACACTGTTCAACTAACTGCATTTTACACAATCTTGGGTTTCCTCCACATTTTTGTGCCATTTTTTTCTTCAGGCCTAGTTAGCAACTGCAATCCTCAGTTTGATTCTCAAAATGTAAACTTTCACTTTTTGTTGTCCGTATCTTTTTTGTGCACTTTTCAAAAATTAACCTACAAAATTAAGCAACAGGTATCTGTATTACACAAATCGATGAATTTTGCTTCCTTGGCAGATTATCAAAGAGAATGAAAGACCATTTTATATGTATGTCTCAGACCATACCTACACTGGGTTACACTGGCTACTGATCACAACACCAGCTTTCAATCTGTGACATGCATATCAATACCAACCTAACAAAATTTAGTTTTCCAATTTTGACCACCAGGATCGCGCGACGAGGTTAAACGGTATTTCGCGGGTAGTGGGACACCACTATCAACAGGTCATCAACAGCTATATTAATGTGTATAGACGTGAAGAAAGTGGGGAAGTTTGAAAGAGTGATTTTGATCAAGTTAAAGCTGTACTGTGCCTGAAATATGCCTGTGTACAATTGCAAGGTACCAGGTTGTAGCGCTGATGCGCGCAAATTGTCGAATCTTCACAAATATCCATGGATGTGTGGGGTTACGTTCCACAGTTAAGCCTCCCCTGTGGTTAAGATAGCGTGTCCACAGCATTCGTAACAGCAGACCAGCTTAACTATGAATCCAGTCAAGCGCACGATTGTCACGATAAGGTGAGAAAAAGGAGAAATAAGATTTTGTTAGGCTCCTATTTCCAGTCAAAATTTCTAACCCTGATACTGGGCAACAATGACAATCAGCTGCCATACTGACGGAAGACCACGATTGCTACTAACCGCTAACATTGAGGGAAATTAAAGAATACTAATTCCAGACATATGGTGCCTCCAATCAAGCTCAGTGCATGTTTTGAGAACATGATTATGACATTTTAAAACAGTGTTAACTAAATATTGATAGGCCTACCAGGTCTCTTTTTATTTTTGGCAGAAGTAATAAAATTTGGGTTTTGAGTGGTTAGATCTATACACTTTGGAAACGCTATAGTCTGTAGTTAATGAATAATATTTCAAAGGTTGAGAGGACCAGTTTAAAACCACCAGTTGCCTTGTATGGGTGACTGCCTGTCTCAAGTCAGGAGTGAAATTTGTTTCTTCACATTGGTATTGGAAGATGAATGTTGATGCTTTGATAATGGAATCTCTTTGCTGTCGTTGGGTTTGAAATTTACAAATATGGGTCATGTTTTTCTGTACTATTATCCCAGATACTAGTTTGGCAAGAGCATATTTTGCTATGTTAAGTAGAGGGATCATCTTCCCCTACATGTGGGTAACTTCTTGTTGAGTGACAAGAGCCTGGCAGTAATGCAACTAAAATGAATGTCCCTTATTCTACAGGACAGCACCACAACTAAAATGAATGTCTCTTATGCTACAGGACAACACCACAACTAAAATTAATGTCCCTTATTCTACAGGACAGCACCACCACTAAAATGAATGTCCCTTATTCTACAGGACAGCACCACAACTAAAATGAATGTCTCTTATTCTGCAGGACAGCACCACAACTAAAATGAATGTCCCTTATTCTATGGCACAGTACCACAACTAAATGTCCTTTATTCTGCAGGACAGCACCACAACTATAATATATGTCCCTTATTCTATGGGACATCACCACAACTAATAAAAATGTCCCTTATTCTGCCAGAGGGTACAGATACTTACAGAGAAGCCCACACTCTCCACCATGATCTGCAGTAGTATGTCCACCAGTCTCTGTCTCCTGTGTACTCTACACATTAGACATAAGGATCAGATGGACTCAAATTACAAAACTATACCCGAGTCACAACAGTGTATTTCTGCTTAAATCGAGTCTAATGGAATATTATCAAGTACTATGTCTTGGCTTTTGAAGAAAGTCTGTGTTACTGAATATGCATTTCCTTTCACTTCAAACAAACATAAAAACAAATTTTTATTAATCCTAACCACTATAATGTTCAACAAGTACAATCTCCCTACAAACATGTGTCTACAATATACAATGCCTGTTTTTACCCACTGTTTCGCAAAAATGACACTCGCCTGTAATTTTTTTTTTTTTAATTAAGCCTTTCCCTTTGAATTAAGACTGAGTCAACAGCTTTTCTGGCCATGAGTTGGGTGCTAAGTGCCCAATCCAGACCATAGACAGCTGTTGACCTTGGGCATGTTATCTTGATAGGTCTCATCTACAATGCTAAGTGCCCAACCCATGCCAAGGAAAGCTGTTGACCTGGGGTATGTTATCTTGATGCTGTGGGTCCCATCTACAACTGTTTTTCACTACTGCTGGAAACAGCAAAAAATGTTTAGCAGATGATGTATGGCTCAGTGACTGAGCGGAGAAGGGATAATAATTTTTAACAATTATTCCAAACTACCTTCAGTACCTCATTTCCCTGTGTACTCAGTGGTCTGTGGGGCACTCTTGATCTGTAGGACCTCAGGATGTAAGTCCCAAATCCAGACCTGGAACACCTGTACACTCCGAATGCTGGGATTGCGTGGTGACAAGTGTCAACATTTTGGTAGAAATTATTAACCCTTAAAGTGCTAATCACAGCTACAGTCGTTTTCTCATTACCATTAAACATATAACAGTTGAAAGATTCAAGTTCCTCATGGAGATACCTTTCATTCAAATACCAGCAAGCCTAAGGCAAAAAGTAGTCTTAGTCAACAGCTTTCCTCGGAACACTTTGCACACATTACATGCAAAGTGTCCTGAGGAAAACTGTTGACTCAATCTTAAATCAGTGCTATACAGGTTAACCTTTTCAGTACAAATCTAAAACAAAAGCCATAATGATGAACTGGTCCAGGTCAACAGCATTTCTCAGTGCATCTAGGGAGCATAGTACCACAAGGAAAGCTATTGACTCAGTCTCCTACTTAGCTCTGAGACTATTAACTGTTAACATGTCAGACTAATACGTGTATCGGAGTCAGGATTGAGAGTCACTCACCCTTCATCTGTGTTGAACTCATCCTCCTCAAAGGCCTGGAACAGTAAAAACACTTCACAAATCAGTACACAAAATTGGAAATATCAGCACAACTGATCAAAATTCTGTGTTGTGGCCCTTTAGTAATTCATTTTAAAATGTTTTAAGCATTTTTTACACATTTCTTTTGCAAAAAAAAAAAAAAAACAAAAACAAGCATTTGTCTTATGGTCAGAACAGTCTTGTATACACATCAAGCTGCAGAAAATCTGTGACTCTCACTGGGGAACCCTGTCTATCACATGTAAAAGGGGCAGAGTCAAAGTTAATTTTCTGTGCTTTTAAATACAGTTAAGCCTCACTGGTCCAACACGGTTACACTTCAGATACAAAAACACCACTGTAATGAATGACCACCTGCCTTTTATGACCCCATTTCTCAGGTCCCTGGTGCTATCAGAGCACTTGGCAGTGGTCAATATGGCGGCTCAAGTGGATGACAGTGGTAATTCTTCATTAACTCTTTAAGTGCCAATTTTTGACTGAGTCATCAGCTTTTCTCTGTGCCCATTTGGTGCAATGTGCGCTGAGAAAAGCTGTTGACCTGGGATATTTTCTCTGCAACTCGAGGCATGCTGGTACTTGAATGAAAGATCTTTTTACATGGCATACGAATCTGAGATCCTAATGTTAATTCAGACTAGTTTTACTTTTGTAGATCATCTTTAGATATGATTGGCACTGAAAGAGTTAAGTTTGCTCATATATAATTTGCCTGTCCCACTTAACATGCTTAAACTGCCTCAAAACTGAAGATATACATTTATTAACCATTTTTTTTTTTTTCCGGACAATTTGCATCTCAAAACAATGAGCATGCCTTGGGGTATGGAAACCTCAAACACTGGCCCAGGGATACTGTAGTTCTAGAAATCTTTGTGTTCGATTTAATTTTGCCCTTTTCCTGATCCCACCCAGAGCACGAAATTAAAATGCGCCAAAATAAGTTGCATTGTATTTCATTACATTGTATGGCATTGGATTGCATAAGATTAAAATGTGTGAAAATTCTGTAATTAAAGAAAAAACGAGTTTGTGCGAAATCTAACATGTGCAAAACTTTCAAGAACTACAGTACTTAGGGCTGTGGATGGCTCTGTGTCAAATACTGTGAACAAGGCAACGGAGTCTTGTACAACCAAGTTCACTGAGGCGGAAATCAAGTGCGACAAAATGTCAAATGATTTAAGAAAATCTCTACGAGATAAATCTGTTCAGGATGCCATAAAATCCATATTCAGAAATACATGTTAGAGAAGTACTCCTTGAGTGTGCAGGGCATTGAAGGCAACTTCAGGGAAAATATCACTGGCAACAGTAAAAAATCCTGGCATTTCCCAAACTTCAGTTACAGCTCCTGTATGAGGAGAGACGCAAGTCAATGTCACTGCCTTAAGGCGTTGGCACATACCCAAGACTTCCAAATCAGTGAAATTGAGCTTTTGCTACTTTTGAGATGATGAAGTACTAATCTTTATCCATGCCAAAGAGTTTTACTGTAACATGTTCATTTCTAGGCAAAACTTTAAGATGAAAAAGTGTCCCTCTGTCAGTATGAGCTTTATGGAGTCAATCACTTAATTGGTTGTTAGATGTGGTCACCAATGGTGATGTTTAGATCAAAACTGTATGGATGAATCTTTGTGAAATTAATAGCTATGTAAAGACAAGGGTATAACTTAAGTAACTATTTTTTTAGTTTGGCAATACTCAAATTTTAAATGCTACTTTTTGAGCTCCAAAGTGGACAAAATTATCAAAGTTAATAGCAGATGCTTCAAAATTCAATAACATAAAAACCATTCCTTTTAACAGAAAATAAAAAAAGTTACCTAAGTTATACTATTGTCTTTACATGACCCTTGATTTCAAGCTTTTCACGCAAAAAGTTTCGTTGTGATCCTGTCTCAAAATGTAAATCAGACCCCTTGAATAAAATGCCCCTCAAATTTTACAAATTAATCTTAGAATATCTGTTGTTACATGCAAAGAAACTACACATATTGACAAAACTAAAAACGTATACATAGATGGGCTTGTACCCAAAAACACAGCGGCAATTTTGTAGCACTCTGTCATACGTACCTTAAGTAAGAGCAGTCACCTTAATCCCCAAAGAGACGCTGGGATATTACTAACATTGTGGATCTGGACGTAAAGTCACTTGAGTTATCCAAAGTCAAACTACAGGTAGCCTTTGGCTGGAGGGTCTGCCACACATTGTACAGCAGAGGGGATCAACCTGTTTCGACAATCTAACCTTAACTGTTCAAAATAAAAGAAAATCATAAAAGATTTTCTTTAGGCATTAAATTTTGTTCCTGAATGACTGTTCTTGTGCCATTCTGGCACTGTCCTAAGACTCTAGGTACCTTTGGTGAATGGTTGCAGTCTTTGACAACGAATTTTAGTGCAGCCAATAAACTGATACTAGACACATATAGTGCTCCACAGATGCCTGTATGAACTCGATTGCACTGCCAGTAATCCCACAACGCTGGCTCCCCAAATTGAGCACTATGTACGGTAGACGCTGTTACACATCCTATAAATGTCCTCATTGTCAAACACACCTCATCTACTTCCAGGACCGGATTATAAGGACTTACCAAGGCCAGCACATTGAAGAATTCCCGAGTGTCAAACTGTAACAATGTTTTCAGATGAGGATAGGCAGGCTCTTCTGTAAAGAAAAACACCCAATTTAAATTGGAATGTATGTATGTATGTATGTATGTATGTATGTATGTATGTATGTATGTATGTATGTATGTATGTACATTGTATGTATGTATACATGTATGTATGTGCATGTCTAGAACACTTAATTATGTTTTAGGTTTAATTTCCAAACTAGAGGCATATTATAGTCATTTATTTATTATTGAGCTTTATTTATTGAGGGTGGCTTGGTTAGGGAAATACCTCAGTAAATCCCTAATCTTCCCCAAGGCCCTCGAAGTTCATGGTTACACAAAAGGTGATACAGTCATATTCAAGCATACATACAATAATGCAGTTATAACAACATCAGAGTACATAGTATATACAGAGCGCATAGTATACATTCATCATTTGATCATTTGACCCACATTTAACTTTAACTAGGTGATGGGTCCATTTCTCATAATCTTTATGTACTTAGTACATTCTTCTTTGAATTTCTTCAGTGAAGAAGAATTCCTAACACCATAGGTCATTAATTGTCATAATATCAACAAGTCAACAGCTTTTGTCTACTATCAGTGACCTATGACCATAATATGCCCCAGTCAATAGCTTTCCTTTACAATCAGTGACCTATGGCCATAATATGCACTAGTGAACAGCTTTTCTTTTGCATGTTCTATCTGCCTAGGACCCAGAACAGCCACTAGCCTCAGTCCGGTGACAGACCTGGGCAAAGCTACAGTGGGCCCTATCTTGAGAGACCTCTCCTGTGAGGTACTCCCCGTGAAAGACTAACTTTTCAGGTTAATTTGCTTAGTCCTTTTAATCTTTATATGAAACACCATGTCTTCAGACACCACAGTTTGGGGGGTTTTGAAGACACGTTTGACTATAAATGGGTAAGGCTGTGACTCACCTTGGTTAGCATCTTTTGTATGTAGGCATGTGACACACTTGAACACCTGTCAAACACAATAATATACATGTACAGTCAAACCCCATTTAGTGGCACCCGCATACCCCACATACTCACTTAATGATAAGTTTTTTTGAACTTAAAAGACAAATTCCTTAGTTATTTTGCCTCATTTATCATACAGATATGACACATTTTCTAGGGAGCAGATGGTATTGCTACAACAAGGTTTCACTGTGTTCTGATTGATATGTAATTTCTGGTAATCTGGAAAGTTATCAAATCTTATTTCCATGTACAATTTAATTGATTTAATGATGAATTCAAAGACTAACACCTCTGACGATGGACTACTGCTATTAATACCTGCTACAACTTTTCATTCTCCTTTTTGAACATGCACTTTGTCAATTATAATTGAGCATTTTACCATAAAAATGAAAGACAAGCAAAAGAAAGTATATAAATTAATTCCACATGATTTTTAAGTTCTGGAACACTTTAACACCCACATATTTTGGATTTATTCAAACAAAAGTAGCAATGATTTCGATGAATAAATAATAAACATAACAGTTTTACTTTTTTAATAATAACTTAAAACATTATGCCATACAGAATTGCCTTACCACAAAATTAAGATAGATTTGAGAAAAATATCAAAATACGAAATCAAGGTATTTTATATGGCCACACATTTCTTTCTAGAAAGACAACCATTCCTTGGCCAGCTTTTAGTACACAGAGGAGACACTCACATCATCCTTGACTCCTGACACCAGCTCTTCCGGTATATCACCCAGAGGGTATGCCCTGCCTGCTAAACAGCAGCTGCACAACAAAAACATTACAATTTTGTCATCAACTGATGATTTCTCCACTACAGTAAAACCTGTTTTGAGAGGCCCCTTCTTTGGAAGACCAACTGCCTTTTGTGACTACTTTTCGTTTGCAAAAGCACCCGCTAATGATAATTTACCTCTTTTGGGAGACCACCTGTAGAACTTGACCAGTGACCACCCAAAATGACCCAAAAGACCACTTATCCAGCCACAAATTCTCTATTTCAGATAATTAAAATACATCAATTTTGTACAAAATTAGTCAAAACATTTTGTTAAAATCAGTTTACAAACAGTACATATGTTTATAATACCAATAAATGAACAAATACGTGATTGCAAGATTGAATTGGGTCTAGTAAGAGTAAAAAAAAACATGAATGGATCTATATCATGGATTGAAATTCAAAGTACAGATTAGTTGTTGGCTAGGTGGCACAAGAGTCAACTCTCTTTTGGGAGACCACCTGCTTTATGTGACTACTTTTGGCTCTGCCCCAGGGGTGGTCTCTCAAAACAGGTTTTACTGTATAACTTAACCAAGAGGGCTGTGTGACCAGCCCGTCCCCAGCTGACCTTGGCTTTCAAGCCATGATAAGTCCCACTCCAGTCTAGGGCATGAGGATGTTAGACAAGAAGGAAAAAAGCAAGTTTCCATATTGCATTCCCCATCAACTTACATGGCAATCAATAGGAATGCATGCAGTCCAAAATTTGAAAAATTAATTGAAAATCAGGGATCCAGAGTATCACCACTCAAAGATCAGTTTTGATTAATCATCCTGAAAGTTACATTTCCACCAAGTTTCAAAATAATGTGAGTGACAGTTTTGTAGAAATCAAAATGTGGGGATAACACACAAAAAATTTTAAAAATAGAAAAAAAAAGTGCAGCACCACCTCTTGAATTAATTAAGGTCTGAGGGTCCCCAGAAATGTCCCCATGCTGGCTGGGCCGTTTCTGAGATTTTCTAAATTGACTAAAAAAAACATTCATTAAAAAATCTGAAAATCACTGAAGCATGATCATTTGAACAAATTGGTAGAGACCAACCCAAGGTACATTCCCACCAAGTTGGAAGTGAATCCGGTTTTCCATTGCAATCCCCACTAACTTACATAGTAATCAATATAGGAATGCATACATTAACTGAAAACTACCCAAATTGAAAAGTCTTAAAAATCAGGGATCCACAGTATCAATACGTAGCAAAAAACTTTGTTTACCCTTCCCACAAGCTACATATCTACTGCAATTCAGAACATGTGAGTGATGGTTTTGGAGAAGTCTAAAATAGCCTTAACACACAAAATTTGCAAAAATATAGAAATTGGCCGAGCGGTTCAAGAGAAGATTTTTTAAAGATTTTGCCAGAAAATTCAATGACAAAAATTCAATGAAAATGTAAAAATAATGGAGCATGACCATTTAAAAAACTTGGCAGAGACCCTCCCTTGGTATATTAGCACCAAGTTTGAAGTGAATGTGGCTGACAGTTTCAGAGAAGAAGTCAAAAATGTGACTTGTGGAAAGACTGATGAACAGACGATGGACCATACTATATCCTCAGCTGACTTGTCAGCCAAGGTAACAAAAAGTGTAAATATTGTCAAATTGATGTGATGGTTGGACGAGGTTTGTTGAGGATAGTTATGTGTCCTTAACCTTTATTTCAACACCTCACAAGTCCATGGACGTACCTTCTACATGTAAATAAGTGCTCTACGGTATATTCCATAAAACATGCCCAGTGCATACATTTATAATTTACTTTTTCAAACTTATAAAGTTATACACACAAACAATATAATTCTAAACTTGACATCAGTGGCAATAATTTAATGCCAACTTTTAAAACGTTGTCACAGTAATCTATGCAAGACCTACTCTGATTCTGTGTTGGTCCACAAAAGAAAGATAATTCTGTGGTGGACCATGGAAGTAAGACAATTTTGTAGAGGCCCATGAAGGTAGGACAATTTTGCAGTTGGCCATGGAAAGAAGACAATTCTGTAGTGGGCCATGGAAGAAAGATAATTCTGTGGTGGGCCATGGATGAAGGATAATACTGCAGTGGGTCATGGAACAAGGACAATCTAGTAGGCCACGGAAGAAGGACAATTCTATAGTAGGCCATGGAAGAAGCACAATTTTATAGTGAGCCATGACAGAAGGATAATTCTGTAGTGGGTCACGGAAGGACGATTCTAGTGGACCATGGAAGCAGGACAATTTTGTAATGGGCCATGGAAGAAGGATAATTCTATAGTGAGCCATGGAAGAAGGATAATTCTATAGTGGGTCATGGAAGAAGGATAATTCTATAGTGAGCCATGGAAGAAGAATAATTCTATAGTGGGCCATGGAAGAAGGATAATTCTACAGTGGCCCATGGAAGGACAATTCTGTAGTGGGTAATGGAGGGACAATTCTATACAGGACCATGGAAGAAAGACAATTCTATAGAGAGCCATGAAAGAAGGACAATTCTAACTTGGAAGGATAATTCTGTAGTGGGTCATGGAAGAAAGAAAATTCTATAGAGGGCCATGGATGAAAGACAACTCTATAATGGGCCATGGAAGAATAATAATTCTGTAGTGAGCCATGGAAGAAGAACAAGACAATCTATAGTGGCCCATGGGGGGAAAATTCTGTACTGGATCATCGAAGGACAATTCTATAGATGGCCATGGAAGAATGACAATTCTGTAGTGAGCCATGGAAGAAAGACAATTCTGTAGTGAACCATGGCAGGACAATTCTGTTGTGGTCGATGGAGAGGGACACTTCGGTAGTGGGTCATGTGTTTTGTGGTATGCAATGTGCAAATAATCATATATCTGAAGTGCTCCAAGTAAGAATTAAAATTCTCCAGTGGTTTATGAAAGAATAAAAATGTTGTTAAAGAGGAGCATTGCACAAAATATGTGATACAATATACAATGAAAAATACATGGGGGGGGGGGGACCATTTGGGACAACAAAGGAAGAAATGGAAGAAAGGATGTCACCTGATGTAGACCAGCAGTTTGTTGCCCAGTTTGATCTGTAGGTCAGTCAACTGTTTGCCTGTATTGACAGCCACTCTCAGGAGTCTGAGCAGTTCCTCCAGGGGTGTAACATAGTCATGCATGCCTTTGTTGTAGATGTAGAGAATAGCATCATAGAGACCATGGGCCCAGCACAGCAGCACCACCTGCAGGAGGAAATAAGAACTAATTAGTGGATAATGAATATCAGTTAAAATTGCAGGGATATGCATCTGCATTAGCACAATCTTCATTTGACATTAGCAACCAAAGACTTCAAGGCTTTAGTAGCTCCAAGCAGACACACATTATGAAGTATTGTCTTTATTAATTGTAAATGTTTTATAATGAAATGAATGTATACTTTCAGAATATATGACAGGTATAAAATTGAGGGTATCTGGAGTCATGTCAAAATCTTTAATTTACTGAAAATTATGCAGATTTACATTTTCCATAACAGTCATGTTAAACCCAAGGACATTAATCTGTCCATACAACACGTCATACCTCTTTCTATGGATTTAACAGAATTATTTCTTTCTCTGCAGAAAAATCAGGCCAGGCAAGACTTAAAAATATCAGAGCTGATCGTGCCATTTCTACTAAGATTAACAAATATAGTTATCTGCAGAATCAAAGGCAGAAGGAGGTTAAAATTTGACATTTGACCTGGTGGATGTCGAGACTGGCAATGTCCAGGTGTACGATACAAGATTCCACATTCTGTAGCATGCCTTTACTCTCGTAGTGATCCACGAAGTCCTTCATCACTGATGGTGTGATGAAGGTTAGACGATCATTCAGGATATATGGCTCCAGACATTCAAGAAATGTGCCCTTTGCAATTGGGTCGGCATTGAAACGATCGAAGATTTTACCAAACAATATGTCCCTGTTGTAATGAGAAGATACAGTATAGCACATAATGTACATGTACGTTATCTCTGCATGTTAACCCCTGCACACTCCCAATGCAGTTTATCCTGCTTTTTAATCATATCTCCTCACATTCATGTTACACTTAATTAATTGTATATTTTGTTTGGAATATAATTTATTGATTCTGTATGCATGAATTACATGTATGTAGTAAGATTTAAGCTCTACACCTAACTTATCACGTTATGCAAAATGCTATGAGATGATATGTTGTACTTTATAGTATTAGTTTTAAAATACTCTGAGATGATACATTGTACTTTTTGTTATAAGTTTACAACACTGTAAGACAATACATTGCACATGTACTTTATATTACTACATGCAGTTACAATACTGTGAAATGATATTAGTTTTACAATACTCCGAGATGATACACTGTACTTTACATTACTAGTTTTAAAATACTGTGAGATGATATGTCATACTTTATACTATTAGTTTTCATGCTTCAATAGCTGATTTATTTTTGAACCATGTAAGTTACAAATTGCTAGGTCTAAAGTATTAAAATAGAAAAATCTAAGGCGAAAATACATGTTTCAAGACAATTTTCTCAATTAAAGAACATTTTCTTCATTGACCAAAATTTTACGAAGATATTTTCAGTAAAATATTTCATGGACACAGTACATATGCAAATAGGATACAGGTTTAGGCCTATTAAATTTCTTATCAAATCACAGAAAAAATACTCACATTCTCTGCAGTACAAGGCAGTATTCTACACAGACTGGCACGACAACCTGCCAACACAAACAGAAAAATAATTACAGGTACATTAGGATGCACATGTAACTATGCAAAGTCCCTATGCTAGGTCCGCACCATTTTAAATACAAATACAAGTAAGTCAAAAACAGGTAAAGAGAAAGTTACAAACAGGTCACTGTCCAATCAAACACATCAGATTTCTGCTGTCCAAAGGAAACATGCAGAGCGATTTTCTGCCTACAATATCCCAGGATGGCCAACAAAGAGGGGGTAAAGGGTATTTTCATACTGGCATCCTTGGACATTTTAATCTCCATATCAATGCACTGGAAGCCCTCTTATTTTCTCTACTTTCTGCTGGCTACTATTTTGGAATATTCTTATTTTCTCTACTTTCTATTGACTATTATTTTGGAATATTCTTATTTTCTCTACTTTCTACTGGATATCATTTTGGAATATTCTTATTTTCTCCAATTTCTACTGGCCATTATTTAACCACATTCTTATTTCTGTACTTTCTACTGGGTAATATTTTGGAATATTCTTATTTTCTCCACTTTATACTGGATATTACTTTGGAATATTCTTATTTTCTCCAATTTCTACTGGCCATTATTTAACCATATTCTTATTTCTGTACTTTCTACTGGGTAATATTTTGGAATATTCTTATTTTCTCCACTTTATACTGGATACTACTTTGGAATATTCTTATTTTCTGTATGTTGTACTGGTACTTGACTCATCCAGTGCAGTTCAATATCATTAATTGTGTTTTAGTGCCTGTACCCAAATATATCATCAGCTGGTCCCGGTGCCTTTATATTTCAGTATCTGTACCTGACTGTCTGTTAGTGTGGTCATAGTGCCTTAGTTTATATTACAGTATCTCTACCTGACTGTATGTAAGTGTGGTCATGGTGCCTTTATTTTTCAGTATCTGTACCTGACTTTGTCAGTGTGATGCCAGTGCCTCTATATTTCGACATCTGCACTTGACTCTATCTATCAGTATGTCATCAGTGCCTTCATGTTTCAGTACCAGTACCTGACTCTAGCAGCATGGTGCCTGTCCCTGTATGTTTTGGTGCCTATACCAGCTTCTGTCTGTCTGTATACTATCAGTGTCAGCAAGTTTCTATGTGTTTTATTCCCATATTTCAGTGTGGTGCCCGTGTCTTAGTGTAGTTCCAGACTCCATGGCTCAGTGTGGTATCCATGTCTACAAGTTTCAATGTGGCACACATGCTTGCAGGCGTCTTTGTGAAGTACTGCCTCAATTTTTCAGTCTGGTGCATATGCCACATTGTTGTTTTTAAGTTTGGCATCTTTGTCTACAAGCTTCATTTTAGTGCCTTTGTCTACATGTTTCTCTGTGTGTTCTTCTGCCACTATATTTTAGCTTAGTGCCTTTGCCTACATGCTCCAGTGCCTGTGCCTAAGTGCTCCAGTGCCTGTACCTATGTGTACTTGCCTGGTAGTATTCCTCCAGATCCTGCATGGTGCCATGTGTAGGGCTGTGCTTTGTCATCACCAGACTCACATACTCCTCAAGCAGCTCCAGCATCTGTAACCAGGTTAACACACATATAAATCAGCTATCTTACCGTTACTGTTTACATAAATCAGCTATCTTATAGTTACTGTTTACATAAATCAGCTATCTTATAGTTACTGTTTACATAAATCAGCTATCTTATAGTTACTGTTTACATGAATCAGCTATCTTATAGTAACCTTATATTCAAATCAGCTATCTTACGGTAACCTTATATACAGATCAGCTACATGTATCTTATACTTACTGCTTACATAAATCTGTCAGCTATGTTATGGTAACTTTATATACAAATCAGCCATCTTATAGTAACCTTATATATAATTCAGCTATTTTATAGTTACTGTTACATAAATCAGCTATCTCAGATGAATCTTCTATACAAATCAGCTATCTCATAATTACTCTTTACACAAATCAGCCACTTAATAGTGATTTCACATATAAATCATGCACCTGATAGCTATTCCATATCTACAGCAGCCTTGCTACAGTTACTTGACAGATAAATCAGACACCATAAATATTGATTTGTTCCAGTGAAAATATGTTGATATCTGAATATGTCCACACAGATAAATCAGACAAATAAGACTGTCACAGTAAAACATGCTAACTCAGCAGATCCAAGCTGCTATGTTAAGTCCTTTGTTCTCTTTGGATATCATGGCATTACACAATTAATTCAACTCGCAAAAATGTAAAGAAAGAAGGTTGCAGTCTGTACCTTCCAAAATAACTTTAAAAATTCACATGTCTTATGTCAAATTGTTCCTTATAATGTTCTGAATCATCGGAGAGGAGAAAACCTAGTCATCATTGGGAAAATTTTAAGATATTACTGTTTGCTACAGCCAAAGTAGTGACAGCAATCATGCCGGCTTGCATGGTGACCCAGAGTACTCACATTGTAGCTATGTGTATTTAGTCACTACAATGGGTACAGTGAAACCTCATTATAACAATGTGAGAACTAGGCAAAGGCCAAGACGGCAAATAGTGCCTGTCTGTGAAGCTTTAGCCCGACTTTATTATAACAACACTCAGACATCTGACATATCCATTATAATGACACAAGTTTTGAATGGCAAAAGTTCATTTTCTTTGTTGTTTGATTCATTTATGTAACATATTCAGTTATCTGACACATTTCTGAGGGAAGAGATGGTGTCATTATTATGAGTTTTCACTGTATATTGAAAGCTGACATGTCAATAAATACTGCACACTTTACCTGTCGGTTTGAGAAAAAAAATACATTCCTGTAGTCAGAATTATGCAAGAGACAGACCCCTGTAGCTGTAAGAGTCATTTCTAATATGCACTCTATAATCATTCTACCCAAAAGCCGGCCGAGTTACTCATGTAATACCTTGACTCATGACTTTGCATGGGATGCAATCTGTATGTAACCCCTACTGACCATAGAATGTCTACATTGAACATACCCGTTCAGCAACTGCTTGGCGCCGTCGCTGTGTGCCTCCCATTAACCCCACTACTGCCTTAGCCTTGCCCTCGTAGAACGATAACGCCAAAGCCAAGGCATCCTGGTACTTGTTCTGTTTCACCAACACGTCTATCCGCTAGAAGTACATAGGTACAGTTTGAAAAATGGAACGAGAGTGATCAATCGTCAATAATGAATAATGTACTTAATAATTGATGTATGGTCAATGACAAATGATGTACAGTTAATGATGCATAATGTACAGTTAATAATAAATGATGTACAGTCAATGATGATTAATGCATTCAATGATGCATAATGTACAGTTAATAATAAATGATGTACAGTCAAAGAAGAGTGATTTACAGCAAATGATGAGTGATGCACAGTCAATGGTGTATAGTTAATGAGGAATGATGTATAATCAATGATGAATGACTTAAAATGCTTTCTGATGTACAGTCATTGATGGACAATGTACACTCAAT
The DNA here is from genome assembly GCA_964020975.1 of Hermodice carunculata. NCBI lineage: Eukaryota > Metazoa > Annelida > Polychaeta > Eunicida > Amphinomidae > Hermodice > Hermodice carunculata. The sequence goes on from OZ026618.1 coordinate 80,059,710, forward strand.
GCTGAATGATACACTGTGATGGTCACCTCAATATCCTGTGGTTAATTAAACCAGTGAAACCTAGAAGTCAAACTTGCATGCTGGCTTTTCACCCGAAGTGTTCACACACCATGAGGCAAAGTACCCCTCTGCTAGCTAGCGCTGGTGACACAGGTCCTGATTTCCCTCACTACACATTAACCCTCTCTATCCCCTCATTGCATACTAGCTGCTAATGACATATCTTCATGCCATAAACATGATTAATTATGGGTATTGTCATGAAGATAATTGGTACCATTGTCATTTCTGCTTCTGGTTGTCATTTCTGCTTCTGGTTAGTCGATTAAGAATTAAGTATGAACTTTGAGCACTAACCACGTTCTTCATCTTCAAGGACTGACACATGCATATGATGATAATTCTATGACACAGAGATACCAACAGTCCCTCATCATCAGGGACAGTCCCTGAAATTAGCTGCAACTTTGACAAATTTATGGTGTTTGTCCCGCATTGAAGCTGAGTACATTTTTATTAAATGTGCTCTGTCCCTGATGTTCTCACTTAAATGTCCCCGAAATGGCATTTTGAATATTGGCATCACTGATGACAGTTTAAATATTTCTCTTCCAAACGACCAAACCTTTTGGTTCCTATGTGGCTGCTATCACGGTTGCTGTTTTCTTCATGTCACTCACCTCTCTCCAGTTCCTCATGGTCATGGCATGGATGGACTTGGTGCCCAGCAGAATCATCTGACTGTTGAAGCTCACCAATGACTGGTAACATGCAGTGTCTCCAGCATAGGCCTGTCAGCAGAATCACAACGTCCAGTCAAACCTCATTATAATGACACTCACGTATCAGATATATCCACTAATGGACACGCAACAAAAAGTTCATTTTCAGTGTTATTTGATTTGATTCATTTATCAGATACGTTCAGTTATTGGACGTCTATTCAGGGCAACAGATGGTGTCATTATAATGAGTTTTCACCACATATTTATACAAGACAGTCTCTGGTAAACTATCACATACCACTAGGGAGTTTACAATGTAAATCAAAAAGAATAATTATGAAAATTATATATATTCCATATGTGATACAGTGAAACTTCTTTATAAGGACACTCAGATATCTGACATATCCATTATAATGACACAGGTTTTGAATGGCAAAAATTCATTTTCTTTGTTGTTTGATTCATTTATGTGACATATTCAGTTATCTGACATATTTCTAAGGGAACAGATGGTGTCATTATAATGAGTTTTCACTGTACTTGCATATGGAACATGTATCTTTCAATATTAGGAGTCCACAAGTCATGTGACCCTGCACTACATTGTATTTCTTGGAGTGCAAAGCTACACAAGCAATACTTATAGTAACCCATAATGCAACAGGAAATTCATGAACAGACCTCACTTCATATGATTGTATTCATACACCACCAACCCACGCTGGTAACATAGTTCTGTGGCAAAACCAGCAGAACTTTTTTTCTTCCTTTAATTTATTTATTATTATGTAGAAGGCCTATCATGATATAATAAAAACAAAATGGACTCATACTGAATTCAGTGGTATGCAAAATGACCTTTCCAAAGTCATGTTATTTTGCATATCACCCCAGGTGGTACACAAATCAGTATGATCCAGTTTATAATGTAATAGGCCAATTCCCTTGAAAAATAGTACAACACACCTGGGTTTCCCCAGGAAATTCTTAAAGAGTAGGGGATTGCTAAAAATAGCTACAAAGGAAATGTTAAAGCCCTAGCCTCCTATTCAATATAATGGGAGACCAAATTTAAAGTCCTAATTAATTTAAGGCTATAGAGCTTTTGGGAAAACCTTGCTATACCATGTGTCTTTTAACAAGTTAAATTTAAGTTTGAAACACAGAATCAATTACTTTGGCAGACATAGGCTGACAAATGACCCTGCAATCATTATCATGCTTTGTGGCCAGGCTAAGCATTCCACAGGATGGTCACAATGTAAAGCAATTAAGGGAATACCACACATCACAGTAATACCATGTATGCATATCAATTTCCCACTACAAAGCACGCGTTTGACGCCAGGTGATCACAGGGACGTGCAGGTCACATCACTGTCACAGACAGGGCCATATGCTCATTTTTCACAAAACTAGCATTTTATTGAGAATTTAAGTTCACAAAAATGCCAAACAGGTATTCATCTAGTACTTCCTGAGTCATATATCAGAAAAAATTTTCATTGGCCTTTTATAAGTATTCTTTATTTCCAAAATGTTAGTAATATCCCACTTGTCCCCACAGGTACAGACCTGTATCTCGCCATCTCTCGCCTAGCGAGACTAGGCAATAAGGTATGCAGTTGTGGCAGGAAATTAACATGCATATCTCATATTTCTTGGCCTGACACTGCTCAAGTGAATAAAACATGAAGTGCTAGGATTTACCAGAGCCTTGCTGACATTGCCTCCTGTGGCCAGCGACTTGTAGAAGCTGGTGCTGTACACAAGCTGTACCTCTGCCAGGTCTATCACCTACAAGTACAAATACAGCATGTACAGGTGTAAGTACAAATACAGCATGTACAGGAGCAAGTACAAATACAGCATGTACAGGTACAAGCGCAAATACAAGTAGAATACAAGCACAAATACATTGTCAAGTACATCTACAAGTGCAAATTTAAGTACATGCATAAGTCCTATACATGTACAAGTGCAAATACAGATGCAAGTATAAATATACATGTACATGTACAAATACTACACAAGTATATATAAAGTCAAATACATGCACAAGTACAAAATACAAGTACAGGTGCAAGTACAAACACATGTACAAGTACAAATATAATTATTATACAAGTACATTTACATGTGCAGATACAAGTACATGTACAAGTACAAATATAAGTACTATACAAGTAAATTTACACGTGCAAGTACATGTACAAGTACAAAATTATATAAGTACTATACAAGTACATTTACACATGCAAATACAAGTACATGTACAAGTACAAATATAAGTACTATACAAGTATACATGTGCAAATACAAAGTACATGTACAAGTACAAATACTTCACAAGTACAATGACAGGTACAAATACAGGTACATGTAGACAACTATGTCCCATGGCACTGGTTCTGAAGTCATTATTTCTGCTCTTGCACTTTTTTCTGCTTTGAGTGCTTGCAGGGCAAGAAAATTTGTCTTGAAATTACTTGTCTGTAGGACAAATGACACAAAATTTTCACTTGTTCTCCCTAATAATATCACTTGTGCAAATGAAGTGTACCTAAGTTTTGGTTTAAAAAACATGTTTTAATGGAAATCATTGTCATGCAGTGAGTTTAAATCTCTGTAATGCCAACAAAATTTGAAAATTTTCACAGATAATGAATTTTGCCAATAAAAAGTACCAGTGCATCAGAGAAGTAAATTTGAAAGTCACTTGTGCTCACAAGGATTTCACTTGTCCCAGACAATAGGATATAGGAATTTTCACACCTGGCTTTTGAAAGAAATATGTCAAAACAGAAAGCCTTTAAACTTACATTTTCACGTAAATTTTTCGCAAAGCCATATTGTCTGCTTTCAAGTTAAAGTTCTCGTCTCAAAGAAAGTGACAAGGATTATATTTCAGAGTGCATAGGAAATGACTACCTCTGATACAGTGTGATTCTTTGTGTGCTCCATTTTATTTTTCGTAAACCCTTCCACGCCTGAATTACCTAAAGTGCATGGATGTAAATTGTTGTGTGCTTTAATGTTTTTACTTAAAATTCATGTTAACAATAAATATTATTGTTAGAAGCGCAGATCACATCTCTCATGATACCATGCCCCAAGTCAATAGTTTTCCTCGGCATGAGTTGGACATTATGCCCACAAAAGTTATTACTCTTATTCTGACCAGGAAGGGGCTAATAAATGGATTACAATTGAAGACAACTTTTCATGATGTTATAAGTGCCAGATAAAATATGACTGTAAGCTAACGAGATATCAAATAATACACTCAGGTAAATTTGTGTGCCTGAGTAATGGTTCATTGCTTTCACTATTTTTTATTAGTACTCAGAGTACGCAGGGAGGGCAAAGTGGGCTGTATGTTTTTTATGATGACAGAACTGTTGGCCAAATTTAGTCATACAGTGAAACCTGTCCTGAAAGACCACCCCTAAGGAGGATCAAATTGTGGTCTCTCAAGACAGGTGGTCTTTCATAAAAGGCATAAAAAAACGCCAAAAGTACAATGTAAAGTATGTCAAAAAGTTGGTCTTTCAAGGTAAGTGTTCTGTCATCAGAGTGGTCTCTTACCCTTTCCCCTTTGAATTACGACTGAGTCAACAGCTTTCCTTGGCATGGGGCACTAAAGTGCCCAACCCATGCCAAGGAAAGCTGTCGACCTCGAGCATGTGATCTTGAGAGGTGTCATTCAAAATTCTCAGTCAAACTGTTTTCTATTACTCTTGAAAACACTGAAGCAGACTACATGTGACTACCAGATGATTAGGCCAGAACCAGCGTATTGTGGCATGATGTGAGGCAAATTGATTACTTTTCAAGTACTGTATCAGTTTGGGAGAGGGGGCTGTTATGAAATTGAGAGCTGACAGAGATGGTTTATTATACTCAACCTTTTCAAAAGAGTAAACAGAGTACTTTTTTCATTACTCCCCCCCCCCCCCCTCCCCCAAGAAAGAGTTTTCCCAGCATTTGAAAATGATGACCTGCCGTTCAGTTGACAGTGAAAATAGAAATGTCAGGAAAAGCCTGGCTTACTTCTGTTTTTTTACTTCAAATTAAAATGTATTAGCAGCATTTACCGGCTCTGATGAGAAGGTTTTCTGCTATTTTTCCAGTTTCAGTAGTAAATCCACCATTGTTTGCGATTACTGAATCATGATTTTGTTACATGGTTCAAAGTGTACAGCACCAGGTGTGTCCCTCCCTCTGGCCAACTGTCTGAACTCGTCAAAATGATGGACCATTCCAGCATACTGTCTCACAATATGAAACTTTCAGACCATACCCAAATAGTTACATTTGGCACTTTCTTTAGCATAAGAACAGGATAAGTTTGGACATTCATTTTTCCATGAATGCAGTCCATTATGTGTCCACGTGCTATCATAGCAACCTTCTAGTAGTATAGTGCAGTAATAATGTCAGAACTAGTTTGGTTTCTGCTGGTAGGCCTAAAATCTGTGCCCTTCTAAAGCTCCCCCCCCCCCCAAGCTTGGTCAAATTATTTGCATCACAGGAATAATAATAAGACAGACCACTGAGACATAAATATTAAGGTACACTGCCGTGTTTCTTGGAAGTAAATATAAAAATTGAACATCCTTTTAATTGTATTCATCATTGTCTCATTTCAACTTGATGATGGGCATTTTTACATGTCACAAATGCAACGTCATTAAAATGTCTGTCATCAAGTTGTAATCACCTGCTGATGAATACAATCGACAGGGCATTCAGTTCCTAAATAAAATAAATAAATTCACTTCAATTTTGTTTCTTTTGGCATAAATTTCCGACATTATTCAACACTGCAATAAAATATAAAAGTCCTCAGCCAGGCTAAAAATATGATGACCCCTGGTGACCTTGAAGATAGGTAAAGGTCACTGAATATCAAATTCAGTGAAGCTTCCAATGAAATGCTTCTAAAGCAAGTTTGTAATTCAATTTGTTCAAAACTTATTGCATCTGCAAGAGTAACAGATGCACAGACAAAGATTGGCCAATAAAACCAAGGGGGCAAAAATTAAACTGAAACACCAAGATACCAGTTGGACATGTTTACCTCGAGTTCTTCTTCAGTTCGGACATCAATGACATGAGCTCTTTCTGAGGTATCAACGGCAACCATCGTTCTGGAGTTGAGCCACTGAAATCACATGTGACAGTTTTTGTATTTGTTTAGCACAATATACAACATGTAGCACCATTTTATCAATAAATGGACTGTTTTAAACCCCTGCACAGGTTCACCTTATTATCAGAAATGCCACTGAAATTTACAGTCTTACATCAAATGTGACAATTTTATCTAACACTTATGTACTTCCTCAATTTTCTCACCAAATTGGACCTGTTTTCACAAAAAAGGAGATTTTTTTTTCTGTGAATTATAAAGAAAAATTCCTAAATTCCAGTCAAATCTTGACAAGTGCCATCTCTGGTTATGTACATGTATATTGAATGTATTGGGACACACTTACGCCCATCAGTCTGATCAGGCCCAATGATGTCAAAGTAGTGTCAAAAAAATTTAAAATTTGAATGGCGAATTCTTCTGCTAATTAGCATCAAGTACCATTTATCAGTAGGTTTTAACAGTGTTGGAAAAAATAAAATAGATCATATACATCTATAGATACTGTGAGATGACTTCCCGCGCAAACACAGCACACAACTGCCAGTAACACACAAGTGACAGCATGGAGTAGCTTTGCGGTGAACTGAGCATCATCGTGGGACCCAGTCTCACCCACTGATTTGTGACAAATTTGGCAGTTCCCTCTATCCCCAGCCTTTGCGTATTTGCCTGTGACTCCAAAATATTGTTGCTATAAACACTGGAATTTTTATTTACTCATGCTGCAATATAAACAAAGCATCCTGCTTGTGTGCCCCTTCTGTAAACTGTGGAAGATTCACACATGTTCACTGGGCAGAAACCATGATGAACACACGTGATTGGCTCATTTTTGCATGTGACTCATTTGACCAATCGAGTGATGTGTTGTGCATTAGACCATATGGCCAAAGCAGCTGCTTGTGTACAGTGGTAGGAAATATGGTGACGACACGCACACTCTGTTTCTTATTTGACATATTAATATTTTCTTTTGAATTTGAATTAAGAACACTGTTTATTGCGAGGAACTTGCCAATACTGTATACACAAATTGACTATGATGTACTGATAGCATTCATGGCAGGTATGCAAATAATGCCTCCCATCAGATTTGAGGCAACAGCAATGAGAAAGAGGACCCTGAAAGTGAAACCAGCAATAGCAATGAGAAAGAGGACCCTGAAAGTGAAACCGACAATAGCAACAAGAAAGAGGACTCTGAAAGTGAAACCAGCAATAGCAACGAGAAAGAGGACCCTGGAAGTGAAACCGGCAATAGCCACAAGAAAGAGGACTCTGAAACCCAATGCAACCGTTAATCTTTATTAAAGTTTACCTAAATAAAAAATACAGTGTAATTTCTGATACTCTTATAGTCCAAGAAATTACTGTACTTTTCATCATAAGTCACCCCATGCAAATCGCTAACTTTTATATTTGCATTAATTTTTTAATACTTTGCCAGTTTTACGTAGCTAGAATCATGTGTAACTTTGACTTATTTTTGTGAATTTGCAAGTGACAAGAAGCTGCAAATTAGGGTATATGGTTTGTCCAGGCCTTTGTCTATGGATTGATGAAAAAAAATCTTTATGCTATCAAGCTATATTAGGACAAGTGGATTTTGCATATGGGCAAGTGGATTTTAAAATCTACTTGCCCTGTGGACAAGTGATTTTTAAAAAAAAAAATTTTCAAGCCCTGATGTGAAACAGTTTATTGACTAGCTCACCAGTATGCCTAACAGATTATAGGTAGCTCACCAGTATGTGCAATTGAAAGTTTATAGGGCAGCTCACCAATATGTGTAACAGTTTATAAGGTACTTCCGTCTTCTGTAGCTGCACAAACCGGATGTCATCCGCCGAGTTACAGACCACCTGGTAGAAGTACATCATCTGGTCCCTGGCAAAGGCCAGGACTGGATCTATGACCCGGTCTCGCTCTGACACCTGGATGATGACAAACTGCCAGGCCAGCAGAGGCAGGGTTGCTGCATCCCCCTGGTGACAAAGAAAGGAAGCTCATTTTGAGAGCAGTTGATAATGTTGGTGCCAAGAAATTAGGTGATTTTTTCCCATCTATAATGTAATTACATGTACATGCACATCTCCTCTTGATTCTGCTATTAAACAATAATTAAACTTTCAACTGCTTCATCACTTTGGAGTCTCCACTGCAGATTTGCCAATCAAAATGACTGTATGGTGATTTTTATCAATTTGGAAATATTGTATCCTCATAAATACTAATGTGTATATTTGAACTGAAACACATTATGGATGTAAGTAATCAGCATTCTTTAATGAAAACAATGCCTGCATTTTAAGTTGTGAAATGTTACTATCAAAAAATTCTACATAGCAAACACATGTGGTTGTCATAGCAACCCCATTTTATTTTCTTTTTGTATCATTTAAAGACAAAATATATATCTAACAGTTTGAGAGGCAAACATTTTCTGGAAAAAGTTCAAAATGAATAAAATATTAATATGGTTCCCTGAACATATATGTACTTCAAAAACAGTTAATATATAGTTGTCATGACAACCAGTTGTTGACTATGCATATATGTGACACCTCTGTCCAGGTAGTTTTGTCATGCATACCCCAGGTTAAAAGAGGTGGCAGTTTCTTATATATACAGTGGTTCCTCATAATGTCACTGATGATGGGGTCTCTGGAGTGGACTGTGTCACAGTAAAACCACCTTACAGCAAACCAGGGCACATTTAACATGGAAGTAATGGAGAAAGTGCTTCATTGGGTCCAGGGACCCACCATATAATCAGCTGCCTTATAAAGAGGGAGCGCTGTACATATGCACAACAGACAGAACTGAGTTGAACTTTCAATATTTTACTTTGTGCAGGAGTTACTTTTTTTACATTGAGCATAGAGGAATGACTGATAGCTTATAAATTTGTGCTCACCTTGAGGGGGTACATAAATTTGACCTTGAGTTGAGGTCTCAAGGTGACGACAAGGACCTTAGAGAGTGAGGCCATTGCAAGGATAATGACGTCCTTCATGGGGTGGTCCTTGATGGTGTAGTTCATGTGTAAAGGCTCGATGGTGCACACCTCCCCACGACTGAACAGATGTAAACACCGTTATCAAGTATGGCAACACTGTTTAATTTCATATTACTGCATTTACTCATTTCATCTTCTTTACCAAGGGACTTCCTCAGTGATGAAAATGCTGTTCTGACAACAGTCCATTAAAGAGAAAAAGTACACAAACCCCATCACAACTATTTGAAGTATATACAATGTATTAAGTCCTGGTCAATGAAGCTGTATAGCTGGTACAATGATGACTCATTTCAATGTCCTCATATAATGTCTCCACTATGTACCTCTTCTTAGCTACATTTTATATATCTACTCAGTATATTCACAAATTTCCAAACAGCGACTGCCAAAATTGAACAGAATGTAATAAAAATTGAGACAAAGAATCAACACAACAGCAGTAACATTTCTGTATCTTCTACCCAAATCAACCATATATTTGTCTGGTATATGCAAGACAACGGTTAAGCCCGCATTAAACTTAACAGTCACCAAACGCAACAACCTTTTGAAATGAAAGGCAAACCTTTTTCAAACCCATTTCTAACACTTTCCAAACCATTTTCAAAACCATTTCCTCGCAATGCATTAAAACCTTCTTAAACACTTTTAAACCTTTCTATAAGGGTTACCAACCATTTCACACACTTTCTCAACTATACTGATTAAAATGTTGAAATGGTTTTGCAACCGTTTCAACCACTGGAAACCCTTTTTTTACCTTTTGTCAATCTTTTACAAAACCTTTGGGAACCTTATGCAAACCTTTATAAACACCAGTACAACACTTTGCAACACAAAAAATACATTTGGCTGTCAAGTTTTAGACAGGCTTAACTGTAGTATCCAGTATACACGGCATATGTAGACAAAATACGGTAACTATGGAAACAAGTATTCCTAGTCTACATGGTATATAAAATATGATAACTATGGTAACAAGTATCCCTTGTAAGCATGGTATATAAAGTATGGTAACCACGGCAATGAGTATCCCTAGGATATATCCCTAGGATACATGGTGCATAAAATATGGTAACTATGACAACAAGCATCTCTCACCTTCCAGAGAATAAACACCTGGACTCACATGTTCGCACACCAATCAGTCGTCTGTAACATAATAATGGGTCAGGCATCACTTATACTTTCAAAATGTGAATTATGACATGCAGTATGCAACACATGGTGCAAACAGATACATGACGTTTCCAATGAACAGTTTAACAAACAACTGCAAATGTGTCAAAGACCTTGAACCACCAAGAATACCAACAAGGGGACTGTGACGGTCATCTGCTCAGCAGATCTTGAATGCAATAAATCAGATGGTTGTGTGACCTTTGGAATGACATGGGTTAAAGGAAAGATTTTTTAAGATTATGCCAGACCTTCCTCCCTGCTGTGTGCACATGCTACACTGAAACCTCAAATTAATGACCTCAGATATTTGTTATATTCACTTAAAAACAGTTTCAAGGGACTCAGAGTCAAATTACTTGGTTATTTCACTCATTTTAATATCTGACATATTGAGATATCTGACATAGACTGCAGGGAACAATTGATGTCATTGCAACAAGGTTTCACTGTAATAATCAGACAAGATTGGCTTTTCCCATTAGGGTACCTATTGAGGGCATAGCTCTGGTCCCAAATACAAAGCACTTTTCTTTCTCTTCTGGATTGAGGACCAGTCTTAGCATATCTCTATCAAATCACTTCCATAAATATTGTTCCTATTAAACCTGATTAGAAAGTCCTACAATTATGAAGATGAGCTTCTGTCTGGTTCTTAGTTTCAAGCATGTTGTCTACAGCATGAACGCCGCAAAATGAGAAAGGGGAAGGGTTAACAATTGTGGCAAGATTTAACTTACTTGAACTCCAGCTCAAAGACAGAGCCTCCACTGTCACTGCAGACTGCAATGGTCAGATCATCAGTGAACTGGAAGCAGACAGAAAGAGAATCTTGATGACAGCAAGTACTCCACAATTATATCAATTATCAGCAAAGTCAGTCATGGTTACAAGGAGGAAGGTTCAGAATGTACCTCTACATAAACTCTATGTATATCAGTGTTATAGATAACAGCAAGTACTCTACAATTATATAAATTATCAGCAAAATCAGTCATGGTTACAAGGAGGAAGGTTAAGAATGTACCTCTACATAAACTCTATGTATATCAGTGTAATAGATAACAGCAAGTACTCCACAATTATATCAATTATCAGCAAAATCAGTCATGGTTACAAGGAGGAAGGTTAAGAATGTACCTCTACATAAACTCTATGTATATCAGTGTTATAGATAACAGCAAGTACTCCACAATTATATAAATTATCAGCAAAGTCAGTCATGGTTACAAGGAGGAAGGTTAAGAATGTACCTCTACATAAACTCTATGTATATCAGTGTTATAGTTTTGCCTTCACTTATCTTATTTACTTGTGGATGGTTTTAGGGGCTAGTCCTAAGGGGGCAATGGGTGGTGCCCTCTGCCAGCAGTCATACTGACTGGCTCTTCCAACTGGCCTTGTTGGGATGTAGCAAACTGTGCCAAATAGAGCAGCCTGTTGGATTCAGTCCTTTTCAAGGCACTGTGTCCTCTTATCCGTGGTTCGTCAGTAAGATAATTATCAAGGCAGCGCTTGAGTGATTTCACAGCACATCCCGATATAATCTGGATTGAAGCTGGGACTATGTTGAATAACCGGGGACCGCAAACTCCAAAACTTGCATATCTAATATTTTGAAAGTTATTTGGGCCTCGAAAATTGACTGCTGGAACTACAAATTCCAACCTCTACGTGGATGCCAGACCACTTTGATGCCTGAGTGGTCTGGATGTGCAAAGTTAAGGACTTGTGCTTCCATTATCCTGCAGACATATTACGATGTAACACTCCCTTCTTCTTTCCAGGGAGTACAGAGATAGTTCCTGGAGCTGTTGCCAGTATGATAAATCAATATGTGTGCATCGCTTTTTGTTTTTTTTTTCCTTCTTTTTTCTTTTTCAATCTGGTGTGATTCTTTTGTTAGTCTTTTATGTATAGACTCATCCAGTTGCACACTTTTCTTTTTTTTTATTTATATCAGTCGCGTTATGTTGTTTTTTATCTTTTCTTTTTGTAAATCTAGTTGGATAGATTTTCTTTTCTTTTCTATGTATACACTCATCCAGTTGCACAATTTTCTTTTTTTATTTATCTCAGTCAGGAAACATGTTTTTATCTTGCCTTTTTATGAATCTAACAGGATAGCTTTAATATTTTTTTTTTATTTATCAATCAAGTTTCTATTAATCAATGCAGTTGCATTATGTGTCTGTCTGTCCAATTTACCAATCAAACTGCACCATTTTTCTGTGTTTCTATACAAGTGTATGTACTGTTTACACTTGACCTACCTTGACATGTAGAATTGCTGTACCAGGAGGGTGGGCATCTGCTATTGTACGGATGAGTTTTCCATTGGTCAGATCCCACATGGTAATCTGTAAAAATAAACAATCAGGATTAGCTGTCAATTTATACACCAGTGGTCATTTTCACAAAGAATTTGATCCTAAAATTGAACTGATGTGCTTTAGCCCTAACTTACTTAATCCTTGGCCTACTATTTGATTGAACCTTCCTTGGTTAAACAATTTAATATGCTGTTCCTGGCTATAATGAGAACTTGGTGTTTAACATTTCCATTTTATTGAATTTATGTTAGTTTGATCCATTATCTAATCTTAAATCAGGATCAAATTAAGATTAAGTCATAGTCCTGAAATGTTAATTATAGATTTTGCACAAAAGCCATACAGAGATTGGTTCACACTAGACGTGTTAATATGTTAGTGGACCAGGATTAAGTAATTTGGACTCAAACAAGCTGACTTTGATTTTGATTCTAAATTTTGTACTAGATCAAGATCAAAATTCTTTGTGAACAGGGCCACAGGTATAATGTGGTTTGTGATCTACAACTTGATGATGAAGTACAAATACCATGAAATTTAAATGTACATAATTTCGCTGGGCTGTTGGTACATGCTATTGTAAGCTGGATTGGGAACACCCAAAACATACCAAGAGTGAAACTTCTCTTCACTCATTCCATATCAGTCTCTGATTTTCCCGTACATTTACCTACATTTAAGATGACAATTGCATATTCAAACTAGAACAAACTGATTTTCCAACAGAAAATCAAATGTCTCCCGGTGGAACACTTACGTCTCTGAATAAGCTACAGGTGATAACAAATTACAAATGACCAAGTTTGCTTGAAAATTACAATCCTATTTTAGCTCTCACCTAGATACATTACTCTAGCAATTTTCATCAAGTTCTTCAAGACTTATTGCAGAGAAACCAATTTCACATAAATGACCCTGTGACCTTGAAAATTAGGTCAAGGTCACCCAACTATGATCCAATTGTGGATCTCACCTTGATGCATTATCCTTCCAAGTTTCATCAAATTCCATCAAGTTCTTCAAGACTTATAGCACAGAAACATATTTCATAAAACTGACCCTGTGACCTTGAGAATTTAGTCAAGGTCACCCAAATATGATCCCAACCTAGGTCTTGCCTAGATATATATTCCTACCACGTTTCATCAAATTCCATCAAGTTCTTCAAGACTTATTGCAAGGAAACCAATTTCATATAAGTGACTCTGTGACCTTGAAAATTAAGTCAAAGTCAGCCAAATACAATCCAAACCTAGGTCTTGTCAAGATACATAATCCTACCCAGTTTCATCAAATTCCATTAAGTTCTTCAAGACTTATCGCACGGAAACCAATTTCACATAAGTGACCCTGAGACCTTGAGAATTCGCTCAAGGTCATCCAAATACAATCGCAACCTAGGTCTTGCCTAGATACATAATCCTACCAAGTTTCATCAAATTCTGTCAAGTCCTTCAAGACTTATCGCACGGAAACCAAGTGTTGAAGAACCTGAACAACAACAACAACAACAAGAAGCAGAAAAAGCAGAAGAAACCGGCACTAAAACAATATGTCCCTCGGCTTCCACCGGGAGACATAATTCTTCATGAAAAGAGCTTTCGTTCAAGTACCAACATGCCCATAGTTTTAAGTCAATGGTTCTGGCAAGGCCTGCCAAGGGCAGCTGCAGCATGACTTGCCAGGCAGTGCCAGAACCACTGACCAAGGCCTGTGACCATTGTATGGAATGAGTTAATCAAGAGAATATCCCAGTACACTGGGACAGGTGATAATTTTGCACTAGCAGAAGGTATGGGAAATAAATGGGCAACCAGTTGCAAGTATGTTAAATAGAAATGCCCAATATGTAGGGCCAATGATTTTCTGTTTCAAAAAAAGAGGACTTCCTTTTCATCAGCAAAATTTTTCAAATTCTGTTTCATTGATATATATTTATATATAATTATTACAAGAAAAAATATCAAATTCCGATTAAAGGATGAAAAAAATGCACAATTCGCTTCGGTTTCGGAAAAAAAAAGAAAATCATTGGCCCTTAATATGTCAGTATGAAACACCCTCTTACCTTTCTTCCTCACCCCCCCCCCCCCCCATAAAATATTGAATTACCTGTCCCTTTGCAAATCCGCTGAGCAGTCTGGTGCAGTCTCTGTTGAAGGTGAGAGCGGACACCGCTCCATATTCAGCTCCCACTGCAGTACTCCCTAAACACCACTTCAGCACCTGCTTAGGATCTGCACATGTTGCAACAGCAAAATTAAGATCTTTACAAAAAGGAAGTACATGTACTATGACTTCACCCTGTCAAACTGGAATTGACACTAAGTCAACAGCTTTCTGTGGAGTGGGTTAGATGCTAAAGCTATGCTGTTGACCTCAGGTATATTGTTCTGATAGGGCCCTCGGCAATTATACGTACATGTACTGACACACACGTAACTTTACCTCCAGCTAGTTTTGGTGCCTGTAAGAGTAAGGGTTAAGATGCATTCAGAGATAGATGGGAGTATGCACCCTCCTGCCATGACTGGGGTGACAGACAGGGTTACCCTGGTCACCTTGTCACATGGCAAGCCCCTGGGTCCTCACATGTGTGTGGTGTTGCATAGTTTACATCATTCAGGCCCCAGGATGAATGTCTGACAGATACAAGCTACTGAAATTATATATAGAAATTATAAAAGGGAAAAGTAACATGCAATTGGGTATTTTTCAGCATGACACAAACCAATATAAGATTTTGCTTTTACTTTATTTTGTTTCCTTAACTATTTTTTGCAAGATTTTTCCTTTTAAAGATATATTCAAAGTGTCCAGAGCCACATTTTAAATGTAGGAAACCAAATTTATTTATATTGTAGTATGGAGAGAGACTCACCAAACACAAGAACCAGACCATGGGAGGTGCCCACAGCTATCAGTGATGACACTGCCTGCAACATAACAATACAATGCTTATCAGTGAATGTTCTTTAGCTAGCAACACAATACACCACTCTAGAATGAATATTCCTTAGTTAGCAGCACAATACACCACTCTAGAATGAATATTACTTAGTTAGCAGCACAATACACCACTTTAGAGTGAATATTCCTCCTTAAGCAGCACAAAATACCACTTCAGTGTGGATATCAACACACGTTATTTAGCTTGGTACGATAAAAATGAGGTGCAAGTTGGACGCCGAAAATTGGTGTAGTCATGACATTTGCTGACAGGTGACACACCTGACCAATGAACGCCGGAGTCTATAAAATGGGATTAATACATGCACATAGAGTGGAAGTGAAAGTTGGGCACTATTTGAAGGTAAGAAAGGAGTGTTAATCAAAGTCATTATTATCACTTGAAAGAAAGAGACCAGAATAGAGCACACATCTGTGGTCAGTTTTGATAGAATGTCTGAGATTAGATGCTCAATAAATTTCATGTGAAGTGATGTTCGATTTTTTGGATCTGTTCTTTGTGATTGCTTGACATTGGATACCAGAGTTTGTCTTGACAAGATGTCAGGGGACCAGAGTCGTGCTCGGAATAAAATTCATCATTGCTGGTGTCAGATTTGAAGATGGCCAGTGTGGTTTGTGCTGCCTCTTAATACAGCTTACTTTGGCCATGTGGATGTCCCTGATGATCCAAAATGTGGCTTATTTGGTCTCTTTGACAGAAATCACTTTTCCTTTGAAACTTGAGGCTTGCCGTGGTCTGGTCACCTTGACTGTGGAACCTATGGGCCCTGGGTTAACTCATTCCATACTATGGTGACAGCCCTTGGTCAGTGGTTCTGGCACTGCCTGGCAAGTCATGCTGCAGCTGCCCTTGCGGCAGCTGCAGCATGACTTGCCAGGCAGTGCCAGGACCACTGACTTAAGACTATAGGCATGTTGGTACTTGAATGAAAGCTCTTTTCATGAAGAATTTAAATATGCAATTGCCGTTTTATATCTAGTTAAATATACAGAAAAATCAGGGACTGGTATGGAATGAGATACGTTGTTGGCTCCACCAAAATGATGTAGTCAGAGAGAGCACATTAACCTTGGTCTGTCCAGGTCATGTGTTTGGACCTGGGGGGAGACTGACCATGCTGTTGTATGAGTCTTTCCACAAACTATGCAGGAGCATCTCATAGTGATGGTGCCACAGAATAAAAGTAAAAGATCAGCGGAGAGGATTGAGAGTCTGAAGATAGTGACAAATATAAAAGTAAACAATTGTGTTGAAAAGTGATTTCTGAAAAGCCACCAGAGCTAAAAATACAAGGTACATGTATGTGCAAAGGAAACAATGACAAGTGCAGGGTGTCTACCTGGCATGAAGGTTTATTGCCTATTTATTGTTAATATTTCCACTGAAAAATGATTTTTGTGTTTCAAACACAGCTGACAATATCCATGAGCTAGAGTTATAAAATTAACGCTTGCACTTCTGTACGTACATGTAGTTAACTACTTACCAAAGCAGTCGGCATTCCTGCATCCACACGATCCTGGAAAATAAAGTAACACAAATGTACCTCTCACATGTTAATACTTACACTCCCTCACTCCAACTGCAAAAAAAAACAAACAAACAAACAAACGAAAAACAGAAAAAAACATTGTTTGTTTTAATGTTTTTACTTAAATTTCAAGTACACAGGAAACATTTTTGTTGAGGATTGTAGATGGGACTTTGTCAATATGGCATGTCCGTGGTCAACAACTTTCCTTGGAGCATTTTGGGCCCGACCTTTACCACAGAAAGATGTTAACTCAGTCTTATTCTGACCAGGAAAGACTTACTACTGCATAATCATTAATTCTGTTATTTGATGGCATGGGAAATACAGAGCAAGAATTTTGTTTTACATAATGTACATGCACAGGATGCATTCATGTGTGAAGTTCTGAGAACATCTGGAGGATGAGCATCAAGGTATCAAACAATATACAAACTGTGGGTTTTAAAGAAATAATTTTCATTTATGATACATGTATTTCAGTGATTCAAGGTTCTATCCCATCTCCATTGACATGACAACAAATAGAATAAACAAATTTTAAAACAATACGATAACGCTACCCAATATTAACAGACTCTTCACTTGATTATTATGGTGAATTTAACATTTATCAATGTTATATTGTAACACAAGAGTCCAGTATGATCATGACGTCATGTCCCTGTTAACCAAAAGCCTGGGAGAAAGTGCACTGTTTAAAAGCCCAATGCTTTAATTAATCATGACCGATCCCAACGGGCTGATGACTGTCCTCCCTGGCATGAAACTAAGTCCTTTCCACCTGGCCACCTGGTGGTGCTGGGTGTTGCTCACACTGCCCCAGCCAGGCGTGGTTCACCCACCAGGTTGATAAAAGAGCCAAATATCCTTATCAAAGAGGGCCAGATAGAAGCTGATGGAGCAGCATATTAACAAACTATGGTCACTGCGGTAGACTAGCGTGGTTGCAACTGACCCTTTTTTTGCTCAACAGAGAGCAGGACGGCATGATGTTACCTGTTTGTATGGTGGTTCAATCATATTATAGAAGTAAGGAACTGCTGGTACAACTTGTCATTAGCTTAATGCTAATGATTCTTCAGTTTGGCTGAAGAAATTTGTATAAGACTAAAACATTTTGATATGAGTTATTGAAGGATGTGATTTAATATTAAAGATTTTTGCAATGCCATTATGTCTCAATTAAATGTAGCCTGAAATTAAAGCTTAAGGTCAAAGTAGTTTATTCTTTACATTATGAAATACATGTAGATTTCACATTGTTCTTCATCCAATATGAACACAATAATACAACTACCCCAGCTGCAAGTCCTTGTCAGCACAACAACTCAGTTGTGACCATATTACCCTAACTGGAGGTGTGAGTATTAAATGCTTGTCTGGAAAGGCTAATGTGGTGACAAGGCCCACATATGTGGCTTTATTTTCATTCTGTATGAAGAATAACAAAACCTGAGCCAGGGGACATGAACGTCTCCCCAGCATACCATAAATCAGCCACCCAAGTCTGAAACCCCATACCTAGTCTTCTTAATGAAATTATGCGACTCTAAAGTTCTTGTTTCACAGACAGGCAGACATGCAAAAAATGAGTGCTTAATTTTGCCAACAGCTAACACTCATGACATTAACCCCCCCACCACCCACCACCCACAATTTTTTTTAGTAATACAGTGGTACTTGCTGTATGCAACCACTACCGTAAGCAGCCACATTGCTTTTTGTGGTCACTAGGCTCAGACATAGGAATCAATTTCTTTGTAAAATTTACCTGTGGTGACAGGTCACCTGCTGTATGTGGCAGAAAGGGTGGCCACATACAGCAGGTACTACTGTACTCTCATGAAAATCTAGTTTTATTAATTAAAGTTTTCTTGAGCACCAAAATATTATATAGATCTATGTTTGGCATAGGTATTTTACTGAGAACAGCCAAAGTAATGAGGGCATACTAACAAACCAAGTGGAAAGACAATGGAGTCACGGTCAATTTTGGGACCAACAGCATGCAATCTACAGTAATAATATGTTAATCCATGCCATGACAGTTACATGGTAGGTAACAGTGATACAGTGAAACATTGTTATAAAGACACCATTTGTTGCCTGCAGAATGTGTCAAACATTGGAATACGACACATAAATGAGTCAAATAGCAAGGAATTTGAGCTTACATCCTTCAAAACTTGTGTCATTAAGGGTACATGTTGGGTATCTTAGCGTCATTATAATGAAATTTCACTGTACATATCCTATTTATTGCCTGATGCATTTGGGACAGTTATGGTGATACTGCCATTGAAAATTGCACTGGAAAAGTTATGAGAACAGCTGCCGAAACAGCATGTGAGGACTTGATTTTGGAGAGTAGTATCATGACTTCAAAACTGTGAAATCAGATTTAACATCCAATCAAAAGCTAACACTGTCCCCAATCTGGTTCACCCAATGACTGAGTCTGTATTTTGGTCATTCAAGGCAATTCGGGTACAAGAACCGAGTTAAGTTCAAAACATACAGTATGCCCTGCAGTTGTATGATTACACATGTATATCTCATAATGGTATTTATGATCCATACATGTGTATCATATTGGACTGTAACCAAGTGTAGCATGCGTATCATATTGGACTGTAACCAAGTGTAGCATGTGTATCATATTGGACTGTCACCAAGTGTAGCATATGTATGATATTGAACTATAACCAAGTGTAGCATGTGTATGATATTGGACTGTAACCAAGTGTAGCATGTGTATCATATTGGACTGTAACCAAATGTAGCATGTGTATCATATTGGACTGTAACCAAGTGTAGCATGTGTATCATATTGGACTGTAACCAAGTGTAGCATGTGTATGATATTGGACTGTAACCAAGTGTAGCATGTGTATCATATTGGACTGTAACCAAGTGTATCATATGACACTGGGCTGTAACCAAGCGTATCATGTGTATGATACTGGGCTGTAACCAGGATATCATGTACATGATATTGGACTGTAACCAAGTGTATAAGGTATGATATTGGACTCTAACCAAGTGTATTGTATGTATTATATTGGACTCAAAACCAAGTGTATCATGTGTATGATACTGGACTCTAACCAAGTGTGTACATGTGCATCATAAACAAAATGGAGAGATACTCACGGCAGCAGACATAATCTGGGAGGAAATGCCTTTCAGGATCATGTGACGCAGTATGGAGCCATGCTGCTCATAGCGAATACTCTTTCGATTCCTGAAATCAAATTACACCATGTAACAAGTCACATTACATCTGCATCACAGTGTAGAAAATCTCTTCCTAACTTGAAAACAATGCATTGCTCTATCACACCCAATGTTGATGGAATGTGCGAAAAACATTGTGTGTATCATGTACGTATAATTGGTACAGAGGAAGGTGATAAATAAAAGATAATCTGTTACCAAGGTTACTGACTACATTGCAGTTACAAGCCATGAAATAAAATATAAAATAGTTAGGCAAACTGACGAAACAGAAGAAAGCCACAAATTAAAATGTGTGACTAAAAACCAGAATAATTAGAAAATGACACATATGGACACCGTAAACAGAGTGAGACAAGAGGCTACTAAGGTAATATCTGTGATGCCATAAGCAAAAGTTACAGTGTACTCAACAGTTGAAAGTAAGCCATAAGATTATGCATAATAGTGTTGGCATTTTACTGTAACAACAACCTCATGATTGCTATCAATATTAAATGCACTCTCATGTTCACCAATTTGAAAGTAAATATTCAAAGAAATTAATGGCATTTACCCATTAAATTAAACATTAAATGAACAGGTCCAAAGTACATGGAATGTTAGTTTTAAACCAAATAAATAAACTAGCTTTGACGGCAGATTTAAGGCATAAAATGGGAGATCTCCTGCCCAAAATGAAAGAGTGTGTGCCAGTGAGAAAGTTTAATGGTGGGGTGACTGAAATTAAGATAATCCATGAGTTTCTGTTCTTCAGGATGACATACATGCATGCTGAGGACATCAATGGACCTCTGCCATAATGGCAGGTTTCAGGGTTTGTTTAGAGGGGTATCCTCCCCTACTGCCAGGACAAGATTAGTACATGAGGGGACTGTCTCCGTCCACATCATACTAGTAGTACATCTGCAGCTCGTGCTTATTGTAAAACTCAAAATTCTTGTAGTGAAGAATTAATCTCAGCAGTGAGATAATTTCACTGACTTGTGGTTCTCTGTGAGATGCCTATCTGGTTGTTGCTCTGGTTCTTAGGCCTTCTGTCATGGGTATGTGGGTATTAAAAAAACAAAGGCAAGAACATCATTCTTGAGCAAATATCCATTGTTCTCTAAATGTTTAGTAAATATTTCTCTTCTAATTTTCAAGGTGCAGTGATCTCCACATGCAACACATTTAAATTTAAAGTTCTTTCCAAGAAAAAAGCTTTATTTTATTTTAGAACTTTGCAGGTTTGCAATTTGCATGTCCCCTTGCTCTGGATAAGTCAATACCAATCAGGACAAGTTAAAAATCATTAAACAACTAGCCCTGGAGGCAAGCAGAATTCTGTTTTTTTTAATGATATTTGTATGGACGGACAAGTAAGTTTGACAGGAGGGCTAGTACAATGCCAAAACTACTAGCCCTGAGGAATACTTGTACAGCTAATAATGATAAGAATCACAAAGCTGTGATCTATGAAGGAACACAGTGGCTGTAATTTAAAATGCTATATATCCTCTAGAAAAATCTTAGTGCCAAACCCTTTTAGTCTGTGTTAACTTGTACCCATTAAATCGTGGCCTTATTTGACTGAGTCAACAGCTGTCCTGCCTGTAGCCTGACTGCTGGGTGCCAAGGGTAAACCAGGGAAATCTGTTGACTAATGGCAGGTTGACCAGGTAAGTCCTCCTGAAATTTTCTTTGAAAATATTTTGAGAAAGAACACTTTTAAATGAAATGGAAGGAACAGATGACCTTTATGATTGTTAGCAGTCACTGTGGACCTGTTCGGCGGGGAGACTGTTAAGGGCACAACTTGCGACTGTCTTTCTGTCCCGTTGTCTCTTCTACTGTCTTTCTGTCCTGCTGTCTCTCTGTCTGACTGTCTCTCTCCCCTGCTGTCTCTCTCTCCTGTTGTCTCTCTGTCTGACTGTCTCTCTCTCCAGCTGTCTCTCTCTCCTGCTGTCTCTCTGTCTGACTGTCTCTCTCTCCTGTTGTCTCTCTCTCCTGCTGTCTCTCTCTCTCTCTGACTGTCTCTCTCTCTCCTGCTGTCTCTCTCTCCTAGTCCCCCTCTCTCTAACTGTCTCTCTGTCCTACTGTCTCTCTCTTTCTACTTCTGTCTCTCTGTCCGACTGTCTCTCTCTCCTAGTCTCTCTCTCTCTGTCTCTGTCCTACTGTCTCTGTTCTGCTGTCTCTCCTAGTCTCTCTCTCTTATTGTCTGTCTCTCCTACTGTCTCTGTCTTGCTGTCTCTCCTACTGCTTTTCTCCCTTCTAGTGTCTCTCTCTCTCTCCTGCTGTCTCTTTCTCTCTCCTGCTGTCTATTTCTCTCTCCTGCTGTTTCTCTCTCTCCTACTGCGTCTCCTACTGTCTCTGTCCTGCCCTCTCTCCTACTGTCCCTCTGATCTGCTGTCTGTCTCCTACTGTCTCTCTCTCTCTCTCTCTCTTACTGTCTCTCTCTTCTACTGTCTTGGCTCATTTTGTCTGCATGTGTCACACATTCACAGAGTACAGTCTGCATCATAGATTCTTTCTGCCAAGGCTCTATGAATAAAACCAAAATTGTTTAACATGTTTAAAGGGTTTGACTACCATATTACCCACTTTTAAGTGCCCCTGCACTTATAAGCACCCCCCTCCCACCCCTGCCCCCACATTTCTGGCACAAAAGTTCTGACATATTGGAAAATTATATATATTTTATAAATGTTGATTTACCAGTTGATACATCCAAAATGTTCCAAATTTAGATCTAAAGTTGGAACTAATTTCAATTAAATTCCCCAAGTGCCCCGAGCACTTAAAAGGGATAATACGGTAATCAGGTAAATAACAGAGATTGCATTCAATATTGGACGCATCTTAACTTCAGACCAACCTTCCATCCAGGAGGAAATGACTAGGTTTTTCTCTTCTTCAGACAAAAACAAAACAAAAAGAGAAGCAACTCAAGTTCAGTGCCTGTGTGACATAGAAAGCATAGTAAATAGATTACAGTGCACAGTTACACCTTAAGGCAAGGTGCTCTACTGGGACAACAGCAACACGTAACAGGTGAAAGTTGACCAGTGATAGGTTATTTAATAACTTAAGAATATCAAGGTCAGAATGACCTTAAGACTCCCTCAGCCAGAGATGACTTTTGGTGATCTTAAAAGTCGGTAAAGGTCACTGAATGTCATACCTAGCCAAGCTTCAAATAAGTTGCTTTTAGTAAATATATTTTCAACACAACAGCTCAATTAGTTCAAAAGTCTGCAATCTTGAGTAAAACGATGCAGAATCCTTGGGACCTTGAAATCAGATCAAGCTCATTGAATGTTGAAATCAGCCTAACACTCAATGAGATGATTCTACAATACAACTTTCATGACAGTAGCTCAATTTACCCAAAAGTTAATGTATTTGCAAGTGTACTGGAGGGATATATGTACATACAGATACGAGGACAATATTAACCCTTCAGCCAACAAGGCCAAGGGGGGAACAATGTTACAACACAAAGAACATATAATGTCAGTTATAGTCCAATAAAAGCTATTTCTTACTGTTAAACTAAAATAATGATTAATATCTAACATGTCTAAGTCATTAAAACAACTTTTGATGTCCACAATCTCCTCATCATTTCCACATACATACAGAGTAAGGATGAAGGAGGACTGTCTAAGTCCCATGAGTAACATCCTCTAAAATCAATTCTGAAAGATGGTTGTCTTGTTCAATATGGCAGAACTTGTCTAGAAAGAGCCCCCTTTGGAATGAGCAGTTTGTGGTCTTCCACAGGAAAGAGAACTTACAGTACAAGTACAAAGCAAAGGAATACTGTATTTTGCTTTAATTTCGCTGTATTCTTATTTTCGCTTATTTCGCCGATGGCACAAAATTGTAAAAATAAAAACACAGTGAAATAGTATTTTAGTATTTTATCATTGTTTGAATGGGAATTATGTCAAAAAAAAACAGTGAAATTAAAACTAAAGTGAAATGTCAACAAATGTAAAAACAGTGAAAATTCATACATGTATGTGCGAAAATAATGCAATTCACAGTATCTTGAAACGTGATCGTTTCAGTTCTCAAAACAACTAGTCTCTCCAGACAGGGCCTTCTCTATTGTCATTAATCACTTGAAAAGACGGTGTGTATGTGTGTATACTTCTGCAAATAATGCTAATTTTGGTTGATCTCTGTTCAACCATATTAAGTGAACAACACAACCAGGTTTCATTTATTTAACTCTTTGGGTGTTAAATCCAGTAAAAGTCGCGACAATTTCTCGTAACAGATCTTCCACTAATGTACCTTCATACCTGTAGTTCACGGAAAATAAAATGGTCATTGTCAAACAGCTCTCCTTGGCATTGCATGCAAAGAGTGCTGAGGAACACTGTGGAAAACATTTCCAAATAATCACCGAATGGGCTATGAATGGCCATATGATCAGACTCAAAGCATTTGATGCAAAAAGGCAAAACCCTGGTTAGTGCTAGCAATTCTAGAACCGTAGCCAGTTTGGCTAAAGCAACATAAACCTCTGCAGCCAAATACTAATTACATTAGCCAAAATTGTGCAAAAAGCTTAAATTTTCACCAAGTAAAGTGCAATGAATATATACACAAAAAGTTGAATCATGAAATAAATGGCCAATTTGGCTAAAACTTAACAAGACTTTGTAAACCATCTTTTTTAACCACTTGCTATTTGGCTAATGGGTTGTGCCATCCTAGCAAAACAGTAAACTGACAATATCTGAGGTCACCATGTGCAGCCAGCTTAACCCATAACCAACTAACCAAACTACATTTTGGAAACTTTAAACTAATTTTAGTGCCAAATTTTGGACTGAGTCAACGGCTTTTCTTAGTGTTTACTGGGTGCAATGCACCCAATGTATGCCAAGAAAAGCTGTTGACCTGGGCTATTCTCTCTAGAACTATAGGCATACTGTTACCTGAATGAAAGGTCTTTTTACAAGTAATACAAATCTGGGATCTATGTGATAATTCAGACTACTTTGACAGAAGTACATCGACTTAAGTCACACTTGGCACTGAAAGAATTAAGAGATGTGAATGTACATGTCTGCACTTACAAACATTGTGCCAAGTGATGTATGTGTCAACCCAACAAAGAAATTTCATGATTCTTCTTTGTGAAGCCACATTGGCTAGAACAAAGTGAAGCTCTTTGGCTCAACCTTAGCCTTTAGAAGTTTCCTCTGCACACTTTACATGGAGTGCACCAAGGGAAGCTGTCAGCATAGAAGTGATCAATTTAGACTAGATGCACTGGTGCATGTGCTTAAATGAGAGGCCTTTGTATGAAGAGTTACAGACCTTTCGAAACCCAGTTGCCAATTCTGGCCACTAGGATCACACAATACTTCCCGCATTTTGAGAGGAAGGTCCGCAAGCATGAGAGTCAGCCATAGGCAGTCACTGGGAATACAACAACATCAGGATAGGTGTTCAAAACTACTATAATATTTGAACAACCAAGAGGTTGGTGTGATTCACGTCTTTGAACAAGAAGTGTCTGGTGATATTGGGGAGTATGTCTGCTGCTGTGTGCTTCACTTGGCCCCTAGAGGGCGTGACTGTGAATAAAGCTATTGCATCTTTATAGTAAGAGAATTTATATCCATGAGTGTTGGATATGACAGTCCACAGTCTCCAACATGTTTAAGATGCAATTGCTCAGGTGGCTAGAGTCAGTAACTGGATATTGAAAGGTCCATTTTGGAGATAGAATCATCATTTTTCTGCATATAGTTCAGACATGTAAGACTATTATTGTGGCTAGCACTTAAAAGATTAATTATAAAACAAATATGAAAACAAAAATCACACCATTTACATGAATTAAAAGCAGTTTTCAATACTGTAAATCAGCCTTGTCACATTATTTTGGTAGATTGTTCCTAGAGATGAAAATATGTACAAGACTTATGCACACAGACTGGTCTAAATTGTTTGTTCACTTCATCATTACATGTATATACAGTGACTAACCGTAATCTCAATTGTTAGTTCATCCCATTATACAGCCAAATAGGAATGTTATCAAGATAACAGCAACAGCAACAGAAATACATAGAAACACAATCAACCTCCACCCTTCATTGGTCTGATACATGCATGACACTGTACAATGCTCTTCCATCCTACTAGTGGACCCAATGAAGTACAGCATGATGTGAGAACAGGTAAATGTAAATATATACACCATCATGTTCTGACACAAAGGTCCTGAGAGGCTTCACTACTTGTTGCTAGGGGAGGCTTTATTTTTGTTGCAAGGGGAGTCTTTACTACTTGTTGCCAGAGGAGGCTTTATTATCTGTTGCCGGGGAGGCTTCACTACTTGTTGCCAGGGAAGGCTTAACTACTTGTTGCCAGGGGAGGCTTACTACTTGTTGCCAAGGGAGGCTTTGTTATTTGTTGCCGGGAGGCTTCACTACCTGTTGCCAGGGGAGGCTTAACTACTTGTTGCCAGGGTAGGCTTTACTACTTGATGCCAGGGGAGACTTTACTACTTGTTGCTAAGGGAGGCTTTATTACTTGTTGCAAGGGGAGGCTTTACTACATGTTGCTGGCTAAGGATCATTGGTCAGTAGCAATCACTCTATGCAAAGCCAATGGAAAGTGCAGGAATTTTACACCTTAAACTCAAGTCAAAATACACCAAATTCTGTACATTTTCTTGCATGGAATTGTAATAAACACAAACTAGTATGATGTAAAGATTATGCAGATCAGATCATAAGAACAAAAGTGCTGGTAGTTGTAAGCATTACATACATGTATACTGTAAACAGGTCTGGCCTGCAGGCTGCATTGTTGCAACAGTGATGAAACACCAACCTCTCAAAGCTAGTTTTAAAATTTGCAAAAATAAAACCTCCATAAACTATATTCAAAACAATAACACAGCACAATGATAAAAGTTAACACACAAGACAAGACCACATACAATCAATGAAACAACTTTAAACATAGAAATTTAATTATTCAACTGAAATACTGATAATTTGCAAGTGAGGACAATATGTTATTAATTAATGTTGCATTATGGGATTAATATTTGGCCAAGATGGTTGACCCTAACAAAAAATGTGACCACATTTTATCTCATATCATCATAATATCCTTATTCTAGGTGGGATTCCCAACAAATTCATTTTTTTGTCCATTTTAATTTTGGTGTAGTTCTGATGCTGAGAACCCAACCTTCATCAAGGCAAGGGGTTGGCCTCGGGGCTTGCTGATTTCTGTTGTCTGCTACACTTACTAAAGGGAACCAAATACCTCATATTTCACAAGCCTTTCTCAGAAAAGTGCAAAATAAAACATTTGTACCAGAAGTAGAAATTGAAAGGCAAACAGGGAATTATTGCACCTCAATTGGCTCAGTCTAGATTGATTTATATGTGGGATAAAAATGAAACCACTCTTGTGTGACAGAATCATGGTTGACCATTCTGCATGGTACTCGTGTAGTCAGACTGCCAGTATGTACTGTGCTTCAGCTATGTAGAACGGTCAGGCAAGTATGTATTCACACTGCCACAGTTTGTCTACTGTATTCCATAGTGATTTTTCTCATTCACATCATGCAAGCATGATTAACCCACAGTGATAATACCTGCTATAGTGTGGACAGAACATCAGTCCTGGGTGTGAAAGCAATGGACATAATCTTAATACATGCATATGGTAAGAGCAGGGATCATTCCATTTGGTAACTTATGCAAGTTGTTAGAGCCTTCCACAGCATGGAGAGAGTGGAAGTAACTGCTGGATATGGTGAGGGGGTAATCACCCCCATGTCAGTGGTACAAGTGGTGATCACCCTTAATGAATAATGTGGTCGTGGGGAATCATCATGAATAGGGTAGGGACAGAGATCATTCCAAAGTATGGAATTAGAGGTGAATGTTATACCAAGGTATGGAAGGGACGGGGATCATTCTGTACAGGAGAAGGGGTCATTAATGTGTGTGGTTACTACCATAAAGGTGAGTGGGGGTCACTCATGGGTGTGGTTACAGCCATAAATGTCAGCAAGGATCACTAATGGGCATGTTTACAGCCATACAAGTCAGAGAGGGTCACTCACGAGTGTGGTTACATCCACAAATGTCAGTGAGGATCACTCATGGGCATAGTTACAGCCATGTCAGTGAAGATCACTCATGGATGTGGTTACAGCAATGTCAGTGAGGATCACTCATGGGCATGGTTACAGCCATAAAGGTGAATGAGGGTTACATACAGGTGTCACAGAGCTGGTGATGGCCCTGTAGCACAGTGCCCACAACAGTACCATCAGAAACAGGTTTAGTCAATATTTACCTGTTTACATGCCACGCCTGGGTGTTACTCTGAGCAATAGTGATTGGATGGGTGCGTAAACTAGGCTATATTTACAAAATGTAAGGTATAGCAGTGCTGCTTAGCAGGGAACAGATGGGAGACTGATTCATCAGGCCAGGGCATACAGACCTGTGCACTGCCTGGCAGAGGGACCAGTGATTATGCATGAATGGTGGGAAGGGGAAAGGGGGGAGGGATGACATCCATGGTCTGGAACAAGGGAGGTATGAGGTTAACCCAGGAAGCCAGGCCATATACCCTAATAGTGCACATGAATGTTGGCATCTGCTGCTTGGAGGGGTGTGTGTGTGTGTGCAGGGTATGAAGCTGGTATATATGTATACAGCTTGTGTAAATTCAAGACTACATTATGGGGCTTTGATGACATCTAATCAACTGGTCTGCAGGAGATGGGTATTGTAGTAACTGAAGGCAGGGTATGATGCCTGAGGAAATGATGACACCATTAACCTATTGCCTGGCAAGCGTTGGGTAGTGCAGTAATTGAAGCCAAGGTATGATGCCTGAGGAAATGACATCATTAACCTATTGCCTGGCAAGGGTTCGGCAGTGCAGTAACCGAAGGCAAGGTATGATGCCTGAGGACATAATGACATCATTAACCTATTGCCTGGCAAGGGTTCGGCAGTGCAGTAACCGAAGGCAAGGTATGATGCCTGAGGACATAATGACATCATTAACCTATTGCCTGGCAAGGGTACGGCAGTGCAGTAACCGAAGGCAAGGTATGATGCCTGAGGACATAATGACATCATTAACCTATTGCCTGGCAAGGGTTCGGCAGTGCAGTAACCGAAGGCAAGGTATGATGCCTGAGGACATAATGACATCATTAACCTATTGCCTGGCAAGGGTACGGCAGTGCAGTAATTGAAGGCAGAGTATGATGCCTGAGGGAATGACATCATTAACCCATAAAGTGCCTGGCAAGGGTTAGGTAGTGCTGTAATTGAAGCCAGGGTATGATGCCTGAATGAATGACATCATTAACCCACTGCCTGGCAAGGGTTAGGTAGTGCAGTAACTGAAGGCAGGGTATGATGCCTGAGGACATGATGACATCACATACTGCCTGTGAACATGATGACATCACACACTCCCTCCGGAGATGATGACATCACACACTACCTGTGGAGATGATGACATCACACACCTGTCTGCCTCCTGTGATGACTCACTGTGTACCTGTTGTGTACCAGTCACTGCTACATGAGTTACATCATGCATGTCCTTTACCTCCTCAAGGGACTTGTCATGTAAACTTTGTACTTCACTCTCTGCAGCCTCTATTGGTGTCCTAATTATATCACAGATCCAAGCAGAAAAAATTAAATAAATCATCTGACTGGTTACTTTTATGGCTTAAATCTATGACATGCTAGACTATAGCAAGCAGGGTCCACAAGGTTTGTCATACCATGCCTCACTCTGCTCATTTCCAAGTTCGTAATGTTGTAAGACTTTGCATTTTCCACAAATCATGACCCAGTTCTTCTATTTCCACATACCCCTCTAAAATACTGGATCTGCCCAAATGGCCAGTACATATATTTTTTTTTGGGGGGGGGGGGGAGGGGAAGGGGGGGGGCAGAGAGCAAATTCTAGTGTACACTGATGCCCCCCACCCACCCCCCAGAAGTGATCCCAGCCACTGCCAAGCGAACATAAATGTGACCTCTATCATTTCTAGGCTAGCCTGAAAGTGACCGGTCATTTCTAGGCTTGCCTAATACTGTCCTAGGCTAGTCTGGAAATGGCCAGGCAGTCTGAAAGTGACCCTTAGCCATTTATTATTTTTGTTCATTTTTAACAATCCCTGCCCTAAATATGAAAAATGTTATCCAGTTATTTACCTGCCCTGAGATTTAGATAAAATGAAAGTATGAAGATAGTTCATCATTCCGTTTCTTTTGAAATTCACTTTTGACTTTCAGTCATGTTTCATTTTGGATTCAACAAATATGTGTACATTTTTTTTCACATTGTTTATATTAAACATGTAAAAGAACAAACCTATCATATCAGTCACACTAGTAACAATGTAGATAAATCTTTGACAATAGAAGCAACGGGGGCTGTGGTGCTGGTGTGTATTTTGGACTAGACCAGAAAGGACCTAGACTTAAAATAACAAATTATTTTATGTTACTAATATACACAATTTAGAACAATGTACAAGTTTTTTTGCATCAGTAATAAACATATACTAACTGCATTTCTGGTTTTCCGGATGGGCGTTTTGTTATATTTATTCACCCTTAAAGTGCTGACTTAAGACTGAATCAACAGCTTTCCTCATGGCACTTTGCACGCAATGCACGCAAAATGTTCCAAGGAAAGCTTTTGACTAAAACCGCTTTTTGCTTTCGGCTGGACTTGCTGGTATTTCAATGAAATGTATCTACACGAGGAATTGGAATCTTTTAACCATTATATTTTTAATGGTAATGTGAAAACAACTATAGCCATGATTAGCAGTTCAAGGGTTAATCAATGATTAACCCTTTCCTGTTCAGTTTAAAACTAAATCAATGCTTTCCTTGGCACTGGTTGGGTGCAATGTGTCTACAGGAAAGCTATTGACTTGGGCTGTGCAGCCATGAAGGGCAAATCAGCAAACATGTATTCTATGAACATGAAATAAGATAACAGCAGAGAACAATTTACATTTACAGTGAGTTGAGCAGGACAAGATCCAAACAAATTCTCTTTTAAAACTAAGATGAAATCAACTTTGCCATACTTGATTTACGAAGACATACTTTAAAACTGCATGAAGCTATATAAACTGTACATTGAACATTTGATGATACCTTAATTTTTAAGTTAAACATTTGAAGAATAACATACTTTAAATATCACAAATGAAGATGAATCACATGAAGTTTTCAGTTGCAGTTGTGAAAATCATGTAATTGAGGGAGTCCATGGAGAAATGCTCCTTACGGATTGTTCTCAAATGAACTGTTATTTTTCAAAACACATACAAGTATTTCATGAAAGTGTTTTTGTGATGATTTGCCCAGGACTTACTTCTTCTTTGGTTTGTCCCCCAATACGCCCTCTTGACTGGACATAGAGGAGGTATCACCCTGGTCTCCCTGATACATAGGTGCTGGTAAGTCTTCATCCTCAAACACACAGTCATCATCCGGCTGAAACAGTAGTTTGAATCATTTAATTCGTTCAGACTGTCTCACCCATACTAAGGACTAACTTCAAAGTACTGCATGTTTTGCATGGATTACACACTTCACACTCATATTAATCATACAAACTGCTTTTAAACAAAAATACATGTTTAATTCAAAGTTAGTTGTTTCAAACTGACAGACAAATCACAGTCAATCTGTTTGTATGACGCACTTGTAAGTTGATATGTCTTAACAAAAGGATATACCATATTCATTCAAATAGTAGCACACGCCCTAATAGAAGCATACCCCCTATTTTTTAACCTTAGGGGTTTTACTAAATTTTCAGTATTTTTCAATATTTAAAAAAAATAACAGTTTCTGATGAAAGAAGAGGGTTCATTGCTGTTGTTTTATGCTATATGGATTCTATAATAAGTGTAATTGTTTGTGGTATTGTAACTTCAGACATATGTGTATCATTATCACAAAATTCTCCAACATCCATGTCTGCTCCAGGAAATCTTTGCATTAGAACAGCATGCTACTATTGGAATGAATACGGTATATAAATAGTATTAATTCAAATGCTATGAAAAGTTCTTTCAACATGTTTAGAGCCAAGTTTCAAATATTTAAATATTCAAAATGTTTTCTCCAGCTGCATTTTCATATTTAAAAAAAGTTGGATAACTTGTCCAAGACAAGACGCATTTCTCATACACAGGTTTACTTGATACCACACTGTCAAATCATTTCTTTTTTTTTTTATTATATTAAAAAGTCAAAAAGATATGACATGACAGCATCTTTCTTATAGTTTGTAGTAATATGAGTTGTTACAAAGAACATAAGTGCGGAGTGGGGTCTTGCACATTACCTCATTCAGAATGCTCTCCAAACTGGGTGGATTCTGTACTGCAGGCAAATCAAATTCTTTGTCATCAAGCTGAAATGAAAATGAATTTGTGATACACAATGTCACATGCTTAATGCCAGAATGCTTTTGGTTATGTTTTTTCAGACTCTGTATTTTTTCACAACAAAGATTAAAATGTTGAAAAAGATATCACTTTATTGACATTTCTTTTACCTTCACACTCAAGTACAGCTTTTCAGTTTAATACCAGAAACTGAAATAAAACTAAAGCACGATACTATTGTCCATGACACAGCGGTGACAGCAGGATGTTTTGAAATCATGGTACCACAACAGGAGTTCTGAAGTCTAGCATCACAGTATTGTTAATGAACTTTTGCCATTCAAAACTCGTGTCATTATAATGAATATGTCGGATATCTGAGTGCCGTTATAACGAGGTTTTACTGTAACATGTTAGCTCTTATCACGATCTATATACACTATAAATTTGGAATGTCTAATTCAATTATTTTTCCAGACATGGAATTTCCTATCTTTCAACATATTTTGGCTCATAATTTCTGTCAAGCACAGGTGGGAGACACCACTAGTATCATATGCAGCTGAGATTCTGACCTCCTCCACAATTTCATTAAATTTCATAAAGTTTTATGAGAAATTATGGATGCTAGAGTGAGGACAAGATTTTCACATTGACCTATATATTATATAATGCTGTAGGTGCCACTACTTGTATCAACCTCGACCTACAGTTTAATACACTTGATAAGTCCTGAAAGTTATATCAGGCTATCTTGAAAACTGTGGACTATGAGCAAAAGTTTATGGACAGGCAGACAAAGTACAAAGTGATTATTAGCCATATGCGCCCTCTAGGGGCCAACAGCTACATGTAGATGGTTGCTGCTATTTACAAAGAATAAACTTAGAAAGTAAATATTTACTACAATATTTCTAACTAAATACACTACTCAGAAACAATTAAAAATATAAACATAAATAATATATTTATCCCACATATTTGAACATTCTATTGATATTCATAGCCCACTTTTTGAACTGTGAGGCAAGTATACTATAGATCGAATAAATAAATGACTAGAGGTTACTTAATTTACATTTTCTTTTGTCAAGGGTTCTGTGGCAAAATTCACCCACTGCATGAAGCTTATTTATATCAGATGACATTATATACACAACTTTTGGTGGTCGTTCATATTCTCAAAGAATTTGGTTTGTTCCTTACATATGTTAAAAAGTTTGTTTCTTTCATCTTCATACAATTTGCGATGTAGCAAGAAATGACACTCATCCTCAACAACTTTTTCATCACAATATATACATAGTCTGTCTTCCAGTGGAGTTTTAGAATATCTACCTTTTTCTATTGCTAGAGGGTGTGCACTGATACACAATTTTGCAAGTGCGGATCTAAAATCTTGGTTCTTAATACTTTGAGAAATATTTTTCATGTTCAATGCTATCTTTAAAGCTTCTGTAAAATCTTCTTTTTTTTTTTTTCTCATTTCCCTATGTTTTTCTGCTAGGTAGACATATTTAATGGGTTTACCTATGGGAAGATGCACAACTATCCGTTTACTGTGTAGTCACACAGCCAGAAGCTCCTTCAGCAGGGCTTCAGTGGAACTTTGTTTTTCCACGAACTATTCCTGTTTATACACTCAATGACCCCTGAAGTGCACCAACAGTAACCTCAATCTTTTGAGTCCACTGTAATTCAAATTTTCATTTGGATTCAACTTTGCGTTGACAACCACTGTCACACGAAGTCCGGAGCTCAGTGTTACGTAATCACAAGCCCCTGTTTTGTGTAGCAACGGAAAAGTTGTACTTTGGTATATAAACAGACGTCACGTCATTTTCCCCTCAGTCCCTGATGAGTTTCAGTCGAAACGAAACCAGTCCGACCCATCTCCACTAGCTGTTGCGACCTTCGCCCGGTATTTTTCGCTCATTCTGTAAAATCTTAATTTATAATCTGTTAAGACAAATCTTTTGACATATATAGTATATGCGTCGGGCAGCAGATGGTGTTTAAAACAAGAAAACAGCTGGGGGGGGGGGGAGGCGCCGATTTTTGTTTGTTCCCTTCTAACCCTAATCAGTATTTTCGGTGGACAGTGACTTTGCCGGTCTGTATGAATGGGTTCGTAGTGACCAGAATATGACGACAACCATTCTGTTGGTTGCCCCCTGTGCTTGGGGCTACCGATGACCCTGCTTGGTGAATGGTGGCAACATCAGCAGGGGCTATGGGCACGCCAAGCGCACAGTTGCGACAGTGGGATAGAGCATAGTGTTTTGTTTTGTTTTAAATAAAGGCCACCTGCCCAGCTAGTCAGGACGGCGGCAAACAAAAGGAGTGCCACAGAGTATCATTAGTTGCTGGTTCTGATTGGCCACTAACCACTAACATAGACAGGGACTGTGGGCATGCCAAGCGCAAGATGCGATTGTGGGATAGGTGTTGATTTCTTGGCCTCCTTTTCAGGACCACGACAAACAAGTGGCGCGCCAAAGACAATTATTACCAAGCAACCCATGAGAACCAACAACTGATCATTAGTACTGGCATGGACCCGATAATACGTCCATGGTACTGGTGAGTTCATTGGCTGGTTGCATTGCTCAGACCATGGAGCATTCCTCCATGCTCAGACTTGGCCCAGGAACAAACACGAGGTGGTTCCCGTGTGGCATTCCTAATGCCCTCCTGGTGCTTCCGCATATGCGTTTGGAGACAAATTTCGCTCGTTTTTTGGGGCTACATCAATTACATGTTATGAAGAAGGAAAAGTGGGCGTGCATGACCATTTGACCACCGTTGACAAACAGATGGCAGAGCGATAATCAGAGATTTTCTTCACGTTGTCAAAAATAAGGGTCTGTCATCGTATGGATACTGATAAAAAGCAGTACACCTTCTGCGCGATATAAGACTGACTTAAAACCTCTAAAATATACATCAGATATTTAACAAGCACGAACCTCGTCGAGTGTTAATTCTAAGTTTCCTGCCGCAGCAAGCGCATTTTCCACTCCGTCCGCCATGATGCCCAAAGCTTGCTGGGTAATTTTCAGACCCAATCACAGCCTCACATTCCGGTCACGTTGACAACTTCGCAACCACCTAAACAATCTGCTCGAGCAGTTGTGAAGACGGTGCGTCCGGTAGTTTTGGTTCCAAATACTGGGAATCTGAGTGAGTTTTGTCACCACAAACATAATCTTTTTTTTTTTTTTTTTATGTCAGAAGCTTTTATTTTCAGAGATTGAATATTTTCAAATAATGAGTTTGAGTACTATATTCTGGCAAGCGCAGAAACCACTTAATACCATGATATCCCCACATGGGATTGGGAAATGTGCTGGGCTCCATCCATCACTTAACCACGATCATGTTTGACAGATCTGTGCATTTCTGGCTCTGGTGTGTAGCCTCTGCAAGGACAGTCTGAGTATCTGGTTTCTTCCCGTTTTGATTGCAGTGCAGCCTGCAGGAAGTGCTGATTACTCTGCGGGCTGTATCTAATTCATTCAACAAAATACCTGTCAAAATCAATGACTAAATTAGTAATGACTATGTCAATTGAAAATGTATTGTAATAATAATAATAATAATACTGTGGCTCTCCGCTTATGCGCCGCGGTCCTGTGTGACACAGGTGGCCTAGGAAGGAAAAGAAAGAAAAAAAAAGAAAAAGAGATGATGAGGTGGAGGAAACCATGATTATGCTAATCAGCTCATGCTGCCATGTTTACCAGGACCAGAGCCGAGGCTAAGAGTCCACCACACACTCTCACACAGCCGTGGTGGGCCCCTGGCCCTGGATATATCCCCCAACACTCATCGCTTGTAGCCCCCCCCCCCCCCATAAAAGGACAGAAAAACCTTCCCTCATACACCCTATCCCCGCCTCTAAGGCTCAGGCATTTCCCATGGGGGATCCCATGGGAGCCCTTATAAGGGCTACCACCATTCCCTCTCCTCCCTGCATCTAAGATTCTAATTCACCCTGTTGCTATCAAGCCCTATCAGTTCATTTCTTTTCTCCCAGCACCCTACCAGGTAGTCCTGTACGCTTTTAGTGCCTTTCCTGCCTCCCAGAAAGCCACCCTTCAAACCTAAAACCCATGCTACACGTTCCTCTTCCTCTAAACACTGAACCTCTTCTAGACCCTTGTTATTATAGTCTTCCCTGTGCCACTTTCTGAAAAATTCTTCTCTTATCTCTCTATATGCATCACACCACAACAGCCAGTGATCCACTGTCTCATCTGCCTCTTGTCTACATACCTTACATTTACCATTACTCCCTGTTGTCCACTTCTGTTTTCTCTTTTCTAGATTGATTACTCCTGCCCTACTTTGAAAAAGAAGCTTGGATCCCTTCCCTCCATCCCAACACACACTTTTCTTTGGTTTTTCTAGTACCTTGTATGCTTTTAGTGTACTCTTTTCCCTGACACCTCTTTTCCAGTCTTCTTTCCAGCCCTCTGTAACAGTCCTACCTATATACACTTTCCAGTTTTCAACCTCATCATATCCTTTCAATTCGTATCTCTCTGCCAACTTATTTATATCTTTGACCCATCTTGTTTGTTCCTTGACTATTTCATTGTAAACCTTCCTGCACCACCTGTCTTCATTTACTGATTGTAAATATCCCCAGTACTTAAGCTTTGCTTTGGCAATTCTGTCTGTAATTTTATTCCATCCTAACTCTCCTAGGACTGCTTCTGTTGCTGCACATGGTGGTGCTCCCAGTATCCATTTCCCCATCTCATTCTGTACTTTCTCCATTCCCTGGATATCTCCTTCACTTATTGAAATCACATCTAAGCCATATATCATCCCTGGTATCGCAACTCTATCCCATAATACCCTTGCTGTGTATGCTCTGTTGAAACTGTTCAGTGCAGTAGCTTTAATCATTCCTTTTGTACGGTTCACTTTCTGTTTAATCTTCTCAACCTGATATCTGAACATGCCTTTACCTGTTGTCTTTATCTTAACACCTAGGTATTCATACTCATCAACCTCCCCAATTTCAATTAATTGTTCATTACCTTCTGGAATTTGGAACTGCCCAATTTTCCATTTTATATTCCAATCTGGTTTCTTCCCAAGAGTCATCACTTTACTCTTATCCTTACTAAATTCTAACCTCCATTTATTCCCGTATTCCCCTGCTATGTTCAGCATTTCTTGCAGGTCTTTCTGGGACTCGGTCATGAGTACAATGTCATCTGCGAAAAACAGACCTGGAATTTTCAGGTCACCTACCTTTATTCCCTTATTACACTCCATTAACTGGTCCCCCAGCTCCTTTATATACAGGGCAAACAAAATCGGGGACAGCACACATCCCTGTTTTAGACCTATATCTAGGCGTGCATTCTCTACTTCTACCTTTCCTAATGAAAGTGTACAGTCTACATCTTTATATAATGCTTTCAGAATTTCTAGAAAATTCCCACCAAATCCTAGTCCACTTAGTTTTTCCCACAGGGCATCTCTCCATACCCTGTCATAGGCTTTCCTCACATCTAAGAAACCCATGAAGACTTTCTTCCGCTTCTGCCTTGCCAACTCTAACACCTGGGTCAATGTGAAGATGTGATCACCTACCCTTCTGCCTGGTCTGAATCCATTCTGAATTTCCCCCAGAAGTCCAAGCCTTTCGACTATTCTACTTAATCTCCTGTACATTATCCTACTGAAAATTTTTCCCACATTTGATGAAATGGCAATACCCCTACATTGATCCAATTGGCCTCCTGGGCCCTTCTTTGAGATATACGAGATCCTGAGTTTATTCCATTCCTTTGGTACTTGTCTTTTCTCAATAACCCTATTGAACAGCAACTGCAAGCTATCCTTAATTTCTTCTGGTCCTCTCTTTATGAATTCCGACAGTATGTCATCTGGCCCTGGTGCTTTGCGTAGTCGCATCTGCTCAATTGCTGTTTCAACTTCTATCCTTCTGACTCTGCCACACATCTCTGGATCCCATTGATCCTGTGTGTATTCTGCTTGACACCCTGGTACTGTTCCCTGACCCCAGTGTGGATTATTAACTTCTTGCCAATGCTCCCTTAAAGCTTCCTGTATTTCTTCTTTGTTATCTGTTCTTTTCCCTCTGTGTGTAATTTCCTGTGCTTTATTCTGTTTACGCCGATTAACCTGTTTCCAAAAGATGGTTGACCCTTCTCCCCCATTCTCCATTATTTTCTTTGTCATTCTTTCATTATTACTGGCCCTCCTTTCTGCTTTCATCTCTGCTACGTTCCTTCTACATTCCATATACTGTCTCTTAGCTTCTTCTGTTACACCTTCAGGGTATTTATTTTTCCTGGCTAATCTCCATGCTCTATTTTTAGTTCTCTTTCTTTTTATGGCCCCTTTCAGCTCTGGGTCTATTCTATACCCTAGACTTCCAACTGGAACTTTCTTTCTACCTATCTTTTCCTTTGCTACCTTAAGAATCCTTCTGATTAGATCCCCATTCATTTCCTGTACTTCCCCTTCATTTTCCCATCTATTTTTCCATTCCTGCAATTCCAATTTTAGGCTTTCTTGATACTCTGACCAGTCTGTTCCCTCCTTTATATCCCACACCCATTTAACCCCCCCTCCGCTTCTTCTTTGACACTGTATGTTAATTGAGACTATAATCCAATTATGATCACTGCCTATATCCAATCTACCTTCCTCGTCTATTTCGCATCCTTGTGTCATTTGAAATACCTCACTGTCTACTAGAATATAGTCAATTATTGACCGTCTTTCTCCAGATGCCCATGTCCACTTTCCCTTGCATTGTATATCCCTATTGACTATCCTCAGACCAAATTCCCTTGTGAAGTTGAGTAGCCTGGTTCCATTTCCATTGATTCCACTATCCCCTCCCTCAATACCACTCATTCCATTTCCTATGTGTCCATTAAAATCCCCAGCTATCATAATCTGGTAACCCTGCTGCTGAATATCACTAATCATCATTCTCATCCTATCATATATCTGGTCATTCCATTCATTAGGTAACCCCTCGCGACCTACATACACTACACCTATCGCTACTTTATTTCCATTTGACTCTATTCCTATCCACTGTATTTCATTTTGGATCTCGCTATCATCTTCCCAAGTGTTCTTCCAGATTTCATGCCACTTAACCCCTTTCTTTATCAGAAACCCTACTCCTCCTCCCTTTTTTTGCCCCCTCTCTCTTCCTTTACCTGTTATATCATATCCTGCTGGGCCTGTCACTATTCCCCTCTCTTCTTTTCTGATATGCGTCTCTACTAGAGCTATAATATCCATCTTCTCGCTTTCAGCTACCTCTGCTATTTCTGCTATCTTTCCTTTGAATCCTCTACAATTGACATATCCTATTCTCATGTTGTTTTTCTTTCTTACGCTCCTTCTTGCTCTACTGCTACTGCCTGCTTGTCTGTGGTTCTTACCCTGCTCCCAAACTGACCTGGTAGTTGCTGGGGTTCCTAGTTTTCCTGCTGCTGCACCCACTCGCTGTAAACCTGCCCTAATCTATCGCCTCCTTTCTGACTTGGGTGCAGCCCATCCCCAGCAAACATCTCCCTCCTCCCTACAAAATCTTCCCACACATCCCTAAAAGCTATTCCCCCCTGTCTACATAACTTCTCTAATCTCCTATTAATCCCACAAATCCTGCTTGCTTCCCACCCACTCATCCTAAGCCTTGGTAATATCCCCATTACCAAAGCATCGCAGTCTAACTGCGCTAACCTCCCCACAAGCTGCCCGTATCTGCCTAACACTGTCTCTGTCCCTATTCTGTCCCCCTGCTCTTCCCTGTCCGAGAGATCATTTGTGCCGACCTGCACAATGACTCTTGGACGCTCCCCACTGCTACTTACAACCCCCTCAAGCCTCTCCTCCACATCCCTAATCTTGGCCCCTGGAAGGCACACCCTAACTCTATGTTCCCTGTCAGCTCTACAGAAAACCCTATCTACCTTCCTTACTATACTACTCCCTATCACCACTGCCTCTCTAGGACCTTACTGACCCCCCCTCCCGCTAGTCCCTGTCACTCTCTGCCTCCCCTCATCCTCGCCTCCCTCCTGACCTCTCCCCCCATCCTGTTCCCCCCTCACGCTGGGCCCTCCCACTCCCACTCTCTGCCTCCCCTCATCCTCACCTCTCCTCCCATCCTGTTCCTCCTCAACCTGCTCCACCCTGTCCTGCATCTGCTCCCTCACACCAGCTGCAGCCCGAAAACTATCCCTGGCCTCCTCTAACTCTATCTTGAGGGCTGCCAGCTGTGCCTCCAGAACCTCCACCCTCCTACACTTCCCACATCTAAACTGGAAGCTATCCTCCCTCGCCTCGTTCAGAGAGCAGGCTAGTCCTGCAGCACTAAACTCGACCCACATACAGCACCCCTCGCACTGTATGTGGTCGTCCCACTCACTCCCCTCTATCTCTGCCCTGCGTTCATCCTCCCCTCCTGTCCGCTCGCGACCTAACTCGACTCGACTCCCTACTACCTGCCTCCCTCCTGCTGCCTTCCCTCGTCCTGCCTCCCTGCTTCTCTTTGACAACCCTGTACTGTAAGTAGTGTGACATGGAGACACTGCGGTCCATTTTACTATTGGTTTTATATTGCACAATAGTGTACACTAAAATATAGCAGTGCCTAGCCCTAGTGGAGTATTGTTGGAGAAATCAAAAAGCCCTGAGAGGTCTGGGGTTTCCATTTTTCTCATTGTGCATTGGTACTGAAATACTATCCTTATGATACAACTTCTTATTTATTCCAGAATTGTTATCTTATAATAGTATCCTTCTTGTGCGCATTTTGCTGATTAGCGCTATCCACAGATGGCATAGCACATTATATGGATCTACCAATCCCACACACATTGCTGGAAAGCGCAACAATCCATGGATGGGACATGCAGCACGTTCCTCCGATGATGATACTGTACTGTATTATACGGGCACAGGGCAAAGGTGGCCACACATATAGTACTGTGGCAGTAATATCAATATATTATCTAAGATACTTCAGAGACCAGTCCAAGTTTGTGGCCACATTTAAAAAATATATATATATAAACCAAGTTTCCCCAAGAGTCTGCACTTCTGGCAGGGCTATGTTCATGACTGCTTAGTACATGCTGCATGTTTCACTCCGTGACTTTCTCAAAGAACAGCAAGTCTTTATATCGTATAGAAGCATCCTAGTAATGCAAAATGCCCAGTATCTCCTCACACCCCTATCTTAATTTATTTCCTTTATTCAGTTACCGTCCCTTATTAAAACGGCCACGGAAAAGCTGGTGACACTTGACACACCAGTCAACAGATAACACTCACTGCATTCCATGGAAAGGACAGCAAAAATATGATAATGTTGTGTGCCATATCACTCGTCACAAACAAATCGAAAGGACGCGCAGTGCAATCCATCGAGTGCGCAGATACCCAGATCGCACACAGCATCCTAATGATACTTTTGTGCACTGTTTCTGAAGCTGGGCCAAAAGAGAATATTCCCATAATCAGTGCATCCATTAGGAATTTTTTCAGGGGGTCTCATTGCCAACCTGCGTCTGTGTCATAGTCAAAACTTTTCTATGGTGAGAGATTTGATATTGTCATGCAAGATCAGCAAAATTGGTTTTAGGATTGATGTTTGTATGTATGCTGTATATTTATTCTTAAGGAATTTGGTGAACGTGTGGCAGCAGGTAGTGAACTATGGCTAGAAAGAAGCAGGAAATAGCACTGCAGGTGGAGATTGAGTCCCAGGAGGAATGGGAAGACATGCTGGCAAAAGAGGGCATGACAGGTGAGTCAGCTCCCAGCGTCAACCACTTGCATTGTGTTATGCCTGAGACATATGCAAAATGAAAGTTAAATAAGACTGCTTCCTGAAGCTATAGCCGGAACACTATAGCATAAAACTGCTGAAAAAATGTAGGGAGTACTATTTTCAGTGTTGAAAGTAGAGTTAGGCAGTGGAGGCAGACACTAATTAATACAAGACAAAAGAATATTTCAGTACTACCTCAGTAAAGTAGGCCACATAATGAGGATTTTCTTATTGTCACCGTAAAATTAGGAACAGTATCTTGTGTTCAAATGAATTG
This sequence comes from Hermodice carunculata, assembly GCA_964020975.1. Lineage (NCBI taxonomy): Eukaryota > Metazoa > Annelida > Polychaeta > Eunicida > Amphinomidae > Hermodice > Hermodice carunculata. The sequence goes on from OZ026618.1 coordinate 80,102,435, forward strand.
CACAGGTAGGTCTACCTTATGAGCAGTTATAAGTCTTTCAGTGCTAATAGGAGAGATCTGGGTTAGTTCTAAATTCATGTTAAGATGGTGCTGCCGATCCTGTTCATGGTTGACTGCTCACATCATGTGGTCACTTTTCATGATCCTCACCTTTTGAAATATCGCAGGTATAAATTTAACCTCTCTATATTTTGTCAAATAAGATTTAAACTTTTACATTTTATCACACCTGTGTGTAATTGCAGGGTGACTATATATGTATGTCAGGTAGATTAGATGATAAATACAAAATTCTTCCTCAATGCAGGGTGAAACTTTCAGGACTTTTAGGTTCACTGTAATGTAAGGGGCCTTGCTCACCCACTTTTACACCTGACCTCAAATTGCATGGGTTGTTTGGTGTCAGAAATATGCACCATGGGAATGAGAGGCGGTGTGTCAAGAAATTAAACCAACCCAGATCACCCCTGTTGTGACTAAAGACAAACTGATCAAAAGAAACTGCTCTGAATTATAGTAAGGATACTAGATTCATGTCTCTTGTGGAAATACCTTTCATTCATAAGTACCAGCATGTCTGTAGTTCCATAGAATATAATCATGATAATAGTGCCAGTCAACAGCTTTGCTTAGCATGCTTTGGATGCAATGTGCCCAAAGCACACTGGGAAAAGCTGTTTTACTCAGTCCAAAATGTGGCACTGGGTGATGCTGCTTTCCTAAGAAATCTTTGTATATTTTGAGTACTTGTGCCACAGATATTATTAGTTACCCACTGGTAGACTGGGTAATACATTGAGCATCTCCCACAAAGGGAACTGGTATTGCCCGAGGTGCCAGCCGTCGGTAATACCAGTTCCCTGAGTGGTAGATACTCACTTTATCCAGTAATTATAGCTGTATCATCCAGAAAAGGTGGAAGATACAGACTGGGTGATAACCCTGTCCATATCACCACAGTGCAAAGGTCACTGAGAACTACTTTCCTTCTAAATTCTTGTAGTAGGCACACGTCAAGCATGTAGTTTTCAAATGACCCAATTACTGGACCCTGCGTTACAGTTATTCATACGCAAAACTATGCAAAGCCTTGTTTGATGAAATAAACGTTTTTTTTTTTTTCTTTTTTTTTTTTTTTCTTTTGTGTATTTAACGATGAAAATACAATTGCAGCTATAATTACTGGATAAAAGTAAAACCAGCCGCGTGGAGGAGACTCGTCAGCAGACTGGCCTTGTTCCCGCGGCGGATCACTCCTCGTGCAAGCACTCGGAGTGATCCGCCGCGGGAACGAGGCCAGTCTGTTGACTCGTCTCCTCCACTTGGCTGGTTTTACTATTATATTACCCAGTCTACCAGTGTGAGACAAATTATCCCATTTTTATGTAGTTTCTAACTTACTAGCGTTTTTTATTGGCAGAAGAAGGCACCTGTTCTGCCATTTTGTCGACTGCATTCCCCTGTCAGAGCCGTTTTCGCTTTAGCCACTAGGTGTCGCATGGTATTACTACAGTAATACCAACCCCATGTGGGTACATGTAATACCATAATTTCAATTAGGTGCGGCAGGCATTTCATGGCTATTAACCAATCAGAAGCCTAGAAACTACATAAAAATTTGATAAAAGTACATGTACATGTATGGTATATGTGACAACATGACATGTTTTGTGACTTGTATATCATATTATTTTTGCCTTTGATAATCCTTATGTTTTGACTGGATTTTTTCCATGCACATCTGGTGTTGTCAGTGGTGGATGTCTACCAGGAGTGGTGTGGACCCTGCTCTGCCATTGTCAGTCAGTTTCGACGGCTGAAGAATGAACTTGGTGATGATCTGTTACGATTTGCAGTGGTGAGTTTTAATCTGTTTCACAGACATCTTCTAAAGTAAACCTTAAATCTTTTTATTCTTTCTTCAATGTCTTGATCATACGTAACATGATATTAAACTCTAGGAATGATGTGTTTGGTTTGGAGTGTCAGATTATAACATACATGTGCAAATGGAACATAGTAAGGCATTGTTCCTCTTTTAAGCACCCCTGTCTGTAAGGCTATCATTTGTACAATGGCCATTTCTTGTCATATTTTGTGTTGTGTTGTCAAGAACATCAGGTATACAGACTCAAATACATTTTTAATGATATATAGGACTGCACAGAAAAAAATATAACAAAAATATCGATTTCATGTTAAGGCACATGAAAAGATTGACATGGGTTTGTATGTACTGTGTGATCTGTTACAGCACTTGAAATATGTTCACATGAAGTAATCACTTTTGTTTTCAAGGCAAAGGCAGATACAGTGGATGCACTAGAAAAATATCGGGGAAAATCTCAACCTTGTTTTCTCTTTTTTGCGGTAAGTTTAATTATATCATCTGATCATGTTCATCTCAGCTTTTTCCTAATGCAGTGACTCACATGCACAAGACAGACTGACATGTTCATGCGTACATGTATTCATGACATGGTAGGTTTGGGTTGATAAAGTCAGACTTCTTTGAAAGGAGAAAATCATCATTGGTTAAGGTTCTAATTGAGTTTCTTTCATCAGACAATGGGTGACAGTTTTAGTTATGTATCCATACCAGTATTTAATGCAATGAGAACATAACCAAAGTTTATTAACATAATCAATATATCACAGTAAGCCAAGTTGGCATCTCAGGAAATTATCTTTCTAAATTCAACTTATGCAGTCTCCCCAGTAAACCGAATTAAAGGTCTTTTTTGGTCACCTTCCTGGACCAGTTTCATCAAGACATGATACTGTACAGCCTATTGATAATCCCAAATACTTGTAAATCCTGAGAAAGTCAATCTGTCATCCAGTATAGTTCTTTTAATTGTTATCAGTTTGAACTCTATGCATTCTTTGTTAATGAGAGAAAGAGAAAGTTGTATCTGTGGCCAGTGTGACTAAGTGTATGATAAACCTCACTGAGCATGCTCAGCTGACATGCTGATTTGGCTTACAAAGTGTATCCTAAGTTATCTTCTAAAATTTTCACATTGAATTACAAAATGGATTTTTAATGTGTAAGGTATAATGTGTGTAAAACTTGTGAAAAATGATAAATATTTAGCTGTGAAATACTCTCCTCAGAGTATAACTTTTCACATGTTTGCAGGGAGGGGCCCTTGTGTCAGTGATACGAGGGGCTAATGCTCCACGTTTGATGAAGACGATAACCGAGCAGCTGACACAGGAACATAAGGTGCTGGATGGACAGTCAGAGAGGAAAGAGGTGAGACATATATGCATCATTAAAGGTCCTGTTGAATGAAGGGGTCTGACTTTCCATTAAGTTTGGGTTCAGATGTTTTAGAAACAATATCTGGTGATTTTTCACAAATATCTTTCATTTCAAATGATGATTTGGATGCACCTAAAACAAGCCTCCTTGGCAAGCCACCAGTGCAGGCTTTCTGCCAGTTTGTGGTCACTGGTGCAAAACTGTTGCTGACATCACAAACGCAACCTTTCTCTGAGCTAAGGTGCAATAGCCTGCAGGAAGCATTAGTACAAGCGCGACACTTGGCAAGATGGGAGAACTTCAGCAGTGAGTGTGATGATGACGACGGCAATCTAAATTTATCCTCCACTTTTTCTATCGAAGATTTAATAGAGAGGGCAATTATTGTTCCATAAGAGTGAACAATCAAGACATACCAATGGGAACCATTAGTGGTTCATGTACTGGTACAAGGCCAACGTGATGCCATGCAGCAACACAGAACAGATGGGGGAATCAGATGACCCAAATCACCACATATTTCTTTCCTTAAAGATTGGTAAAATAAACTTTCTATAAATAAATGTCAAACAGTCTCTTTCATTGTAATTTAATATGGCCCATCATTTTTACTTTATTTTGGTTTGGTGTCACTCTTACTGCCAGTAAAACAGCCCAGTAAAATGGGCCGAAAGATGTTTGGCCCGACCGTTTGAAATCTTTGAATTCAGAGTTTGATATCATAAAGTCACACAACTCGCAGGTCCTGCAAAGTTTTCCATTTTGCTGACTGTAACTAAACTCCAGCCAATTATATTTGTTACTACATGTATGGCAGTTTGTTATATGGCACTGACCCATAGCACTGCCAGCATGGGCCTGTGAGGCTGCAAGCAACTGGTGTTATGCCACCATTCAATGTGAATTAGATCAAAAGACATGATGCGCTAGCCAGGCATGAAGTCGTGTGCCACTACTTACAAACTGCAGTAGGACTAACACAATACTGTCTGCTCTGAAAAAAAACTTTAACTTGGCAGAAACAAGTGAAATTTGTGATGTACATATGAAATTGCCAAGTGTTGCATTTACCCAAATTTTATATATAATAAACATGATATCGTTTGAAGTTGCTCATTTGTGAACAAGTTTAGCTAAATTTGGAACAGGTGAAGAAAGTGCATGCACACACCATAAAGTTAAAGTGAATTACTAGGTAATGTAATTTTTGGATTACTTGTGAATACTTTGATTAGAGCTTTAAAATCTGGTATAGTGATTGTACCTTATAAGGTCTAGCTTGTCTCCTCTTAGAGCCTTATGAATAAAACTAAAAGAATACTTATGCCAATAACTACTGGCCAGTGTCTGCATGCAAGATTAGCTGAGGACATGACTGCCACAGTCCTCTTGTGTTTATTAATAACACTTGTATGTTGAAGACACTTTAGGTACCTGCATTCGGTGGACATCCATGTGTCCTTACTTGCACTGGATGATGAATTCAGTCCATGCTTGTGTCAGGTGTTTTTAAAATTAAATAAAAACCATGGAGTATATACAATTATCATGTTTAAAATGCAGTTAATTTGTGTAGAATGATCATGTTTAAAGCACACGAGAACTGCATACATTTCAAATGCATTGAAATTGCATAGGCCCCTACAGTAATTGTGCTTGCATTAACCCTTAAAGGGTCAAGTTATTTTTTGTAATAGTAAAAATAAAAGTAACAATTTTCATTGAACACAGTGCTGTGGGAACAGTTTTCTTTGAAGCATACCAAAAGTATATATCATTTTGATATCTGGAATGCCAAGTTTCATTATGTGCAATAAATTGCTTATAGTCACGTGACTGGTTGCCATGGCAACCAGTTTAATCACTCATTAATGGCAAAAAATCATTAAAAATCTGCTGAATTAGAGAACAAAGTATCTCCTCATTTTATGTGAAGCACCCTTCTCTCCAAACATGCATGGTATTTGGATAACTGGAGATATAAACTTTCAATAAACTTCGAAAATAAAATATAGATCACATGACCTGTTTCCATAGCAACCATTTAAATATTGCTTGTACTTGGCTAAAAATTGGAAAAAGTGCAATTTTACGTAGATCTGCAAAACCAGTAAGAGGCAGCTACTTTGCATAATAGTCACCATAAGTATTCATAGATTATGTTTCAGATTAAATATTCTGAAAGCAATGACAGAAATAAACAACACTGGTATATCTTTGTGAAAAATTTGTGTTTTCCCCCATTTGAATATGTTGCCATGGAAACAAAGTGTAATTGGATTCACAATTATATATACCATGCCTTATACTGATATGTAGTTTGCAAATGTGGATGACATGCATGCACACAGTGTACATGCAGTTATAGAGTTATTTATTTCAATGCAAAAGACAAAGTAGGCCTTCGGTATTGGCTGCCTACCACAATTCTGAGACAGCAACAATATTTGTCGTTTATCCAGTAATTATAGCTGTATCATCCAGAAAAGGTGGAAGATACAGACTGGGTGATAACCCTGTCCATATCACCACAGTGCAAAGGTCAATCCGTATCACCACAGTGCAAAGGTCACTGAGAACTACTTTCCTTCTAAATTCTTGTAGTAGGCGCACGTCAAGCATGTAGTTTTCAAATGACCCAATTACTGGATCCTGCGTTACAGTTATTCATACGCAAAACTATGCAAAGCCTTGTTTGATGAAATAAACGTTGAAACTGTTTTAAATTGTCTTCTTTTTTTTTTTTGTATTTAACGATGAAAATATAATTACAGCTATAATTACTGGATAAAAGTAAAACCAGCCGCGTTGAGGAGACTCGTAAGCAGACTGGCCTCGTTCCCGCGGCGGATCACTCCTCGTGCAAGCACTTGGAGTGATCCGCCACGGGAACGAGGCCAGTCTGCTGACTCGTCTCCTCCACTTGGCTGGTTTTACTATTGTATCAGTCTGCAACCATGCTCCTTTCCTGCTCTTCCCTCCGCCCTCTCTTCCCCCCCCCCCCATCTCCGTGTAAATTGAGTGCAGAAAACGCTTTAGGTTTGAATGCATGGTTGCTTTACTGGACCAAAACAAAGGTCATATTCATACAGTTTATTGATAAACACAGGTTTGACAGGGAAACAGACATGGGGATACTTGGGAAGTGCAGGCATTGACTCAATGATTGAGAATTTGAGTGACTGATGGGCTGAATATCAAACTAGGGGCCCCACTGTGGAACCACATGGACCATGCATGGTCCACTCATATGCTTGACCTCTTGACCTCTCCAGCCTCATTATAAACAAAATACTTACATCCTTGCACTCAACATAGACTTAACTGTCCCTGTCCTCTACATAATCCCACCCAGCCCAATCCTGAATAAGATTAATAGCCTTGGCACTTGTATATTATTGACGGACACCTGCAGCTGAACTGCTGCTAGATGCTGCCCTCTTTGTGACGTCACGCACCTCAAGGGAATCACCAGGGAATCCCCTGAATGACAAGCAGAGACGCTAGAGGGGGCAGTATACAAAAATAGATCGATGTGTTTCTTGGGGGAAACACAACAGCTGTCTTTGTCAAGTTTGGTGATGGTTTATGAGTTGTTTACACAAGTAAGGCTAAGCTAGTGTGAGCCCAGCATAAAATCACGTGATTACCGGTCGTTAACGACGGGTCTGACCGTTTAAGGATTAAAAGTGCATACATGTACAATGATTTTTTGAAATGCACTGAAATTGCATACAATTACCTACATGTTTGTTGACAGGTGCTATGATCATGTTTGAAATGTATTGAAATAGTATACAATTATCATGTTTGAAATGCATTAAAATTGCATATAACTTCATGTTTCAGTTGTAGTAAAAAAATTGCATTGATCCTGTTTTAAATGTGTAAAATTGCATGCAATTATCATGCTTGAAATGGAATAAAATGATCATGCTTGAAATACATTAAAATTGCATACATTTCAAATTCATTAAAATCACATACATATACAATTGCCACATGTATGTTTGAAATGTACAATAACCATGTTTGAAATTCAAGCATGTACATTAAAATTGCATACAATTATCATGTTTGAAATGCATTAAAATTGGATACGATTTTCATATTTGCAATGCATTACAGTTGAGTACAATGATCATGTTGCAGATCCACGACCCATTGCTGGCCGAGTTGGAAGACAAAGCCAAGGCATCTGCGGAGGATGATGAAGACGAAGATGAACTAGGTAAGGCGAGCATTCCTGCCTGTCATCGTCCATCTTTATACCATCTATGGTTTCACATGTGTAGGTCTATTAAGAACATACCATGTATTTCAGAATCTATATTTGATGTGTGTACAAAGTTTAACTTACCAGTGAAATTTTCCTTATGGACATAAGTTTCACTCTCTTCTATACATGTACATCAACTGTACAGAAATCCTAACATATCTTTATAGTTTACAAGGGAACTTGAAATAGGCATGACATATAAATATTATTGATATTTATAACATGCACGTTTCAAGTTCCCTTGTGGTACACTCACAAATCCATGTTTTATGATTTTATGTTAACATTTTTTAACCACTTCAGGCCTATCTTTTTTTAAGCTAGCGAATTCCTTCATCCCAAGTCAAAATTGTCGGGGAACAAAACTTACAGTTGCCTGTAAATGATGAAATGTATGAATGACATGAGTATATGCTGTAAATTACAAAGTTGTGTTATTGTCACTGTAAATCATTTTTCTGCCATTGGCACCCGACAACAGTTTTCTTCTTTTTGTGTGTTGTTATATTAAAATGAAACTATGGATTTGCCAGTGACATCTATTGATTTCTTAGTAATTTTAAAGGCACTGTTTGTACATAATTTGTGGTGTTGTTCCTTATAGCCATACAGTAAGCCTGTATTTCAAGCGAAGCTTCAGCTCAGATGAAAAAGCAACACACACACATGATAAAATGCACATTTGTGTATTATCATGTGTTTTTGGCATTATATAGGAGTACTATAGTTTGCTTATCACTGTCATGCATACATGGATTGCTCACTTGTCATTTAAAAAAAAAAAAATTGCTCCTTAAGTAGTTTAAGCTATGTACACTGTGCTGTGTAACTCTCTTTGGACTTATCTTTCTATTCCCCATGAAGAATCTGCTAACTCTCTAGAGTATGAAGGTAGAAATAACTTAAATAATTTCCTTGTGTTGCTGGGTGTTTTAGTGTTTATATCTCTCATCTGTTTCTAGTCTTTTTGCTTGCATAATGTGCCTCTACTTAATCAGCAGACTGGACAAGGCAGGCAGTCATCTCCACAAATTGCTTAAATCCCCACAAAAACTGCCAAGGCTTAAAATACCATATTGTGGGGTTAATGTAAAAGTCATAAATAAACTAGAGGGATTTGGCAGGGGGATTGAGATAATGCTGACTAAATGTACTAATTTTTTCTCCCCCCCAGATTTACTGTCAAAAGTCAGTAAAATGTACATTTAAAATCTCAGTAACCATTGGAGAACACACAGCTTGACACATTTTTGCACAATGTCTAATTTTCTGTGTGAAAATTGTCATGATTAGCGAAGAATTAACTGCTTTGTTGTGCAGAGATGAAAAGGGACATACAATTATTTTCATCAAAAGTTTGAAGTTAATGACTTTATGGAGCAAAACAAGTCAAATTTTGTTGTGTGTGTTTTTTCTTCATTTCATGAATTAGTGTTCAGCCTTGTCAGATAATTCCATCCCATGGGGAAGATTTTGGTCAAGTGCAGATCACAAATTTTTAAAAATGTGGACAATTATAATCTCTGAAACATGCGAAATGTTCCAGTCAAGTTACGTTTGATTATGCCTGTGCCACTTTTGTCTATGTTGTGTCTGTGTGTCATGCTAACACTCTATGCCTTTCTGTCTTGTGTGTGTCTTGCCTTGACTAGAAAAACAAGTGCACAAGATTAGTGAATCTATTAGCACCCGTCAAGTAGAGGGGCAGACTCTGGGCTCTGCCCGCTCCGCCACAGACAGTAAGTATATATGCTGTGTACGTGTACACTGCCTCCTGTCTTACCCACCAAACATTAATAGCACCAATCCAGCTTTCTAGTACTGCTTCCACCACAAGGAGTCACTTGTGGCATTTCCAAATGCAAGTACGCTCAAGTATTGCAAGGTGTCATGGTCAGCGAATGGAACATTCTGCATCTTCAAATCCTATACAAAATTGTCACACTCACAATGCTTGTTTGTGGTGATTAAAGTACTTGGCCATCTTGCTGACATGACGTTAGCTGGAGGATTATGTACCCATGGATGCCTTAAAAAACTTCATAGTTTCCTACCCAGCAAGCACAGTACCCCCTGTGACAGTACCCTTGTGTCACGGTGTCACACTCGGGGTGACACCTAGTTGTGGAAGCTGTACTAACAAGCTGGATGGACCCTATTGTTCCTGCAGGTTTTTCTCATAGTTCTATGTTTTACTTCATTGATGTTATATATGCATTTTAAAAGCCCTGTCATGGGGTTTTGACATTTTAGGTGTGGACTGCTCATGTGTATATGTTTACATGTTACTAAGGATATATTATTTCAAGTAGTTATATGTTTTGTTTGATTAAATGATACATAAATTCTGTGTTATTTTATTAGTTATTTTCAATGGTACTAATACCCATTTGATTCATTGGTGATTCTAACAGAGCCATCCTTGCACATTGATGTCCTCTGTTCCATATTTGTGCAGTTGCCTTGCAAAACTGTGTCTCAGGCAGACAGAAATGCTTAAAATTTCCAGCAAAACTTGCCAATTGTGTCAATACTTTGTAGCTCATATGAGCTAAAAGTTTTGTTAGTAAAAACTCTTGGTATGGGCACAATTCGTTGGTCATACAAATAAAGTAGTCTTGTTGATGTACGCATTTGTCTGCCCATTTGTAACTTTTTGCTCTATAATATATGGAAACAATTTAAACTGCCTGAAATCTCAATCTTTGTACAATTTCTGATGATTTTTTGAATTATTAAAAAAAACAAGAGATAAAGAAAGAGAACTCAATGTGAGAAACTGTCCTTTTTTTTTTTTTTTTTGTTGTTGTCTGTAATTCTTAACTGGCCCGTTTATCTACTAGTTAAATATTTTACCGCATGCCATTTACCAACCATTGTGAACACATCTTAACATTTACCAACCCATACCCACACAAAGCCACCAACATATATAACTTTTTGACTGAGTCACTGCAACAGTCAACTGGATTCTGTTACACTTAACTTAGAGTAGCATATGATATGGTAAGCAAAAGCACACCAGTTGGGAAGAAAGCACTTTGAAGATTTGTAACTTGTGCGTATTTTTCAAAGAATTAAAAGAAGCAGATTAAGTTTTAATTCCAATGGGGGAATGGAAAACTGAAAGACGCAAAATTTGGGGAATTTTATATAATAGTTGAATAAATTTTCAAGATCAGGAGGTGACGGTAGCCCGTTAAAATACTTATTTTACTGAAGCAAAATGCACACATTTTTGAGTTTCGCATTTTTGTTTATTTATATAAAAAGAAGAAAGGGTAAAGAGGAGAAGAACCATAGCAACAAAAACCAAACACCCACTTCCTACATTTTCCAAGGTCATATATATAGACTAATGACTATATGGGATCATGTTTCTCATGCAGTGAAATGACTGTACTCATATCAGTCACATATTTATCATGTATGTTGTGCTTTTTTTCCTACAGTTTTACCTTTTAAAGCCCATCATGTTGTTTTACAGTTTACTTCAGATTGGCAGTATCTTATCCAATAGGATCTCCTATCATTGTTTGCTGCTGAACACAATATTTCAGCATTTCTTTTCTCTTTTACTGTATTTGCTGCAGAAAAGAAGCAGCTGGCCTTTAAGGGAGAAATTGTTAATTTGGAAGGACCAGAGGCAGCCGCAGGTAGAATAATGAAGTCTCCCCCAACCAGCCTGCTCAATTCAATGCTACTTTTGGATGTGGCTTTTACATTTATACTACATTGCCACTGTCTTTCTCTGTCCTACCTCTGCATCTCACCTAAATTACTACAAGCATGGGTCTCTACAGGGATATTAGTTACATATGGAATATGGTAGATCATAGTTATTCCAGTGTTCCGATATGTTTGGGGCCAGTTTTCTGCACTGGTGGATTATTAATATTTTATTTATAGACATTTTAGTGTAATCAATCTATATGTTTTTAACACAAAACACACCTATTAACCAATCGAGCAGTGATGTCATAGTGATTGTAGAGTGTATGGTCTGACTCTGACTTCATTGATTGGTAGAGTACAGTTTGTATGCTGCCTGTCTGTCTGTCTGTCTGTGTGTGCATGTATTTGTATGTGTCCATAAAACAAAGGTCACAACAGCACTATAGTATGTACATGGCCTTTTCTGCTTTAAACCAACTAAGGCTGGCTGCATGGTGACCAAATATCATGTGCTGCAATATTTTTGATCAATTTCAACAGAAATAAAAAATAATTTGAATAAGAATCGTAAACAAGACTCATGAACATAAAACAGATCAACAGCTTTCCTAATGCAAGCATCAAGCTGTTAATGTAAGACATGTACACATTCTGGTAAGCTGCAGTGCTTTGCATTCTCCTTATAAAAATGTGGAGAGAACTTTTTTTCTTTTGTTAACTAGTACAAAAAGCTTGAGATGGATTTCTCCACTTTATTTCTATAATTTGATTTATAGTCAGGAAAGAAGCACTTTGTGAATTACGAAATTCAAATTATTGGTTTCAAATTATGATGCATGTGCAAGTGACCAGACACATGCAGCCATCACTCACTTACTGAGACTGAAGTGACCTCTGTTGGGGAACATATGAACCAACCAATATGGCCCCCATATAAGCATAAAGAGATACAATAATGTACAGCAAGGAACATATATATGCCCCTTGGATACAGAGACTAAATGCTGACGTGGTTCATAGACAACACAGCGCATCAATACCATTGAGTTAGGTTAGTTCGAAATGGATTGAATTACATGTATTAGCAGAGATGCCAACTGTCACTCATCATCAGGGACAATACCTGAAATTAGCTGAAAGTTTTACGAATTTTTGGTGTGTGCCTCGATCATCAAAATTGAGTATTTACTGCCATATTCTTTGTCAACTATTTGGTGTTCCTGATGGTCTTGACTACTTGTCCGTGGAATGACACTTTGAGTATCGACATCCATATATTAGGTAACAACAATATTGATTATTTTACAGAAATTTGTTAGTCTGGCACTGAAAAGTTGACTTTAATTGTTTCAAGCCTTTTCCAGTCACAATAAGACTGATTCAATAGCTAAATTCCTGGGCATTGAGCCCACCTGGTGCCAAGAAAGACAATTAAACTGGGACATGCCATTATGATAGACCTTATTTATTTGTAAAATCTCTGTAAAATGTTCTCTATTAACATAGAATTCAAGTAAAAACTTAAACAGACAACAATAATTTACATCCTGGCATTTTGGTTGATTTGAGTGGGGAAGCGCTTAGATGGTAGGGACACTGCTCATAATTCATTGGTGTTCAGAAATTATACTGTGTACCTGTAGACCCAGTGAAAGTATTGACCAAAGTTATAATGTAGGTTCAGTGTTATGAACATTTAAAATTTCACATACAGGCCTTGTGAAATTATTCTCAGAGGTCGTGTAAAGGTCTGGTAAAATGATTCCTAATTTAAGTTTTCAAATCACTGGATATATATTGTTAGATAGACTGCTTTAAATTAAAAGTTCAAATTGCTTGTTCCTTTAGTACCAGTGACAAGAATATGCACAGTCAAAAGATCCAACCACAATGTTTATCTACATGTCACATTTACAGTTTGATGTTCTGGGGCTCTATCATTCCAGCCTGAAGAAAAAAGTAAAAAAAAACAACAAAACATACATACATATATATATATATATATACATATATATATATATATACATATATATATATATATATATATATATATATATATATATATATATATATATATATATATATATATATATATATATATATATATATATATATATATATATATATATTCAGTTTTATATAAGAATATAAAATAACTCTTTAGTGACAGCTTAAAAGGATCCAGCTGAGGATATTTTTTTTCATCAAAAACATTTAATGAAATTTTGTAATTGATAGATTGCCCAGACAGATTTATCTGAAAAAAAGGTCATAGATTCCTGAACACAATTTCACATGACTGCACAATGCACCTATCATGTACACACACACAAAATACACAGCTGTGGAATGGTTAGGGTGCTGTCAGTGTAAGCCACCATGTATAATATGAAGCATTGACCACTGTGCACTGAATTGATCAGCATGTCCATGCACCTTGACACTTGAGTACTAGTCCAACAGCCAAGTACTAACACAGCACCTGTAGATTAAAATAATACACAATTTGGCACATTTTAAAGGACAAATGATAATAATAATAATAATAATAATAATAATAATAATAATAATAATAATAATAATAATAATAATAATAATAATAATAATAATAATAATAATAATAATAATAATAATAGTAATAATCTAAAAGCCCTGTGCATTAAATGTGAGTCAATATAACTGTTAGTATCCCTTTAAATGTGCACATTTCCTTCTAATTGTCATAAAACATTTTTTCATGATTTGAAAGCAAACACTATGACTAGATTATTTCATGGTAATAGGCTACCAGAAAATTGGTAGCCTGTGCGCACAGTGTAGGTAATGCATATATGTAATTTTTATGTCAGGATATACCTGTATTATATGTGACCAACAGACAAGTTTATCATTGGAAGAATTCTGAGTAATTGTTATACCAATGGAAGAAACGATATAATAGTTATTGAAATTTTAGTGCCATTTAAAAATTATATTTTTGAGACTAAATGCACATCTTTATGTATTTTCTAATATATACCTTATTATAAATGTAACCCATCTTAACATATACATACATATATTTAACAATAAATAATGTATTGTAGCTGTAATATTAGAATCATGAAGAGACCTGATGGTTATATTAGGTCTGGATTATATACAGTTGTATTGCTTAAAGCTGCAAGCCCTTGTATTGCTTAATTAGCTTCCACAAGACTGAGTCAACAGCTTTCCTTGATGTACTCTGAGCACAATGCAGCCCCAGTTTGTGGTCTACAAAAGCAGTGGACATGTGGCATATTAATTTGATAACAAATGAAAGCTGTTGATTTATGGAATATTAATTTTAATGACAAATGAAAGCTGTTGACATTTCAAGCAATCAATATTTTGCTGGTAATTTTTAATGTGGAAAAACTCACGCTGAGACATCAGCTTCAGGTCCTGTAGGGCAAACAAAAATAGTATGACATACATGTATTGTTGACATCTGCTGTATAAATGCTAGCAGGGCTTTGTTGAGGAGCATATATTTAATGGTGGTGGGGTCCCACACTTCACGTATTGTGCAGTGAAGCAACACTTCAGTGGTATTTTACATATATTGAAAATCTGATTGGAATATCGGATGTTATGATATATTGCATGATTATGGAATTATGCCATAAACTGTCCTCTTAACATTTAATTTTGGCAATTTAAAATCAATGTCATTCATTTTAAAGGGCTATTTCAATCAAGTGTAAAGCATAAAATATAAAAATGCAAAAGCTTGTAAACTGGTACCATTTTAAAAATCACCACGTTGTTTAAACCTCTAAAGTTCTTGAGTTTATTTTGATGAGCATAAGCCCAGGATATATTTTCAGTAGAATCATGCATAAAAAGGAATATGTGTGCAAGAATTTTTCCATCTTTGTTGATAGATTGTTTTGTGATTGGTTGCTTGCTGGTCACATGACAGGGAGTGTATCAAAGAATATTGATCCATACGTTGTACTTTGTTGTGTTTCCAGAGCCGGTGAAGAAGGAAGTAACGGTAGCCATCATCAAGCCAGACCTAGTGGCAGCTGGTAAGGTGGACGAGGTATTAGAGAAGGTACGTGCAAGATGTTTCCATGGTAACAAGTGGTTACATCCATGTATGAACATGTACATTGTAAATTTTATTCCAAGCAACTGTTAATTTCACAAAACTTCAGTTCTAGGAAGTTTAACAAGCTTTGTACATCTCTCGAACCAAAATGAAAAATAGACCCATTATAACCATTACATGTACAGTTGTCCTTCTTTTGAGAGACCACTCCATTGAAAAACCACCTGCGTTTTAAGATCCCATTCTCCAGGTCTATATCATATCCATGTTATTTTACCCTAAATGAAACCTGCTTTATATGACCACTTTAAGGCCTGCTCTAGGGGTGGTCTCTCAACAGAGGGACTACTGTAGCTTACAAGTAAGTTATGTAAGGCATATATACAGTCAATATTTAAAAAATGCCTTGGGACCACAAAAATTGATATTGAGAAATATATTCACGTATGGTAAAATTATGGTAAAAGAAAACACATTTCTGAATTATAAGTATCCACAATGTGCCAAATGGGAAAATAACAGTTTTAACTCTATACTTTACCTCTTTACTCCAGTGACTTGCTTCGTGTCATGATAAAAAACATGGTTCAAATGATTTACATGTTCGGGGTACTCAAATTGATGCAATTTTTGCATCTGTGTATGTCATGAAATTGGTTTTTATTTGCACCTTTGATTTGTAGAATATGTTTCCAAATAAACAGTAAAATGAGTAATATTTGTCAGGAATTAATAATTAAAATTTACATATGTATGGCATTCTATGAGCACCTGAATTGAGTGAGTTTATAATGGTGTGCTGTGACAAGTAAAGGTGATAGTACATGCTGACGTGTGGTCCACAGATCAAAGAGGCCGGCATCGAGGTGCTGGAAAGTAGGGAGAGAACCCTGACGGAAGAAGAGGCTCGAGAATTCTACTCCCATCTGGCAGAGTCTGTGAGTGTTAACTGTATTTGAAAATTATTAACTTACTTAAGTATCCGTTTGGCCAAAAGAGGTATGTATCAGCGCCTTGTAACTGGCATACATATAACTGTTAACCACCAAATGTTTTTAATTGGGAGATCCAGGTAAAAAGTGCATCAAAACAAAGAAGTCACACAATTTTCCCTCAAAATTGCCTCATAAAAACTACAATTTGGAGTCTCCAAATCGGGAGACTTTCACCAAAATTTGGAGTTGACGGATATGAGTATATGTATACATGTAATGTAGCTGTCAATTACATACAGGGTGTATACATGTAATGTAGCTGTCAATTACATACAGGTTGTACACATGTAATGTAGCTGTCAATCACATACAGGGTGTACACATGTAATGTAGCTGTCAATTACATACAGGGTGTATACATGTAATGTAGCTGTCAATTACATACAGGGTGTATACATGTAATGTAGCTGTCAATTTACATAATTAGATGGGTTTTTTTAACTGTCCCTGGCTGTCAGTTTTTGGACTATTTTGTTACTTTGTAGATCACAAAACTTTTTTTAGTTAATGGAATGACAGGCTTTTTATGCTTTCCATTCTAAGATTTAAGACATGGTAACCCTTGAAAACATATACTAACCCTTTCCCCCGCTAAAGACTGAGTTGATTTTTTTCTTTTTAGCTTGGGTCAGGCACTAAGTATGCAGCCCATGGCAAAGAAAGTTCTTGACCTGGAACATGTTGTCTTGATAGATGTCATCTACATTTCTCATTAAAATTGTTTTTTGTTACTGCTGAAATTAGAAACAATGAAGCAGACAACATTTACCCACCAGCTGGATTTGGCTGGTTTAAACTGGAAAAGGGTAAAGGACTCATTTATACATCCACAAGTATAAAAAGACATCACAGGAAAATTAAGCTTTCAAAGTTTTAGAACTTGTTAGGTTTTACTCTACTAAATTTATGTGCGTTAGTTGGACTTTCGGTCTCAGTTTGTTTCCTTTGTTTAAAAAAATTGTAATTTGTCTGTCAGTTACTGAAAATTAAAATTAATAGAGTCTGAATCTGCATTTGGAGCGAAACAGCAAGAAATCCAGTAAATACACTTTTGTACATGCTTTACTGAAAAATAGATTGATATAAACACAAACAGACATTGTAATGACCATAAATGGGATGGCCTTCAATGGTAAAAAACACAAATACATTTTTATATGGTTGAAATTCCATGGCCTTTTTTAACCTCAACATGCTGAAAATGTAAACATATTTTTTTCTACTTATCAGGAAATCTTTGAGGATGTCATAAAAACAATGACGAGTGGACCCAGTCACGTCCTGGTGCTGACCAAAGGAAACACGGGCGAGAATATTGTGCAGGAATGGCGAGACATGTTGGGCCCGGCCAATGTGGAAGAAGCCAAAGAATCTGCTCCAGAGAGGTCAGTCAGTGGAAAATCAACTGCATTTTGTTGACTTCACACTTCTCAGGTCAAATCATCCAAAAGCAGTGAGATGTATATTGTCATCTACTTTAATGATGTTTACTCAGATTTTATGTAAACTAGAAAACATTTGTTGGGGAGAATGATAGAGAAGACCTATCATGATGACAGGGGGGCCATAGCTGCTAGGAGAATGATAGAGAAGACCTATCATGATGACAGGGGGGGCATAGCTGCTAGGAGAATGATAGAGAAGACCTATCATGATGATGGGGGGGGCATAGCTGCTGGGAGAATGATGGAGAAGACCTATCATGATGACAGGGGACCATAGCTGCCAGGAGAATGATAGAGAAGACCTATCATGATGACGGGGGGGGGGGGGGGAGCATAGCTGCTTAGAGAATGATAGAGAAGACCCATCATGATGACCGGGGGCATAGTTGCTTGTAAATCACAAAGCAACGAATTAGAACAGATACCAAATCCCTGCAAATACTAAACATAAATATTTATGTTAACTCTGGGGTTAAACAGTACCTGTTCACCTCTGATGAGTCCAGTGTGGACAAAACATGTCTGGAATTTTGTCACATTGCCTGTCTACTTTCATCAACAAGTGTCTATCTATTGCTGTTTGTCTTAAGTGTGAAACATATTGGTGACAAACCCTTCTGACACACGCAATACTGTGTATGCTTACATATATACATGCATACTAAGTTTTTCCAGTGCATTGTATCTGACTGTATTTATATGCTTGCACTGAAAAAAAAAATAACCCTTTCATCATGGATTATCACTTTGGAGTTGCATATCATAAGGTTAAATGACATGTTACTTACATTACTCTTTATTTTTGTACTTAATCTGAGTTGACAAACACACTTGCTGCAGCTGACTTGTCAAGATTATCTTTCCCTTGTATGTATTTTGATAAAACTGAAGTACTTTCAGACTCCTGATTTTTCCAATTAGGACAACCATGTCCTCTTTGGCCAGTTCCATATCATAAAATGTACCTGGGTGTAAATAATTACTGACAGTTGTCATAAAGTTGACAATTCCAACTTTGAAAAACATTTGTAAAATATTGTGCTTTGTCTGCAATAAATCTGTGGCTTTCAGCATCACTGTGAAAAAGTTAATTATAGGTCACTATCGATAACACTGTCAAATTACAGAAAACCAAACTATACCATTCAGTGCTATCACCACTATGTTGGAAGGGTGTGTGTCCTCATGCATAAACTGATTATAGCTTGTACTTGCAATTTGGAGAGTAAACAAAATGTATTAATTTTGTGGTTTATCATGCCAGCAATAGTGGCAACCCAGCTACATACATGAAAACATGATAAATGTACACCTGTTATTGCAGTCTGCGTGCATTATATGGTACAGAAAAACATGTCAACGCTCTTCACGGCAGTGATTCTGCTGAGACATCTATGAGGTAAGGACAAAGTCTCTGTCTGTCTGTCTGTCTGTCTCTGTCTGTCTCTCTCACTCTCTCACATTATCTGAGTTTGAAATCAGTTAGTGTTACCAGTTTGCATTTTGCTCACCTCAAACCTAGGAGAGATCAGAAGATTGCATGTATATAGGCATTATCAAATATATTTGAATCATCAATAGTAAAGGATGCTCTATCCATTTAAAAGTCTACAAATAATAGGGTGATGTAGCATATTCCTGTCTGCAGGTCAATAGATGCCAAATGTCTCATTTCACAAAACATTTTCAGGATCATCCAGACATCACAAGTATTAGTGAAAAGCACTGAGGGTTTAAAAGTAACACTCACTTTACATCAAAAACAGACGAAAAAGAGCATGACAGTATTCAGAAAAAAATGTAAGTGGTTATGGTTTGAAAAAGATAATTCACACAACCTCATTGTAATGATATGTTAAATACATGAGATTATATCCCCCTTTTCCCCCTTTTTTCAAAATAGGAAAAGGGAAACATTTTTTTCTGTGAGACACGTGCCTGTGTGACAAAATACATGTTAACTTTTCAATTTGACAAGGAACTCTGTACTTGCAGGGAGTTGGGATTCTTCTTCCCTGACTTTGTGGTGCCTATAGTCCCAGGAACTGGACCCAAGCCTAAAATACAAAGAACCCTGGCTCTCATTAGGCCCGACGCACTTCGTGAAAGGAAAGGTATGTAATGTACTTTGATCGTGACACCTGAGCTGTAATAGAGTATGTCAGGTGCACCATTCTGCTTGGTGGCAGCACCTACTTCCTGTGTCACATGACATTTTTGACCATTGAACGTACTTCCTGTGTCACATGACATTTTTGACCATTGAACGAAGCAGGGTTTTTTTTATCCAAATAGGTGTGTGTGGGAGGTGGGAGGGGGTACCTGTGGTGCCATCTACAAGTGACATACCCTATAATATGGAAATATGGGATGTATATATTTGATGACTGAATTGAATTAAACCTGTACAAACACCCATGAACAAGTCATGCTGTACTACTCTCCATTAAAAAAGATGGTCTAAGAGGTACCATGTTTGACTACAATCTAGGTTTGTTAATAGCTCTAGCCTTATATGACTAAAGTTACTGTCTCATTGATCAATCCAGTGGATGTCAATTAACCACCCGCTGGCTTGGGTGACAGTCAATTGGTTGATCAAGAGGCTAATTAGTCCCCCGCCCACTTGGTGGGGGACTATAGGTTTGCACCTCGTCCGTCCGTCTGTCCTTCCGTCCGTCTGTCCTTCCGTCCGTCCGTCCGTCCGTCCGTCCTTCCGTCCGTCCATCCGAAGCTTCTCCGGGCCATATTTCCAACACCATAACACCCACAGCTACCAAATTTAATGTGTTTGTACTTCCTAGGATAGAGGTGTATGGTGTGCCAAAAGTAGGTCACTAGGTCAAATATCTGGGTCACAGAATACATATGTATGAAAAATCTTGTCCGGGCCATAACTTTTTTGTCCTTTTACTTAGAGTCATGAAATGTTACACAAATGTGAAGCTTAGTCTAAGAAAGTGTCATAAAGCAAAACTAGGTCACTAGGTCAAATATTCGGGTCACCGATCGATATGTAAATATACAGAAACAAATTTTGTCTGGCACATATCTTCCCTCAATGTTTTTATGGTGGGTAGACCTTAGGTAGTAGCTGTGCATAGGCATTGTTTTGTGTGGCTAGTTACTTGCATTAGTTAATTATTTAACAAAGTTCGTTAAGCAAGACAAATTTTGTCCGGGCCATATCTTCTAAACTATTAATGCTAGCCCTTTGAATTTTTTGTGGTGGATAGACCATAGGTAGTAGGTGTGCATAGGCATTGTTTTGTGTGGCTAATTACTTGCATTAATTAATTATTTAACAAAGTTCGTTAAGCAAGACAAATTTTGTCCGGGCCATATTTTCTAAACTATTAATGCTAGCCCTTTGAATTTTTTATGGTGTGTAGACCTGAGGTAGTAGGTGTGCATACGCATTGTTTTCTGTGGCTAATTACTTCCATTAATTAATTAATTAAAGAAGTTCATTAAGCATGCTCAAGATACAATACAAATTTTGTCCGGGCCATATCTTCTAAGTTATTGATGCCAGCCCTTTGATTTTTTTTATGGTGGGTAGACCTTAGAGGGGATATGGTAATGGGCACCGTCCATGTGTCCGTCCGTCCGTCAAATGTTTGGGTCACAGTAATACATAAATGTACAGTTTTTCATGTCCTTACTGTAATTCTTAAAAAATTTTGACTTCTTGTTGTAAAAGTTTACTGATAATGTATTGTGACCTAAAAGTGTGTCACGACGCAAAACTAGGTCACCAGGTCAAATATCTAGGTCACAGTGTAAACTCCATGTAAAACCTTGTCCATGCCATATTTCCCTTACTATAATACCTACAGCTACCAAATTTATTATTTTAATACTACCTGGGGAGTTGTCGTGTCACATGGCAAAAGTAGGTCACTAGGTCAAATATCTAGGTCACTGTGAAATCCATTCAAAATCTTGTCCGGGCCATAACTTTTTTGTCCTTTTACTTAGATTTATGAAATTTTACACAAATGTGAAGCTTAATCTAAGAATGTGCCATACTTTTAATTTTTTTTTTCATCTAGGTCACACCCCTATATAGTAGTCCATTCAACCTCGTGGGCGACGAGCGGGGGACTATGTATTGCTCTGCAATACTCATTAACTTGTTACCCTTATCAGATAGGACTAGATAGGCACCACAGGAGGTTGCATATTAACAAACTTTGATTGTAGAGAAATGTGGTACCTCTTTTTGTAACAGAGAGTAGTATACCTCATGGTAAGTAAATTAGGGTTTCCTGGCAAACTTCCTCCCCACGTGAAAAAAAGGCAGCTGTTTATTAGTGATTTCATGTGCCATTAACATTATCATGGTAATGATTTCTGCTGTATAACTGTTATCTGTCAAAGTAGCTGTCTGAGTTCTAACGAATCAATCAAAGACAACTAATTGTCTCCGTATGTTGTGTTGTTGGATTACAACATCTTAGAGTTTAGAACAAATATTTTGACAAAAGTATTGAAAAAAAGTGAAGGAGTGTTTGTTTTCTTTTTTTAAGTAGTTTGCTTCACAAAAATTCTTTAAATTCAAAAAACAATATTTATTGTAAAAATGTAATATGCAGAACATTGTTTATGGGGGTTTAGACATAACATCTCCAAATAAGCAAAATTTCTAAGGGATGATTCATCATTTTCACAAGCATACACACAGTGTACGCTAGCGGAGAGGACATCAGGGGTGGTCTACTCTTTTAAGATTGCAAAAAAGTAATGATCAAGTAATCACAAACATTGTACAACTGTAATTGTCACTAGATATTTACGAGAAGACTGGATGTACTTGAATTGTAAGTCCAAGAAAACTTTATGATACATTTTTACTTCAAATTTTCAAAATGTTCTTACTCTTCGAGGAGCTAACGCCCCCCCCCCCCACCTCTGCTCCCTCAACTCAATATCTCCCGTAACTCTTTCAGTGGCAATCACTTCGTAAGTCAGTTTACTTAAGTCAATCTAGTCTGAATTATCATTAGGATCCCAGATTCATATTCCTTGTAGAAAGACCTTTCATTTAAGTACCAGTATGCATATACTATAGTTCCAGAGAGAATACCCCAGGTCAGTAGCTTTTCTCGGTGCCCATTGGGCGCAGCGCCCAGTACGTGCTGAGAAAAGCTGTTGACTCAGTCCAAAATTTGGCACTGTAAGGGTTAATAAATGACTAAGAGGGAGACTATGCCATGAATCGTTTTCAGTAGGTTGGAGTCTGTGGTAACGCTGTCGCGTGTCAATCTTGCAGATGAAATCCTGGCCAAGATTGCAGAGGCTGGGTTCACAGTGGCTCTACAGAAGGAGATACAGCTGAGCAAGGAGCAGGCAGAGGAGTTCTACAAGGAACACAGGGAGGAGAGTTACTTCGATGAACTCACAACCAGAATGTCCAAGTACTATCATTGTTTGATTGACATTGGCCGACAGCATTTTGCGAATCTAATTTATGTCAGATGTGTATGGAAACCAAACTTCATTTCAGGTTCATAAATATGCAAACTGAAATTAATTAATTTCAAGCATTTAAATTTGTGATGTTGGTTCTTTACAGTAAATTAGTTAAAGTGTCAAGTATAAAGTTAATACAGGTTTGGAATTTCAATATTATTGACCAAATTTCAGCTTACAGAATTTCCATTGACAATTTTTAAATGTCTTAGTTTATTTTTATGCCCCCCTTCGAAGAAGGTGGGGCATATAGCGTTGCACATGTCGGTCGGTCGGTCGGTCGGTCGGTAGACTGTGGTTTCCGCACAATAACTCAAGAAGTTTTTGAGCTAGGACTTTGATGCTGTATAAGTGTATTATTCTAGTCAAAAGCTAGGCGAAGGCTGAAGATGGGTGACCTTGACCTAATTTGCAAGGTCACAGTGGTACCTGAGTTAACTTTGGTTTCCGCACAATAACTGAAGAGGTTTTTAAGCTAGGACTTTTATATTGCACATGATTATAGTCCATATTTGGGGCTAGGCGAAGTTCAAAGATGGATGACCTTGACCTCATTTTAAAGGTCACAGAGCCACTTTACTGAATATGGTTTCATGCTTTCTGCATGACAACTTATACCTTGGAGCTAGAACTTGTATATTGCACAGGTTTATGGTTCTCTGTAAGGGCTAGGTTGATTTTGAAGATGGGTGACCTTGACCCAGTTTTCAGGGTCACAGAGAGATTGTAGTTAGACTGTGGTTTCCGCACAATAACTCAAGAAGTTTTTGAGCTAGGACTTTGATACTGTAGGGGTATATCATTCTAATCAAAAGCTAGGCAAGGTTTGAAGATGGGTGACCTTGACCTAATTTGCAAGGTCACAGTGGTACCTGAGTTAAATTTGGTTTCCGCACAATAACGGAAGAGGTTTTTAAGCTAGGACTTTTATTTTGCTTATGATTATAGTCCATATTTGGGGCTAGGCGAAGTTCGAAGATGGATGACCTTGACCTCATTTTAAAGGTCACAGAGCCACTTTACTGAAAATGGTTTCATGCTTTCTGCATGATAACTTATACCTTGGAGCTAGAACTTGTATATTGCACAGGTTTATGGTTCTCTGTAAGGGCTAGGTTGATTTTGAAGATGGGTGACCTTGACCCAGTTTTCAGGGTCACAGAGAGATTGTAGTTAAACTGTGGTTTCCGCACAATAACTCAAGAAGTTTTTGAGCTTGGACTTTGATACTGTACAGGTGTAACATTCTAATCAAAAGCTAGGCCAAGTTCAAAGATGGGTGACCTTGACCTAATTTCCAAGGTCACAGTGGTACCTGAGTTAATTTTGGTTTCCGCGCAATAACTGAAGAGGTTTTTAAGCTAGGACTTTTATATTGCACATGATTATAGTCCATATTTGGGGCTAGGCGAAGTTTGAAGATTGATGACCTTGACCTCATTTTAAAGGTTAAAGTATAAAGATATGTGACATTGATGTATGATTAACCTTCACTAATTTTGTAAGGTCACGAGTGCCCCTTCTACCACTATCAATAGGGTAGCGAGGGCAAGGGTAATGAGGGATGGGGGCATCTATGTTTTACAAACATATCTTGTTCTTTTTTAACACTATTAAAATGATTTTCACTTTTGGCATTTTTGCATTTCAAGAGAAAATTTGCTCATGCTGTGGGATACAATTAAATCATTTCAGCAAACATTATGTCACAGTTTCTCAGCAATCAGTGTGGAAAATTATCTGAACGGTCAGGAAAATTTAAAAGAAATGTGAACAAGGGAATTCTATCAATACCAAAACTTGACTGGATTTGTTGTACTGACAATAAAGTCTTTTGCAGTGGTCCTGGGTCTGTGTTGACAAAGTCTGTTTCAGTGGCTCTCTACTGGCCCTGGATCTGTGCTGACAGCACAGTCTGTGTTTCAGTGGTCCTATGCTGGCCCTTGGTGTGCTAACAGAACAGTTTGTGTTTCAGTGGTCCTATGCTGGCCATTGGTGTGCTGACAGTACAGTCTTTGTTTCAGTGGTTCTATGGTAGCCCTTGGTGTGCTGACAGTACAGTCTGTGTTTCATTGGTTCTATGCAGGCCCTTAGTGTGCTGACAGTACAGTCTGTGTTTCATTGGTCCTATGCAGGCCCTTGGTGTGCTGACAGTACAGTCTGTGTTTCAGTGGTCCTATGCAGGCCCTTAGTGTGCTGACAGTACAGTCTGTGTTTCAATGGTCCTATGCAGGCCCTCAGGTGCTGACATTACAGTCTGTGTTTCAATGGTCCTATGCAGGCCCTTAGTGTGCTGACAGTACAGTCTGTGTTTCAGTGGTCCTATGCAGGCCCTTGGTGTGCTGACAGTACAGTCTGTGTTTCATTGGTCCTATGCAGGCCCTTAGTGTGCTGACAGTACAGTCTTTGTTTCATTGGTCCTATGCAGGCCCTTGGTGTGCTGACAGTACAGTCTGTGTTTCATTGGTCCTATGCAGGCCCTTGGTGTGCTGACAGTACAGTCTGTGTTTCATTGGTCCTATGCAGGCCCTTGGTGTGCTGACAGTACAGTCTTTGTTTCATTGGTCCTATGCAGGCCCTTGGTGTGCTGACAGTACAGTCTGTGTTTCATTGGTCCTATGCAGGCCCTTGGTGTGCTGACAGTACAGTCTGTGTTTCAGTGGTCCTATGCTGGCCTTGGGTCTGGCGCGAGAGGATGCTGTGCAGGGATGGAGGGACATGTTAGGACCAAAAGAGGTGGACAAAGCCAAAGAAGAAGCACCAGAAAGGTATGACTTCCAGTCCCTGAATCAAGGGGAATTTAGACATGCTCAAGTGCCTATCCACCTGCAGTAACTTTATGTGCTAAAAGCTGCCGTGTAACCACAGAAGCAGCCGGGAGACTTTAGATATGCATTGCATACTGCATAAAAAAAAAAACTCATTCTCAACATATTTAACCCAAAGTCAAAATAAAAACCTAACACCAAATTTACTTGGGATCAATTATAATATATGAAATAGCAGTCTAAGAATTCCTTTTCCAAATTTGAATGCGATACTTGAGAATTGGTTTATTCAGGGAATAATCTTTGTTTTTTAAATTGTAGTCTCATTCATCAATTGAAGTGGTGAAATTGATCCATTGTCCGTTTCAGTTTGCGTGCTCAGTTTAGCGTAGAAGATGTACCCATCAACCAGCTACACGGCTCCGACTCACCAGAAACTGCTCAACAAGAACTCAACTACTTCTTCCCCATGCAACAAACCGTGGCTGTCATTAAACCAGATGCATTTCAAACAAAAGGTGAGTGATCAGGCAGTCCCTGAAGACATGCACAAACGTTAGCTTAAAGAAGTTGAGCTTGGCCCAGCAGCGACCAGGATTAAACTAGTTGCACTTTTCATTACAGCTACTTTGAGTAGTTGGCCGATAGCCCCGCCTACCTTGTGGGTTTTTTGTTATATTTTTAAAACCGTGATTAAGCACAAGGTAGGCATGTGATATGCCTGCCGCCCACTGGCTGATTTTTTTTCTATGTTTCTGGTATTCTTACAGTGAAAGCGTACTTTGACAGGCTTAATAGAAGGAGCACCCAAAATAGTGAGAACTTAAACCGCCTGTAAAATGCTCAAAATTAAAAAAAAAAAAAAAAAGCAGAAATTTATCATACAGAAAAAAGTGTTCAGCATTAGTGCTAATTCCTCAAGGGATTGTCTACTGATAGTCCTCATGTTGCTTGGGACACCAGTCCTGCCATATCAACCCATTTGATGCCAACTTGGAAACTGAGTCAACAGCTTTCCTAACATTGCACTCATAGCAAGGAAGCCTGTTGATCTGAACCTGTCTTCACTCAGAAAATATAGGTGCTGGTACTCGAAGGGAAGATTTTTGATGAGGAATTTTGAATCTGTTACCATAAATATTAATTCTAGAAAAACCAGGAAAATGCCTTGTGGTGAAGGAGCATCTCCAGAAAATATATAGGATGCAGATGGCCATGAGTTTGGGTGTGTTTAGTACTGACAAAGTTGATTAGTGTGTGAAAATATTATATCAACAAACCCCAGGCAGGGATCTCATAACTTGCCTGCTGACACAGAGCAGTCATTTCATTAAACATAGACATGTGCGCAAAATGGAACATACTGTCAAATAAATTTCACATTTTCAGTTTGAAGCGTTATTTGGTATTCATTAATACTGGTTACAAATGTTGTTTTTCCAGATGAGATCATGGACAGGATACGAGAAGCCGGCTTTCACATTGCTGCCAGAAAAGAGACAGAACTCACAAAAGATATTGTTACAAACCTATACAAAGAAAATACGGATAAAGAATATTTTAGTGACCTCACAGATCATATGTGCAGGTGTGTATATAGCATTTATATGAGGATGATAAGTGACAAAGGACAGTGGGTATCATAAGTTGATTAAGCTACATGGTTTCACTGTGGAGATTAGTTGCTAAACTATATGGTCTCACTGGAAATCAGTTGATAAAATACATGGTCTCAGTATGAAGATCAGTTGATGAACCACATGGTTTCACATTATGGAGATCATTTGATAAGCTACATGGTCTCACTATGAAGATTAGTTGCTAAACTTCATGGTCTCACTGGAAACCATTGAGTAAACTGCATGGTGTCATTATGGAGATAACTTGACAAGCTACATGGTTTCATTACGGAGGTTAGTTAATAGACTACATGGTCTCATTATGGAGATTAGTTGATATACAGTGCTCTCCCCAGGGATTAGTTAATAAACTACATGGTTTCAATATGGAGACAAGTTGATAAATTACATGGTCTCACTATGAAGATTAGTTGGTAAACTACATAGCCTCACTATTGAGATTACTTTTAAAGTACCAAATGATCTCATCATGGAGATTAGTTGATATAAAATGTCTTGTCTCACAATGGAAGTTGATAGAGAATATCAAGCTTAATGATTATGAATACAAAGTTCAGAGTTTTGCAGACAACACCATGTTGTTCCTATTTAGTTAATTATACCCCTTCCCACTTTCTGCATCGAAAGAAGCTAAAATGAAATTTAACTTGTAACACCATGATATTCATCTAAAAGCCCCGGGCATTTGACACATTTTCAGAATATGAGATTCAAGTTTAGGTCTAGTTTTCAAAAATTACAACTCTATTTTTGCACAATTAATGTTAAACTTCAAAAATATTTACATTATGACAGCATTTTCTGAGTCATTAAAAGGGAGGAGCATTTTAGGAGGCATGGGCACCAAGGAGGGATAATACGGCAGTATCAAATTATGCATGGTACTTTGGCTGTAGAATACTTCAAATATACTTGTAGCTCCATAGTTTAGGATATTTTCAATTCAATTCAAGTTACTCCAAACCAAGAATTCGATTATCTGGACTGCAGGAGGACTAATAGCAGTTAACACATACTGTGGATATGTCTTGATGATATATTTTTATTCTGGGTACAGTGGACCGACGTTATTCATGGTATTATCACGGGAGGACGCTGTAGATGGTTGGCGCTCACTCATGGGACCCACAGACCCAGAGAAAGCGAAGGAGGAACAGCCAGAATCGTAAGTCATTGCACACCTGCGTTGGGTCCTTTATGTCTTTTATCCTTTTTATAAAAAATTGTCAATTACTGAATACAATTAATTTTGGGCTGCATGTGTGCAGAAGTTGACAAGGTAGTTGGCTGTATCTGCATATTTAATACATGTAAATGGTTTAAGACAAAAAAGTGATGTAATCTGAATTATTTTTGTCAGTAAGTTAGCATTGTGTGAAAAAAATGGAGTCTTATTTGTGATACATGTATGTGTATCATTTCATTGAATCCTTACCAAGTCTACGTTTTGACTTCATCCTCCTCATCCAATATGATTGAACAATAACTGCATGATAATGGAGGAGGATTGTTTTGTCTTAATCGTGTAAATATTGAGGACTACATGTTTCACTTTCAGTATACGTGCACAGTTTGGCGCTGACATAAAAGCAAATGCAGTTCATGGAAGTTCAAAGCCGGAGGATGCACAAGTGATAATCAAAGAAGTGTTCGGAGACTTAGAGTTCAAGGAAGACGGTACATTAGTAGAAGGTATCAATGTTTAGTTGTTGCTGCTGCCACCAGGTGTACTAACCAGGTCTCATGTTTGTACTCTCAAAGAGATGTAATCCACATTAACTGGATACATAATTACTTATGCTCTATGATAAATTTTCTGCTGGAAAAGCCTCTATCAACATGTTTTCTTGTGCTTTTGGTCACTTCACATGTATAACTATGGGGTAAAACTTTACAAGAATTGTATCCACTTGAAATGCTATTTTTGAATGCTTTGAGGTGCCGCTGGAACTTCTATCTGAGTAAAGAACCAAAATCCTGGCAAAATTATTCTATTTTAGACAGCTGTAAGATGATGTATATTTTGCTTTACTATTAAATTTTCATTGAAAAAAATGTCATTTTAATGTCTCGTATGAAAAATGATGTAGTTGGTGGACCAGGTACTGTCTTTTGGACAATTGTTGCCATTGTGCACATGCAGATGAATGTATGCAGTGTAGTTACTGCCTTTATCTGGGCAATATTGTTAATTTAACATGAAAATGTCAACCTGTGTTTTCATAATCGACTAGAAATTTAATTGAAAACTTAGTTAAATCCTGTTTTGATTGTTGCTGGATATAAGAGTGTTAACGTAGCTGTGTGCTTTGGTAGGCCAGGCTGTGTGTGTCTATGGCTTTATACCATGAGCTAGCTCACAGTGAATGCTGCATGGTCAATAAAGAACAAAAGCTGTTGCATTGAGGTGAGGAGAAGAGAGGTGAAAGACCCAGGTGCTCGGTAATGACCATGAGGGTGTGGCTGGCACAATGCTTGCAAAAACTCCAATGCACATATCACCCTCTCCCCATTCAATCAAGACTGATTCAACAGCTTTCCTTGGCGTGGGTTGGGTGCTGAGTACTCAACCCTTGACAAGGAAAGCTGTTGACCTTTGGCATCATATCTTGATAGATCTCAACTTCAATTTTCATCTGAATTATTTTTCATTACTGTTGAAGCAAATGACGTTTGATCACTTGCCAGTTTTGCTAGTTTCAGGAAAAAGAGTTGAACATGAAAAAATGCAACTTCTTTCTTTACAGTTAGTGTTAGTTGCATGTCAGACATGTAATTATGACATGTTATGTTTTTGTGTGAAAGAATGCATTTTACTCACTTTTGGTTGCTTTCTTGGTAGCCATTCCAGTTGAACATGATCAGTCACATGTTTTTGGTTTGAATAAATTGTTTACCATACTACTAACTTTGAATTGTATTGCTCACACGGCTGTGACAGGTCCCGTAAATAAGTCAATTTATTATAGTAATTTGTTTGTAATGCATGCAATGAAGCAAAGGAAGAAATGGATGCTCGACATTTGGTGAATAAAATTTAGAAATGTAGATTTTGCGACAGAAGAACAAAGTGAAAAATAAGACTGAGATGATCACAGCTTTGTGTGCACTTGTAAATACTAAACATTGGCAACAAACTACTACTATGGAAACCAGCAGTAAACATGGTAACCATGGCAATAACATTTGAAGATACAATAATTGTACAAAGCATATTCTGGAAAACATTTGTGTCCCCACAAAAAACTGACGTTTGAAGTTGTTTACTGCTGGTTGTCTTAGAAATGGCCGTTTTTGAGCTTGCACTACCATTAGTTCCTCCTTGTTTTGCAGACATATATTAGAGATGATTTTTTCTTTTAATTAAAAAAAATAGTTATGTCACCTAATGTACTAACCATGTTAAGCAGAATTATGCCCCAATGTGTTATTTGTGGTGCTTCATTCTTCATTCTTACGCTTCAAGTAAGAAAGAATGAATCTAATTGGTTAATTGCCATGGGACATTTCGTGCATCTCCGTGAGCTCCCTTAGTAACAGTCTACATTTTGTCTGATTGCGGCCCACTGAGACTGAGGCTGACATGATGTCACATTTCGACACACTTAATTAGCCACGTGTAACTGTTTGGCAACACACAATGCAAGGACACGTGCATTACTTGGAGTGTGTAGTCCTATGTGCTTGTAGGAGGCTCACCGAATACACTGAGTTTGGCCTACCTTCACTACATTGGGGTGGAAGGAAGATACTGAAACAGGACGATTAAGCTGAAATGTTCTATGTCTCTGAATTTTGTCTGTGACTTTTAGTGTTAGAAAATAAATGTTGACGTGGGTGGTGGGCGACAGACCAAATGTCAACCCGTCAGAAACATTGTAAACCTCGACCTTCAGTTTCGCTGGACAGTGGTTTCCTCGGGGGTGACATTTGGTCTCTGTCCCACCACCACGTCAGCATTTATATAATGTGATACAGGATAGAATTGCTGTTACATGTAAAACAGTCAGTTGTCCGATTCACACGTGTATTGTGCATGCAGTAGAGTTTGCATGCTATGCTGGCTGGACAGGCAGACTTAAAAGAGTTTCCTTCAAGACAGACTGCCACTTTGAGGCCAAAGTGTGTTTCTGAGGACCATTGATAGACATACTAAATGGTGGACTGATGTCACTGTGGCATAGACAGATTGTCAAATGTCAAATACAGTATATGTAGTACAAAGAGGACACAGGTTGTCTACATGGGAGACCGACTGCTGTATTTTTATTTGGTAAAAGGCTTTTCTAGAGCATTTCTTTTCAAATATATGTTTGAGAACTCTAACTGACACATGTACTGTGGGCAGTATATGAGAATTTTGTGGAAATACCTGTAAATTAAACAGATTGCCAAAGTCATAGCAGAAAAAAAAGGAAATGCTGTTGACGGACTGTCACATTATTATTTTGTGGGCATTATGTAGTACAGTGGACATGTAAATAACTGAAGCTGCAGTTAAAAAATCAGCGAAGGGCATGAAGTTGGAAAATTGACAGACATCAAAGAGGAAAGACTGAGAAAACAGATAGCTGCACACATCTGAACTGTCCTGTGGATAGAGTTGTTAAGTGGATGCATCAGAAATGTCCTGTGGATAGCATTTTATAGTGGACATATCAGAACTGTCCTTTGGATACTGTTGCATAGTGGACACATTAGTACTGTCCTGTGGATAGAGTTGTATAGTGGACACATCAGAAATGTCCTGTGGATAGAGTTGTATAGTGGACACATCAAAAATGTCCTGTGGATAGAGTTGTATAGTGGACACATCAGAAATGTCCTGTGGATAGAGTTGTATAGTGGACACATCAAAAATGTCCTGTGGATACAGTTGTATAGTGGACACATCAGAAATGTCCTGTGGATAGAGTTGTATAGTGGACACATCAGAAATGTCCTGTGGATAGAGTTGTATAGTGGACACATCAAAAATGTCCTGTGGATACAGTTGTATAGTGGACACATCAGAAATGTCCTGTGGATAGAGTTGTATAGTGGACACATCAGAAATGTCCTGTGGATAGAGTTGTATAGTGGACACATCAGAAATGTCCTGTGGATAGAGTTGTATAGTGGACACATCAGAAATGTCCTGTGGATAGAGTTGTATAGTGGACACATCAGAAATGTCCTGTGGATAGAGTTGTATAGTGGACACATCAGAAATGTCCTGTGGATAGAGTTGTATGGTGGACACATCAGAAATGTCCTGTGGATACAGATGTATAGTGGACACATCAGAAATGTCCTGTGGATACAGATGTATAGTGGACACATCAGAAATGTCCTGTGGATACAGATGTATAGTGGACACATCATAGCCATATATGAAGTAGGCAGGCTCACATAATTGGAGGTGCTGTTTGATGTAGGTGGTCATATGCATTGAAAGCAGATATCGTGATTATGGCAAAAACCAAGTTCAACTAACCCAGAAAGGTGAAGTAGAAAATGTTCTAAATCAGGACTCCAATGTGCTTTTTGGGGTCGTAATTGAGACATAGGACAGTTTGCACCCTTTTCCAAATGCACACTGAATTAACAAGTATGACCAGGCTACGGCAGTGGAAACGCCATTCAAAAGCAGGCAGATAGTGCAATGTGGAAGATGGGAAAATGTGGTAGACAGACTTTGTGAGCAATAACATTATCATGCATTCAATGGAAAGCCAGACTGTTACGTAGTTGACAAATTGGTTGTGATTTGCACACAAACTGTTATGTATGTGGACCATACGTAGTTGATATATATTTTCATAGTGTTATGTTGTGGACATTTACTGTTTTTGAAACTTACGTCCTCATCAGATCTTCCATAACAGAATTGACAAGGTTGTTCAAAACTACATGTACCCTAATACAGCTCATGATCATGTCAGGAACCATGAAAACTATAATGATGGAACGTCAATCAATGTCTGTGGTCATGGCAGCTCAGGGATGACCTAAGTTGTTGCCAATGTACAAAGGCAGCAGCAATGCTAGATGTATGTTTGTACCGTCCTGTCTCGAAATCACTGTGTGTCAATGTGTTTGTATATTGTGTACGTAAATGTCTTGTGTTTGTAAAATGTGTATGTATCATCATATTGTCTTGTGTCATGTTTATTTTTTTAATTTAATTCTTATGTTACAAATACATGTGCAGTCGCTAACAATTTGTTATGTGTAACCATCTGTAACATTGGAAGTGCGTCAAATAATTTGACATCACACTGAAGTCCATGGCAAAGTTACACAGTAGAAACTGATACTTTGTTTCACTGTAGAGTGTAATGATGTGTACTCCTAATTACAACCTAAAGCTTTTAAATCAATGAAATGGGGAGACTTTTATAGAGCAATATAGTAACTGGCCTTTGTTAGAATATTATTTGTAGGCTCTTGCTGTGTGTCAACCACATTTTATTTTATGAGCATGTGGCTTCAGTTCAAGCTTAAGTGATTAATTTTGAAGCACTACAAATGAGCTGTTCTACAAATAATTGCACCATTGAAGTAACATGGATACCTCCCAATCATAGTGATTTGGACCACTATAGATTTGGATTTTGCACATAGTAATAAAGCTTAGCTTGTTTTTAGTATGCTTGGTATTAACATAATTGGTGTGCTATATAAAACCGTATTTATGTTTATAACAACTTGGCTTATTGTGCCTGGATAGACAGTGCATACTGACTGTACTGCTGCAACAAGTGCAAAGTGCTGTAAGTTTGACACCAGTCTTATTGATTTATTGAACAGAAAAATCAGCAGAACAGGAAAGCGAGGGAGAGCAAGAAGAGGAAGCACCAACAGAGGGCGCTCCTACGGAGGAGGCACCTGCAGCAGAAGCACCTGCAGAAGAGACTCCAGCAGAGGGTGCTGCAACAGAAGAAGCTCCAGCAGAGGGAGAAGGAACAAAAGAGGAAACAGCAGAAGAGCAGAAAGGTAAAATTTCTGTCTGACTATATGTATATTATATAAAACAGAGAGAGAGAGAGAGAGAGAGAGAGAGAGAGAGAGAGAGAGAGAGAGAGAGAGAGAGAGAGAGAGAGAGAGAGAGAGAGAGAGAGAGAGAGAGAGAGAGAGAGAGAGAGAGAGAGAGAGAGAGAGAGAGAGAGAGAGAGAGAGAGAGAGAGAGAGAGAGAGAGAGAGAGAGAGAGAGAGAGAGAGAGAGAGAGAGAGAGAGTTTTGTTTTACTATGTTGACTTTTTATAAAATTCATATGAATAGTGCAGCGACTTTTTCCTGTCTGTCTTATCCAGTTTTTTTTTCAATTTTTTTTGTCTTTAACATGTCTGAGTCAGGGACTCAATATTAAGGTCAATATTTATGACATTAATACAGTCATGTGGCTTGTATGCCGCAGAGTTTACCATTTGTATTTTTCATCACTACAACAATTGTATGGAAACATTTTGATTCTCAGTTTTAAAAAATGAAAAGGTTTAAAAGTTTGATAGCGTATGCAAATGATATTGGAAAACATGCATCATGTGCAATTTGTTCAGTTAATTATAATAATATTGGAATAAGGTATGGAGGATTTTGAATGCGTCTCTTTTGGTCCCTGGATCATCATCGTGTTTCTATTGTGGCACAGAGGAAGAAGGGGCAGCACCAACAGAAGGGGAGGCGGCACAATCCACAGAAGGTAAAGAGTCGTTTCCTTACACCCTCAACAAAAACTTATTTCTTTGTCTTTCAGACAGGCCCATCAATTTTGATAACCATATATGGATGTTGTCAGTTCACTGCTGGTGATACTCTATGCGTATATGGACATTCTAGGAAGTTGGTTGAGACCATGGTGACTTTCACTTTCATAATCAGCTCATACTAATTTTTCATTTTTTCATTTTATGCATGTATCAGATTGCATGTTGGCGGGGGGGGGGGGGGGGGTTAAGTAGCTTGAAATGTGTATTTTAAAAATAAGTGAAGGGTGATACATATAAATTGCAGCATCTACATTAATCTTCCAATCAACTCACTACTTTCACAATATGTAGATATGATGTGAGAGTCAGGATTTAGTCTGGTATGGATGCATAAAGCAATAAAATATTGAAGGCCTGTCTGACAGATTCATGAAATAAGATTTGGCAGTGATACTTTACATTGACTTCATTGCAGCGTCAAAGACAAATGGTTTGTTGATTTGTTTCAGAGGTAGCATGACATGTTACAATATGCTTGGTACAAACTTGGTGGATCATTGTCTGCATATCTGAAACCTATATACAGTGTAACCTGCTGTGTGTGGCCGCCTTTTCTGCCACAAAAAAATGGCTGCATAGAACAGGTCACCTATCACTGCAGGTAAATTAGCAACAACAACAAAAAATGACTCTTGTGGCCAAGAAAAATGTGGCCACAAAGAGCAGGTGACCTGTGATGGGAAAGCCTGCATACAGCAGGTACCACTGTATTTATTATACACACTTGAGTAGACCTATGAAGCAATCATGAGAACAAATCATTTTATGGCTTCGGCATGCAGAGCGGGGTTTTAAGGTACTGCTTGTGTGCCCCTAGTGTTTTAGGATTTATAATCAATATTTGTTGCGTCAAAAAGTTGAAAAAGTTGTATCATTGATTTGAACTGATGGAGTTTTTAAGTTTTTATCTGGGAAAAAAACCTGGATTCTAAACGGACGAATTACAGTAAATACACATGTTCGTGTATGGGGTATATCTGCTGAGTATTTTTCTTCTGGCAGAAAAATAATGGATTACTAGATTAGCCTGAATGCGACTGGTTTTACTTATCCAGGGTACATGTATGCTTGCTTTAATCCACCAAGGCAGTCGCTTGCTGCCTGTAAATATCTATATTTCAAGTATTTTTTGTTTGGCTTATTTAATACATTTTGAAGTTGACAAAGGGGGTGAATTTTGACTATCCAAACATTTGTTAATTCAGGTAAGTATCTTCAATGGTTACATGTAACTCCCATGGCAGAATTTTATAACCATCTGGGCTGTAGACATATAGACAGGTAAGACCTCTTAGCTGTTGCTTGACTGGCACAGTCTAAACATTGATTGAATTGACCATTTACTACCTAAATACATGTACATGTGGAATGACTCCACTTTTTTGTTTACATAAATGCTTGCATAAGCTTCAAGCAAGGAAAAAATACTTATCAACATAACAGTGCACCGCACACAGGATTGAACATTGCAAAATCCACGAACATTATGTCATGTTATCATTCCAGCTAGCACGTGCTCATGCTAACTTATAATGCTCATGCACATCAATGCAAACTTTAATACTTTGCATGCATTTTTGCATGAAATTTTTGGGTATGTCCCATATCTGTGCTATGAATACCAGAATATCATTGTATAGGATTGCAAAATACTTTAAGGTTGTCATAAATTTGTTGCAGTTTTTGTACTACATGTATGTATTTGGATAAGTGGGTAATAATTTTGTTTCATTTTCAACAGTGACGTTGTAGGATGAGATATTGACATAAAAAGGATTTCAGTGATTGCTTTGAAATAAAATTTTGCAGACAGCAGTGCAAGAAAAAAAAAAGTTAATGAAAATAGTTTCATCAAATATATTTTCCAAATAGAATAATCAACTTTGTTTTCAACCATGGTCTCAAAAATACACATGGTCTTTGTTAGACTTGAGCTGAGACTTTGATACTCTGGATATCCTTAATGTGACAAAATGACATTCTTACTCAAGCTTTCATTGGCATCCATATTCAGGAACAGAATATTTCAGAAATTTTGGAAAAGAAATTTTCATCTTTTGCTGACTGTTAAGTTTTGCTTTAATCTGTTCCAACTGAAGGACAGTCCAGTCAGATTGACTTGACTCAAACCTCTGGATGTACATTATACATTTTACAGACTCCTTTAGTCAGAAAGGTACATTGGTAGCAGAATGATACTTATGTATAAATTGGAATAACTTTTAATATTGAAAGACTCCATATTTCAATCTGAGTGTGCAAAAGATCCAGTAAATTGGTCCGGCTGTTTAATTGACATTTGTGCTGTATCCTAAATCACGACAATTGTCCATCAGCAACTGCCAATGAGGAGCCAGATGAGGGCACTGTTACCGAGGCAGAGGATGAATATGCAAATGAGGAGTTTGAGGATGAAGGCTAGTACCTGAGTGTGCCTTGTAGAGTGCTCTTTTCCATCTCCTTTTACCAAAGATCTCTACAACTATTAGGATACTAGAGACTTGTGTCATTTTGCCATACTTCAATACTGTGCATGCATTGCACAATTTCTAGGATCATTACAATTTAGATAACATTGAATCATGTGTGATATAATTCTTATCTGTTTCATATACCTTTTGTCTATGAGTAGAATGCTTGATTCAGGTCACAAAATGAGCCTTATGCATGTATGTAGGTTCATTGATGTATGCCGCACACAGACTTTGACAGCTGTATGAATATGATAGACTGTTCATCATCGGGACAATATTGAACACCTTTGAGCACCATTTATCACAGTATATCACTGTACATGCACAAATCAAAGCACCTTTGAGCTTCTTAGAAAATCGGTAAATCTTGGTCATGCAGGCTGTATATGTTGTCTTTATGAGTATTCAGTTTAAAGGACTGTAAAATATATATGGCACACATGTTACTTGTTTTTGATAGGTCAATTTTTGGCAGAGCACAAGTTGCATGATGAAGTATCTACAGACATTAATGCACCATTATGCTTTGTACATGTAGGAGTGTCAGTGTGTACGAACGTATAGGTAGCTCTTGGACACCCCGAGTTGAGAGTCCCCATGGTTCAATCGTCATGATCAGCCAGACTTGTTCTTGCTTCCATTGACAGAGGTCCCATTTTTTGACAGATACGAATGAACTACAGTGGTACCTGCTATTTAAGACCATCCCTGCTGCCAGCAAAAGGTGGTCTTAAAATATAGTTATATATTAAAACTTAGTTCAGGGTGCTCAAAAAGTCATCTTAAAATACACATGTGGTCTTTGCTGTTGGCAGTCATTCAAGCAGGTGCCACTGTAAGTCAATTTTCTCAGAGCTTTTGCATCAACACAGGTTGTACATCATCTTCTGAGTGATTTCATTGCTGTTGGCTTTCTGTTTGTACTGTCCACTATACGAGTGTCATCTGCACATGTAATATTACTTCAGTCATTAGCATCTTTTATAGGATTTATAGCTGTGAGGGAAAATTCAGAAATACATAAAGTTCACATGAGCTATGTGGGGTACAAAGTCACACAAGCTGAAACATCTCTAAGGGCAAAACATTAAGAACATTCTTCAGAGATTTGTCACAATATATTTTTGTGTATGATTACCACTAGGTGAAAGGCCAGGCTCAGTTCATTCAACCAAGTCCAAGGCTGAGGAACCCAGAGCAACAAGCAAAGCTTCAGGTGTATATTCTTAAACATATTTGTGCCTTTGCACTGCATGATTGATATCATTTTTGTTCACTCTATTGACAGAAATTTGATAAATATATCTTTTTATTGTTAAGAAGAAACCAGACCAGCAAGCAAAACTACAGGTCTCAATTTTGATTTTGTTTAATCTGTGCACCAAACAATTATTGATTTTGAAAAATAATATCAAGCTCAGCCAGCTTATTATTAAGAAGCATATTTTTGTCCTGTGTTGACCAAAATTAATTTGACCTCCCAGTATTTTGTTGTTGATGTTTTGTGACATAAATCATAGATTTTGGTCATTCAATCACTGGCGGTATAACCTGCACATGTCGTGCTTGTCTTGGCATGCTGTTGGCTTTCTGTTTGTACTGTCCACTGTAGGAGCGGAATCACTTTTAATATTGAAAGACTCCATATTTCAATCTGTGCAAAAGATCCAGTAAATTGGCCCGGCTGTTAAATTGACATTTGTGCTGTATCCTAAATCACGACAATTGTCCATCAGCAACTGCCATCCAGGAGCCAGATGAGGGCACTGTTACAGAGGCAGAGGATGAATATGCAAATGAGGAGTTTGAGGACGAAGGCTAGTACCTGAGTGTGCCTTGTAGAGTGCTCTTTTCCATCTCCTTTTACCAAAGATCTCTACAACTATTAGGATACTAGATACTTGTGTCATATTGCCATACTTCAATACTGTACATGCATTGCATAATTTCTAGGATCATTACAATCTAGATAACATTGAATCATGTGTGATATAATTCTTATCTGTTTCATATACCTTTTGTCTATGAGTAGAATGCTTGATTCAGGTCACAAAATGAGCCTTATGCATGTATGTAGGTTCATTGATGTATGCCGCACACAGACTTTGACAGCTGTATGAATATGATAGACTGTTCATCATCGGGACAATATTGAACACCTTTGAGCACCATTTATCACAGTATATCACTGTACATGCACAAATCAAAGCACCTTTGAGCATCTTAGAAAATCAGTACATCTTGGTCCTGCAGGCTGTACATGTTGTCTTTATGAGTATTCAGTTTTAAGGACTCTAAAATATATATGGCACACATGTTACTTGTTTTTGATAGGCCAATTTTTGGCAGAGCACAAGTTGCATGATGAAGTATCTACAGACATTAATGCATTATTATGCTTTGTACATGTAGGAGTGTCAGTGTGTACGAACGTATAGGTAGCTCTTGGACACCCCGAGTTGAGAGTCCCCGTGTTTCAATCGTCATGGTCAGGCAGACTTGTTCTTGCTTCCATTGACAGAGGTCCCATTTTTTGACAGATACGAATGAACTACAGTGGTACCTGCTATTTAAGACCATCCCTGCTGCCAGCAAAAGGTGGTCTTAAAATATAGTTATATATTAAAACTTAGTTCAGGGTGCTCAAAAAGTCATCTTAAAATACACATGTGGTCTTTGCTGTTGGCGGTCATTCAAGCAGGTGCCACTGTAAGTCAATTTTCTCAGAGCTTTTGCATCAACACAGGTTGTACATCATCTTCTGAGTGATTTCATTGCTGTTGGCTTTCTGTTTGTACTGTCCACTATACGAGTGTCATCTGCACATGTAATATTACTTCAGTCATTAGCATCTTTTAAAGGATTTATAGCTGTGAGGGAAAATTCAGAAATACATAAAGTTCACGTGAGCTATGTGGAGTACAAAGTCACACAAGCTGAAACATCTCTAAGGGCAAAACATTAAGAACATTCTTCAGAGATTTGTCACAATATATTTTTGTGTATGATTACCACTAGGTGAAAGGCCAGGCTCAGTTCATTCAACCAAGTCCAAGACTGAGGAACCCAGAGCAACAAGCAAAACTTCAGGTGTATATTCTTAAACATATTTGTGCCTTTGCACTGCATGATCGATGTCATTTTTGTTCACTCTGTTGACAGAAATTTGATAAATATATATTTTTATATTTAAGAAGAAACCAGACCAGCAAGCAAAACTACAGGTCTCAATTTTGATTTTTTTGTTAATCTATGCACCAAACAATTATTGATTTTGAAAAATAATATCAAGCTCAGCCAGCATATTATAAAGAAGCGTATTTTTGTCCTGTGTTGACTAAAATTAATTTGACCTCCCAGTATTTTGTTGTTGATGTTTTGTGACGTAAATCATAGATTTTGGTCATTAAATCACTGGCGGTATAACTTGCACACGTGGTGCTTGTCTTGGCAGGCTTGTGCAGCAATACTGTATGCTGTAGTTGTATCATGACTTGGAACATGACAGTAACTTCATATCCTTTAATACCCAAAAAAACACTATGAGCAAAGTTTGTGCACAGAATAAACATGTGAAATAAAAACATTTGAGGAAACAAAATGCAAATTTTCTTGATGCTGAAATGTTTTGTTAGCAGGGACATGTATGTACATCGTTTGGCAATTTCAATTGCCTCACACAAAAAGCATGACATAATTGTTACCATGTTTGCATTCCCCTAACATTGGTAGCATAGTGGCAAATTTATTATTTCATTGATTTTGCCATTCGATATAGTATTTATGGCCATTCTTTACTGCCATTACAAATTTTAATAGAGACTGGATTTTGCTAGCTTCAGACTCATCTAAGCCTTGCTACATATTTGTAAGCCAACTTGATGGTACGTTGGTTATACGTGCAGGCACATGGCTTGGATGCAAGTATTAAGGATAAAATGGTTCTGATTCAATATCACAGTTCTTGTCAGTGCAGTTTTGAACAGGACTGCAGTATGTGAGAGTTCAGAAAAACACCGAGCTTACATGTAGTTACTAGAAAATTAAAGATATTGAAAAATTGGGCAAATAGAATTTCCCTCATAGATATACTTACAGAATGGAATAATTTCTGTGTATGGTTGTCACAGGTGAAAGGCCTGGTTTAGTTAAGTCAATGAAGTCAAAGATAGAGGAACCCAGACCATCCGGCAAGATTACAGGTCTCAATTATTGAATATCTACACTGCATTTGAGATTGAATAGCTGTTTCAGTTTGGTCAGCACTTTATCCTATTTATAGGTTTTCTTCGTTGATAGACATGTATTTTTCTGTTTTATTTCTGTTATTGTTTTGAAGCATTAGTCTTGTTACTTTGAATCATTTCATTATAATTAACTGCTGCATATGCACTTATTAGAGTAAATCATTTTCATCACTGCTCTATCCCATACAACTGGACATGTCCTACATCTTATTAAAGTACAGGTGTTGCAGTTCTGTATAATATACATATTATTCCTGTCATTCCAAAACCAGTGCGACATTGGCTTTTGCATGCTGTAATGCAGGTACCTGTTATATTGTGAGCAGAGCACAATAGAATTCATTTGAAGTGAAATTTGCAGAAAAAATTTACAGGTTTCTGAATATTTTACCAGTATGCCACCCAATAGATTTACATATTGGGCAATTTTGAGTGCTTTATCTGCACATCAAAAAAATATTTGGCACTAACAGAGTTTATATTTGTCCACTGTACACTGCAGAGTTTTGTGGACATTCCTAGTAACTCAGATGGTGTAATAGATTTATATCCCCTTTAGGCTCTTTGATTTTCTGCAGGTTGTGTTGGTAGTTTGAAGGTTTTGCTTATTGGACTTGAAGAAAAGTGTGAAGAATCTAGGTGGTAATTCGGTATCACGGTTCTTGTCAGTATCAGGATTATAGTTTAAATTAAGTCTTTGGAAGTTCAGAAAGACATATAGCTGAGATTAGATGAGTTACCTGCAGTGCAAAAAATCACAGAAAACTACCTTATTTTCCTGTGGTATGTGGCAACAATATTTTGTGTGTGATTTCTGCAGGTGAAAGGCCTGTTTCAGTTCATTCAACCAAGTCCACACCTGAGGAACGCCGGCCACCCAGCAAGACTACAGGTCTCAGTTCTTGAAAATCCTTGAATACATGCACTCTGAATTTTTGAACAATTACCCATTCAGTTTGGCAAACACTTTATCAGGTTTACGTATAAAAACTTTAGTAATACCCAGTTGGTGGCTTCATATATTTTTTTTTGTTTAATTAATTTTTGGCAATGTACCAAAAACATTAGTCACATTACTTTTAACAGTTTAATCTCTTGCCTTATGACACATATGCACATTATATGCATGTTACCACAGTGCATGCATTTGCTCCTCATGTTATGCTTCAAAATAAGATTATTCACAACACTGCATGGTGTCAGTTTAGTATGGTGTTATACTTCTTTATCCCGTACAAAGTACACTGAAATGTATTTTTGTCAAGTGAAGTTTGTGATATGATCTTGTGTCTCAGAAATATTTCTTTTGCATGCTCTTGAATGGACATGCGCATGTGGATTTGGTAATTAAGGTTGCCCCACATAATAATTATGTTTACATTCCCTTCATTTAGTAGCCATAATGGCAAATACCTTTGGATTAAGTCCAACATATTTTGCCGAGTTGTGCGGCCATTCTTAAGAGCTACATTAGAAGTATTGGTAGGAAATAGATTACTTTAGTCTGGCCGCAGACACTATTCATGCTCTTCCTGAGCCCATTTGGTGGTGTATAGGTTTTATTTACAAGGGCTGCAGTATACATGAAAATATTCTATAACATGATTCCAACATCAAGAAGACTAGAGTTTGCCGCTTATTGGCAGGCTGTGATGTGTTCTACAAGTCTTAAGTTCGCAGATTTAGATTTATTATGTGAGGTTTTATCAATCATTACACACCTGTGCCTGCCAATAAGTGACAAACCCTTATCCTTGACCCAACCTGTGATGGGTTTTCTCTCTCCCGTACCCATATCTGGAGGGAAGCTAACTTTCAGAGTGTCATTGAGGGACAAGAAGTCAAGACCATCAAAACGTAAAAAAATAATTAAAAAAGAATAAAGCAGCAAATACTCAATTTTAATGAGGGACACACACAGTAAATTTAGCAAATTTTCAGCTGAATTCAGGGATTGTCCCTGATGATGAGGGACAGTTGGCATCTCTGTATCTGCAAGAATGAACACTTTCCAACAAGAAAAATCAGAGTAATATGTATTTTGTGTTTGAGCTGGTCAACCCAACTTTTTGCATGGCAAACAACATTACTGTTACTTGTACTACTCAATCTGGTGAATGCATTTCTTTGATAATCATAGTCTGATCTGGACCAGAGTGAAGTCCATGTGGTGTTACAACAGGGCTCGGATATCAGGATATGCAACTTTGTTAAGAAATTCATACTCATATATGTTCAAATTCAAACCATCCTTTTTGTTGAAAAATAAGTGCTATACAGGCTTCAAAACATGTTCTGAGTAGTTACCCGCTGAACACCCTTTCATTTATTTTTAAAAGCTAATACAGCCTATGTCAAAATTCTACAGAAGAATTTGACAATAGTAATTCCATATGTATATAGGTTAGACAGTGACAGGTTAGCTTATGGAGTGTAGAGAGTTCAGACTGTGGAATAGGATAATGACTACCAGGAAGTGGTTCTGGATTGATACGACTCAAATAAAGTATGTTCCTGGAATGACCCACTGCATATAATTATGTTATCAATGTATATGTAGACTTAAGCATATGGTAGGCTACACTAAATATCGCCCGTCATACACTGAAAGGTAGATTGTGCAATAGTCAGTACATAAGTAAGGCTATTGAGTTTGGACAAAGTGTAAGGCGTGGATAAAGGCTATTTTGCTTCATTATCATCCTCAATAGTGAGCTGCCAGTATGCAGTCTTTAAGTCATGCAAGTACAGTAAATACTTTTATAATTGACTTGACCTTCATTGTATGATATAGTGTACACAGTGTTCACGGGTAGATAGGAGTTTTTGC
Organism: Hermodice carunculata; assembly: GCA_964020975.1. Classification (NCBI taxonomy): domain Eukaryota; kingdom Metazoa; phylum Annelida; class Polychaeta; order Eunicida; family Amphinomidae; genus Hermodice; species Hermodice carunculata. The sequence goes on from OZ026618.1 coordinate 80,147,360, forward strand.
AATATATATGAAATTTAACTTGCTGTAATCTTCGCAGTCTTGGTACACCCAGCATCATTAGGCTCATCTTTAATGATATGTAAGATCCAATTACTCCCGTGAGTAATGTATTGTCAATTTATCTTTCAAGTTCAGGTCCAATTGCTATACATGGTCACATGGGGTGCAGAAGGAATGCATGTATATTTTGGGGGCAATGTCTGTTGCTTGCAGTCAATGCTTTGTCATCAGCTGTAGCCATACAGTACTGGTGGCACCTGATATGTATTTCAGTTTCTCATTTTGGCGGGATCCACATCTTCATTTCTTGTATAAAGGGACTCAACTTTCAACCAATCATTTGTCAATATCTCTACTTGACTGTTTGCTGAATACCATAAATTTTCAATATAAGGCAGATCTATTGTTTCCCTCACAGTCTTACCAGTGTCTTGTTTTCTGTGTTCAACTTTAATCATGTTTTTTTCTGTATTTCAGTGTCCAACTCTCTCTGAATGATTTTTATTGTATGTGTGAATGACCCTTCTGTGAACTAGTCTGTTGCTGGATGACTTTTTTGTTGCTCTTGAGACTTAACTGATCCGTAAACCTGTCAGTATCTTCGTCATTCATTTGTTGCATGCAAGAGTAAGTTTGGTGTAGTTGTTCAGTGAACAAGTTAATTTTTGCAGTTAAGAGTGACCATCTTGAGCTGCAGTGTTTCCAAAAAATGTACCTGTTTTCTTTTATGATGTATAGTTGTCCAAAAGCAATTATCTTTGGTGAATTTACTGGTTTAAACTGAGTCTTTGTCACCTGCTTATTTCTGTTCAGCAATTCTGCCTTTAAGGTACATCAGAGAACTCTCTGGTTTTGAAGTAGTATGTTTTCACAATGAATGATAGAAATGATCTGTTCCAACTGTTAGATGCATTCACAGTTGACATGCTTGATGTACATGCATAGTATATGAAATATAGAGTTGTGTATGTCTCCTGTGAAAGGTTGTTTTCACTGAGAAACATTTCTCTGCAAGTATCTGTAGTTTTGTTAGGACTTGAGGGGATCACTAGCAACTTTAATATCGGAAATCTACTCGGAGTCTTCACATGTTGCAAGTTTTGGTCCCAAAACATTGCTTACCAATAAATTGCTCAGTGTAAATGAAGTTTTACGTGAAAAGTACAGTGACCACATGGAAACTGCATATATGTAATGTATGAAGTCTTGTGCCTGGTATGTAACTAGTATAGCTCATATATGTGCTCTTGTACTGTGTCACTGATACCTGTGAGTGATTACAGTACTGGACAGACAAGACAGACCCAGATCCAAGACTGGCAGCCAGATGACCCCAACAAACAGCTGCTCTGCATCTGTGGCCAGCATGACATCTTCTCACGGTCCCTCAGAGCAAACTGAATCTGTTGTCATGCGGGACGCAGAGCAACCAGCCAGCTCCTCACATTCAAAATTTTACACCACACCTGAGGGGGCACAGGAAGACCTTGTGCCAGATAAAATGATTGATTTCTCAGAGGCCAGTGGCTACGAGTCCCTACAGGTCAACACGCACATGTCAGAGGAGGGCAGCAGGCCTGCTTCTGCAGCCACTAGTGACAGCCGCCCTGGTTCCAAAGTGCACCGTCGATCCAGGCCCGGTAGTCGAGCAGTGTCAGCAGTGGGCAGGAGGCAAGGATACAAACCACAACATGCTTTGTCCTCAGGGGATGGGGAGGAGAGTCCACAGCAGAGGCGAACGCCTTTTACAGAGAAAGCAATAGAAATGGCCGCTGAGGCTACATGTGCTGCTGTGGATGAGCTCAGTCTGGCAGAAGAAGTGGCCAAGATGGCAGTCCTTGGAACAGCAGATGATGCCATCAAGGAAGATGATAATGAAACAGCTGATCAACCCAAGGGTGAAGTTCAACCACAGACTCGTCAGCATCAGGAGGAAAGCCTTCAGGAGAGAGACTTGAAACGAGATGCGAGGGCACAGGATGAAGGCGTAGAGTCTGAAGTCAGCATCGGCATAGGAAAGGAGGAAGTTGATGAAAGCATGTCCCAGCTTGATGAGCATGACACTGCACAGACCAAAGGTGCAGGGAGAACACACAGCAAGTCTCGCCGAAGCAGGAAGAGCATGGGTAGCACCTCAAGCCAGCAGGAAGGTTAGGCCAGCATGGATGTGTGTGGTGTAGTAGCATTGGTGACATTGTATGGCGTGCATCAGCTGGCGTACATAGTGCCTGTAGTGTATATATGTATGTGACCATCATGACAAAATTATATGCTGTATGCTGTGACTAACTGTGACCTTTAAATGTGAAGGCCTAGTCTGTAGTGTCCCTGACATGTCAGTGGCAAAAAAATGTAGATCCAGAACAAATAGGCGTGAGCCATTATATCATCTATGGCTGTGTTGCATGTATGAAGCATGAGTTGCAATTAGTGCCTTCTCAGGTGGAATTAAAAGTGTAGCACTACACTGCCAGCATGATATACCCCCAGAGTTGATCACATTATATTCTGCAGGCCCAGCTTGCATGGTTATACATGTAGTACCTATAATACAGCATGTGAAAGTGCGCAGCTGGTAGCAGGTGTGTGTGAAGGTTTTCAGTGCCAGTTGTGTATTTTTAGACAGCGGTTGTAAAAACTTTGCAGACACAGTATGCCTCATGCTATGTTGTGGGAAGGTTCAGCAGTTCAGCATTTTATGCTCAGTGATATTTATGCTTTAGTTGAGAAGTGGTCAATGGTAACTTAATTATTCATCTTGCTGCTTGTCAGAATATTTGCATGGATGACAAATGGGTATTTCTTGGAGACTTGCTGGAAATGTCAGCCTTGTGGCGCCGTGGAGTACTACATGTATCAGCAACAATGAAGTCCTGTAGATTACATAAGGATCAATGCAGCAATTGTGATTATAAAAATGGATGACATCTGTATTATAGCTTATGTTTCCCAAATTAATTTCCAGTTAATATGCTGTATCGATTATAGGGAATACTGTTGTCACAATGTGTGTTACAAGATAGCATGAATATCATAGTTTTGTCTTAACCTTGTCTTGAATTTAATGTAAGTTCACCATAAATTAGTTACGCCAAAATATGAAACACATTGTTCATACGCTATTGTTGTTAGTACAATACAAAATTAAATGTAGTTCGTGGTTTAGTAAGTAGAAATACAGATGGATAGATAGTTCACTTTTTTTGAAGTACAAAGTAAAAATATAGATGAAAAGATAGCTCAGAGCCTAGAGGCTGGTACATGAGACATTTTTAAAGGTCTTTAACTTTTACATCAGTTGGATGAAAATTCACACCACAAAACATGATTGCGTATTTATTGGGTCACAGACATATACTGCATGAGTACAAATTTTTCTGAAAATTAATTTTCCTGAATTAACATAAATTCAAAATTTCATGATTTTTACTTTCCGAATTGCAGACAGGTAAGCTCCAGACAATGTCATGCACATTGAGTGTTTTGGGGTTTTTCCTAGTTTTTATTTTCCTATACAGTACTAGTATGTACGTGTATGCACAATTTTGATTGCATATGGTTGTGCTGCAAGTATAAAAGACTTGTACTCTGGATGATTCCCAATTAATTTATTTCATTTTAGGTCCAATTTTTATGAGCATGCATGCTTCCAACAACACATCAATTGATGTCAAACTACATCACAAACACCAGTTCAATATAGTTCTTTGTGTATTTTTGCTGCTGGCATCAGAAGTGAAAAAGCCAGTGAGTCGCACTGCCTCGCGCAAGTCGATGACTTCTGCAGGAGCAAGTCGGCCAGCTTCTGTTCAATCCAAAAAGTCAGCAGGGGCTGCTGTCCAAGCCCCCTCTGCTCCCCATAAAAAGTCTGCGGGGGACTCCAGCCAAGTTCCTTCAGCACAGTCCAAGAAATCAACAGCTGGTTCAGTTGCCCCTCGCCCTGCCTCTGTGCAGTCCAAGAAATCAGGTAGCAATCTTTCCACGTAGCTTTTGCTGTTGTAGGCAAGTTTGATTATGGTAATGTTTAGCATTGTGTTTGTGAGGGCTGCAGGCTGCTGGCGAACCTAGGCAAACAGAATGGTTTTTCATATTGGTTATTAGATTCGTCTGTTAAGAATAACGGGAATTTGGATTGTCAGTGTTTTAACAGCCATATACCTTTATGTTCGTGGAAGGTATTTGCTAAGCTGGTCCATGGTAAGTTAGAAAGCATGGAACTTGACTGTTGGTGAGTCTTCACTTTAATATTAATTAAAACCACAGACCCCTGATGAGAAACAGATATAGATCAAAATGAAATAAAAGCATAACATAAAGACTTGAACATAAGAAACTCCATAAATTACACTATGACAAAACACAATACATGTATATGAGATAAAATTACTTGAAACTTATATTCTCAGTCGTAAGTACCTGGATCCATTTGTTTTATAGACCAATTAGAGTTACATGTAAACAGTGGAAACTTTAGATCAGTAGAGTATTGAGGATTATTTTCATGTATGGTTTTCACTCCTTGCTAGGGCCAACATTTAATAGGTACATTCAAATGTAAACTTTTATGTTTATGCTACCATGAATCATATAACAGCAGGAAAAACGTCCAAGCCTCCTTCGCGTGTACAGAGCCGCACAAGTATGAAAAGCAGGCAAAGTGTGGCAGGCAAGAAAGGTAAATACCTGACCATTGTCAGCACAAATCAAGGTCTATGTGGGATCTGTGGCAATGGTGCACGATGTATACGCATGTTACCATAGTGTGTGTCAGTGGTGCATGATGATGTATGTGCATGCTATGAGGTCATGTGTCAGTGATGCATGATCACATGCAAGTGCATGCTACCTGGTTATGTCTGAGGGGTGCGTGATCAAATGTAATTGCATACTACCAGGTCATGTCTGAGGGGTGCATGATCACATGTAATTGCATACTACCAGGTCATGTCTGAGGGGTGCATGATCACATGTAATTGCATACTACCAGGTCATGTCTGAGGGGTGCATGATCACATGTAATTGCATACTACCAGGTCATGTCTGAGGGGTGCGTGACCACATGTAATTGCATACTACCAGGTCATGTCTGAGGGGTGCATGATCACATGTGAGTGCATACTACCAGGTCATGTGTGAGGGGTGCTTGATCACATGTAAGTGCATACTTCCAGGTCATGTGTGAGGGTTGCATGACCACATGTAAGTGCATACTAACATGTGTCAGAGGTGCATGATCACATATAAGTGCATGCCATCAGGTCATGTGTCAGAGATGCATGGCTACATGTATGTGCATCCTGTTAGATCATCAGAGACAATATATAGAGCTATTTAGCTTGAGAAGTATATTAGATGGAAAACGGCTTTGTTGCACAGCACCAGTTGTATATGATTACAGTGTAATTGCCTGCAGACTGTAGACTCTCTCACTTGTTTTGTAGAAGTTGTGCACACTGTATCAGATTCCTTTCAACCAAAGACCTAGGTCAATGCCTATGGCAACTATTAATTAACAATTTGCCATTGTGTTGTTATGCACATTGTTGTGTCTGATCACGAGTAAGCCAGTCAGCACTGTCGTTTCATTTGTTGTTGATCCCCTTCACTTGATGAGGATGATTGCAATTAAGTTGTAGATTTGGTTCGATAATATCTTGCGTTTGGTCGGGTGTTGAGCCTAAGTCCTGGCAAGTCTTGTTGTAAGATAAGAAGACATGTTTGTCCAGTAAGTGTCCAGTGTGCATCGTGTTGAAGGCCTGTATTGCACACGTTTATTAATAGATATTGCACCTTTGATTACATGGAACAAGCAACTTCTTTCACAATGGCACTTATATTGAGATTTTGAGATTTTTCAGGATGACTCTTAAGTCCAGAATAAGACAAGAATACTATGATAGTATATAGTACCTGCAATCATTCATTGCTTTAAAGTTATCATACTCCAGCTGCAGTTATGGTGTTGATGAACAAGCTATACGTGCATGTCACTATTCCACACTCAAGGAGCTATTGATCATTGATGTACAGCCCAATATTCTAATTCTATTGCATCTACACACATATATTATTCTGAGCCAAGAGTCATTTATGCTTATTCTCAAGATTTACAACATTTTAGACACCTCAAAAATGGACATCACTGATGCCATTTGGTGGGTGTAGCAGTTATGATAAATGATATTGAGAACACAACCCATTGTGATATGATTCAATATTAAGGTACACAACATAACTGTATGGACTCCCTATGCTCAGTGCACAGCGTGCTTGCCATTACAGGTGAGGAGGCAGCAAAGAAAGGAGAGGAGGACAAAGAAAAGACAGAAGGTATTCTTATGTTCAAAACGTCTTGCTGCTTCAGTATCTTTGGGAGAATTAATTCCTGCCATTATTTTTTCAGCAAGTAGAGTACATAGCACAGGTGGTAGTTGCTTTTGCACGCACAGTTTTTGGAGGAATTCTATCAGATGCAAGTCATGAGAAGATTATACCATCAGTTGTCACAGTAATTCTTGGAATGCATTCTGTGATGTCATTGTTTCATTGATACAGATGCAATTTCTGAGGACAACAAAAAATGCACACACAGTTACAGGTTCAGGTTTGCTTGCTAATGCAATCATAACTTGTGATTTGGCTTTGATATCAACATTGACTGAGCTGGTGATGGTAAATTATGCTTTGACACTAATTTTTGCAAGACTATGTGTTTTGCGCGGTGTTTTTGACACAGGTAATTTTCCTAAAGATAACTGTCCCTGCTATTGCAGAAAAAAAAATGAATTATGAAACTTGTACCTGCAGACAGGAATGAATGTGCTACAATGGCACAGGTGATAGAGACATCATTTTTTAGGCTTTTTTTAAAAGAGGCTTTTATGTTCAAATGTGTGTAAAAATGAATATTTTCAGGTTTTCTGCTGGGTATCTTTTTTTAAGAGCACACAGATATTCTTGATTGATGCAGGTCCAGCTAAAAAGTATGATAATGGGACTTTAAGTTCATTTTGGGTATACATGTAACAGGTTAGAATATTACTTAATTTTTTACCTTTAAGGGTAGGCAAAAGTACCCTCAAGATTTTCAAGGGTACAGTATATTACCCTTTTTACCATCTGCTGGAAACTGTGATTGTAAGTGGAAAATGAACAAAAAGCAAACTGGAGCAGAGCAGCATTGGAATGACTGTATTTATAACTGAACTTTGACCAAAACCTTATTTTTCAATCACAGGACAGTAGCAGAATTTTTAACCATATTTAGCCATTATTGGGTAAATTCATGTATGGTCTTCAGTTGTCCTTAGTATCATTTTACAGTCCTGTCACCACCTCTGGTCGTGATAGTGTCAATGTGCCTGCTCTTACTTTGGGTACTTATAACAGAGTGGTGCAAAATTGCCACTGTGTCTCTTTTTTTGGATACAAACCTATCGATGTAATACATTTTTAGTTGTTTTTTTTTAAATGTTTAGTTTCTTTGCATGTCACAATACATATTCTGATTAATTTGTAAAATTGTAGGGGTCTTTTATTCAAGGCGTCTGATTTGTAAAATTGTAGGGGTATTTTATTCAAGGGGTCTGATTTACACTTTGAGTAAGGATCACAACAGAACTTTTCGCATAAAAAGCTTGAAATCAACAGTCATGTAAATACAATAGTATAACTTCGGTAACCATGTTTTTGTTTTCCATTGAAAGAAATGGTTTTTATGTCATTGAATTTTGAAGCATCTACAATTAACATTGATAATTTTTTTCCACTTTGGAGCTCAAAAACTATCATTTAAAATTAGAATATTGCCAAACAAAAAATGGTTAGTATACCTAAGTTATAATCTTGTCTTTACATAGCTGTTAATTTCACAAAGATTAATCCATCAAGTTTTGAGTGAGGCTGTCTTAAAATTAAAGAGTCTTGTAAAAAATTGTATCTGAGAAATTCACTACCAAAGATAACCAAGGAGATTTGCTAACTTTGATTACTCACAAACCTGTAAAAAAACATCCAATGAGGCTTTGACTGTGAATGGATATCTAAACATCACCATTAGTGACCACATCTAACAGCCAATTAACTGATTGACTCTATAAAGCCAGGAGATTTTTTCATCTTAAAGTTTTGCATAGAAATAAACATGTTACAGTAAAACTTGTTCACATGGACGAAGATTAGTACTTCATCATCTCAAAAGCAGCAAAAGCTCAATTTCACTGATTTGAAGGTCTCGTGTAAGTGTCGGTGCCTTAAAGGTTTGGCGAATTATGATACTTGAGGTGTAGAAGCTATGGAGCTTAAGTTGTAATATGCACAAGTCCAATGTTTGCAGCTGAGGAAACACCAAAAGAAATAGAGGAAGACAGGGCAAAGACAGCTGAAAGGAATGAAGCAAAGGAAGAAACAGAACAGGAAACAGGGGAAGGAAATGAAAAAGAGGGAGAAAATGACAATTCAGAAGGTACAATGTTGTAACAGTTAGCGATGGAGTGTCCATGTTTGGTGTAGTATAGACATGCAGTATAACAACACCACTGCCACAGGCTGACCCTGTTGAGTATAGAATGTATGTAGTGGTTAACTCATTTCATACCATGGTCACAGGTCTTGGTCAGTGGTTCTGGCACTGCCTGGCAAGTGATATTGCAGCTGCCCTTGCAGCAGCTGCAGCATGACTTGACACGCAGTGCCAGAACCACTGACTTAAGACTATAGGCATGTTGGTACTTGAACGGAAGCTCCTTTTATGAAGAATTTAAATATGCAATTGTTGTCTTAAATCAAGATATATATTTACGGAAAAATCGGACTTATGGAATGAGTTAAGGACACAGGTAGGAGCACAGTCATAAGGTACAGTAATTCACCTTTATTTGGCCACAAATAGTCACAAAAGTAAGAGTGAATTCAAGCTTCAGCTAAATTAATTTCGTAACAAAATAGTCTTTATTGTACATGTACATCAATACCTGGACGCAGTTGGAGCACAGTTACAATATTAGTGAACGCTTCAATGTCACATTTAGTCACAAAATAATCCTTCACTGGTCACACTGAAGTCTTGGGTCACTTTTGGTGTTCTTCAGGAGTGTGTGTGGATATCTGAATACAATGTGCCGTTTCACAGTTGCATGGTGTTTAGAAATCAAAATAGCAGATATGTGTAGGTGTTCACCTAATGCAGCAGAAAAAAATAAATAAACGCACTTTGGTTGCATGCTTATGGAACAGTTAGGCTTCGAACTTTGGCATCAAACGCACACAAATCTGCTCAAGATTTAAATACTGACATAGATGTTGTACATATAAATGATAAAACAAGTTATCTGCTGAAAAAGATAAAATGATGCTACAATACCTGTATATATGCACACTAACTGCCGCCCAGTGAACTGAAATTTAACCAGACATCCACATGTGCTATATTGTAATAATTGTCAGTATGCTGTTAAAGTCAAACACATAAACATTCTTATGTCCACATAGAAGCAAACGGCATGTTTATGATGTAAATCTTTTCAGATGTACAAGTGAAAATGGAGTTGTCACGTTGAGTTTTGTGAAAAGCATGTCTGTACCATGACTTGTATGTTCTACTGTGAATATTCCCCATGCTTTATAAGTCAAAGCAAAGATGTTTAATTATGGTTGCCTAAAGAGAGCTTATATGCACAGAGCACTTGAAAGCCACAAGGAACCAATGCCTGAGTGGCACAATTGAAGTGGAGAGGTATTCATAGCAGGCTATGCATATTAATGATGCTGATATCCATGGATTTATAAGAGTACATTGTAGGTTTTCATGAGAAGGGCCCATGCATGTATAAACTCAGCTGACTGCTTAAATTATTTTTAAAGTATGTTTGAAACAAGAGTAGGTTCAACAACTCACACCTTTATTTTAGGTAGGGTTTGCAGCATGTAGGGAAAGAGAGTGCTAATTTATTATATTATGACGTTCATCAGATTTAAAAACCGTGTCTTTAACTGATACATAGAGGCTGTCAGAGGAGCAGCTGATCTGATTCTGAAGGGGAAACTCTTCCAGAGCTTAGGAAATGCCAGTGAGGGTAACCAAGCCAGTAAGTTGAGCAGATTTAAAGCATCCACTATACAAATTAAGTTCACAGGACTTAATAGGCAGGTACAGTGTGTTGAAACGTCAACACTGTAGGAAGTAATTGTTGTCAACTATATTTTATTTTTGCTTAACTTAATATGTTCTATGAAGATTTGAAGCTTGGAAGTCTATTGACCTGAGGCCTGCCCTTCTAATGGGGTTCATCAGTAATTCTCATTCAAAATTAAAAATCATCAAAGCAGACATTTTACTGCCGGCTGGTTTTGGTCAATCTATATTGGCAGAAATGGTTACAAGGCATTTTACAACTTAATTATTTTATGTCCAAAATATGCAGGTCGTAGGGCTTTGTTGCCCTGTGAATTAAGGTTGAAACAACAGCCTTGCTAGTGTATGGCGTACAATTAACTGAAATACATTGAATTTTTGATGATTTTAATTAACATTGACATTTAACATTTGAAGTCATGAACAACTCTCTACCAAATAAAAGTTTAAAGTCATAATTTTAATACACTTAGATGTCAACATCAGGAAAACATTTACAAATCATAAATTGGGAAGTGATGGATTTACAGGAGAGAATGAAGAGGCAGGTGGCCAGACAGAGACAGAGGCGACACCTGGAGGTACAGCACACAGAGTGTAATATGTCACTGAGACTATCACTGTGTGAACTGTATAGTTAGTCTGAATTTCAGCAGAGCACTATAGAGTTGAAGTAGAATACTAGAATAGACCAGTTATGGGGTATCATTGATTCTCCACATTATAGCAGTTGTATTGGTTGTGTGCTCACATTATAGCATTCATTGTGACTTCTTAGGACGATACGCATTGTGAATCATCTTTAACATTTGGACAATTATCTTAAATTTTGGTAAGTGTCGGATGTTGAACTCATCTTATGTATGAGTGAAGATACATGATAGTAATAAAAAGCATATTTTCAATATTATGCATAGGATATATAGAGCCAATTGCAAGCTTTTCCTTATACATGTGGGTGCATGACATGGGGTGTTGTCTTGTATGGTTGTGTTGTAGGTTCAAAACATTATTGAATTGTGTATCATGAACTATAGCACTGAGATACAATGCTTACTAGAATAATATGTTATGTTGAAAAAGTATAAACAGATTTGAATAATTTAGGGATATAGTAACACAAGTATATTTGCAATTGACTTGAAAATATAAGTATATTTTTTTCATAATGTTACTTTCTTGATGCAGGTAGAATGGTGCTAATGTACATGACACTTTAATCTATATGCAGTGGTACATCCTGGTGCTCAAATACATTCTGTTTCTGCCCAATCAGAATGCTTGTTTAACCCTACTTCCTTGAATTGAGACTGAGTCAACAGCTTTCCTTGGCATGGCTTGAGTGCTAAGACCTGTGGCATGTTTTCTTGATAGATCTCATTCATAGTTTGAAGGAGAATTGTGTTTTGCTTACTGTTGAAATTAGTCAAAAATCATTGAAGCAGATGACATTTGATCATCAACAAGTTTTGGCCAGTTTGGGGGGGGGGGGGGGGGAAACGGGTCACAGTGTAGCTCTATCATGCAGATTTCATGAAGATGGATGCTTCATCCTTATATTGCTTTCAGTTATGAAAGCTAGTTCTATCAGCTAGAGCCAAAAAGTTGATACAGTGGCAGTATCTGTGCCAGAAAGGATTGATGCCAGATGTGATTTGGTACCTTTTTCATTTCAGGTCAACCGGCTGTTAAAAGTGACCCATACCTTTTACTGTAACTTGAAATAAATTGCACCCTTGCCCTGTATAATGAGTATAACATAGAAATGGAAAGCACTGTAAAGTGTGTAGTCTGTAATGTGAATCTGCAAAATGTTAATCAGATAAACAAGCAGAGCAGGCAGCAGAGGCGCCCCCTGGTGGGGAACAGGCTCAGGAGGCTGAGGAAGCACCAGGGAATGAAAAAGCTCCCAATGCAGAGGCTGTAGAGCAGCGTAAGGCTGATGAAGAAATACCCAAAGGATCTGGGCCAGTTGACACCGAGGCAGGGGTTCAGGAAGAAGAAACCAAAGAGAAGAAAGAGGAAAAAGTTGAAGGAAAACCAGACTCAGATTCTGCAGAAGACAAACAAGAGGAACAACCACAACAGGAAGCAGCAGAGGATGCTGGGAAGGCTGAAGGCTAGTACCATGAGTACAGTAGCCTGCATGTAACTCGGGACAGCTAGCTTGGATAGCTTTATTTACATAGATTACAGATGCATGCAGCCATTTTACTTTATCTTTTTGCAGCCGTATACCTAACTATAATTTTTCTTCAGTTTTTGAGGCCTTAATTGTCTAACCTTGGGGGACATACAGCTATAAGCTAAATACATGCATATACAAATGTATACTCATACAGAGCAATTAACATAGCAGAAATCAGGGCCTAGCTTCAACCCATTCCAAGCTAACATCTATAATAATTAAGCTTGCCTGGGAGCCCTCTGTAATCCTTGACCGCAGCTTGGCTAGGGTAGAGGTCATAGCTCCAGGCTTGAATTGTTCATACTGTCAAGTAAATATAATCACACTTAACGCTGTGATACTTTAACCGTGGGTCACAGCCTAAACTTGGTTTGTAGCTGTGCAACCTCAATGCCATATCTCATTATCTTGTCAAAACACTGGCCTGTCGAGAAGACAATTACATGAACAAATTACCAGGTAGTCTTGGTTATTTTGTTAGCAGTAATGCACTGGAGGCTCAGTGCTTATCATTGCGAATCAAAATTTTTCTTCTTGATGCCACCAGCTGGTTGCTGCCCACAAACACTGCAAGCTTCACTGGCTTTCTTTCCTGATTGTAGTATATGGCCATAGACAAAGGCCTGTGTGGTTAACAGAGCAGTATAGGCCTACAGGACTTATCTGGCTTATCAAGGTTAACAGTCCCTGAATAGCCTTATCCAATCCCTTCCAGTTAACCAAGGAACCATCCTTGAACTAACCTATGGAATTACTTCCAGTTAACCAAGGAACCAGCCTCTACCTGACCAATGCATTCCCTTCCAGTTAACCAAGGAACCAGCCTCTACCTGACCAATGCATTCCCTTCCAGTTAACCAAGGAACCAGCCTCTACCTGACCAATGCATTCCCTTCCAGTTAACCAAGGAACTAGCCTCTACCTAACCAATGCATTCCCTTCCAGTTAACCAAGGAACCAGCCTCTACCTAACCAATGCATTCCCTTCCAGTTAACCAAGGAACCAACCTCTACCTGACCAATGCATTCCCTTCCAGTTAAACAAGGAACCAACCTCTACCTGACCAATGCATTCCCTTCCAGTTAACCAAGGAACCAGCCTCTACCTAACCAATGCATTCCCTTCCAGTTAACCAAGGAACCAGCCTCTACCTAACCAATGCATTCCCTTCCAGTTAACCAAGGAACCAGCCTCTACCTAACCAATGCATTCCCTTCCAGTTAACCAAGGAACCAACCTCTACCTGACCAATGCATTCCCTTCCAGTTAACGAAGGAACCAGTCTCTTCCTAAGCAATGCACTCCCTTTCAGTTAACCAAGGAACCAACCTCTACCTGACCAATGTATTCCCTTCCAGTTAATCAAGGAACCAGCCTCTACCTGACCATGACATTTCTTTCCAATTAAGGAACCTAACCTTGGCCAACCAGCCTTCCAGCTTTGAACTTATACCTCTTGGGAGACAAGTATGTCTCATGGTGTTACATAATCTTGGTATCCATCACAGGTATATGTTCCTTCCAAGTTTTAACCATGATCGATGGCATTCAACTCTAACAAACTAATTTCAGCAAAAGTACTACAGTTGAAGCTGTCTGTTATACATGTTAAGCTACCCGGGGTCCTCAAGCATGTTCAGGCTCATGAGATGGTCCTCCAAGATGCTGGTCAGGCTTACAGTTTAACCCTTATGAATCCATATTTTGGCATACTGGTGTCAACCTAAACACACAGCACAATTAATGCTATCCAAGTATTGTTGCTCAGACCATTTCATATACCAGTGCTTTTTACATATATTTTAACCTAAGCTGCCTACTGTGCCTTTGTCAGGGGTAATACAATTGTAGCCAGATGTTACCTAGCTTGCCTATATTTATAAATAGATGGAATGTAATGCCACTTAGCAATACTTAGTTGTCAGGAGTGTTTAGGTGTTGTCTAACCAGATCCTACTGTTTTGCATTCCACAAGCGTCCAGTTGATGAGAAGAACTGGTTCTCCGTGGACCTTTTTGCACTAACCCAGCTTCTACCTTTCACAAAATAGTCTACTGTTTTCCCACAGTAATTCCTTACCATGATAAGTGTATACCCGGTTAGCAACATAGAGTATTTTTCAGCTGAGATACATTATGTTATGCAGGTAACTGCTTTGATGATCATTTAAATGGTTAATATCTACGAAACACATGTAGTTCTTATCACTCCTTCAGTCTGTAGATGGAAAGAGTATTGTCATATTTGTGTGTGTTTATTTTTTGGGTCAATGTACTTTTTTATGCTTTGACATATTCATGTAAAGAATGAGATGTGTGTCAGGACCGAGGGATGTGGCAAACACAAGCAGGTCACTAGGCTAGTTACATGTAACCAAGCAGTCATGGATCCTTGCATTTTAGTGTTTTAGCAAGTGATCACGAGGTGGCAGCACCTTACAGTCTAGTGACCATCAACCTGTCATTTGACACTGGTACCATAAAACTCCCCTACTGACAACAGATCTATAAATAGCATCTTGCCAGCCTGAGGCAAAATCACCTTATTGTCTCAACCAGTCTTTGTGTAACCAAGGACCTGATGTAACCAGACGCTGCAGTGAGTCAGTCAAATGGTATCTGTGCAATGCCATGCACTTTAACATGGGCTTTGTAGCAGTATAGAAGACACTTTGGTTCTTCAATTTAAAGATATTCATGAGTGATATGAACTTGTAATTAACAGTACGATGCTGCCACATATGATGTATGTATGTGGAATCTGATCAGTGTATATGTATATTACTTGTATCAAGGCAAAATCCAAATGATTGGCTTCATACATCATGTTCTGGGTACATTGTGCGAAGAGTACATGTCCTTGCACATGTATATGGATAACTCTATTAAAGAGATAGGACTTTGTCACATTGATCTGCTGAGGGCCATGAAAATACCCATAGAGGAATTTAGCACTACTGGTTTACTTTGTTGGAGAAATCTGGGATGTACTTCTCTTAGTATGTGGCTACACAATACTAAGCAGATGTTGGATGGGTAGCAAGTTGATTTTGATGCATGTAAATGCACAAACGTTTTGTTTCAGTGTATCGTCTAGGCTATGAGCACTTTCACACATATATGCAGCACATATGATGTTTAACAGCACAGTTAAATGTATAAGTTATACATTGGATTGACTAACAACATTTGCACCATATAACACCACTTACAGAGGGTGGGGAACAAAAGACAGAAGAGCAAGCCGAGCCTGAGGGGGAAAAGACAGAAGAGCAGGCAGAAGAACCAAAGACAGAGGAAGCACCTGCAACTGAGGAACAGAAAGGTCTGTGTTATTCTTACCATGGTATGGTTGTCATAAATGGGGGCTAAGTGGGCCATAGGGGTAAAGGTACAAGATTGCTGCAGCAAAGGGCTACATTGACCACAGGGACCATACATATATGTAGCACATAATGCAGTATGCTGGTTGAGCAGGATGAAAGGCAGCCATTAATGGTGGTAGGTTGCCACAAAAATGGATGGAATGCATGCCTCTCAGTGTTCACCATGCTAATAATGATACATGTTTGCACCGCATGTATTTTAATGATTACACGGGAGATATTTTCAGTAATTTGTACATGAACTGACTTACATCGAATTGAAACAAAAACCAGCTGTAAATATTTCATGCACTGTTTATATGTCTGTACATTAAACAAAGAACAGTTGTATAAAGTACCTGCTGTTTAGATTACCTCTATACCAACCAATGGTGCTTTCATTTCACTTGGTACTAATTACGGGTACTTGAAGTTACTTTAAAGGACAAATGAAGTGTGTCCAAAAAGGTTGGCCTTTAGAAGATTTGCAGCTTGTGAAGTTCTGAAGAGAGGTTATCTTTATGGCATGTAGCACTGTACATCTCAAATGGCTGCACCCCAAGTAATGGTCAGCAAGTAATCTCAACACTGCACACTAATAAAAGTAATGATAGTGGACACAGGCAATTAAAGCTGTAAGACAGAGACAAAACCTCATCAACTTAATCTTTTGTGGCCATATTTTAAGGGTTTTATATCTATTAAAATTGTATGTCTTGGAAGCAACAGAATTGATTTCTGAAAGTTTATTACATTTTCAGCATCATATTGAATAAATAATAAAAGTTATATATATCCACAAAATCTGAAGCAAAGAAATGTTATGCCAAACCAATTTAATGGCAGCTTTCTTTGAAGAGGAAAAATGAACAATGATGTAGTACAGAAAGTCAACTAGTTTGCATACAGAGGAAAAGGAAGCTTTTCTCGTGACACTTCCTTTTTGCTGCACTGACATTTCAAGTTCCTCAATAATGTGTGTCTTAGTTTGTCCTAAGATCAAACCCATGACTGCCAGTAATGTAGTTTTTGCATGGCAAGCCAGGTTATTTTACAAGTGCATCTGTCAGTTGGAGTTTGCATAAACCACTCTCTTTATGTGGACTATATATAGACATGCTGGTATTTGAATTGGAGGGCTTTTTAGAAGGAATTTTAATGTACAATTTCAGATAAGATTCAGGCTAAATGTGTGAAAAATATAAAGATATGTTAGTCCCTTTTTGTTTCTCTTGTGGGTAAAACAGAAATACGCCTTTTGGGTCAGTCATACACAAGCGAGAACAAAGCTGATGCGCGAGTTCGATTTTATAGTTTTAACAGAGAAAGACACATTGGTATGTGATGTACTTATATGACCTTAACCCATCAATTTCCATCAAATTGTATGCAACATGCTGATGTTTTCTATGATTTATTATAGTAATATGACTTACCCAATGTATACACCATAGTGATCTCAGGGCACCATTGATTTATCAGTCACTACCACCAGGCAAGTGAATTTCTGATGATTCAGCTATTTTGTTTGAAATACTATACTCTTTGAAAAGTGATACTGCGCTCATTTTAAAGATAACAGTTTTCAAATAGTTGTCTTCTTATTGTATCAACCTTGGACATTAATTTTCATCGAGGCTTAAAAGGAAAAAAATGGATCACAAGTCCTGTGATCCAGGCATGTAATACTACATGTATACACATGTTTTGACATGCTTTGCTCTGTGATAACATGCAACCAGAGTGCTCCGTGGAAAGTTGTACACTATTTGCTTATATCATTGTGGATGGCAAAAGAAGCGGCTGACAGAATGACAACACTGGACAATTTCTGGAAAAATTTAACCCTTTGCCCCTGGAATAAAGACTGAGTCAACAGCTTTCCTTGGCATGGGTTTTGCAGTAAGTGCCCAACCCATGCCAAGGAAAGCTGTTGACTTGGAGCATGTGATCTTGATAAGTCTTGTGTACATTTCTCATTCAAATTGTTTTTCATAACTGTTGAAATTAGTTGAAAACACTGAAGCAGACGACATTTGACCACCGGCCAGTTTAAGGGGGAAAAGGTTAATAGGAAAAAGTTGCAAGCTGGTACATTGTCATTGGGCCCCTCAAAGCTAATTCTCTACACATATCTGTAAATGTCATGAGACAATATTTCATGAATGTTTCATGTGAAATTCACTTGGTTGGTAGATTAAATGTCCATACACATGTATAACAATGCAACCAGGCCAAGTAGTCCATGGCAAGGTACAGTCCTTTAGAAGGTAAGTTTAAGTTAAATAAGTATCAAATGGATCTGGAACTACATGCGAGTCCCTTTATATAGTGCGACAGCATACTGTGGTGACACTGGAACCCACAAGGTATTGTATGAGAATGATGTTCATAAATACAAGTATAAATGAAGTTCATAAATATTAATGAGCCACATCATACACCCTACATCTCAGGTGAA
Source organism: Hermodice carunculata (assembly GCA_964020975.1). Classification (NCBI taxonomy): domain Eukaryota; kingdom Metazoa; phylum Annelida; class Polychaeta; order Eunicida; family Amphinomidae; genus Hermodice; species Hermodice carunculata. Next base: position 80,165,506 of record OZ026618.1, read on the forward strand.
GAGGAGAAGGCTGGGGAGACACCTGCTGAGGGGGAACAAGCCCCTGAAGGGGAACAAGCCCCTGAAGCAGAACAAAAGCCAGAGGAAGCAGAACAAAAGCCAGAGGAAACAGAACAAAAGGCAGAGGAGGGGGAACAAAATGAGGAACAGCCAGAACAAGCCCCAGAGCAAGCCCCAGAGGAGGAGCAGACACAAGAGCAGGCGACAGAGGAGCCCCAACCCGAGGGTACAGACTACATGTAGTTAGCGGTGGTGTGGTCATGTGTTCTGGTAGCTAGTGGATCATACAAGCTGTGTGTCCTATTTATTGTAGCATTAATCTACACCTACCGTTGTAGGTCAGCCTCTGCTGGTGTGGTCTTGGTGTTTGTCATTAATATCGTTTGTTTTGCCAGGTTGATCTTTCTTTCACGTGTTGTGTCTATGTTCTGCAGTACTTACGTTTTCCTATGAGTGACATTTCTCATTAAACACCGTGATTTTCTGGTTTAAAGCTAAAATGTTGAGCCTTATCAATATCATCTGTACTTCAAGGATTGAGTGACATCTTTTGATTATTGGTGCCGTTGTGAAATATCAACAACTATACTTTTCTTATGAAACACTTAACTGTGGCAAACTAGTAAAGATGAAAAACATGAAAAGGAAAATTACGGTGGCCTAAGGTGTCTGCTCAAGGTTTTTGGTGTTGGTATTCTCTGTATGTGTGATTGTTTATATTTACAGGGACCCCATCATTGTGATGATGATTATGATAAGAACCACATGACTTACCTGCTTGTTCTTATTAGCCCCTCGATCAGGTCTCTAAGCTATTGGGGTTTTGTCATCATCCTGTCAGTGTGCATCTGTGCATTTGTCTGTACACCTTGTAACCACAGTAACTGCATATAGTATTGAGATACAACCATTTAAGCCTTAAAGCCCTGATGTAAGACTGAGTCAACAGCTTTCCTTTAAGACTACTTCCCTTGCATATATCACTGTGCCAAATTTAGAAAAATGAATGACAGGAATTATATTGATTATGCGTTCAGTTTTTTCCTTCATGCCATTTCCGGCACTTTACTTGTCATTCAACTTCCATTATCTATACATGGGAATGTATTTTTGTTTCCATAATTTATGTATTCAGATTATGTCAGAGTACAATATGGACAATAGTCTCTGTCTTGAGAGGTCATCCTAGGGGCAGGCCCAAAAGTGGCCTCTCAAGACAGGTGGCCTTTCATTGAAGGTACAATAACATGGAAAAGATAGCAGCAGGGACCTGCTTAAAGTGGTCCTTCGAGCCAGGTGCCCTCTCATTGTAGTGGCTTCTCAAGAGAGGTACCTCTTGCTCCTTCCCAGTTAGAACAAGACTGGGTTGACAGCTTTCCTTGGTACTACTTGGATGCAGTGTGCCCAACACTGCACTCCACTTATGTTAGTGGTACATAGGATCAAGAGAAGCAGTTAAATGAGTATATTATCCTAATAAGTCATTTCTACAATTCATATTCAAAAGATGTTCTGTTACCAGGATAATTGAGAAAAATCATTGAAAGAGATAATTCACATTTGGGTGCTTTTCAACAATTTTAACAAGAAAAGGGTAAAACAATTCATTCTGTTCATGGTAAATCCAGACTGTATGTTAAGGAAGGTGTACAGACTGAGTGGAACCAGAACAGAACATATCTTTCCTGCCAATATGGCAGTCTTCTGACTTTGATAAAGAGGTAGAATATCCAGCCAAAGTTCAAGAGCATATTAACTAAAACTATTTGTTGGAATAACAAACATGGCTGTGAGCACAAACCCACAGATGTGTCCAATGGTATGCTTTATGTCCTGTGTAACAGAGAGCTGGTATGCTTTATAGCCCTTGTAATAGAGAGCTGGTATGCTTTATGTCCTGTGTAACAGAGAGCTGGTATGCTTTATAGCCCTTGTAACAGATAACTGGACAGGTGTGCTTTACATCACGTGTAACAGACAGCTGGTGTCACATTGCAGTTTGCTGCACAGATTTGGTGTTGTTGCTACACACTTTTTGTTGAAATAACATGAAATATTCTATATCCTGTAGTAAAATACTGAGGAAAATGTGAAACTGCTATACAGGATTTAAATCTTATCCCTTATACTGATATCATGTCCTTTTCAGAGGGAGGGGAGCAAAAGACAGAAGAGGAAGCACAACCTGAGGGGGAGAAGACAGAAGAGCCAAAGACAGAAGAACAAACAGCAGGAGAGAAGCCAGAAGAAAAAAAGCAAGGTTTGTGTCAGTCCTATCACTTGACGGCAGATTTTATTTTTTATGCAGGAGGGTGATTAATTATTAATAGTGGTAACCATTTTGATGCATGTTGATTAGAGGACTTTCCTGAAAAGTTGTAATTGAAATATTAGTATAGGTTTTACATAATTGAAATTAGATGGAAATGGCAGTTTGCATGATAAAATACTGAAACAAGAAATCACTGAAACAAGAAATTGACTGTATCTTGTGTCTGAGGACAAGCATATGATTTCTGCATCATTAAAATTACTTTGGGAATGCACATTGTAAGATAGTGACTTGCTTATCCTAATTTATAGAGGTTAAGTCTGTTGTCATGCTGAAGACTACATAATACATCTGGATCATTGTTCAATTAGTGGATGGTTATTTTAAGCAGTGGTATACTCCAGAAACTCTATTTTATGTTGTGCAATCTTGTTAATGCGCTCACAGAGTAAAATATCCATCTAAAGGACTGAAAAATTGGTCTTACTGAATGGTCTCTTTACTGAGATGGTCTTTATTGGAAATTCTACTCTATTTTGGATAATTTTGAAGAGCTCTTCTTCAGGAGAATCTTGAATTCTATGTGAATTTTTTTTTCAGGTGAAGCCACAGAGCCAGCAAAAGAATAGGATGGTTCCACAGGCTCAGTGTGCTTACCTTTATCTGCCTCGACCTGCAGCTCTGTCTACCCATAATTCCTTACTGCCACCACAACAGCCAACAACTCAATGCCTCACGTCTTTTGACCACAGATATCAATTGCAGTCATTTCAGGGGCTTCATTGGATCCTATTACATACTCCATAAGGGAAAAAAGGATTTAGATTCTTTAGGAAAAAGAAACCACCTGTTTCAACTCCCAGGATTTTGTTTGTGCTGTAAAGTACAAATCAGCAGGACATTCTGGACCTTGTCCTGAGCCATGCTAACATGCATATATATATTTAGTTGGCTGTTACATTAGGCTGGCTTGCTTATATATGTGGAACAAAGTGTATCAGGCATGGGCAATACATACAGTTTGTATCTCACCTTGGCCATTCAAGTCTCCATTGACAAACTCTAAACACAATTTAAAAAGCTCATACGTGTTATATTGGACTAAGGCAGCCTATGTGTATAGGTTAAATACTATGCCAGTGTTACATATTCTTCAGAATAACTTTTTCACTACAGATTAATGTGATGATTTTGTAAATACTTGTTTTATATGCTTGTAATTGTTACAGCCATTGTACATAAGATGTATTTAATAAATGATATGCATGTGCAAAAGCAGGATTGACTTTTGTTTTCATCTACCATAATGTGTGTCAGTGTTTTGACCTTTCCAAGGCAAAATCATACATACATACATACATACATACATACATACATACATACATACATACATACATACATACATACATACATACATACATACATACATGTCAACACCCATTATTTTTTTCTAATTGTGAGATGCAGGTAAAAGGTGCATGAAGACAGAGAATATGGGCCATTTACAGCCTAAAGGTAGTTGTGGTGGTCATGACAATTTGTCTGTTTATCTACTAAGAATAACAGAAAATGGCCGTCTATAAAGCCATAACAGTCACAATGAATCCAGTGACAAAGCAGGAATATTTCCAGATTTGTTAAAAATAGCCGAGATTATAGCCATCTATATAAAGAATGATTCCATTGTTTTCAAAAATCAAGGGCCCATTTCAATTCCTCCTGTGATTTCAAAAATAGTTGAAAGCATCAGATTTGATCATACCCATGAATATTTTAACTAGTATTCTCAACGCCAGTCAATATGGCTTTCAAGAGGGTTATTTGACTAAATAAGCTTCGTACGAATTAATAAGAAGCTGGAAAGGTTCCTCTCTGCTTAAAATTATCTTAATCCTATGTAATTCACTTATACTTCCAGATTTGAACTATTGATTTCTGGCTTGGGAACACAATCTACAAAAACTTTTTAATTTAAAAACAAGTTGTACGTACAATAACATAGTAACTTTGTAGCCCATTCAAAACCAATATTAAAAGAATGGAAACTACTTAAATATTTAAGTCACAGCTTTTAAAATTTTATCACATATTCAGAAATGACAAATTGCTGATATATTTTAAAAGTTTCACATTATTACAAATACTACCATACATATATAGTCACAATGCAAGAAGGGAAAACTTTTAGTTGTAACAAGGGTGTCTGCTCTGTCCATTATCCAGTGCCTCAGACTTCAACTTAGCATGTCCTAAATGGTACACCAGGCACAGTGACAGTTGAAGTCAATACACATGGTATTCAAGATTATTCAATTTATATTGAGTATTATTTAGACAAATTACGAAACGGACTGTCATACAGTAAACATTGCTTTAATTTCGCATGTCTACATTTTCACAGTTTTTGTATTTTTGACATTTCACTGTAGTTTTAATGTCACTGTTTTGGACGTAATTCTATTCAAACAATGTTGAAATACTATTTCACCATACTTTTATTTTCACTGTTTTGTGCCATCAGCGAAAAATAAGAATGCAGCAAAATTAAAGGAATTTACAGTACATAATTGTTATACTTGTAGTTATTGTCTAAGGTGTCTGTATCTCTAATTTTGTATGTCAAGAAAACACCATCAGACCTAAAGCATTAAAAGATTTACATACTGCAATGATTTGACATTTATCTGCAAAATATTAACTTTGCACACACAATTTATGATTGGCTTGTACGATGGCGGCCATATACAAGTAAAACCTTAATACGGTAGATATGCCTATATATCTGCATGAAGAAATGACTATATCACATATTTGCATTCTCTCTCTCGATCGATCGATCGATTGATTGAGCAAATAGGTTTTCCCATTCATGTTTCTTCGGGTGGAGATAACCATTTGAACCAATAGGCAAGGACAAGAACAGAAGGTTCAAGAACTGCCTAAAAGAGGGCACTGCAGTCAGTGGAGGGCTAGGGTTGTGCATTCCTATTACTTTACATTGTAATTTGCAACTTAATAACTTGAAAACTACTGCATATAGAAACACCAAATTTCAGACAGTAAATCTATATGCATAGCTAAATACCTCACAAAAATCATATAACCACCGCTACAAAAGTCACTGGTTTATTTAAGGTTGCTTCAACATACAAACTAATGGGAATACATAGCTGTTGCCCTCCAAATGTTTGTGTATTCAGTTGTGTATTGGGGCAAATACACACCTTAGAGCTGATTCTGACCTTTCCTATTCCATCCGTGCAAAAACTCGGTACAGAACATTTTACTTTCGCAGTCTCTTACCTGGTCTGTGAGGCTATTCCACCACTTATCTTTTTCCATTTTGTCCTGTTTTGTGCCAGTAATCGTGTAGCCTATGGTAGCAGCAGAGAGTTGCACTGGACTTCAAAATGAAAATTTTTAGCCGTCTTCTTTCCATGGCTTCATACATCACTACTTTTGACTTGACCATTTTTTATTCCATAAACATTCATTTTTTGACTATTGGATTTCTTTCCACTTTCTGGAACAAGAATGCTCTACCTGAATCAGTATGGCAAATCAGTGGCAACTCCTTGTTTGATTCCAGCCGAATTTTTTTAGCACCTCACCCACTCCTTTTTAGCTCAGCTGACTTGTCAGTTTGATGAGCTTATATTATGGTCCTTCATCCATCATCGTCTATCTGTCATCCGTCGTCAACAATCGACTACTTCTCCAAAACTCTCATCCAGATTGACTTCAAACTTGGTGGCAATGTATCTTGAGTGGGTCTCTACCAAGTTTTTTCAAATGGTTACGCACCATTGAATTTGAATTTTTTTTTTTTTTTTTTTTTTTTTGAGGCAAATCTTTAAAAATCTTCTCTGAAAACGCTGACCCAATGGCTTTGATATTACACAGGAACACTTCTGGAAACTTCTAGTTCCTACTTTGTTCACCAGGTGGCGCTGTCTTTTTTTTTTTTTTTTTCTTAATTTTTGATGCTTTTGTTTTTGTCTTTGCTATTTTCTACTTCTTCCCCAGAACCATCACTCACATTAAGCTGGAACTACGCGGATATGTTTCTTGTGGAAGGTTCAAACAAATTGGTCACCATGTGGTACTTTTGTTGATTCTTGATTTTTAACGATTTTTTCAATTTGGGTCTTATCGGTAAATGCACCTTTCCTATTGATTACTATGCAATTTTCAACTCCCCCAAAACTTTCAACCAGATTGACTTCAAACTTGGTGGCAATTTACCTTGGGTGGGTCTCAGATTTATTCAAATGGTCTTGCTGCATTGATTTTTGAATTTTTTTTTAATCGATTTTTTGGTTCGTTTGGTGGGAAAATCTTAAAAAATCTTCTCCAAGACCGCTCACCCAAGTGCTTTGATATCACACAGGGACACTCTTACAGATTCCCAATTCGTAATCTGTTCACCAGGTGGCAATTTTATATATTTTTTTAATGTTTTTGTGTGTTTTTTTGCTGTTTTCGATTTCTCCAGAACCGTCTCTCAGATTAATTTGAAACTTCGTGGATATGTTTCTTGTGGAAGGGTCAAAGTTGTTCACTAGGTGACACTGCTGTGCATTCCTCATTTTTAACGTTTTTTTCAATTCAGGCACTTATCGGTAAATGCATCTTTCCTATTGATCACTATGTAAGTCAATGCACAGTCTAATGCTAATTCACATTCTCCAAAGCCGTCAACCAGATTGACTTCAAACTTGGTGGCAATGTACCTTGTGTGAGTTTCTACCAGATTTGTTCAAATGGTCATGCTCCAGTGATTTTTAACATTTTATTTTAATGATTTTTTTTTTACAAATCTAAAAAATCACAAGGGTATATGTACATGTCAGCTGAGCACAGGACTATCACAGTTCTCTTTAAATCATAACGTAATTCAAAAGGTGCTTTTCTACAATCCAGTGCAGCTGATAATGAAGCAGATATACTAGTTACCTTCTCCTTGGAGAAAAATCCAAGGATATATAGCATTTTATGCAGAGCCCTGGTGCACTTCCACTTCGATGCAACGTGATGTCACCCATAATAATAATAATAATAATAATAATAATAATAATAATAATAATAGTATCGAAGAAAATTTCACCGAAAACTCTACAAACGTAAAATGAAGTATTTCCCACATACTAAAGCATAATACATGTAGGTTAAATCATTTAGCAGGAGCCTACCATGCACCTAATAATAATAACCGACCTAATGGTCACGGAGGCGCCCCCCCCCCCCCCCCCCCCCGAGCACATTGTGCACACAGGGCAACGAGACACCAGTCGCATGGCCTGGTGGATAACCAGCACTCCAGGACCCCAGTCTGTGATGTGTTAGGTAAGGAACGTGGTGCAGGTCCACAGGCGTTTTGCTCATTTCTGTCAACCAAAAGTAGTACCTGCAATTCTGTCACAAAACAGTAAGTCATCAGTGTATATTGGAGGTCCACATTCGTGGAAGTTAAGCTACCGTGTAATGGTCTTAAACAATAGAAACGTTCAGTTGGAGGTCCCTCGCGGAAGTTAAGGTATAATAGAAAAGTTCATTAACCTTATCATGCGACGTCAGGTGTCGAAGACTATCTACTTCAACGTCAGATTGTTACTGTAAGTTTTATGGCTACAACTGTCACCGATACATTGCTTGCCCTCATTTAAAATCACCTGGACCGGCAAGGCCCCCATACGTAAAATTCTTTTAAGATTGGCCCTTTTGTCGCAGATAACATACCAATAGGCCTACATCTTATTAATGGTTGCGTCACTCGGCATCTACTGATTCGGAACATTCAAAATACGTAATACTTTCATTCAACCAGATACCCAAGCGGGGCGCTGAGATACACAAGATCCCACCCGGCAGTTCAGGCGTCACTCGGCATAAACTGATTGAATGTCTGGGCATATTGGATTTCATTTGTGTTAATCTACATTGATAGCAAGTCCATTTATTACACGTGCGAACTCATGGATGATAAAAGGAGTCAATCGGTGAGTATTTCTTGTTAAGAATGATCCTCGTCGCTTTAAGTTTATAGCTTTTCTCGTCATGTTACGGGACCGTGGTATCAGACTGCACAAACCAAGCGCATTTAATTTTAAGAAGGATCCTCGTCACGTTAAACTGTACATACCATGCCATGAGACTTCGGCACCAAACAACTGAAACGCTCGTCTTCATGTATTAGTTACTCCTCAGAAGGGTCCTCGACGCAAAAACCTTTAAGCCGGACACACACACACACACACACACACACACACACACACACACACACACACACTCGTCTTCATGTATTAGTTTTCCCTCAGAACGGTCACACACACACACACACACACACACGTCTTCATGTATTAGTTTTCCCTCAGAAGGGTCGTGGACACAATAACCTTTAAGCCGGACACACAGACACACACACAGACACACACACACACCACCACCAAGTTTTTGAATATATTTTTTATGTACATATATAGGTCGTTTATCAGTAGTGATGAACAAAACGCACATACACCATAGCCTCAAAGAGGCAAGTTTGTTTTTTTCAATTTATTTGTTTGCAAGAGGGTGCACGGCTGGCGGAGCTGCAACACGCTCGACTTTCACCTCTGCGGCCCGGGTTCGATTCACAGCCGGGGAAGCATGTGGAGAGTTCTGACTGTGCACGGTGGTTTTTTCCGAGTCCTTCGATTTCCTCCACCAAACATGTAGGTCGGAAAGTATACGCCACCATCTGTGCCATGGAGAATGATTAATATAGGCTTGACCTGTTTCGCAATCCATGTAAAAGATATGGGTCTATACTTCTTTTTTTTTTTTGCTTGCAAGAACTTTCACCCCAAAAACTACAGCACAATAACATTATATACTTTTAGTGCAGATGTGTTCTATATAGGCCTAGCTCTCTCGCAATCTTTTGATGAAATGAAAACCCAATACCAAAAATTTGTTGAATCAAAATATATTGACGAAGAAAACTTAGATTGTTAGTTTCCCTGTGCATGCAATATTTGCGTCCATATAAAGCCAAACAGAACAACTTGAAAAAACGCATAAATTAATCATGATAGTGGGCAAAACGACGTGTGCCAAGATGAAATAATTTCATGCGCTCCAGTAATATGCAAGGGCTCTATAAGACTTTAAATGTACTTGCCATTATTTTCATGACACAGAATGCAGTGGTTTTGTTGAGAGCAAAGCAGTAATCTTATATGTATGCATATCATGTACATGTATATGTACATGTATATACCGTATACCGTATAATCCCCAATTGTAGCTTCCTAATTGCAGAGCATTCCCACGTTTTCAAACAAAATTAGCTGCCGTCAGCTGACTTTAACAAACTATACTAAGTCTAACCTTGGTCTGGGGATACTTGGAAGTGTTCTTATCACGCAAGTGTGAAGGCCGAACTGTTTTGAAGAAGCCTTTTTTTTCTTTTAAGATTTTCGGAAAGATACTGGAGCGTGATTATTTGAAGATACTCGCTCAAGACTTACCCAAAGTATATCCCCAGTAAGTTTGAAATAAATCTGGATGACGGTGTTTGAGGAGAAGTCAAAAATGCGAAGTCCCATTGTAGGCATAATCGTCATTGACTAGCCTTGCAATCAATAGTAATGAATGCATCAACAGAAAAGTACCCGAATTGAAATATCGGGGCTCTATATACTGTATCAGCACCTAGTCAAAAAGTTTGTCTGACCCTTCTACAAGGGACACGTGCACCAATAGTAAAAATACAGAAAAAAAATCATTTGAAAGAGAAAAAGTTGCAGCGCCACCTTTTGAAAAACTTAAGGCCGCAAAAGTTACCCTGTGCAAATTTGATTTTATTTGCCAAGTAGTTTTGTGGATTTTTGAGGTCCTGTCAAAATGAACAAAACATGAAAGAAAATCTTGAAATTAATGGAGTGTGACCATTCAAACAAACTTGGTAGAGACCTACCAAAGGTAGATGCACACCAAGTTTGAAGAGATTCCTGCCAACAGTTTTGTAGAAGTCGAAAATGTAAATGGGAAGGGACCACGACGCCGACGCTGAACACAGCCCCAGCAGACCACGGACGTAGACCGACCACAAAATCTCAGCTGAAGTGAAAGTATTTGTGCAATTGTTGTTCCTGAGTATATATATATATATATATATATATATATATATATATATATATATATATATATATATATATATATATATATATATATATATATATATATATATATATATATATATATATATATATATATATATATATATATATATATATATATATATATATAAAAGCTCACATTTATTATGACATTGTTGCCTTGAACCTTCTTTTAATAGTGATTTGTCAGCAAACAAATTCCCTACTTGTAATGTGCAAGAACAGCAAACGAACATTACATCTATACACTAAGGAGTGGCGTGCCACAGTTAGGGCCCATACACCATGATACGTAATGAAATTTGTTTTTATATTGTATTTGTTTTGAAACTGAACAAAGTTGTAAAATTCTCCATCTTCTCTCATCAAGTTTCCAATACATTTTATTCCCTGTTGGCACCGTTTTTTATAAAAAAAAATATCTTTTTATCAATCTTACTGTTGGAGTTAAACCAAATAATTTGATTTTTAATTTCTTGTGACTTGCTTATTTCGGTTTTTAATCCATTGCATTTACGCCAACTTTGTAAAACCTCTTTCCAAAACACCTGGGTTTTTTTTGATACATCTTCTACATCTTGCCTTTTATCTTATATTCCCAAAATTATATCATCTTTACTCCGCAATTTCTTTCGAACCAGATGTTTCCAGATTGCATTGGAATAATTACGCAATCTTTTCCTCCAGGCACATTCCAATGCATTGAGCTGTGATTCAATATGCGACACCCCTAGGCCCCCTTGCACTTTCATTTTTCTTGTATGGCCTCTTTTATCTTATCTGGTTTATTGTTCCATAGATAATCACATAATTTTTTCAATTTGTTGAATCATTTCTGGGGGCGTGTTTGGTAATATGGAGGCTAGATATGTTAATTGAGATAGTCCTAAACTTTCCATTATCAACGCTTTTCCATATAGAGATATATTTCTAATGGTCCACATATTCAAAACTTCTTTCCATGTTTCTGTGTAATACTAAGTTTTCCAGATCTATGTGAAAAAATTAATTGCTTTAGTTAACTGTATTTTAATGTCATTCCAGAATATTTAATATATTCTACCGGCAATGCATCGGAACCCGGCGATTTCCCATTCCCTACTGTTTCAGGAACTGATAGAATTTTGTCTGTTGTAATTTTACCATCTAAGTTATGTTTTTCTTCTTCTGACAAAATTAGAGCTGATTCATCTTGTGGAAAAAAGTGCAGGTGATTATTTTCTTTAATATATTCTTCTCTGGTTTTACTTTTGTATAATTTAGAATAAAATTTATTTTCTTGTAAAATAATTTTAGGTTCATATGTAATATTGTTATGTATTCTTAAACTTTTAATTAAATATGATATTAAAACTTGGTAAGCCTATAATGACAGGAACTGAGTAGGCCTACTACGATAATGTAATGGATAATCGCTTCCAAGTTTTAGTTAGCTTCATAAGCAGTCCTATTTTAATCAAGTTCAAGGGTCCTCTCTTTTCTAGCAACCTGTTGCTAATCTTGTCGATATGCATTAGAATTAATGGATGTGAGTTTCAATGGTTTTGAAATTAAAAATATATTTGTAATCGACAACATGCTGAGCATACATAAGATTGATTGGGTGTTGCAATATAATTTATTCTGACCTCTGACATGTATTTCGTGTTGCTGGATAGAAAGACACTGCTGAACGAACATTACAAGCAAAAGGCAATTCTAAACTACAAACTTAACATGATACCTATTTGACTGGAGGTTTTTTATGTTCATGTTTTTATTAGGAAAGGATCTCTACTGTTTTTCAGAACTCGACCTTGGCCTAAATCAGAAAAGTTTATGTTTCCATTTCCTCTGCTTGCAGTAGGGGTGTTTGTCATTTTGTTTTGTTTTGTTTTGTTTTTGTTTTTTATTTTTTTCTTGCTCATCAGGAAATAAGGCAGATGCACATGAAACATTTTTTCTGGCAATTATGGCAGAGACTCTTGGGCATATTTGAACCCGTTTTCTGGTACATAATTCCAATTAAGCCTCATCAGATTCTACATAAAATAGCTTGGTGTTACTTTTTCTTATATATTCTGAATAACCAACGATTTTGGTTACTTATATTGTGTGGTTTGTTACAGTTGGGACTGGCAAAGCAGATATATACTAAAAATGGGTTAAAGCGTTAGTAGTTATAGGAATTTTTATTTTCGTATAAAATCGGTTTCTTGTTCTGGTGTATACCACATTTGGAACAGTATAAAAATAGCTTATATCAGTTTGTGCAGTCCGAAATGTTGGATAATTATTCATAGGAAGACAAAGTGTAATTATTTAAGAATGTTTTCAGTCTAATAGGTGGAACATAACATATTGGTAGATACCCCTCCAATAAGGTTTGAATAGCTTGTACTTTCTCTCCAGAATCTCTTAAGAGACCATTTTGCATATGAAGTTGGTGAACACTGTAAGTATGGAAGAGAATTATTACGATTTACTGTTTTCTGAATCTCTAAAGCCTGGTGTCTTATTGTAAAGGACACATGTTGAAGAATGTCTTGCCACTGACCCAAAGTTTGATTCATTTTGTTTAATAAATTTTTGGTAAGGTCAGTGGCATGTTTAAGTTTGTGATTCTGTGATTTAGGATCTGTTCATAAAGTTGCATATTCTCCAGGGCAACTTTAAGCTACTCCAATTTACTATTATTGTCGACTATATTCCATCAGTTTTTTTGCAGCATTTCAATATCGGACATGGTTTCAGTACCGAAAAGTGCTTATGAGATACATGTACTTCCAAGAATGTTACCCCCCCCCCCCCGTTTTGTTCTCCTTTGCCCGGAATAGGTATACAAATGTATTAATGCCTGTATTTTGTATTGGTTGTCCACAGGTTCTTCCACGATGTCTTTACGGTAGGCATTGTTAATTTGCAATGATGGCAATATGTGTAGCACGGCATCATTATCCTGCGAAACAATACTTTCTTAGCCGGATGATATGCCTTTCTTCTGTGTCATGGTTTGGGGCTCCCTCAGACTCACGCACACTGTCCAGGTCTTGAATTCTGTCAAATCCACTGTCACAAAAGAAACCATTTCTTCAAGTGTGTGTTAAGAAAATTTCCGCAACCAACACAACTTACGATATTCCATATTCCATTCGAAGCTTTCTTTACCTAGTAGTAGTACTCAATACTTGTTTGCTCGTGTGTGTGTGTGTGTGTGTGTGTGTGTGTGTGTGTGTGTGTGTGTGTGTGTGTGTGTGTGTGTGTGTGTGTGTGTGATCCAGGCCACTTAAAATAAGACAGAGCGGGTGAATCAATAAAAAGACCTACAAATATTTACATAGTAACATTCATCAATATCTTATGTGTATTCAGACGGTTCCGGCACTGACATTTCAATGTCTTTTTTATAACACAGGGGAAAATAAACTCCGTCGATGTCCTGGAACTTCATTCCATTGACCCTAAAAAGGATACAGCCCTGGTTTGTGTAAATGACTTCAAGAAATATACCAAGGAAAGTCTCGACCAATATACCTGGCAATATTTTGAGGACGGGTCCTTAGATCAGACGACCCATCGAGACAACGAAGCGGCATTTAGAAGATTCAGGATAATTCCTAGGTACCTTCGTGATGTCAGTTCTGTTGATATAACTACCACCATACAAGGGCACAGAGTATCATTTCCCGTCGGTACATCCCCATCTGCCTTTCATAAGTGGGTTCATCAAGATGGCGAAATAGCTACCGCTCGTGCCGTAGAAGCTGTGGGGGCATTTATGATACTTAGCGATGCAGCCAGTATTTCACTGGAAGAGGTAGCTAAACAAGCACCCAAAGCAGTACTGTTCCTTCAAACGTATCTCTATGCTGACCGCTCTGTCACGTTGAGTCTCATTCGCCGCGCAGAAGCTGCCAATTTTAAAGGTATAGTTGTAACTATCGACTCGCCCGTAACGGCTTATCCTTGCCGTCGCTTTTTTAACAGAAACGGAGGTTTTCATTTCCCGGAAGGTAAAGATATTGGATATAAAAATTTTGGAGTCTCCTCAGAACAAAATCATGTGTCACGATTTTCTGTAAATCCATCCGCTTCATGGGCAGATATAACCTGGATGAAACAGATCACGAGACTGCCTGTTATTGTGAAAGGTGTGTTAACCTCTGCTGGCGCAAAAGAGGCAGTACAAAGTGGTGTGGACGGTATACTTGTATCCAATCACGGCGGCAGGTAGGTGGGTTTATGGGAGCACCTGTAGTTTTACGGATGGCTACAAATGATAAAGTTGTGTAACTTCTATCAAGTGAAAGTACTGTGTCTACAACGATCCCTGTCTTAAAAGAACCCTGTCATATGAGACCAATGTCGTTGAGACCAGAGGCACCTGAAGCTTTGTGTAAGTCCCAGCTGACGAGTCTTGTAGGGCCACTGGCTCGTATTGCTTTAACAACAGTAAGGTTCCGAAGCCCAGCCTTCCATTTACTTCGTGTAAAACCCACATCCATACTTTCTGTGTGAGCCATATCACACTCGTTCAATATAACCTCCAAGCCTACAACGCAATGTCAATTCGCGGATTTCTTTCCACAATTAGCACAGGAGCATTAAACAAAGTAGGCAGGCACCTTGAGAAATTAGTATAAGTCTAATAATTTCAGGATAGGTGCAGAGAGTTATCCAGGGATGCCAACGTTCAAAAAGTCAATTCAGGGATAAGTAGTCACGACCATCAGGGACAACAAAATAATTAACAGAGAATATAGCAGCACATACTCAATTTTTATGAGGGACACACACCGTAAATTGTTCAAATAATCAGCTAATTTCAGGGATTTTCCTGATTATGAGGGACCGTTGGCATGTGATTATCCTGATGACCCCTCTTCAAAGTTCATCGAGATCTTGGACCAGTAAATCAAACCTAATAGAGTTACGTATTAAATTGGCTATGTTCGCTGGCTTTTCTCTGACATTTAAAAGTGTCATTGACACTGTACCTGTCATTTTCCTCAAAGTTTACTTCAACGACAGTAATATCATCAATAGAAAATGGGATCAAGGCTTATTAACGTTTTAGCTACTCGTGCATTTGTTTATATCTACCTCTATAGTTACAGTCCGAGACAAACCTCCAGGAAATAATATCCCAATATGATTTCTGGTTCAAGACTTAAATGTTGAAGTGACACCCTTCCCAAACCCACAGATAATCAGGCATATTTATTCTCTTTATATGACAAGAAATGGATAAGAGTTTCTGTGCTCCCTTATTTTTCATTGCCTATCACCTGAGGCCCTGTATTTATTGCGTGACTAAAAGTTACAGTTGCGCTCGTCATGCATATGTGCAGGTCCAAGACCTGCAGTTCACCCCTGAGGTATTTGACAAACTCAAGATGGCGTCCAAGGTAAAGATTATAATGCGAATACTCAAAATAATTTGCTATATAATCGACTACAAGTGTTTAAACTATCGTTTGTTCTTGCATATAAATCGATACTTATATATACGTTGAATCTGTGCAGGCCATAGAAGCTCCTTACTAATTCACCCAATTAAAATTAATGGAAGATGGCTGCTAGCAACATTCAAGAAAACAACCATAAAGTTGCAGCGACAGGGCCGTGTTGTGATGGTTTGCTCTCATTTTGTATAGTTAATAAGGTCATTGGGATCTGTAGATACATGTAAAGCTATCAATTATATTTACGGTAATACAACCAACACCAAATTGCATGCCTACAGATAAAGTTATTAAAGTTATGAAGGCACTGTCTCTTTGCTATCAGACATGGACACTTCATACAATTATTTTCAAATTTTCCCTTTAGCCACATGTAATGGAAATCATGCGTGGCGGAGGTGGTCACAAGTACAGAAAACCACGAGTTGATGCCAGGATGGAACTGGTTGAGCTCATAGAGTTGGCCCCTTAATAATAATAATAATAATAATAATAATAATAATAATAATAATAATAATAATAAGAAGAAGAAGAAGAAGAAGAAGAAGAAGAAGAAGAAGAAGAAGAAGAAGAAGAAGAAGAAGAAGAAGAAGAAGAACCACCACCACCACCACCACCACCACCATCATCATCATCATCATAAACACCAGCTGTTTCTTAATCACCCGATAATTCAGTGTAAATATTGCTTAATACCAAGTTCCCCCATAATGCCGGCTCTTATAGAGCAAATATAGGTCATTCAGAATATCAACTGATCATATGCACTCTTGCGACAGAGACCACACCTGTCACACGGTTGGCTAAAACCTTACAGGTAGGTCCTTTCCTCTCTTAGGGCACTGTGTCATTTTCCCTAGGGGTTTCTGGTTTGCAATAGTTCTTGTGCACTCTTGTGGGAAAAATATAATAATCAAAATAAAATGTCCGATACAACTGTGTTATAGAGGTTCGGTTAGGTTTGTGTCAAACATCTATAATATCATGGCCTGAATGTACAATTGGTTGTCTCTGTAAGCTGAACTAGCAGAATTTGTAGTGTTCCTACCTGTTGTAGATAGATCATATCAGGCCGTGTGGAGGTTTATGGAAAATGTCTCGAGGGACTCATAAATGGCAGTGTCTCGAGAGAAGATGGCTTTATGTCCCTGTTTCGCAAAAAGATCTCAATTATCGGTTCCACGAGACTTAAGAAATATCAGTCACTGGTTTCATATGGTCCTAAGATCCTAAAAGACATGGTTTGGTGTCGCCACAATAGCCCATGAGATCTGCACTGCTAGACGAGATCATAATTTTAGGTTCCTTACAATCTGACATCTGTATCAGTTCCATAAGCTCTTGAGAACGTGATGGTTCCATAAGATCCCAATAGATTTCTTGATGAGATTGTTACCAGATTGTAACCACTGGATCTTATAAGGTCACCTAAGATCTCCATCACCAGGTCCAGAAGATTACCACACCACAAAGTTTATATTCCTGTTTGATTAGATCCCAAAGAGTCTCAATCACCAATTCCATAAGACTCCAAATATCATCTGCGTAGACATATTTGGTGGCTTTACAAGATCCCGCGTGATCTTAATAACTTGATAAGATCCTAAGTACAGGCTCAAGAGGATCTGACTTCCTTACCGGTTCCTTAAAGCAAGTTCCATATGATCCAAAGAGATAGGAAGTGAGGGCTCCATAAGACACCACTAGATGTCCATCATGAGATTGTCACCAGATCCTAACCCCTGGTTCCTGTACAATCGCTACAAGACCCTTATCGACGGTTCCACAAGATCCTAGGAGATCAGATCACTACAAGATCTGTATAACCGGTTCCATAAGATCCCCAAAATCTCAATCAACGATTCCATAAGATCATCAGTTCCTGAGATCTTGTAAGATAAGATTTGGTGGCTGCAGAAGAGCTCATGAAATTCAACAGATCTCTTTTACAGGCCCAACAGATCAATCAAAGACCTATCCTACCGCTTTCTACTATCTCAGTCAATAACCGGCTCCACCATATCCCAATCAACAGTTCCACAAGATCTTGTAACCTATATGTCTCTCTAACTGATTCCATAAAATCACTAAAGATCGGATTTACCTGCTACTACGACCTCAAATATTACTGGATCTCCAACTCACAATCCCCACCAGTTTTAGTCATTTTATTGTTTTCCGAGCACCTGAGAACTAGACTCCAAACCACTGGAAGATGCATAAAGAACTACAAAACAACTGTTTAATATATTTGTTTCTTACACCGCAACAGGTCACACTCCCTTCCGATGTCAGGAAAGAATATAAAACAATGCATACTACAAAAGTCACAATCTCATTTTGTGCTATGACGAAGATGCATCACAGAGTCGAAAGAGTTAAAGACTGGTTCTATCGTAATAACATTTTGTACATTTTTTGTACATTTAAGGTTTCTTGTTCAGTTTACCTTTGACGACAATCCCATTTTCTGCAACATCAATCCTGTACGACATGCTGATCATTAACATGATATACCATATTCCCGACTCTTTCCATTAAATATATTGATAAACAGTCACACAGAAATTGTCATTTATTTGTTGCATGTGGCTTTATCATCATTGTAACGAAAAACAACTGCAAGAATCATCTGAAATAACTCTTAATTTGTCTACACAAACCTTATCTGTGACATTACATAGCCCAATGAAAGAAAGAGCAACTTCTACTTTTATATTATCCCTGTTGTTTTTCCCCTTTGAAAGAAAGAACATTAATTGTAGGCCTGGACGTAATACATTGTTTATATGTGATGGAATCTGTTTATATGTGTCACGGAATAACGGTTTCCACTTTGATATACACCATCCTTTGAAACTTAAATCAGTGCTCTGCCAAATCCTGGATTGTTAGCTAGGGTTATCCGTGACATCACAATAATCTTAAAATGAACCTTGATTTAAATTAAATGAATCTACGTACTATGTTTATTTTCCATCTGTATAAATTTGTCTAATAAACAAAACTCTGGCTCTAATACACAGATTTTCCATTAGTTTCAGGAAGAAAAGAATATTTAAAAAATGTCTTCCTTCTCCGAACCACCAAAGGTGCACATTGCATCACTCATACTGTGCGGGCGCTCCAATTATATTTGATACATTGGGCACGCTGTTGGGTTTCAAAACTCCCTCAGTGTCATGTTTTGGACTGGCCCCAATTCAATAACCTCCTTGGCGCGCCTTGGGTGCCTTTCACGCAGAACTGCGCCAAAAAAGCTGCTGACCTAGACCGTAAATAGTCTTCATGTCTGAAGATAAAAACATGGTGACAGTTGTCTTATTACAATGGATTTGAATCTGGAATAATGATGACGACTCAGACGAGCTCAACATTTGTTGTGATAAGATTTTAATGGAGAAACAGCATGGAGATGTTCCTTTCGAGATTATTTTCATATTGCACACATTCCCAGTGTGTCTACACAAATCTTACGATATTTTCGTTGGATGATGATCATCCGATATTATTATGTATCCTTATAAAACAAAATTACCAGCAACAGAGACTATTATAATGTCGCTCATGCATGTACGGAACCTGCTTATTCCCAACTATCCTGAAGATTATCCTGTATAAAATCTGATCTCCCCGACTCCTGGCAGTCCTGCATAATGAAAGGATATCGAGGATGATCCACGAGCAGGGTATGAACTTTCTACTAAGTTAAGCCTAAACCATTCGAAATCAGTTGTTGCACTGGCTGACTTAAATAATCAGCCTGGTTGTTAGACTCTGACCCTCTGCCCCCAGGATGCTCTTACTTGATAAGGGTTAATTGTATGTTGGCATAGGTCTATAAATCCAGAGGGTCCTGTTTAAAATATGTATGACAACTTTAGGCCCATTCTGAGAAATTTGTAACGTCTGTTGGTAAAAGATAATCACTCTCTCCATTTTGCGTCAACTCGACAAATTGCAAAATTTGGAGACCTAGACATTTTGCGGCCGAACCGCTTGCTACCCAATTTCAGCATAAATCACGGGTTGTTCCGCAACTGTAGGTGTTGTGTTCAAAATTGTTTGTGCATGCAGAAGTTGCGAGGACCAGTTTAAACCACCAGTTGCCTTTTATGGTTGACTGCCTGTTTTAGTCAGCAGTGAAATTAATATCTTCAAGTTTGTGTTGGATGATGAATGGTGATGTTTTGGTAACACTCGAATCTCTGGTTATTGCTATTTTTAACTTTCATTGTTGAGATGAAGTTTGTGAATGTGGGTCATGTAATACTGATCTATTTGCTTCAAATCATCATGTCTGGATGCGAAACCCAGACATTTTGTTTTTCCAAGAATTCAATTCTTTCTTTCTTTCTTTACGACCAAATTTTATCCTTAGCTTTTCTCCGACGCTATTTTTCAGAGAACCACCAAACTTAGCAAGGTGACTGACCTATCCGTGAAATTGTGCATATTGTTTGGCATTGTCAAGATGTTCAAAATTATACACATTACGAGCAATTAAAATTTTAAGAGCTCCAAAGTTTCCTAACTGTTGCAGATGGACACAAAATTTCAATGTGCTTGTGTAGGCGTGTGACACCTGCCAATATAATGGGCACTAAATGAAAGTTGTAGAATTTAAATTAAGCTAATTAGGGGAATTGAAAAAATTGAAAGTTGAATGTGTTGAAAAAAAACTAACATAGATAGAGATGCCATTCCAAAATTAACTTCAGTTTATAAGTCTATGTCAAAGCTGCATCCTATGAACCATGAACCAGAGCTGTAGGATACTAATTTATGCAAATTAGGAGAATATGGAAAATTTAAATTTTGAATTGTGTCAAAACTATTATAAATGGAGGTGCCATTCCAACTTCAATTTATGGGTTTGTGACATGGCCGCAGCCAATGTAGCATGATCCAAAATTGTAAAATTTTAATTTCTGCAAGTAAGGCGAATACACAAAATATAAATCTTGACAAACGTTAAAACTTTATTCATGGAGGTGCCATTCCAGCTGCAATTTGTAGGTTTGTGACAGAGCCCCCTCCAATGAAACATGAACTGAAGTTATAAGATTTTAATGTATGCAAATCAGATGAATACACACAATTTAAATCTTCAATAACTTCAAAACTATTATAAATGGACGTGCCATTTCAACATAATTTTGAGGGTGTGTTATACAGCCGCATCCAGTGAACCATAAACCAAAGCTGTTGAATTTTAATTTATGCAAATTAGGCAAATACACAAAATTTAAATATTGAATAGCGTCAAAACTATTATAGATAGTGGTGCCATTCAAACTTCAGTTTGTAAGTTTTTGACAGGGCCACATCAATGAACCATGGACCAAAGTTGTAGAATTTTAATTTATGCAAAGTACGCTATGCACACAATTTAGATTAGGGCCTATGTTTAAATCTGTTAATGACAAAGTGTATCATTTAAAACTGTTCTCGTTTTGATGGCACACTGACAGACCTAGTTTATTATGTGTGTGTGTGAACACAGACACTGTTTTTATTAAGTTTTCTTTCTTTCTTTCTTGACTACCTTTTCATTTTTTTTTTTGGTGTCGGTTTAGATACCAAATTGGTATCGATATTGCATCTACAGTGAAATTTTGCAAATCGTTCCAGGTTGGAAATTTGCAAATATCAGCCAATACACAAGGGGT
The DNA here is from genome assembly GCA_964020975.1 of Hermodice carunculata. Lineage (NCBI taxonomy): Eukaryota > Metazoa > Annelida > Polychaeta > Eunicida > Amphinomidae > Hermodice > Hermodice carunculata. The sequence continues at coordinate 80,187,056 of OZ026618.1, forward strand.
GTCTTGATTGCAGGTAAATATCTTGAGAACATGATACTCAAGGCAGGCATTCACTGGAAACTATGGACATACCTTGTGGGATTCTGTGTCTTACACTTGTTGATACCTGACGCAAAATGTATGGGCAATTGAATTGTCCCTGCTGACCGTCACAATTTTTCCTGCACTATAGTCTAATAACAATGTTTAGTCAAAAGGATCATCCCCCAATAGACTTCACACTGATTTACTAATTCCAAAGTTATTATTATCTCGTATAATGAGAATTTATATATCGGAATTACTAGGCAGTATTTTTATATTATGAGATAGAAACATTTATTACAAAATAATGTCTCATTATTACGAGTTGTTATCTGGTAATTACGAGATACAAAGTACATTTAGGTTGGTGCAAATGAACCACTATAATATTTAACACAAAGAGTGTTTTATGTTATCTTTTCACAAATGATGCCTAATTTCGTGACTCGAGGATTTAACCTTTTCCCAGTTATCTGATTATGCAATTTCACTGTCATATTTAGGCAGTATTTTATGATTCTTCATTCTGTGTTCGCAACAAGTTGCGAAACACGAAAACTAAACTACCTTTAAAGCAATATAATTTGATTTGCACTTCAAAATAGTTTTGCGTTTCCAATCTATAACTATTGTAAATAGAGATGCCATTCCAACTTCAATTTATGTATTTGTGCTGTAATCTAATTAACAGTGACTGAAAAAAACTGTCCGATTTTAGTTTACGCAAATTTGGCCAAAAACGCAAAAATGAAGTATTGAATATTGATGAATATCTTTAAAACTATTATAGATGGGGATGCCATTCCAACTTCAAGTTATATATTTGAGCTATGTGTGCATTCAATGAACAGTATTATGCTTATCAGGCCATAACATTTCAATATTGAATATCAAAAATATATTATTATAGACAGAATTTTATATTTAATTCAAAAATAAATTTGTATCTTTATGCTAAATATGAGCATATCCATTATTGCCTTTAAAATGTGCAAAACGTTTACACACAAAAAGATTTTCAAAGAAATCTTTGTTTTCTAGTTTCATTGTCTTTTTCCATTGATAACTCTTGCAGATGGAAGATCTTTGACTCCAATGTAGTCTCCTGTTCTGCAAGGCGTTCATTTACATCTTCACTTTGACCAATCACTAAGGCAAACTTACTGTTTATATCAGCCAGTATTTGCGGAATTTTCCTCAAGAATTTTTTTTTTCATCTTCCGGACAGATTTTCCATTTCATGCAGACACTGGATCTGGTTTGATCGATTTCGTCCATTGTTGAGTGGGAAAGTTTCTTTCTTTCTTTTTTTTTTTCGTATTTTTTAGTTTGTTTTAGAATTTACCACTCATTATGGTAACGGTAAAATGACATCATAACACAGGGTCATAAGGTGTGGTTTGCAGCAAAATACCTTTATGATTCCGCCCTCTTGCACCTTGGCAACTAGTCCTATCCGATTTTGGGAGTATTTGCGACTGGTGACGTAATCCAGCGGAAAAAATGGATGAAACTATCTTAGGCGCTCTACAATTGCACTGACGTAATCCAGCGGAAAAAAAATGGATGAAACTTAAGCCTGCGCGCTCTGCAGTTGCGCAGGTAATTGAACCTGCAGCCATGTAGGTCACCTTTTGTATCGATCTTGAAAAGAAAAGACACTTCCCAGCACTCTTTGTCAAACTATACTTGGCCTTGTATGCCAACAACGCAGACAGATGACGTCATATCTGTGTGCCAAGGCAGACATTCTGTTTTTGTTGGGTTTCTTTTGTTCTTTCTTTCTTCTTCCGATTCTTCTTCTTTACCTGCAATTTTGTCCGACAAATTTTCTCGGGCACTATTGCACTTAGAAACACCAAGTTTGGTATGATTATAGATCCGTACATAAAGTAATGCCTTTTTACAAAGACGGTTGAGTGCATTTAAATTTAAGCAAATTAAGGGCATTTTGGCATTTTAAATGTTGAATATCTTCAAAACTATTACAGGTAGAGATGCCATTCCAACTTCTACTTATATATTTTTGATGTAGGCACATCAACCGAACCACAAACAAAAGCTGTTAAATTTTAATTTATGCTAATTAGGGGCACTTGAAACGTTCTAATGTTATCTTCAAGACAATTCTAGGTAGAAGTGCCATTCCAACTTATATTTAGAGGTTTGTGCTGTATTTGCATCAATTAGCTACAAGCAAACATTGCAGAATTTTATTTGTGCTACTTAGGATCACTGGTAAAGTTTTAATGTTGAATATCTTTAAAGCTATTATAGGCAAAGGCTTCATTCCCTGATTTAATACATAGATTTGCGTTGTGCTGAAGGCTCACCACAAACAAAAGATGTAGCATTCAACTTTATTTAAGTGTTAGAAACACACAGACAGAATGCTTTGAAGCAAATTTTTTCTTGTGTTTTTGTGTGTGTGTGTTTTTTTGTTTGTTTTTTTTTTTTTGCGAAATGTGATGTATGTGTACGGCTTAAAGCATTCCTACCTTTCTGTTATTCAAGTGACGCGCCACGAGAACTTGCAAAATGTTACATCCGCCTGTGCTTGAGGCAATTGTAGAATCCAAACTCATGTTCTTCTCATGTTAATTTGCTTGTAATGACGGACCACCCGGTCTCTCAAGAATGGGCTTGTTGTATGACGCTACTTTTTCTTCTGCTAATCATGATATTTCAAATGGCATATTACCGAGCCGTGAGACATTAACATGAATGGCTCCTTTGTGTTGCCCGAAAGTAGCGGCTGGTGTTCCAACAAAGCTCACCTTTCTGAGTTTTGTTAAACAAAAAAACACGTTAAATTTGACAACGGGACGCGAGTAAAAACAAGAGGACAGGACTGTAACAGACCTGTCCTCAACTGACCTTACATGCAAAGAAAGAGGTCGTCCTGTAAACTTCATGTCACCATCCATCATTACAGTTGATAACAGATAGCATCCCTTACCGGTTTTTCCTACCTTTCATAATTTTTTCAAAAATCAGAAAATGACAAGACTACCATGTAGTGAACAAGTTGATGGAGGTCAAGTCTATGTACATTTCCAATACGTTTGAAGAGGATCCAACTTACCGTTTAAGAGATAAAGACAAGTTAGGTGAAAACGCACAAAAGTTTTTAAAAAAAAAAAAAGAAAATAATGGAAGGGCCACCTGTTGAACAAATTAAGGTCTAAAGGTTCCCAGAAGTGTCCCTTTGCAATTGCAAAGAATTTGGCTGAGCTGTTTCGGAGATTTTAACAGATTCTACTGAAACATAAACAAGAAAAAGTTCAAATATATATATATCCATTACTGTTATTTGCTTTAAAGTGCCTGTTGAGTTTATTCCTTTATAGATTAACAAGGGCTTTCAGCTGTGCCCTAGTAACAAATGAAACTGACGTCAAAGGACGTAATGTGTATAAATCATCCGTGCTAAACATGTTTCAACAAATGTCCAACTTACCTAAGGCCTAAAAAAAATGTGCGACAGACCCCACTGAAAAGTCCCGACCCTAATAAATTTTACGATACATAAAAAAAAAAGTTTCAAGCCGCCCTTCCCTAATAAAAATTGATCTACCCTGGCTGAAAGATTTTATCGCAAAAGTGGCTGTCGTGTGCCGTTCTTTTGCAGTAAAGTCAACTCCAACACAGCATTTTATTTCAACTTGTCTAGAGGGTGACCTTGGGCTAGGGAAACAGCGCAGCTGCATAACAGCGGGTGTTCGGTAATTGTTATCGTAATATTTTGCTTGGTTCCAGGTGTCCTTACTGCGAGTTACCAGGGCAAACGGTCGTTAAGGTACTTTTGAAGCACGACTTACTATCTCAACTTTGATTTGCCCGGTTGGTTGTGTCAAGCAGTTATTTCCGTTAATAGCAAATTCAAATGCTGCTCCATACCCTGGCAAGTCATGCACGTGTTGGTGAGCGCCATTTTTAACATGACGCAATCCATTGCGGGACAGTCGCACCAAAATACATTTGATTGTTATATCGAAGTGAATAGCAACCACAGCATATATCGTATCATTATTGATGCTGTGAAATACTTGCAAAATATGTACTTTTGGTTTCAAATATTTTGCCCCCCTCCCAAATAGTCCCATTACTATCCCCATTTCCAAACCATTGGGTGCTGTATCAACAATTTTCAAAATGGCAGCCAAGTCCGTGTCGGTTAGTTCCGATTGGATATTTTGAAGAGGTAGCGTCCAAAATATATGTGTGATCAATGTTAAATGAAGGTTAACTTGTCGAATGAATGTAATGTATAATATACAGTGGGACTTTTCCAGAGTGAGCCCTACCTGAAAAATCTCAATACAATGCCTTGAAGGAGTATTGTATCCGACACTGAAGTCGCCCCCAGGCTGTGAATTAAGTAGCAGCACAAAGATGCAGCTTAGTGGAGAAGGTTGCCCGGGTAGTGGATACAGGTCCGAAAGTACATGTAGGTTTTTAAGTTATTGGTAGTCAATCGCATTAAAGCGCCGTCACTTACCCGAGACCTTCAAATCAGTGACATTGAGCTTTTGCAACTTTTGAGATGATGAAGTACTAATCTTTAACCATGCCAGAAAGTTTCGCTGTGACATGTTTACTTCTATGCAAGACTTTAAGATGAAAAAGTGTCCCTGCTTTATAGAGTCAATCAGTTAATTGGCTGTTAGATGTGGTACTAATGGTAGTGTTTAGATAACCGTTCAGAGTCAAAGCCTCACTGGATGTGTTTTTACAGGTGAACGCATTATCGCATCGGTGACTGATTAGAACAATCATATAAGGGTAAGGTCAAAGTTATGACAGAGTTTTAGAGATTAGCATTTGCTCATCCTTTTTAATGGCCGGAGCAGATGTCATTTGTGAGTAATAAAAGTCAGCAAATCTCCTTGGTTATCTTTGGCAGTTAATATCGCAGAAATACATTTTTACAAGACTTGGCAATTTTGAGACAGCCTCCCTCAAAACTTGATGGATGAATCTTTGTGAAATTAACGGCTATGTAAAGACAAGAGTATAACTTAGGCAACCGTTTGGGGGTTTTTTTTGGTTTGTTTTTTTGTTTTGTTTTTTGTTTGGCAATATTCTAATTTTAAATACTACTTTTTGAGCTCCAACGTGGAAAAAATTATCAATGTTAATTACAGATGCTTCAAAATTCAATAACATAAGAACAATTCTTTTTAACGAAAAGCAAAAAAAATGGTTACCTAAGTTATACTATTGTCTTTACATGACCGTTGATCTCAAGCTTTTCATGCGAAAAGTTTTGTTGCGATCCTTTCTCAAAGTATAAATCAGACCCCTTGAATAAAATATCCCTCAAATTTTACAAATTAATCTTAGAATATTTATTGGTACATGCAAAGAGACTACACATATTGACAAAACTAAAAATGTACACATCGAGGGGCTTGTATCCAAAAACAGAGACACGTTGGCAATCTTTGTACCACTCCGTTATATGTACCGTAAGTAAGAGCAGATACCTTAACATCTTTCCTGTTTGTCTACTTAAAAGCACTCCAATTAATTTCAAAATTCATAGACTGTTCTTTTTGACTGTTAATATCTGCCAAAAGTGTTCACTTTGCAATGCGGAGGTCTGGCTCCACCAGGTAAAGAAATACGAACCATACCCAATTATCGTCAATATAAAGGTATTCAGTATATTATCTAGTGGGTCCTGGATATTAATTGGGAACCTTCATAATTCTATAATAGATAGCATATACAAAGGAACTTCTGTGAAATAAATAAGTAGCCATACGAAATACGAGACACCGTTATTCCTCGTGGATATCTACACAGACTGGGCCATAAGTTTTACGAAAACACGGAAGAACTTCATGTGAGCCTCCAATACATGTATGTACTAGGACTCGTGCACTGCATTAAGCATCGAACTGAGTGTACTTTGATGTGAATTTGATATATGCTTGTGTGGATGTATGGATGCACATGTATTTGTGTGAAATTTACATTTACATTTGGTGGTGCGTTTACAATTAACGATCTGACGCCTAACGTGAAATGTAAATTTACACTTAACGGTGCGTTTACATTTAACGGCTAACAGCAAACAACCATTTTCAAGTTCCAGTGATAATAGTGAGAAATGTATGGATCAGTGTACTATATGCTAAGTGTAACTAGACCCACCAGCGCCCGCATACGAGATGCAAGTCTCACGTTTTGAATGTTAGCAAAAAATTTGAAATTGAGTACAGTTAAATTCAACCATATTTTATATTGTTTTATATAATTTCATGGTACAATTACGACAGGGTGTTGGATGGTGTACCCGCCACTATAGATGTTTTGGAAGACGTCCTTCGTGCGGTACAAGGTCAAACTGAAGTGTATCTAGACGGTGGTGTACGTAACGGTGTTGATGTGCTCCGAGCCCTCGCCCTCGGTAGGTTCTGTCAAATATGTCGTGATATTTCATATCCACTACCCCCCCCCCCCTTCAAGAACATGAACTCTTTACTTTGAGGACCGTCCGTAGGTGCCAATATTTTAACAAGTCTACTAACATTATTTGATTCACTTTCCTGGTTAGTATACTTTAGCAAGCAATCTTTTAGCTTGACTGTTAATACATGTAACAACTTCCGTGGTCTTCGTGCTCCTCCTCCTCCTCCTCCTCCTCCTCCTCCTCCTTTCGACTCGAGTGTGGTGTGTATCAGTGATAACTGCGATAGAGAAACCACCTTTCAGAGTGGTTAACCTTCTTCGCTTTCTTGTGTGTCAAAGCAACAATGAAATTCACTAAAGGCGTTAGGTGAATGACTCTAGTAATACCACCAGCCATGGTCTAGATATTATGGTTGTTCTTTGTTGTCGCCACACTTCCCATCAATATCTCACAATTATATTCTAAATTAACAAATTGACATTTATTTATTATTGTTGCACTCACGCTGATATAAAAAAAATATAGTCCGCATAAAACATTAATAGTTCCTTGAGGTTGCTATTATTTATATACATATGAAGAATTACATTCTAAATAAATGAATAAGTACTTCATAAATGTTGCTTCGCTCAATATACAATCAAAGAATTTCATGCTAAATGAACATATTGGTAGTTCGATATGGTCACCATACTTACATTGTACTCCAGATAAACACATTGGCAGTTCGTTGTGGTTGCCACACTAAATAGACACATTAAAGAATTGCATGCTAAATAAGTGAATTTATAGCTCATTATGGTTGCCACGCCTGATGTACCTATCAAAAATTTCTTTCAAATGAATACATGAATGAATTTATAGAAGTGTAGTGTCGTAACATTTCATATACATAACATAGAAATATATTATGAATAGATTCCTTCATAGGTCTGCATTGCTCTGACACATTCATTCACTTCAATAGATTAGCGTGTCAAGATGGTCAATTTTTTTCATATTTACTTTTTATTACTACATTTTCCCAACACCCAAATAATTACATTCAAAAGGGAAAATCAAACCATCTTGCGTGTACAAGTGATGATCAACCACAATGATGCAAGGCGAAGTGCCAGAAATTACTGTAAAAATGTGCAAAACGTGACGCTTCAGCTTCAATATATTGAGCGGCAATACTTTAGACCCTGGGTTTAATATATCGAGTATAACAATAACTTATACTTAAGCTTTGATCACACTAGACACTGCAGCTTGAATATATATTGAGTATGACACTTCTTGACACTCTAGCTTTAATATATTAAGTATGGCAAAGCTTGAAACTCTAGCTAATAATTATGACACCACTTGACACCATAGATTTATTATATTAGGTAGGACTATATTTGACACTCTATCTTTAATATACGTGACGGTAGGCCTATACTTGACACTATCTTTATGTGGCATAATGTGACTCATTAATGTTGCCATAACATTTGTGTTCCAGGAGCACGTGCAGTTCTTATCGGTCGACCAGTCATATGGGGGTTGACAGTGGGAGGCCAGGACGGAGTGCAGCGCTTACTGACCATCCTGAGGGAGGAGTTCCGCCATGTATTAGCATACGCTGGTGCAAAAAATACCGAGGAGTTATCCTCTGACATGGTCCGCAAATTTCCAAGTAATTTATAACCATCCGATGCGAATGATTGGACTCATTAGATGTTGTGATATGAACATGGTAATAATAAAGTGAGACGGGCAGACCAAAACGAATAATTGTTCGTTTGATGACGTAGATGATTAAGCAGAGGTTCTATTTAGAAGACAAGTGATAAAATGACAAACACTGGTTAAATTCATTATGAAACATTTCAAAAACCAACTTCTGTGTAAAAACAGAAGTTGGGCTATAAGTATCGCTCCCAGGGCAAGGCACATGCGGTCAATGTCTTACTTATTGGATCCATCACGTGATATAACCAAGCATACAAACTTTGATGAGACAGCAGAATTTTGCCTGTGGAATATACAGATTACGTTATCGCCAATTTTCGTGGACTTGCCTAATTTCGCTGAATGTACAGAGCAGAATTTTTACCTTGTGTGACCTGTTTCAATGCCATTTAAAAGTGGCACGTTGTTGTTCCTTCGTAACTACATCTTACATGATAAAAAAGCACTACTGTTCGAATATGACATGCCTGTGTATCCAAAACACCTGACTGTAAAACAAGATATGCCTCCTATCGAAATCGTTAACGCAAAGTTCTCCGCATAGCAGAAACACATTAGTATGCTAATATTATTGAACAAAATAAACAAAACTTGCCGAAAATGTGGAAAGTTATTGGCCCTTAAAGTGCCAAATTTTGGACTTAGTCAACAGCTTTTCTCTCTGGAACTATAGGTATACTGGTACTTGAATGAAAGGTCTTTTTACGAGGAGTACTAATCTGGGATCCTTATGATAATTCAAACTAGTTTGACTTAAGTAGATTGGCTACAGTCATGCTTGGCACTGAAAGAGTTAATGGAATTATAAACAAAGGTAAAACAATTCTGAAGCTCAAGATTCACTTATATTATACCAGTGTTTGATCTACCCTTGCAATCATACTCGGCACAGAGGCCAGCCCAAAATAATTCTTCATATGACAGTATATCAACTTTTTCATTTGTCATCATTAATTGAAAATGATACCTTGACATCCTTTAAATCGTTGAGAGATTGAAGTCCTGGACATGATGATTTAAAACCGAAGGTTTTAAATATGTATCTATTGAATACATACTTGCCTAACCCATGTATAAACAGTCTAGATTCAGACATTCTTATCAGAATCTAGACGTTTTGTTTACTAATTTAGTATATGATCTAATTATAAGTCTCCATTATTTGGCATCAATTGTATTATTCGTGTAAGAGCCGTGAATTTAGTCTTCTGTTCTCGTCCAGTGTGTATTGTATATATTCCTGTGCATCCTCTTATGTACTGGACAGCCTCCAGATTAGTCTTTGTGTACTATTAGGCAATCTAGAGAAAATAAATATGTTTATAATGATAAACTTATCCTTCATAACTGGTACATTTCCTTACGGACTCAAAACTGCAAAAAGTACTTTCCTTGTTGAAAAAGGGAAAGCCCGAATTTTTTCAGCTCTGTCGACCATAGGTTGCAGAGCTTATGCAATCACTCGTCTTTCTGTCTGTCATTCCGTCCGTAAACATTTGCTTGTCAGCACCATAGCGTCTACAATTTTCAAATTAGCCTCTTGAGATTTTTGGACATATTGTATAATAAGAATCTAGGTTTTTTTCGCTACTGGTGGTGCCAACAAGTAGACTGCGAAGCACAGGGGCCAAAAAGGAAACACTTTAAAACGCTCTGGTGTATTTGATTTCCAATGGATCCTAATGAAATTAAGTGGAGCTTTTCTGTAGATGACTGTGTACAATTTTAACAATGCTATTGGCGACTGTAGGTGGACGGGAAATATCAATTTCGATTTCGTAAAATTTATGAAACTATCTGAACCTATAGGCAAACGGGAAATATAATTTCGATTTGGTAAAATATATGATATTATCTCGAGAAATATTGATGTTAGTTTTACCAAATGTGTAAAAGTTGAGTATTTTGGATAATGCGAAGGAGACCTCGACCTATTTGGTCAACGGCACAGAGGGAATATATGTCAGGAAATGCTTTTCTAAGGCTTGTGTTGGTCATTACATCTGCATTTGTGGACACACATCCACATGCCAGTGCCGGAATATTATACCAAGGCGGCTAGATAGACTCTCTATCTAGCCTCCTTGGTACAATCAAATATAAACTTTTATGTTTATGCTGCCATGAATCATATAACAGCAGGAAAAACGCCCAAGCCTCCTGCGCGTGTGCAGAGTCGCACAAGTATGAAGAGCAGGCAAAGTGTGGCAGGCAAGAAAGGTAAATACCTGACCATTGTTTGTCAGCACAGATCAAGGTCCATGTGGGATCTGTGGCAATGGTGTATGATGTACTAGTATACGCGTGTTACCATAGTATGTGTCAGTGGTGCATGATGACGTGTATGTGCATGCTATGAGGTCATGTGTCAGTGATGCATGATCACATATAATTGCATACTACCAAGTCATGTCTGAGGGGTGCATGATCACATGTAAGTGCATACTACCAGGCCATGTGTGAGGGGTGCATGACCATATGTTAGTGCATACTACCAGGTCAGTTGTGAGGGGTGCATGACCACATGTAAGTGCATACTAACATGTGCCAGAGGTGCATGATTACATGTAAGTGCATGCCATCAGGTCATGTGTCAGAGGTGCATGGCTACATGTATATGCATCCTGTTAGGTCATCAGAGACATTATATAGAGTTATTTAGCTTGATTTTAGAAGTATATTAGATGGAAAACGGCTTTGTTGCAGAGCACCAGCTGTATATGATTATAGTGTAATTGCCTGCAGACTGTAGACTCTCTTACTTGTTTTGTAGAAGTAGTGCACACTGTATCAGATTCCTTTCAACCAAAGACCTAGGTCAATGCCTATGGCAACTATTATTAACAATTTGCCGTTATGCACATTGTTGTGTCTGTTTCACATGTAGGCCAGTCTGCACCGTCGTTTCATTTGTTGTTGATCCCTCTTCACTTGATGAGGATGATTGCAATTAAGTTCTAGATTTTGTTCAATAATATCTTGCGTTTGGTCAGGTGTTGAGCCTAAGTCCTGGCAAGTCTTGTTGTATGATAAGAATTGTATTTGTGTCTTTTTTCCCAGAACCACTTCCTAGTAGTCAATACCCTATTCTGCAGTCCGAACTCTTTACTCTCCATAAGCTAACCTGTCCCTGTCTAACCTATATACATATGGAATTACTATTGTCCATATTGCTCACGTTCCTCTGTACAGTGTAATTGCCTGCAGACTGTAGACTCTTTTACATGTTTGTAGGAGTTGTGCACACTGTATCAGATTCCTTTCAACCAAAGACCTAGGTCAATGCCTATGGCAACTATTATTAACAATTTGCCCTTGTGTTGTTATGCACATTGTATACTAGTCGAGTCTTATTTTGAACTTCAGAGTCATCCTGGAAAATCTCAAAATATCAATATGACTCTGAAGTTCAGAATAAGACTAGACTAGTATAGAAGACATGTTTGTCCAGTGAGTGTGTGTGGCGTGTCCAGTGTGCATCGTGTTGAAGGCCTGTATTGCACACGTTTATTAATAGATATTGCACCTTTGATTACATGGCACAGGCAACTTGTTTCACAATGGCACTTATATTGAGATTTTGAGATTTTCCAGGATGACTCTGAAGTTCAGAATAAGACTAGACTAGTATACTATGATAGTGTATAGTACCTGTAATTATTCACTGCTTCAAGGTTGACGTACTCCAGTTGCCAGTTTTGCTAAGTTCATTTAGAGTCTCATCAGTGTTATGATCTGCAGTTATTGTGTTGATGAACAAGCTATACGTGCATGTCACTATTTCACACTCAAGGAGCTTTGATCACTGATTTACTGTCCTGTATTCAAATTCTTTTGCATCTACACACATATATCATTCTCAGCCAAGTGTCCTTTATGCTTACTCTCAAGATTTACAGCATTTTAGACACCCCAAAATGGACATCACTGATGCCATTTGGTGGGTGTAGCAGCTATGACAAATGACATTGAAAATAAAACCCATTGTGATATGATTCAATAAGGTACACAACATAACTGTATGGACTCCCTATGCTCAGTGCACAGCGTGCTTGGCATTACAGGTGAGGAGGCAGCAAAGAAAGGAGAGGAGGACAAAGAAAAGACAGAAGGTATTCTTATGTTCAACACATTCTGCTGCTTCAGTATATTTGGGAACATTAATTGCTGCCATTATTTTTTCAGCAAGTGTAGTATGTAGCACAGTTGTAGTCGCTTATGCACGCACAGTTTTTGGAGGAATCAGATGCAAGTCACGAGAAGATGATGCCATCAGTTGTCACAGTAATTCTTCGAATGCATTCTGTGATGTCATTGTCTCATTGATACAGATGCAATTTCTGAGGACAACAAAAATGCACCCACTGTTACAGGTTCAGATTTGCTTGTTAGTGCAATCATAACTTGTGATTTGGTTTTGATGTCAACATTGACCAAGTTGGTGATGGTAAATTATGCTATGACACTAATTTTTGCAAAGACTATGTGTTTTGCGTGGTATTTTTGACACAGGTAGTTTTCCTAAAGATAATTGCCCCTGCTACTGTCCTTTCTCCCTTGAATTAAGACTGAGTCAACAGCTTTCCTTGGCATGGGTTGGGCACTAAGTGCCCAACCCATGCCAAGGAAAGCTGTTGACTTGGGGCATGTGATCTTGATAAGTTTCGTGTACATTTCTCAGTCAAATTGTTTTTCATAATTGTTGAAATTAGATGAAAACACTGAAGCAGACGACATTTGACCACCAGCCGGTTTTGCCAGTTTAAGGGGGAAAAGGTTAATAGGAAAAAGTTGCAAGCTGGTACATTGTCATTGGGCCCCTCAAGGGTAATTCTCAACACATATTCTGTAAATGTCGTGACAGCATTTCATGAATGTTTCATAAGAAATTCACTTGGTTGGTAGATTAAGTGTACATACACATGTATAACAATGCAACCAGGCGAAGTAGTTTATTGCAAGACACAGTCCTTTGAAGGTAAGTTTAAGTTAAATGAGTATCAAGTGGATCTGGAACTATATGCGGGTCCCTTCATATAGTTCTACAGCATACTGTGGTGACACTGGAACCCACAAGGTATTGTATGAAAATGAAGTTCATAAATATTAATGAGCCACATCATACACCCTACATCTCAGGTGAAGAGGAGAAGGCTGAGGAGACACTTGCTGAGGGGGAACAAGCCCCTAAAGAAGAACAAGCCCCTGAAGCAGAACAAAAGCCAGAGTAAACAGAACAAAAGGCAGAGGAAACAGAACAAAAGGCAGAGGAAGTAGAACAAAAAGCAGAGGAGGGGGAACAAAATGAGGAGCAGCCAGAACAAGCCCCAGAACAAGCCCCAGAGGAGGAGCAGACGCAGGAAGAGGCGACAGAGGGGCCCCAACCCGAGGGTACAGACTACATGTAGTTAGCGGTGGTGTGGTCATGTGTTCTGGTAGCTGGTGGATCATACAAGCTGGGTGTCTTATTTATTGTAGCATTATTCTACACCTACCATTGTAGGTCAGCCTCTGCTGGTGTGGTCTTGGTGTTTGTCATTAATATCGTTTGTTTTGCCAGGTTGATCTTTCTTTCACGTGTCGTGTCTATGTTCTGCAGTACTTGCGTTTTCCTATGAGTGACATATCTCATTAAACACCGAGATTTTCTGTTTTAAAGCTAAAATGTTGAGCCTTATCAATATCATCTGTACTTCAAGGATTGAGTGACATCTTTTGATTATTAGTGCTGTTGTGAAAATCAACAACCATACTTTTCTTATGAAACACTTAACTGTGGCAAACTTATAAAAATGTTGGTGTTCTCTGTATGTGTGATTGTTTATATTTACAGGGACCCCATCATTGTAATGATGTTTATGATAAGAACCACATGACTTACCTGCTTGTTCTTATTAGCCCCTCGATCAGGTCTGTTAGCTATTGGCGTATTGTCATCATCCTGTCAGTGTGCATCAGTGCATTTGTCTGTACAACTTGTAACAAGAGTAACTGCATATAGTATTGAGATACAACCATTTAACTTATATGCCCTTAATATCTTATTAAGATCTTGGAAAATTTTGCTCCTTGGGCTCCTTGACCCATTTTTGAAGGTCACAGAGTAAGTATACAAAATCTTTTTAAAGACTCTAGTTTGATAACAAATGAAGCTACAGTAGTTGTTGCTGTTTACGACCAGCCACACTACTAGCAAAATGTGGTCTTCTATTGCAGGTGGTCTTAAAATACAGGTAAAGTTATTAGAGAAATAGACTCCAGTGTCATGAAAAGGCTGTCTTGAAAAGATATATCATGAGAGGTGGTCTTCAGAGCAGGTACTACTGTACAATAATATCAAACTTATACACATGAGGGATCTTAAGAAAACCTTGCGCAAGTTTGCTTTCTTGTGACCCTGACTTATTTGTCAAGGTCACAGGGTCAACATAGAAAGTCCCTGTAAACACTATCTGCCGACCAAATGGAGCTACAAGCATCAAACTTATACCTGAAGCATCTTTTGAAGATTTTGTATGACTAGTAACTTTGACCCATTTTCAAGATCACAGAGTCTGGATAGGAAATCTTTGCATCTTAATAATTGCCTTGCATGAAGTTGCTCCCTGTTGATCTTGACCTATATTTCAAGCACATGCGGGCAATCTAAAAATCATTGTCAACACTATATCTGGAGCACAAAGCTGAATCCCTACAAACCTTTACAGCTAAAGCATCATTCAGAGCCCTTGGGCAAATTCTTCCCCAGTTGACTTTGACCTAACTTTCAAAGTCACAGCGGTCAACATTAGAGTTGTCATAAAGTAACACATGTGTACATAGCAGTATGTGATACTAGCCTAAGGGGTCTTAGGGTCCTTATGATCATGATATATTTTCTAAGCTTGTAAACTTTGTGTTTTAAAACTACCTCCAATGCATATATCACTGTGCCGAATTGAAAAAAATGAATAACATGAATTATATTAATTATGCGTGCAGTTTCTTTCTTAATACCCTTTCCAGTACTTTACTTAACATTCAACTTGCATTATCCATACATGGGAATGTATTTTAGTTTCCGTAATATGTATATTCAGATTGTGTCAGAGTACAAGATGGACAGTAGTCTCTGTCTTGAGAGGTCATCCCAATGGCAGGCCCAAAAGTGGTCTCTCAAGACAGATGGCCTTTCCTTGAAGGTACAATAACATGGAAAAGATAGCAGCAGGGACCTACCAAAATAGGTCCTTCAAGCCAGATCCCCTCTCATTGTAGTGGCCTCTCAAGAGAGGTACCACTTGGTCCTTCCCAGTTAGAACAAGACTGGGTTGACAGCTTTCCTTGGTACTACTTGGATGCAATGTGCCCAACACTGCACTCCACTTATGTTAGTGGTACATACGATCAAAGGAAGCTGTTGATCTGAGTATATTATCCTAATACGTCATTTCTACTATTCATATTCAAAAGATGTTCTCTTACCAGGATAATTGAGAAAAAACATCAAAACAGATAATTCACATTTGGGTGCTTTTGAACAATTTTAACAGGAAAAGGGTAAATCAATTCATTCTGTTCTTGGTAAATCCAGACTGTATGTTGAGGAAGGTGCAGACTGAGTGGAACCAGAGCATATCTTTCCTGCCAATATGGCAGTGTTTTGACTTTGATAAAGAGGCAGACCGATGGTATGCTTTATAGCCCGTGTAACACACAACTGGCATGCTTTATAGCCCATGTAACAGAGAGCTGGTATGCTTTATATCCTGTGAAACAGAGAGCTGGTGTGCTTTACATCTCATGTAACAGACAGCTGGTGTCACATTGCAATTTGCTGCACAGATTTGGTGTTGTTGCTACACACCTTTTGCTGAAATAACATGAAGTATTCTATATCATGTAGTAAAATACTGAGGAAAATGTGAAACTGCTGTACAGGATTTAAATCTTATCCCTTATACTGATATCATGTCCTTTTCAGAAGGAGGGGAGCAAAAGACAGAAGAGGATGCACGACCTGAGGGGGAGAAGACAGAAGAGCCAAAGACAGAAGAGCAAACAGCAGAAGGAGAGAAGCCGGAAGAAAAAAAAGGAAGGCTTGTGTAAGTCCTCTCAGTTGACAGCAGATTTTATTTTTCATGCAGGAGGGTGATCAATTATTAATAGTGGTAAACCATTTTGAAGGGTCAAAGTTGTTCACCGTCTCTCAGATTAATTTGAAACTTCGTGGATATGTTTCTTGTGGAAGGGTCAAAGTTGTTTAGTAGGTGACACTGCGGTACATTCCTCATTTTTAACGATTTTTTCAATTCAGGCACTTATCGGTAAATGCACCTTTCCTATTGATCACTGTGTAAGTCAATGGACAGTCTAATGCTAATTCACATTTTCGACTTATCCCCCAAAACCGTCAACCAGATGGACTTCAAACTTGGTGGCAATATACCTAGTGTGGGTTTCTACCAGATTTGTTCAAATGGTCATGCTCCAGTGATTTTTAACATTTTATTTCAATGATTTTTTTAACAAATCTAAAAATCACAAGGGTATATGTACATGTCAGCTGAGCACAGGACTGTCACAGTTCTCTTCTTTAAATCATAAGGTAATTCAAAAAGTTCTTTTGTACAATCCAGTGCAGCTGATAATGAAGCAGATACATGTACATACTAGTTACCTTCTCCTTGGAGAAAAATCCAAGGATATATAGCATTTTATGCAGAGCCCTGGTGCACTTCCACTTCGATGCAACGTGACATCACACATAACAACAACAACAACAACAATGATAATAATAATAATAATAATAATAATAATAATAATAATAATAATAATAATAATAATAATAATGATGATGATGATGATGATGATGATAATAATAATAATAATAGTTTTACTGAGACCCTCATATCGAGGAAATTACAAACACGTACAACTAAGTATCGAAGAAAATTTCACCGAAAATTTTACAAACGTAAAGTGAAGTATTTCCCACATACTAAAGCATAATACATATAAGTTAAGTCATTTGGCAGGAGCCTACCCTGTACCTAATAATATTAACCGACCTAGTGGTCACGGAGGCGGGCCCCGGGAGTGCATTGTGCACACAGGGCAACGAGACCTCAGTCGCATGGCCTGCAATTCTGTCATAAAAACAGTAAGTCATCAGTGGATATTGGAGGTCCACCTTCGTGGAAGTTAAGGTACGGTCCGAAACAATAGAAACGTTCAGTTGGAGGTCCCTCGTGGAAGTCAAGGTATGGTCTTGAATAATAGAAAAGTTCATTAACCACAGATCCAGTCCGTACGGGGCAGTCATAACCAATATTTCCAGTCAAAATTTAGTGCATCTAAATGAACTGCAGTCTTGACTAAGAGTGGCATACAAAAGTTACCAATCAAAGTGACAGAACATAAGAAAAAACAGTATTCCACGCAGTAATTCGCCTGACCAAGATTTGAAGAAATTATCATGCTACGTCAGGCGTCAAAGACTATCTACTTAAACGTCAATTTTGTTACAGTTAGTTTTATGGCTACAACTGTCACCGATACATTGCTTGCCCTCAGTTAAGATCACCTGGACCGGCTAGGCCCCCATACGTAAAATTCTTTTAAGATTGGCCCTTTTGTCGCAGATGACATAAAAGGCTCCGAAACATGTTGAGTAGTTACCCGCTGGAGACCCTTTAATTTATTTGGGCTAATACAGCCTATGTCAAAATTTTACATATACTTTATTTGTACCCAATGAGGGTTTACAGCATACAAAATTATGTACAATAAAATATATACAAATAAAATGCAATTGAAGAAACAAAAATTGTTAAAATTATGTACACACAACTAAAATCCTACTACCTATCTAATGATTTTTTCTTTCTTTTCTTGAACATATTGTATACACACTTGCCGACTGGCACCGCCACCTCGCAGTCAGGGGAAAAAATAGACTTAAGGAAAATTCCAGAGCTGAGACGGATAAAGCTGATATAAGGTCGTTTCTCTCATCTCTGTACAACGAACAGTGAAGTAAAAAATGTTCTTCTGACTCAATTTGGCCAGAATCACAAAATTCACATATTCTGTCTTCAACTAATTCGTGTTTATATCTACCAACTTCAATGCGCAATGCATGGCTACTTAGCCGTAGTTTCGAAAGGGCTTTCCTATACTTAAAAGATCTGATGCAACTTAAATATTTTTCTTTTACATAATTTACCTTGAAATTTCTATATGTTCTAAGTTTGGCACCTGATCCATTTATTACATTGTCGTTGTACAGAGATGAGTGAAACAGTTGGGTGTGTTGATCTTGCAGGCGTATTCTCAATTTTTTCAGAAACATATCAGGTATGATATCTTTGCCTTTGTTTTTCCACACATAAGATAAACCGTTGTGCTCAAGTATTTTCCTGACGGCTGACATCCACACTGTGTGGCCTGCGTCGTCTAAGGAAGAAATGTCATTTAAAGATTTTAACAATATATTATCCGATTCCAGGTTTGTAATTCTTAACCAATATTTTATTATTTTAATTTTCATGTCGATAGAGAGTGGGTATCTTCCCAGCTCGGCTAAAGATGCTAAGTTATGAGTTTTGTTCGATACTCCAAGGATGAATTTACAAAAATCAGTTTGTACCTTTTCTGATTCATGAATATTTATCAAATTTTGGGTATGTGGGTCACAAAAGTACTTTCCTGTTTTCAAATTTTTGTAGGATGCAAGAGACCATATTTCACATCCATAGAGCACCACAGGCTTAACACAAGAATCAAATAAAGTGAGAGCTACATCAGGAGTTATCAGATTATTCCTGTCTGACTCAATACTGCGTTTCAGCATGAAAGCGGCCTTTTGTGCTTTGTCAGCTAGGTGTTTTTCCGCATAAGAAAACACTCCACTTGCTTTAATCATGATACCCAGGTACTCTACACAGTTAACTAAGCGAAAGTCTTTACTACCATATGTAAATTTAAACATTTGTTCCAGTGATTCACCCTTTTTGTTAAAAATCATTCCCATACTTTTGTCCAAATTCACATCCAGTTCCCATTTGAGACAGTAGCTGTTATGATTATTTAACAGTTGTTGGAGTCCAAAGGAAGAATCTGATAACAGCATGACATCGTCAGCGAATAACAGTGAGCTTATTTTTCTGTCTCCTATATTAACTCCATATAGCTTGTCCTTATTAATACACACTTCAAAGTCATTGATATAGATATTGAACAGAAGTGGACTTAATGGGCATCCTTGTTTCAGACCAATAGTACTAGGAAAAAATTGTGTTTCACCATCAGTTAACTTAATGGACACCATCGTATTTTCATACATGTGTGAAACCAGTTGTATATATTCCAAGGGGAGGCCTGCCATATGCAATTTATAATATAATTTTTCCCTTGGAATCGTATCAAAAGCTCGTCTGAAGTCGACGAACGCTGTAAAAACCCGTTTTTTCTGCACAAAGTACTTTTCGACAATATTTTTAATCATGAATACATTGTCTGTAGTTTGTCGTCCATCGATGAAACCAGACTGACCCTCGTAGAAAAAATCTGAATCTTTCAAAAACGAATACATACGCTTTTTTATCATGGAAGCAAATAGTTTACTAAATGTATTTTGTAAAGAAATAGCCCTATAGTTGGAGGGTATGTCTTTCGGACCTTTTTTACAAATAGGTAAGATTAAACACTGTTTCCATAGTGACGGGTAGTGTCTGGTTGCAAGAACAGAGTTATATAACTGTAAGACAATATCGGGTATAATTCCACAGATTACCTTCAACATTTCATTCTTGATACCGTCAGGTCCAGGCTCTTTACCATTTTTAAGGGCTTCTACTGCTGTTCTTAATTCATGTAGTTCAAAAGGCTTGTTCAATGAGTGACCTGTACTTACGGATTTATTGCTCAGTTTGGTAAGCAAATCATACACTTCAGGATCTACATCTTTACTGTTCTTACACATATCCACATTGAATAGATTTTCGAAATGTGAAAGCCACTCGTTGTAGAAATATAGTTTATATCATTAGTATTTTTCTTCCCTAACAACATGTTCACTTTCTTCCAAAATATCTTATCTTTCTTATCATGACCTCTATCGACCTCTGCCATCAGGGTGGCTTTATACTGGCGCCTACATGATCGAACAAGTCTTTTGAATTCCTTTGATTTTTTAAAATACAACCCCCTAATATACGGGTCCTTCGAATACTCATGATACAGTTTTTTGAAGTGTTTCATATTTTGTTTTGCATCGTTACAGCTTTGCTGGAACCATGGAGTATTTCTCTTAGGTCTTGGTTTCTTGCGTACTCGTTTTGTCACCATCTTCAGACTTGCCTTCGCAGCATCGATGAAAATATCATTTAAGGTTTCCAAATAGTTATCAATGTCACTCTCTTGTAGAGTAAATGATCCTTTTAATCTATTAATACGCTGCATATAGAAATTAGATTGAAGTTCAGATTTAAATTTTACGGCAGCCTCATTATTCCATAAGATCACTGGACGATTTCTGAGTGTGGGGCCACTGTTATGCGACTTACACATCTGATTGTATCTACATGATAGTTTTGTTAAAAGTGGGCAATGGTCACTGAAAAGGTCCTGAAAATCACCAATCTCGAAACTCATAACCTTATCCAACAAGGACTTGTGGACGATAACATAGTCGACCACACTTGAACCATTAACCTTATGGCAAGTCAGTTTACCTTCTTTATCACCCGTAGTTCTACCATTTAGCATCCTTAAACCTGAGCTTACGCACAATTTAATCAAGGCTTCACCTAGTGAATTTATCCCATCATCCTGTGACTGGCGAATTACAGCCCAGTCTGGATCGTAATCATCCGGTAATGGGACATAATCATTATGATCAAGTTCGATGAAGTCTTGGTTGTTGCCAGTTCTGGCATTTAAGTCACCCATTAATACTACAGAACCTTTGGCACTATACCTGGTTACTTGCGTTTGCAATATTTTTAAATATTGGTCAGACTTTTGCGGATTCGGCGGGATATACACGCATCCAAGGAAGATATCATTCAACAAACCAAAGTAAACCTTGTCTAACTTTATCCATAAAAAATCATCATGGCTTTTATCTACCAAACTTATACCTTTACGTAGTGATTTTTTGCAGAGTAGGACGACACCACCAGACCCCCTTTTTGCTTTTTTATGTTTGCTTGTTCTAAGAGACGAGAAAACATCAAATTTGCAAAGGATGGGGTCCAGTTTTTCTCGCATTTCGACCTCAGTTGAAAAGAAGGTTTCCTGAAAGGCTATTATATCACGTGATAACAACCTATCCTGAACTTTCTGAAACATGGGGTAAGTAGGATCTGATGCGTCATTCCCGTTTAATAGTTTTTTCCCAACTCCATTCATATTCCAACTTACAAATGACAGGAATTCTCGTGTAAAATATTTCTCTTTGGAACAGCCTTTGTCTTTTTTTGGCTCGTTACTTTTATCCATACATGTATTGACCTGAAGTAGATCTCTTACACTAGGTTTAGAGCGTTTACTGCGGTCATTCACCTGAAGGGCGGCGGGGCCCGTGACTTCCTAGTCTCTAACCAGCGCATTATTAATGCACTTACGGATGTTCTTGTGAAACATCTCCACACCTTTATTGTTCAGATGTAAACCATCCTTTGCCAGACACTCATTGCCAATATTGTCATTGTCAATATACAGCCAGTTATTGCGCGAACATATCATGAGTATGGCAGTATTTACTAGCCGGGTCCTATTTTTCATAGACTTGTCTCGTCTCTAACATACGCTTGACAGAGCAACTTGTTTCACTGGTGCGAATTTTAAATTAATAATTTACAGAGGAACGTGTGCAATATGGACAATAGAACTTCTATGTATATAAGTTAGACAGGGACAGGTTAGCTTATCGAGAGTAAAGAGTTCGGACTACGGAATAGGGTAATGACTACTAGGAAGTGGTTTTGGACAAAAGACACAAATACAATACCAATACATATCTTATTAATGGTTGCGTCACTCGGCATCTGCTGATTCGGCACATTCAAAATACGTAATACTTTCATTCAACCAGATACCCAAGCGGGGCGCTGTGATACACAAGATCCCACCCGGCAGCTCAGGCGTCACTCGGCATAAACTGATTGAATGTCTGGGTATATTGGGTTTCATTTGTGTAAATCTACATTGAAAAGAAGTCCATTTATTACACGTGCGAACTCATGGATGATAAAAGGAGTCAATCGGTGAGTATTTCTTGCTAAGAATGATCCTCGTCGCTTTAAGTTTATAGCTTTACTCGTCATGTTACGGGACCGTGGTATCAGACTGCACAAACGCATTTAATTTTAAGAAAGATCTTCGTCACGTTAAACTGTACATGCCATGTCATGAGACCTCGGTACGAAACAACTGAAACGCTCGTCTTCATGTATTAGGTTTCCCTCAGAAGGGTCCTCGACGCAATAACCTTTAAGCCGGACACACACACACACACACACACACACACACACACACACACACACACCACACACACACACACACACACACACACACACACACACCAAGTTTTTGAATGTATATATTTATGTGCATACACACGTGTCTTCATGTATTAGTTTTCCCTCAGAAGGGTCGTGGACACAATAACCTTCAAGCTGGACACACACACACACACGCACACACACACACGCACACACACACAAACACCACCACCACCACCACCACCACCAAGTTTTTGAATGTATATATTTATGTACATATATAGGCCGTTTACCAGTACTCCTGAACAAAACGCACATACACCGTAGCCCCAAAGAGGGAAGTTTTTTTTTTTTTTGATTTATTTGCTTGCAAGAGGGTGCACGGTTGGCGGAGCTGCAACACGCTCGACTTTCACCTCTGCGACCCGGGTTCGATTCACGGCCGGGGAAGCATGTGGAAAGAGTTCTGACTGTGCACGGTGGTTTTCTCCGAGTCCTTCGATTTCCTCCACCAAACATGTAGGTAGGAAAGTACACGCCACCATCTGTGCCATGGAAAGTGATTAATATAGGTTTGGCCTCTTTCGCAATCCATGTAAAAGATATGGGTCTAAAGCAAACTTTCACCCCAAAAATACAGCACAGTAACACTATATACTATTATTGCAGATGTGTTTTTTTGGCCTAGCTCTCTCGCGACCTTTCGATGAAATGAAAACCCAACACCAAAAATTTGTTGAATCAAAATATGTTGAAGAAGAAAACTTTGATTGTTAGTTTCCCTGTGCATGCATTTTTGCGTTTATAAAAGCCAAACAGAACAACTTGAAAAAACACAAATTAATCATGATAGTGGGCAAAACGACGTGTGCCGAGAAGAAATAATTTCATGCGCTCCAGTAATATGCAAGGGCTCTATAAGACTTTAAATGTGCTTGCCATTGTTTTCATGACACAGAAGGTAGTGGTTCTATTGAGAGCAAAGCAGTAGTCTTATACGTATGCATATCATGTACATGTGTATGTATACATGTATATACCACATACCGTATAATCCACAATTGTAGCTTCGTAATTGCAGAGCTTTCCCACGTTTTCAAACAAAATTAGCTGCCGTCAGCTGACTTTAACATACTATACTAAGTCTAACCTTGGTCTGGGGATATCCGGAAGTGTTCCTATCACGCAAGTGTAAAGACCGAACTATTTTAAAGAAGCTTTTATTTTTTTGAAAGATTTTGGGAAAGATACTGGAGCGTGATTATTTGAAGATACTCGCTCAAGACTTACCCAAAATATGTCCCCAGCAAGTTTGAAATGAATCTGGATGACGGTGTTTGAGGAGAAGTCAAAAATGCGAAGTCCCATTGTAGGCATAATCGTCATTGACTTGCCTTGCAATCAATAGTAATGAATGCATCAACAGAAAAGTACCCGAATTGAAAAATCAGGGATCTATATACTGTATCACCACCTAGTCAAAAAGTTTGTCTGACCCTTCTACAAGGGACACTGGCACCAATGGTAAAAATACAGAAAAAATCATTTGAAAGAGAGAAAGTTGCAGCGCCACCTTTTGAAAAACTTAAAAGGCCACAAAAGTGACCTGTGCAAATTTGATTTTATTTGCCAAGTAGTTTTGGGGATTTTTTCAGATCCTGTCAAAATGAACAAAACATGACAGAAAATCTTGAAATTAATGGAGTGTGACCATTAAAACAAACTTGGTAGAGACCTACCAAAGGTAGATGCACACCAAGTTTGAAGAGATTCCTGCCGACAGTTTTGTACAAGTCGAAAATGTAAATGGGAAGGGACTACGATGCCGACGCTGAACACAGCCCCAACAGACCACGGACGTAGACCGACCACAAAATCTCAGCTGAAGTGAACGTATTTGTGCAATCTGTTGTTCCTGAGTTTATATATATAAGCTCACATTTATTATGACATTATTGCCTTGAACCTTCTTTTAATAGTGATTTGTCTGCAAACAAATTCCCTACTTGTAATGTGCAGGAACAGCAAACGAACATGACATCTAAACGCTAAGGAGTGGCGTGCCACAGTTAGGGCCCAAACGCTAAACGATACCACATACGTATGTACGTACGTATGTATGTATGTATGTATGTATGTATGTATGTATGTATGTATGTATGTATGTATGTATGTATTTATGTATGTTTGTATGTATGTATGTATGTATGTATGTATGTATGTATGTATGTATGTTTAGTGGTGACTGTTTCGAGCGCCGAGCGCACTGGCAGATCTTGACGCAGCAAGATATGGTTCTAAGTAATGTCTTAATCTGGGATTGTCACTAATTAAGCTGCTGTCCCACTGTCGTTAAGATTGCCGATCACAATTTTTAAAAAAATCTTGGAAGCTGTCCGCTTTTCACTCTTGGTAGTATCTTGATTATATGGAAGCCATTTGTTTTTCGTTGAACGGAAATCAAATGTAAAACACTTTTTTTCAGCAATATTTGGCCCATATAAACATGACAATAATATATATATATATACATTAGTTAACAAAGACATAAGAGTTCTAAACTTGTAATGTTCAGCATGGTGTCATGAAATATTTGATTCATAAAACGGTTGGCCTGGCCTAGGTAAATATTGTCCTTGTAGGCTTTTCTTTTTGGTTGAATTTGGCCCTCTAACAGCGTGAACTGAGTTAGGACAATTCTCAATTTATAAAACTTATATATAATGCCAGTGCCAAAACTGAAATGGTAAAAATGATATTAAAACTCTTTTTATTTCCACACTTCAGTGTACATCAAATGTCATCCATTTTCTTTCAACTCTGTAAATTATTGTAAATAAATATATTAAAGTACAGTTAAAAAGTCCTAAGTACAAGAAGTTCATTATTTTATTTCCACACTTCAGTGTACATCAAATGTCATCCATTTTCTTTCAACTCTGTATAATTATTGCAAATAAATATATTGAAGTACAGTTACAAAGTCTTAAGTGCAAGAAGTTCATTATTGAGATCCATTATTCTTGGTCATTCTCTACAATAATGAAATTGTTCCATTTTTTTCCCGTGTAATGTTACTTTTTCCTATTTACAGGCTATATCATATTCCATGTTTTTAATATCATTAGCAATTTAAAAAAATGAATGTTTGGTGTTTTCTTATTATATTTACAAATTTTTCCCCCGGTATAAACAATAAGTAATATATAGGTTAAACATCTGCGGTGCCTAGCAGTACCTCTTCTTTTTGGAAATGTCAAATAGAAACCTCTGTATCTCTACATTTAGAAAATACCTCTTTCCAAAATTGCCTAACTATATCGCATGTCCAAAATAAATGTTCATATGTTTCAATCTCTTGTTGGCAGAATGAATATAGCTGACTCTCAACTAATTTCCATCTGAACAATCTATCGCTATACTATATACACATCTATGTAGAAATTTATACTGGAAACTTCATAGCTCTGTTTAGATAGAAGCTTTATGTAAGTTTTTAAAAGTTTCCAACCATTCATCTTCTTCAATGCATCCATTCAATTCTCTTTCCCATTTTCCCATTATTTGAGCATTAGGTTCCAAATGGTTTTTAACTGAGCTTTAGTACATAAACTTTGTGACCTTTCCAACTTTTAATATCTTTCTCACTCTTGTTTCCACATCATCTGCTCCTTGATCCATATTTTGTTAATCTCCCGTTAAAGTCTGTTTCCACTTTTGTAGTATTGCTGAAATTACACCATGACACATAATGAAATTTGTTTTTATATTGTATTTGTTTTGAAACTTAACAAAGTTCTAAAATTGTCCACCTTCTCTGATCAAGTTTCCAATACACTTTATTCCTTGTTGGTACCTTTTTTTTATTAAACAATTTCTTTTAATCAATCTTAATGTTAAAGTTAAACCAAATAATTTGATCTTTAATTTCTTGTGACTTGCTTATTTCGGTTTTAAATCCATTGTATTTACACCAACTTTATAAAACATCTTTCCAAAACACCTGTTTTTCTTTGATAACATCTTCCACATCTTTTCCTTTTATGTTACATTCCCAAATTATATCATCTTTACTCCGCAATTTCTTTCGAACCAGATGATTTCAGATTGCATTGGAATCATTACACAATCTTTTCATCCGGGCACATTTCAATGCATTGAACTGTGATTCAATATGCGGCACCCCTAGGCCCCCTTGCACTTTCATTTTTCTTGTATGGCCTCTTTTTATCTTATCTGGTTTATTGTTCCATATGTTATCACATAATTTTTTCGATTTGTTGAATCAATTCTGAGGGCGTGTTTGGTTATATGGAGGCTAGATATGTTAATTGAGATAGTCCTAAACTTTCCATTATCAACGCTTTTCCATATAGAGATATATTTCTATTGGTCCACATATTCAAAACTTCTTTCATCTTATTAATTTTGGAGCTATAATTTAATTCTATCATTTCATATGTCAAAGCGGCAACTTTGACCCCCAATATCCCAATGGCGTCATTGGTCCAATTTGATTTTAAGTTTTTGGCATATTCTACATTAGTGTTTTTCAATCTACCTAAACGTAACACATTACTTTAAGAATTATCTATCGTTAGTCCGGACACTTTTTCAAAATCTTTTAACATATCAAATATTAAGTTGACATTTTCATCTGAGCTTGGAAGTGTTAAAGTCTTATCGTCTGCATACTGTAAAAATTCAATTCTACTTCATCTATTTTTGTTCTTGAAACCAGAGTTTCTTTTCTTATGGCCAATGCCAATATTTCTACACAGATAATGAATAAATATGGGGACAATGGACATCCTTGTCTAACACCTCGGGTTATTTTTAATGGTTTTGTTGAGTATCTATTGTTCACCACACAGCTTTCCAAATCGTTATAAGATACTTTGACCCATGTTTTAATTGTTTCGCCAAAGTTGAAAATTCCCAAACATTTTTCAATTAAGTCCCATTCAAGATAATCGAAAGCTTTTTCAAAGTCAAGTTGTATTAAAAGTGCAGGGATATTTTGTTCATCTGTCCATTCTATTATATCAAATAATCTATTTATATTTTCCCCTATGTATCGGTCTGTAATAAAACCTGTTTGGTCCTCATTGATTATTGCATTACTAACTTTTTAATTCTTGGGGCTAATGTTTTTGTGGCTAGTTTATAGTCTTGACTTAAAAGGGATATTGGTCTCCAATTTTTTTTTTAAATCAAGACAATCTTTCTCTCTCTTTTTGGTATGAATGTGATAATTCCATGTTTCAGTGTAATACTAATTTTTCCAGATCTATGTGAAAAATTAATTGCTTTAGTTAACAGTAGTTTAATGTCATTCCAGAATACTGAAAAAAATTCTACCGGCAATCCATCGGAACCCGGCGATTTCCCATTCTCTACTGTTTCAGGAACTGAAAGAATTTCGTCTCTTGTAATTTCACCTTTTAAGTCATGTTTTTGTTCTTCTGACAGTGTTAGAGCTGATTCATCTTGTGGAAAAAAGTCAAAGTGATTATTTTCTATAATATGTTCTTCTCTGGTTTTACTTTTGTATAATTTAGAATAAAATTTATTTTATCTTCTTGTAAAGTAATTTTAGGATCGTATGTAATATTGTTATGAATCTTAAACTTTTTATTAAATATAATATTAAAACTTGGTAAGCCTATAATGACAGGAACTGAGCAGGCCTACGACGATTATGTAATGGATAATCGCGTCCAAGTCTTAGTTAGCTTTGCGAGCAGTCCTATTTAAATCAAGTTCAAGGGTCCTCTCTTTTCCAACAACCTGTTGCTAATCTTGTCGATATGAATTGGAATTAATGGATGTGAGTTTCAATGGTTTTGAAATTAAAACTATATTTGTAATCGACAACATGCTGAGCATACATAAGACTGATTGGGTGTTGCAATATAATTTATTCTGACCTCTGACATGTATTTCGTGTTGCTGGATAGAAAGACACTGCTGAACGAACATAACAAGCAAAAGGCAATTCTAAACTACAAACTTAACATGATACCTATTTGACTGGAGGTTTTTTATGTTCATTTTTTTTTCAAGTTTTTATTAGGAAATTATCTCTACTGTTTCTCAGAACTCAGCCTTGGCCAATATCAGAAAGGTTTGTGTTTCCATTTCCTCTGCTTGCAGTAGGGGTGTTTCTTAATTTTTTGGGGGGTTTTTTTGTTTTGTTTTTGTTTTTGTTTTTTTTTTGTGTTTTTTTTGTTTTGTTTTGTTTTGTTTTGTTTTTTCTTGCTCATCAGGAAATAAGGCAGACGCACATGAAACATTTTTTCTGGCATTCATGGCAGAGACTCTTGGGCATATTTGAACCCGTTTCCTAGTACATTATTCCAATTAAACCTTATCAGATTCTACTTTAAATAGCTTACTGTTACTTATTATTACATATTCTGAACAACCAACGATTTTGGTTACTTGTGTTGTGTGGTTTGTTACAGTTGGGACTAGCAAAGCAGATATATTCTAAAAATGGGTTAAAGTGTGAGTAGTTATAGGAATTTTTATTTTCGTATAAAATCGGTTTCTTGTTCTGGTGTATACCACATTTGGAACAGTATGAAAAAAGCTCATATCAGTTTGTGGAGCTCGAAATGTTCGATAATTATTCATAGGAACACTAAGTGCAATTATTTAAGAATGTTTTCAGTCTAACAGGCGGAACATAATATATTGGTAGATACCCCTCTATTAAAGTTTGAATAGCTTGTACTTTCTCTCGAGAATCTCTTAAGAGACCATTTTGCATATGAAGTTGTTGAACACTGTAAGCATGCAAGAGATTTATTACGATTTACTGTTTTCTGAATCTCTAAAGCCTGGTGTCTTATTGTAAATGACACATGTTGAAGAATGTCTTGCCACTGTTCCAAGTTTGAATGATTTTGTTTAATAAATTTTTGGTAAGTTCAGTGGCATGTTTAAGTTTGTGATTCTGTGATTTAGGATCTGTTCATAAAGTTTCATATTCTCCAGGGCAACTTTAAGCTACTCCAATTTACTATTATGGTCGACTATATTCCATCAGTTTTTTTGCACCATTTCAATATCGGACATGGTTTCAGTACCGAAAAGTGCTTATGAGATACATGTACTTCCAAGAATGTTACAACCCCCTCCCCCGTTTTGTTCTACTTTGCCTGGAATAGTATACAAATGTATTAATGCCTGTATTTTGTATTGGTTGTCAACGGGTTTTTCCACGATGTCTTTACGGTAAGCATTGTTAATTTGCAATGATGGCTATATGTAGCACGGCATCATTATCCTGCGAAACAATACTTTCTAAGCCGGATGATATGCCTTTCTTCTGTGTCATGGCTTGGGGCTCCCTCAGACTCAACCACAGTGGCGACGTCTTGCATTATTGTCAAATCCACTGTCAAAAAAGAAACCATTTTTTCTAGTGTGTGTTAAGAAAATTTCCGCAACCAGCACAACTTGCGATATTCCATTCGAAGCTTTCTTTACCTAGTACTCAATCACAGGGATTTGCATCAGAAAAATAAAAGTGTGTCAATATCAATTATCGTTGTTTGTCTTGCTCTCTGATCGAGGGCGCCGGACTGAGGGCGCCAGTCACTTTAGTGACGAGAAGGGGACAAACGAGATATGCCGCCTCCGCGCATTTTTTCCCGATTAAATCGCGTTTGTCCGCTGCATACATATAATCTTTACCTCCAGTTATTCCTAAGAACCTACTTCGTCGATTGCAACGCAACAATCGCTCAACGAGCAACAACGTACCGTTTTTTTCACCTTTATTCTCAACTCTTCAAATAAGTCAGTCTTCATTGTACGGAAATGACCTTTGACCGACCCCAAACGGCACTTCGAGGATTACTGGCCTCTCATTGGCCAAGCTATCCCCGGTAAATTAAATTAATATATTGTTCAGTCAAGACATTTATGTTTTACGTATATTTCAAACTGCTTTAATAAAATCTCAAGAATTTTTCTGTAAAATGCTTTATGAGCGGAGATGTGTTGCATTATTTTCTGAATAGTTTTGTTATAATTCCAAACACAAGTCTGTGACGTCACGCAAAGTGAAACTTGGCGGTATTTTTAACCTGACGGCAGGGAAGTCGAATGGATGCAGAAGTAGCACCACTATGGGTGGAGAATGCTACAAACTGGTTAGTAGGCCTATTTACTCAATGTCAACGAATGATTAGAAACCACTGTGGAAAGAAAACTACAATATCATACATTGATCTTTCAAAGAAAATAAATATGAAAAAAATGAACAGAAATTGGGGAATGCTGTATTGTGGACTGTCAATCAAGATGTTGGGAGCTATAACTTATAAGCTGCGATTTACTGTAACATTAGCACTTTCATTCTTTAATCAATCATCAAGGCATCCAAAAATATTTTTAAAAAACACTGCACACTTAACAAGTACAGTAATTCAACATTGTCAGGCCTTTTCCCACCAATATGACAATTATCATGATCGATTCTGCAATGGACCTTTAAATTACTCACCTCTGTTGACGCCATTTGCTGACAATAGCTTGGCCAATGAGAGGCCAGTAATCCTCGAAGTGCCGTTTGGGGTCGGTCAAAGGTCATTTCCGTACAATGAAGACTGACTTATTTGAAGAGTTGAGAATAAAGGTGAAAAAAACGGTACGTTGTTGCTAGTGGAGCGATTGTTGCGTTGCAATCGACGAAGTAGGTTCTTAGGAACAATTAGAGGTAAAGATTATATGTATGCATGTTTGTCCCCTTCTCGTCACTAAAGTGACTGGCGCCCTCAGTCCTGCGCCCTCGATCAGAGAGCAAGACAAACAACGATAATTGATATTGACACACTTTTATTTTTCTGATGCAAATCCCTGTGTACTCAGTACTTGTTTGCTCGTTTGTGTGTGTGTGTGTGTGTGTGTGTGTGTGTGTGTGTGTGTGTGTGTGTGTCATCCAGGCCACTTAATTTAACACAGAGCGGGTGAATCAATAAAAAGACCTACAGATATTTACATAATAACATTCATCAATATTTTATGTGTATTCAGACAGTACCACACTGACATTTCAATGTCTTTTTTATAACACAGGGGAAAATAAACTCCGTCGATGTCCTGGAACTTCATTCCATTGACCCTAAAAAGGATACAGCCCTGGTTTGTGTAAATGACTTCAAGAAATATACCAAGGGAAGTCTTGACCAATATACCTGGCAATATTTTGAGGACGGGTCCTTAGATCAGACGACCCATCGAGACAACGAAGCGGCATTTAGAAGATTCAAGATAATTCCTAGGTACCTTCGTGATGTCGGTTCTGTTGATATAACTACCACCATACAAGGGCACAGAGTATCATTTCCCGTCGGTACATCCCCATCTGCCTTTCATAAGTGGGTTCATCAAGATGGCGAAATAGCTACCGCTCGTGCCGTAGAAGCTGTGGGGGCATTTATGATACTTAGCGATGCAGCCAGTATTTCACTGGAAGAGGTAGCTAAACAAGCACCCAAAGCAGTACTGTTCCTTCAAACGTATCTCTATACTGACCGTTCTGTCACGTTGAGTCTCATTCGCCGCGCAGAAGCTGCCAATTTTAAAGGTATAGTTGTAACTATCGACTGGCCCGTATCGGCTTTACCTTGCCGTCGCTTTTTGAACAGAAAAGGAGGTTTTCATTTCCCGGAAGGTAAAGATACTGGATATGGAAATTTTGGAGTCTCCTCAGAACAAGATCATGTGTCACGATTTTCGGTAAATCCCTCAGCTTCATGGGCAGATATAACTTGGGTGAAACAGATCACGAGACTGCCTGTTATTGTGAAAGGTGTGTTAACCTCTGCTGGCGCAAAAGAGGCAATACAAAGTGGTGTGGACGGCATACTTGTATCCAATCACGGCGGCAGGTAGGTGGGTTTATGGCAGCACCTGTAGTTTTACGGATGGCTTCAAATGATAAAGTTGTGTAACTTATATCAAGTGAAAGTACTGTGTCTACAACGATCCCTGTCATAAGAGAACCCTGTCGTATGAAACCAATGTCGTTGAGACCAGAGGCACCTGAAGCTTTGTGTAAGTCCCAGCTGACGTGTCTTGCAGGGCCACTGGCTCGTATTGCTTTAACAACAGAAAGGTTCCGAAGCCCAACCTTACACGCACATCGTTAAAACCCACATCCATACTTTCTGTGTGAACCATATCACACTCTTTCAATATAGCCTCCAAGCCTACGACGCAATGTCAATTCGTGGATTTCTTTCCACAACTTGCACAGGAGCGTTAAACAAAGTAGGCAGGCACCTTGAGAAATTAGTAGAAGGCTAATAATTTCATGATAGGTGCAGAAAGTTATCCAGGGATGCCAACGTTCAAAAGGTCAATTCAGGGATAAGTAGTCACGACCATCAGGGACACAAAATAATTATGAGAGACATGATTATGAGAGACAGTTGGCATGTGATTATCCTGATGACCCCTCTGCAAAGTCCATCGAGATCTTGGACCAGTAATTCAAACCTAGTAGAGTTACGTGTTAAATTGGCTATATTCGCTGGCTTTTCTCTGACATTTAAAAGTGTCATTGACACTGCACCTGTCATTTTCCTCAAAGGTTACTTCAATGACAGTAATGTTATCAATAGAGAATTAGGTCAAAGCTAATTAACTTTTTTGCTACTCGTGCATTTGTTTATGTTTACCTCTATAGTTACAGTTCCGAGACAAACCTCCAGGAAATTATATCCCAATATGATAGCTGATTCAAGACTTAAATGTTGAAGCGACCCCGTTCCCAAACCCACAGATGATCAGGCATATTTATTCCCCTTATATGACATGAAATGGATAAGACTTTCTGGGCTCCCTTATTTTTCATAGCATATCACTTACGGCCCTGCATTCATTGCGTGACTTAAAGTCACACTTGCGCCTGTCGTGCATATGTGCTGGTCCAAGACCTCGAGTTCACCCCTGAAGTATTTGGCAAACTCAAGATGGCTTCCAAGGCAAAGATTATAATGCGAATACTCAAAATACTTTGCTATATAGTCGACTACAAGTGTTTAAACTTTCGTTTTTTTCTTGCATATGAATCTATGCTATTAGGTATGTTGAGTCTATGCTGGGCATAGAAGCTCCATACTAGTCCACCCAATTAAAATTAATGTGAGATGGCTGCTAGCAACATTCAAGAAAACAACCATGAGGTTGCAGTGACAGGGCCGTGTTGCAATGATTTGCTGTCCTTTTGTATAGGTAATCATGTCTTTGGGATCTGTAGATACAATTAAAGCTATCAAGTTTAATTACGGTAATACAACCAACACCAAATTGTATGCCTACAGATAAAGTTATTAAAGTTATGAAAACCCTGTCTCTCTGCTGTCAGACATGGACACTTTATACAATTGTTTCAACTTTCAAATTTTCCCTTTAGCCGCATGTAATGGAAATCATGAGTGGTAGAGGTGGTCACGAGTACAGAAAACCACGAGGACGGAACTGGTTGAGCTTATAGATTTGGCCCTTATGAAAAAAATAAAATAAAATAAAATAAACAGCTGTTTCTTACTCATTCGATGGTTATTCAGTGTAAATATTGCATAATACCAAGTTCCCTTACAGTGCTGGCTCTTATAGAGCAAATATAGGTCTTTGAGATTATCAGGTGATCACATGCACTCCTGCGACAGAGACCACACCTGTCACATGGTTTGCTAAAACCTTACAGGTAGGTCCTTTCCTCTCTTAGGGCACTCTGTCATTTTTCCTTGCGATTTCTGGTTTGCAATAGTTCTTGTGCACTCTTGTAGGAAAATATAATAATCAAAATAAAATATCTGATACAACTGTGTTATAGAGGTTCGGTTAGGTTTGTGTCAAACATCTATAATATCATGGCCTGAATGTACAATTGATTGTCTCTGTAAGCTGTACTGGCAGAATTTGTAGTATTCCTACCTGTTGTAGATAGATCATATCAGGCCGTGTGGAGGTTCATGGAAAATGTCTCGAAGGACTAATAAATGGCAGTGTCTCAAGAGAAGATGGCTTTATGTCCCTGTTTCGCAAAAAGATCTCAATTATCGGTTCCACAAGACTTAATAAATATCAGTCACTGGTTTCATAATATCACCGGGTCCTAAGATCACAAAAGACATAGTTTGGTGTCGCCACAATAGCCCATGAGATCTGCACTGCTAGATGATCATAATTTTAGGTTCCTTACAATCTGACATCTGTATCAGTTCCATAAGATCTTGAGAACGTGATGGTTCCATAAGATCCCATTAATTTCCTGATGAGATTGCTACCAGATTGTAACCACCGGTTCTTAGAAGGTCACCTAAGATCCTCATCACCAGGTCCAGAAGATCAACACACCACCAAGTATATATTCCTGTTCGATTAGATCCCAAAGAGTCTCAGTTACCAATTCCATGACGCCAAATATCATCTGCGAAGACATATTTGGTGGCTTTAAAAGATCCCACGTGATCTTAATTACTGGATGAGATCCTAAGTACAGGCTCAAGAGGATCTGACTTCCTTACCAGTTCCATAAAACCAGTTCCATATGGTCCAAAGAGATAGGAAGTGAGGGCTCCATAAGATTCCACTAGATCTCCATCATGAGATTGTCACCAGATCCTAACCACTCAACAAGATCCTAGGAGATTAGATCACTACAAGATGTGTATAACCATAAGATCCCAAAAATCTCAATCACCCATTCCATATGATCACCAGTTCCTGGAATCTTGTAAGATTAGATTTGGTGGCTGCAGAAGAGCTCATGAAATTCAACAGATCTCTTTTACAGGCCCAGCAGATCACTCAAAGACCTATCCTACCGCCGCCTACTATCTCAGTCAATAACCAGCTCCATCAGATCTCAACCAAGAGTTCCACAAGATCTCTGTAACCTATATGTCTCTCTAACTGATTCCATAAAATCACCAAAGATCGGATTTAGCTGCTACTACGACCTCAAAATATGAATGGATCCCTAACTCATAATCCCCACCAGTTTTAGTCATTAAAGTGTGTGTGTCAGCTCACACTTTTCTGTTTTTCTAGGAATTCTTTATTCCTTTCTTTCTTTCTTTCCTTCTTCTTTCTTTCTTTCTTTCTTTCTTTCTTTCTTTACAGGCAAATTTGTCCGACATTTCATTTGAAAAGTATAACACGTAGAAACTCCAAACATGGCACAATTATACTTCTATAGATAAAGTCTGGCCTTTTTATAATGAGAGGTCATGCTTTTCAAAATTATGCAAATCAGGGCTAATTAAAGTTTTAAATCTTCAATATGTTATATACAGTGCATTCCACCTAACCTGAGCTCAGGGGGCGGTCTCATTAGTTGTGACCAGAGTGCTGATGGGCCAAACAGCCTATCATTGATCTCTTTGCCCTGCCACTCAACCCGGCTGCTATAATTAGTGGTGTTTGTAATCAGGTCCACATGGGTGCTGCTGTAGACATTTATTTGGGTTTTATTTTCACTTTTGTAGCCTCAAATAATTGGATTTTTTACAAAATAATCCGGCTGCAGGGACACCATTTTACTGTGGAGCTGGCCCTGCTGTGTGTCTGCCACCCCACCAAACACACATGACCAGTGACAGTGAATGATTGGTATCAAATGGCCAACTTATTCCAAAGTCCTGGCAAGTGTAACCACATCAAAATAAACCCTACCCTTTCCTCTTAAGTTTATGTGTATTTTGTTACCCCAATAGATTTCACTCATAATCCAGAGACTTCATCAACATTGTAAGACCTTTGGGACATTTTTACAGGGGTGTCACATCTCAATTAAACTGCAAACAAGCCATAATCCTGGTATATATTTTACAAGATGTGACATCAAAATGACCCTTTGAAAATGCGGCATCCCTTGACTCATTCAGGACAGAAGTCTTCATTTACTGTCAGTAAAATTTGTATCAAAGGGATATACTGAGTATTCTTATCTTTTAAATGAGGGGGTTCTGATTTAAAATTTCTGACAATCATAATAGAATATAATATCTGCTCGTGATTTGTGATATTCTGACCTTTTCTATTTGTTTCACACATTGTATTAGCAATGCAAATTTGAAAGAATTAGCAAAGAACATATCCTTTGGGTTCATCCCTGAATGAGTTAATTTTGTCATATGAACATTGGCTGCATTGATTGAATGGCTATGTCTGTTTGGTAATTTAATTATAAGTTAATGTTTTCTTTCTGGACACCAGTCAGTTCAGTGGCTCTTAAAGAAAACATTTTGGGCTACATTATTTATATACAATTACACAGTCCAGGAAATGCTCAAGATCCCTGCTCATGCATTCTATCATTAAAGTGTGTGTGTGTCAACACACACTTGTCTTTCTTTCTTTCTTTCTTTCTTTCTTTCTTTCTTTCTTTCTTTCTTTCTTTCTTTCTTTCTTTCTTTCTTTCTTTCTTTCTTTCTTTCTTTCTCCCTCCCTCCCCCTTTCTTTCTTTCTTTCTTTCTTTCTTTCTTTCTGAATTTGAAATTTTCAATCGAATATCTTCAACAGTATAACAGAGATGTCATTCCAACTTCTACTAGGGGGTTGTTGACCATTGGCACCTAATCACCTAATGAATTAAAAATAAAAGTTGTAGCAATTTAAATAATATAAAAAAAGCACCATTAGAAATTTTAAATCTTGAATAACTTCAAAGCTATAATAGATAGAGATGCCATTCCAACTTCTACTCCTGTTTTATGGAAAAGTTGTACATTGCCATACCAATATGCTTTGAAGACACACACACTGATTTGCTATGCAGCAAATCATCTTTCCTAGTTTTTATTGTTTTCCGAGCGCCTGAGAACTAGACTTCAAACCACTGGAAGATGCATGAAGAACGACAACACAATTATTTAATATATTTGTTTCTCATACAGCAACAGGTCACACTGTCACTCCCTTCCGACTTCAGGAAAGAATATAAAGTAATGCATACTACGAAAGTCTCAATCTCATTTTGTGCCATGACGAAGATGCATCACAGTGTCGAAAGAGCTAAAGACTGGTTCTATCGTAATAACATTTTGGACAATTTTTGTACATTTAAGGTTTGTAGTTGAGTTTATCTTTGACGACAATCCCATTATAAGCAACATCAATCCTGAATGACATGCTGATCATTAACCTCATATACCATATTCCCGACTCTTTCCATTTAAATATATTGATAAACAGTCACACAGAAATTGTCATTTATTTGTTGCATGTGGCTTTATCATCATTGTAACGAAAAACATCTGCAAGAATCATCTGAAAAAACTCTTAATTTGTCTGCAAAAACCTTATCTGTGACATTTCATAACCCAATGAAAGAAAGAGCAACTTCTACTTTTATATTATCCCTGTTGTTTTTCCCTCTGAAAGAAAGAACATTAATTGTAGGCCTGGATATAATACATTGTTTACATGTAATGGAATTTGTTTATATGTGTCACGGAACAACGGTTTCCACTTTGATATTCACCATCCTTTGAAACTTAAATCAGTGCTCTGTCAATCCTGGATTGTTAGCTAGGGTTATCCCTGACAACACAATAATCTTAATAGGAACCTTCATCTAAATGAAATGAAGTTATACGTACCATGTTTATTTTCGATCTGTATAAATTTGTCCAATAAACTAAACTCTGGCTTTAATACACCGATTTTTTTCCATTAGTTTCAGGAAGAGAAGAATATCTAAAAAAAATGTCTTCCTTCTCCGAACCACCAAAGGTGCACATTGCATCACTCATACTGTGCGGGCGCTCCAATTATATTTGATACATTGGGCACGCTGTTTGGTTTTAAAACTCCTTCAGTGTCATGTTTTGCACTGGCCCCAATTCAATAGTCTCCTTGGCGCGACTTGGGTGCCTTTCACGCAGAACTGCGCCAAAATCGCTGCTGACCAAGACCGTAAATAGTTTTCATGTCTGAAGATAAAAACATGGTGACAGTTGTCTTTTTACAATGAATTTGAATCTGGAATAATGATGATGACTCATACGAGCTCAACATTTGTTGTGATAAGATCTTAATGGAGAAGCAGCATGCAGGTGTTCCTTTCGGGATTATTTTCATATTGGCAATTATTGCACACATTCCCAGTGTGTCGACACAAATCTTACGATATTTTCGTTGGTTGATGATCATCCGATATTTTTATGTATCCTTATAAAACAAAATTACCAGCAACAGAGACTATTATAATGTCGCTCATGCATGTAAGGAACCTGCTTATTCCCAACTATCTTGAAGATTATTCTCTATAACATCTGATCTTCCCGACTCCTGGCAATCCTGCATAATGAAAGGATATCGAGGATGATCCACGAGCATGGTAGGGCCTTTCTACTAAGTTAAGCCTAAACCATTTGAAATCAGTTGTTGCACTGCATGGCTGACTTAATCAGCCTGGTTGTTAGACTCTGACCCTCTGCCCAGGATGCTCTTACTTGATAAGGGTTGTATATTGGCCTAGGCCTATATGATCCAGAGAGGCCTGTTTAAAATATGTATGACAACTTTAGGCCTATTCTGAGAAATTTGTAACGTCTGTTGGTAAAAGATAACCACTCTTTACATTTTGCGTCAACTTGAAAAATTGCAAAATTTGGAGACCCAGCCATTTTGCGGCCGAACAGCTTGGCTACCCAATTTCAGCATAAATCACGGGTTGTTCCGCAACTACAGGTGTTGTGTTCATGGTTGTTTGTGCATGCCGAGGTTGCGAGGACCAGTTTAAACCACCAGTTGCCCTTTATGGTTGACTGCCTGTTTTAAGTGAGCAGTGAAATTAATTTCAAGTTTGTGTTGGGTGATGAATGTTGATGTTTTTGGTAACACTCGAATATCTGCTTCTTGCTATTTTTAACTTTCATTGTTCAGATGAAGTCTGTGAATGTGGGTCATGTATTTCTGAACTATTTGCTTCAAATAATCATGTCTGGATGCGAACCCAGACATTTTGTTTTTCCAAGAATTCAATTCTTTCTTTCTTTCTTTCTTTCTTTCTTTCTTTCTTTCTTTCTTTCTTTCTTTCTTTCTTTCTTTCTTTCTTTCTTTCTTTCTTTCTTTCTTTC
This sequence comes from Hermodice carunculata, assembly GCA_964020975.1. Taxonomy (NCBI): domain Eukaryota; kingdom Metazoa; phylum Annelida; class Polychaeta; order Eunicida; family Amphinomidae; genus Hermodice; species Hermodice carunculata. The sequence goes on from OZ026618.1 coordinate 80,226,823, forward strand.
TTTCTTTCTTTCTTTCTTTCTTTCTTTCTTTCTTTCTTTCTTTCTTTCTTTCTTTCTTTCTTTCTTTCTTTCTTTCTTTCTTTCTTTACGACCAAATTTTATCCTTAGCTTTTCTCCGACACTATTTTTCAGATAACCACCAAACTTGGCATGGTGACTGACCTACCCGTCAAATTGTGCATATTATTTGGCATTGTCATGTTGTTCAAAATTATACACATTAGGGGCAATTAAAATTTTAAAAGCTCCAAATTTTCCAAACTGTTGCAGATGGACACAAAATTTCAATGTGCTTGTGTAGGCTTTTGACACCTGCCAATATAATGGACACTAAATGAAAGTTGTAGAATTTTAAATTAAGCTAATTAGGGGCATTGAAATATTTCAAAGTTGAATGTGGTGAAAAAAAACTAATATAGATAGAGATGCCATTCCCAGATTAACTTCAGTTTATAAGTCTATGCCAAAGCTGCATTCAATGAACCATGAACCAAAATTGTAGGATATTAATTTTTGCAAATTAGGAGAATATGCAAAATTTAAATATTGAATAGCGTCAAAACTATTATAGATGGAGGTGCCATTCCAACTTCAATTTATGGGTTTGTGACATGTAGCATGATCCAAAATTGTAAAATTTTAATTTCTGCAAGTAAGGCGAATACACAAATTTTAAATCTTGACAAACGTCAAAACTTTTTTCATGGAGGTGCCATTCCAGCTGAAATTTGTAGGTTTGTGACACAGCCGCATCCAATGAAACATGAACCGAAGTTGTAGGACTTTAATGTATGCAAATCAGCTGAATACGCAGAATTTAAATCTTCAATAACTTGAAAACTATTATACATGGACGTGCCATTTCAACCTAATTTTGAAGGTTTGTAATACAGCTGCATCTAATGAACCATGAACCAAAGCTATTGAATTTTAATTTATGCAAAATTTGGTGAATACACAAAATTTAAATCTTGAATAACTTCAAAGCTATTATAGATAGATGTATCATTCCAACTTCAGTTTGTAGGATTGTGACATAACCTCATCAAATGAACCATGACCGCACGTTGTAGACCTTCATTTTATGCAAATTAGGTAAAGACACAAAAGTTAAATCTTGAACAGCGTCAAAACTATTATAGATAGTGGTGCCATTCAAACTTCTGTTTATAAGTTTGTGACGTGGCCACATCAATGAACCATGAACCAAAGTTGTAGCATTTTAATATATGCAAAGCACGCTATACACAAAATTTAGATTAGGGCCTATGTTTAAATATGTTAATGACAAAGTGTATCATTTAAAACTGTTCTTATTTTGATGGCACACAGACAGACTTAGTTTATTATGTCTGTGTGTGAACACAGACACTGTTTTTATTTAGTTTTCTCTCTGTCTTTCTTGCCTTTCTTTTCACTTTATTTTTGTGTCGGCTTAGATCCCAAATTGGTGTCTGTATTGCATCTACAGTGAAATTTTGCAAATCGTTCCAAGTAGCCAACAGGTTGGAAATTTGCAAATATCGGCCAATACACAAAGTGGTGTTTTCATTGTAGGTATACATCTTGAAATATTATACTCAAGGCAGGCAATCACCGGAAACTATGGACATGGCTTGTTGGATTCGGTGTCTTACGCTTGTTGATACCTGACGCAAAATGTATGGACGATTGAATTCTCCCTGCTGACCGTCACAATTTTTCCTGCACTAAAGTCTAATAACAATGTTGAGTCAAAGAGATCCTCCCCCTATATAGTAAACACTGATTTACTAATTCCGAAGTTGTTATTATCTCTTATAATCATGAGTTTATATCTCGGAATTGCTAGGGAGTATTTTTATATTGTGAGATAGAATCTTTTTACTACGAAATAATGTCTTGTTATTACGAGTTGTTATCTGATAATTACGAGATACAAAGTACAGTTAGGTTGGTGCAAATGAACCACCATAATATTTAACCCAGAGAGTGTTTTATGTTATCTCTTTACAAATGATGCCTAATTTCGTGACTCGAGGCAGTATTTGCGGAATTGTCCATTTTTTTTCATCTTCCGGACAGATTTTCCATTTCATGCAGATACCGCATCTGGTTTGATCGATTTCCTCCATTGTTGAGTGGGAAGGTTTTTTTGTTGTTGTTGTTTTTTGGTTTTTTTTTTCTCGTATTTCTTGTTTGTTTTAGGATTTATCAGTCATTATGGTAACGATAAAATGACATCATGACGCAGGGTCATAAGGTGTGGTTTGTAGCCAAATACCTTCATGATTCCGCACTGTTGCACCTTGGTAACTAGTCCTGTCAGATGTTTGGAGTATTTGTGACTGGTGGCGTAATCCAGCGGAAAAAATGGATGAAACTATCTTACGCGCTCTTGAATTGCACTGGCAATTGAACTGGTGGCGTAATCCAGTTGAAAAAATGGATGAAACTATCCTTCGCGCTCTTCAATTACACTGACGTAATCCAGCGGAAAAAATGGATGAAACTTGTCCTTCGCGCTCTGCAATTGCACTGATAATTGAACCTGTGGCCATTTAGGTCACCTTTTGTATCGATCTTGAAAAGAAAAGACACTTCCCAGCACTTTTTGTCAAACTACACTTGGCCTTGTATGCCAACAACGCAGACAGATGACGTCATATCTGTGTGCCAAGGCAGACATTCTGTTTTTCTTGGGTTTTTTAGTTCTTTCTTTCTTCCGATTCTTCTTCTTTACCTGCAATTTTGTCCGACAATTTTCTCGGACACTATTGCACTTAGAAACACCGAGGTTGGTATGGTTATAGATCCGTACATGAAGTAATGCCTTTTTCCAAAGACGCTTGAGCTCATTTAAATTTAAGCAAGTTAAGACCATTTTGGCATTTTAAATGTTGAATATTTTCAAAACTATTACAGGTAGAGATGCCATTCCAACTTCTATTTATATATTTTTGATGTAGGCACATCAACCGAACCACAAACAAAAGCTGTTAAATTTTAATTTATGCTAATTAGGGGCACTTGAAACGTTCAAATGTTATATTCAAGACTATTTTAGGTAGAAGTGCCATTCCAACTTACATGTAGAGGTTTGTGCTGTAGTTGCTTCCAATGAACCACAAGCAAACATTGCAGAATTTTATTTCTGTTACTTAGGATCACTGGTAAAGTTTTAATGTTGAATATCTTTAAAGCTATTATAGGCAAAGGCATCATTCCCAGATTGAATACATAGGTTTGCATTGTGCTGAAGGCTCACCACAAACAAAAGATGTAGCATTCTACTTTATTTAAGTGTTAGAAGCACACAGACAGAATGCCTTCAAGAAAATTTTTTTCTTGTTTTTTTTTTGTGGTTTTGTTTTGTTTTTTGTTTTTTGTGAAACGTGATGTATGTGTACGGCTTAAAGCATTCCTACCTTTCTGTTATTCAAGTGACGCGCCACGAGAACTTGCAAAATGTTACATCCGCCTGTGCTTGAGGCAATTGTAGAATCCAAACTCATGTTCTTCTCATGTTAATTTGCTCGTAATGACGGACCACCCGGTCTCTTAAGACTGGGCTTGTTGTATGACGCTACTTTTTCTTCTTCTAATCATGATATTTCAAATGGCATATTACCGAGCTGTGAGACATTAACACGAATGGCTTCTTTGTGTTGCCGAAAGTAGCGGCTGGTGGTCCAACATAACTCACCTTTCTGGGTTTTGTTAAACAAAAAACACGTTAAATTTGACAACAGGACGCAAGTAAAAAACAAGAGGACAGGACTGTAACAGACCTGTCCTCAACTGACCTTACATGCAAAGAAAGAGGTCGTCCTGTAAACTTCATGTCACCATCCATCATTACAGTTGATAACATATTGCATCCCTAACCGGCACTTCCTATCTTTGATAAATTGTTAAAAATCAGAAAAAGGTTCCCAGAAGTGTCCTTGTCCAATTGCAAAGCATTCGGCCGAGCTGTTTCGGAGATTTTAAGAGATTCTACTGAAAAATGAACAAGAAAAATGTAAATATATATATATATATATATATATATATATATATATATATATATATATCCATTACAGTTATTTGTTTTAAAGTGCCCGTTGAGTTTATTCCTGTATATATTAACAGGTGCTTCCTTATGAAACATGACTTACAATCTCAACTTTAATTTGCCCACTCGGTTCTGACTTAAGCAGTTATTATCGTTAATTGCAAATTCAAATGCTGCATCATACCGTGGCAAATCATGCACGTGTTGGTGAGCGCCATTTTTTACATGACGCAATGTATTGCAGGACAGTCGCACCAAAAAACATTTGATTGAGATATCAAAGTGAATAGCAACCACAGCATATATCGTATCATTATCGTGAAATATTTGCAAAATATATACTTTTGGTTTCATATATTTTACCCCCCTCCCAGATAGTCCCATTACTATCCTCATTTACAAACCATTGGGTACGGAATCCACAATTTTCAAAATGGCAGCTAAGTCCGTGTGGGTTAGTCCCGATTGGATATTTTGAAGAGTTAGCATCCAAAATCTATGTGTGATCAATGTTAAATGAAGGTTAATTTGTCAAAAGAATATAATGTATAATATACAATGGGACTTTTCCAGAGTGAGCCCTACCTGGAAAATGTCAATACAATGCCTTGAAGGAGTATTGTATCCGACACTGAAGTCGCCCTCAGGCTATGAATTAAGTAGCAGCACTGGGCGGTCATACCAAGTGCCCTTGCTGGATCAAAGATGCAGTTTAGTGAAGAAGGTTGCCCGAATAGTGGATACAGGTCCGAAAGTACATGCAGGTTTTCAAGTAATTGGTAATCAATCGCATTTAAGGCGCCGGCACTTACCCGACACCTTCAAATCAGTGACATTGGGCTGTTGCTACTTTTGAGATGATGAAGTACTAATCTTTAACCATGCCAAAAAGTTTCACTTTGACACGTTTACTTCTATGCAAGACTTTAAGGTGAAAAAGTGCCCCTGCTTTATAGTCAATCAGGTAATTGACTGTTAGACGTGGTATGTTTTAGAGATTAGCATTTGCTCATCCTTTTTTATGGTCTGAGCAGATGTCATTTGTGAGTAATAAAAGTCAGCAAATCTCCGTGGTTATCTTTGGTTGTGAATATCTCAGAAACCAATTTTTACAAGACTTGGCAATTTTGAGACAGCCTCACTCAAAACTGGATGGATGAATCTAGTGGGTCCTGGATATTAATTGGGAACCTTCATAATTCTATAATAGATAGCATATACAAAGGAACTTCTGTGAAATAAATAAGTAGCCATACGAAATACGAGACACCGTTATTCCTCGTGGATATCTACACAGACTAGGCCATAAACTTTACCAAAACACGGGGGAACTTCGTGTGAGCCTCCAATAAATGTATGTACTAGGACTCGTGCACCGCATCAAGCATCGAACTGAGTGTACTTTGATGTCAATTTGATATATGCTTGTGTGGATGTATTTGTCTGAAATTTCCATTTGCATTTGGTGATGCGTTTACAATTAACGGTCTGACGCCTAACGTGAAATGTAAATTTACACTTAACGGCACGTTTACATTAAACGGTCTACCAGCAAACAACCATTTTCAAGTTCCAGTGATAATAGTGAGAAATGTATGGATCAGTATACTATATGTTAAGTGTAGCTAGACCCACCAGCGCCCGCATACGAGACGTAAGTCCAGGGCTGTCCAACTGGAGCATTGTAGCAAAATTTTGCTACAAAGCTCTTCAAAATGCTACAGACTTTCTCAAAAATTAGTGCTTCTTATGTAAAGAAGTGGAAAAATTGCTACAAGGAAAGAAATTTTTGCTACAGATGTTTTCAGCTGGATAGCACTGAAGTCTCACGTATTGAATGTTAACAAAACATTTGAAAAGGGGTACATTTAAATTAAACCATATTTTATATTGTTTTATATAATTTCATGGTACGATTACGACAGGGTGTTGGATGGTGTACCCGCCACTATAGATGTTTTGGAAGACGTCCTGCGTGCGGTACAAGGTCAAACTGAAGTGTATCTTGACGGTGGTGTACGTAACGGTGTTGATGTGCTCCGAGCCCTCGCCCTCGGTAGGTTCTGTCAAAAATGTCGTGATATTTCATATCCACTATTTCTCCCCCTTCAAGAATATGAACTTTTTACTTTTGAGGACCGTCCGTAGGTGACAATATTTTAACAAGTATACTAACATGATTTGATTCACTTTCCTGGTTAGTATACCTTAGCTAGCAAGCAAGCTTTAGCTTAACTGTTAATACATGTAACAACGTCCTCCTGCTCCTGCTCCTGCTCCTGCTCCTCCTCCTCCTCCTCCTCCTCCTCCTCCTCTTTTCGATTCGAGTGTGGTGCATATCAGTGATAACTGCGATATAGAAACCACCTTTCAGAGTGGGTAACCTTTAGCTTCGTCTTCTTCGGTTTTTCGTGTCAAAACAACAATGAAATTCACTCACGTCAATAGATTAGAGTGCCAGGATAGTAAATATTTTTTTTGATATTACCTTTTATTACTATATTTTCCCAATACCCAAATAATTACATTCAAAAGGAAAAATGAAACCGTCTTGCGTGTACAAGTGATGATCAACCACAATGACGCAAAGCGAAGTGCCAAAAACTACTGCAAAAATGTGCAAAACGTGACACTTCAGCTTCAATATATTACGCGGCAATACTTTAGACCCTAGGTTTAATATATCGAGTAGAAGACTACCTTATACTTTAGCTTTGATGACACAAGACACTGCAGCTTGAATATTTTGAGTATGACACTTCTTGACACTCTAGCTTTAATACATGAAACATTGCAAAGCTTGAAACTCCAGCTAATAATTAAGTATGACACCACTTGACACCATAGATTTATTATATTAGGTAGGACTATACTTGACACTCTGTCTTTGATATATGTGACATGCTGTGACTTTATTAATATTGCCATAACATTTGTGTTCCAGGAGCACGTGCAGTTCTTATCGGTCGACCAGTCATATGGGGGTTGACAGTGGGAGGCCAGGACGGAGTGCAGCGCTTACTGACCATCCTCAGGGAGGAGTTCCGCCATGTGTTAGCATACGCTGGTGCCAAAAATACCGAGGAGTTATCCTCTGACATGGTCCGCAAATTTCCAAGTAATTTATAACCATCCGATGCGAACGATAGGACTCATTAGATGTTGTGATATGAACGCGGTAATAATAAAGTGAGACGGACAGACCAAAGGGAATTATTGTTCATTTGATGACGTAGATGAGTAAGCAGAGGTTCCACTTAAAAGACAAAAGTTCAAATGACAAACACTGGTTAAATTCATCATGAAACATTTCAAAAACCAGCTTCTGTGTAAAAACAAAAGCTGGGCTATAAGTATCGCTCCCAGGGCAAGGTACATGCGCCCAATGTCTTACATATTGGATCCATCACGTGATATTACCAAGCATACAAACTTTGATCGAAACAGCAGAATTTTGCCTGTGGAATTTATTGCCATTGTTCGTGGACTCACTTAATTTAGCTAAGGGCACAGAGCATCTATTGTTTACCTCGTGTGACCTGTTTCAAGGCCATTCAAAGATGACATGTTCTTGTTCTGTCGTAACAATAGCATGTGATAAAAAAGCGCTACTGTTCGAATATGACACGCCTGTGTATACAAAGCGCCCGACTGTAAAACAAGATATGCCTCCTAGTGAAATCGTTAACGCAACGTACTCCGTATAGCAGAAACGCATTAGTATGCTAATATTACTGAACAAAATAAACAAAACTTTCCGAAAATGTAGAAAGTTATTAGCCCTTAAAGTGCCAAATTTTTTACTGAGTCAACAGCTTTTCTCTCTGAAACCATAGGCATACTGGTACTTGAATGAAAGGTCTTTTTACGAGGGATACTAATCTGGGATCCATATATATATATATATATATATATATATATATATATATATATATATATATATATATATATGTCTTTATTCGTACACAAAAGGTACACTGAGAAAAAAAAAAACAAGTTACATGAAAAGCAAATACATAATAAACATACCTGTACAGAGCCGCCAGTGAATCAAATATACAGAATTAAAGAAGGAAAAAAAGGACAGCTGTTATTGCTAGTCCATATCAAGGCATATATCCATTACTATACTGACTATACTGTACATAGATAGTGAATAGTCTCACACAGTTGTTGCCTGGTAAAAATGGTGTCCAATTTCGCATCTCTGGCCAAGCAAAGTTCTCTGATCATTTCGCTGTGACAGACGTTATAGTTTTCTTGCGATAGAACTGCTTTATCCGTAATAGATCGCAAGATACTTTGCAAATTTGATCTATTCAAATTGTATTTATCTATTTGATAACTGGATGAGACATAGTTTAAGGAGTTGCAAACTGAAGAGCAACTACCTCCTAGTGCCACAAATCCACATGTCTTCACAACACTGTTCTCACTATTAATTACTTTATGAAAAAATTTCATGAAACGTTTATGTAATTGAACTTCTACAGGTAAATCCCTAGAAATAAGTGGTAGTAACACATTATGTGTTCGATACGGCAGTCTCCAAAGAAATCTAATGGCCTTTCTCCAGGCAGTACTGAAACGTTCCACTTCACGCTTAGAGAAGTCCCATAACTGACATCCGTATAAAGGCATGCAGTAGGTTTTAAACAATTTGTGTCTTACGTCAGGGAACGCATACCCAAATTGGGCCATTAAGAGATTCACTTCTGTTTGAAATCGACTGATATAATTAGAAATACTGTTACTCAATGCGTTTTGTCCCACACAATGACCAAGATGTTCAAATGTATTAACTTTACAAATAGGCAAATTGTCAATAAACAATGTTGGGAAAGCATCATCATTGCCACACACCATGTGTTTTGATTTGTCAGGATTAAATGAGACTTTGTAATCTTCAGAAAAATTTTCACAAATGTCTAACATTTTAGACATTGCTGAAACAGTGGGAGAAATTAAAACTACATCATCTGCATATGCCAAAGCACCTGTAAAATGGTGACCGATATGACAACCTAGCCCTGACTGTTTTAAACGTAACAGTAGCACATCTATATATACACCGAATAAAATTGGAGATAACACTCCTCCTTGCTTGACGCCGTTCGTACAATTGAATCTTTTGGAGGTTGCACCTCCCCACATAATACTTACACTTTGGTTGGTATACATATTGAGCAATAATCTCGCAGTGACTGGACATATACCTCTATGCAATAATAACTTGAATAGCTTGATATAATCTACCCGATCAAATGCCTTTGAGGCGTCGAGGAAGACAAGTTGGACATCTGAATTTTGGGACGTGTAATAATTAATACATTCAGACAAGACAAACGTGCATTGTGTAGTAGAAGTATCTGGCTTAAACCCGAATTGATGGTTCGAAGAGTTTAGTACATCACTATTTCCTTTTAGTATCACCCAGTCTAAAAGCTTACCTAAGATGCTACTAAGAGCAATACCACGATAGTTTTCAGAATCGCTAAGCGATTTCCGCTTACATTTGGGAATGAGATTTAAAGATATGCGTAAGAAACTGTCAGGTGCATAGCCATGTTTAACCATGCAGGAAAATAACAGAGATAAATATACTTGAAGCTTCAATGTTCCCTGAGTAACATGGTCTGAATAATACCCAAGGTCGCCATCATGCTTTCCTGATTTCAGATGCTCAACTGCACTCTTAATACTTTCAACTGTTATATTCAATAAAGAACAGTCGTTATTCATATAAGTACCTGAATCAATAAGACCATTGATCTCGTCACGTAAATTATACATCTCTTGAGCGTCATAAGATACAGAATTATATAACTTTTTATATTTATCTGCGAAGAGATTTGCAATGTCATCATCCTCGGTTTCGTTGTCTATCATTCTTGGTCTTGATTGTACATTATTTTTAATCTTTTTAATAGTACCCCAGAAATCTTTACTATTGCTTTGAGTCATTGTTTCAGCTAAGCGATTTGCAATATACATATCTTTATTCTTTTTAACTGCTCTGAGCTCATAATGGTACTTAGCACGTGTCTTAATACGAATGTCGGTAATTATTCCAGCCCTGGGAGAGTTATTACTTTTCCACAAATTGTGCCAAAATATTGCCTGTTTCCTATATGGCTCTACCCTTTCGGTCCATCCAGGAATCGCATTATTGCTTTTACATCCTGAGTGTGGGATATTATCCAAGCTCGAATCAAGACATGCCTTGACAATTTTATCGTGAAAAGATTGGATAGCACTATTATGTTCAGCGCAGAATAAATTATCACATGTGACTACTTCCCATGGAATATTTACTAGATTTAAATTAGTATCGAGACACGTTTTATACTCTGAGATGTTTTCTTCGCTAGCAGCATACCAAAGAGGTTTTGGGGTTTTTTGTATCGGTAACGAATCGACTTGCACTTTAGAAATTTCTAATTGTATTTTGACAGGGTAGTGATCTGAAAGATTATCACCCTCCTGTGTACACAAATATTCAGAGACCAAGTGCGATAAATTTTCCGACACAATGAAGTGGTCAATTGTAGTTTTTTCCCCATTCACCTTACTCTCAAATGTATAGTCAACTTTGTTTTTGTCATGGAACAATAAACACTTAAGACTTTCCCTTTGAATAAATGACTTCATCATAGCCGTATTTAATGAACATTGGCGTGATAAATCAGTATTCCAGTCACCCCAAATTAGAATATAATTCATATCCAATTCTTGTATTTTAGAAGATATTTCATTTAAAATGTCATTAAATTCACGAGTTTTGTCACATTGGGTATTTGAGTCACAAGGCATATAGACATTCACGATAAGCATACTGATTTTGTTCATTTCTAGCATAATGGCACAGACTCTTCTTGACTCAAAAAATACAGGCGTTACTTTACAAGCCAGATTTTTCTTCCAAATGATAGCACATCCTCCAAAAGGTCTACCTGCTATAAGTTCATCATCGGCCATTCCTGATACTCCATGTACATAAATATCTGAAATTTGGTTTTCAAAAATGCCGATTTGTTTGCTCAAAAGCCAATGCTCTTGCACAAAAACAATATCATTGGATTTAGTAAGTTTATCAATATACTCAAGTCTGCCGACACCGTGGCCATTGGAATTATAGCTAGCAAAACTTAGGTTAGCCATCATAAAAAATATATAAACAAATATGAGGAACTTGAACATGATCTCGATTTAGGGCAAAACCTCCAGGTCTCTATTCTTGGGAGGGACAAATTTTCGGACCTTGACTCCAGCAGGCCAGAGGGAATCATGAAAGAGATCGTTAAATTGCGACACCGGTACCGTGAGTTTAAATGACTTAAATTTGGCACGCGGGTCAGATATGAATTCTAAGTAACGTACTTCAAACCCATTGTCTATCATATGCATCTTTAAATCATCTACCTCAGTGGAACAATCTATACCCTATATATAAACAAGTGTCTGTCAGGTTCTGGAGCTCCACGAAATCTACCAAATCTACTTTTAGCTTTTCCAGTTATAATCTTACGTCTCTGTTTTTCATTTCGACGGTGTTGCTGTATTTGCTCTCTTGGTAGTTGGAAACCATCGGAGTCAACAGATCTGTCACGCCAGGATTGTGAATTACCAAAAGTGTGCTGGACATCACTGTACCTATCAATTGATGCTTGACTAATGGTCCGTCTTAGGTCCGAATCTCGCGATCTTGATCTGGAAAGGTTATCCCAGAAGTTATTCACAATTCTTGGACCAGGTCTGGGCTGAGCGACTTCAATGTTACGGCCGCGTCCTCTACCATAACCACGCCCGCGCCCACGTCCACGTCCAAGTCCACGACCAAGATTAGGGCGACCCCCGTCCTTGTGAACCTCGAGGTTAGCAACCCCAGCAGAATTTACTGCCGACATGGAATTTTGTCCAACTCGAACAAAGTCATTACTATGGGCAGAAACTGGTACCCCAGATCTGTCTGAGTTAAAAATTATAAAAATTCGCACTAGTTTGACTTAAGTAGATTGGCTTCAGTCGTGCTTGGCACTGAAAGAGTTAATGGAATTATAAACAAAGGTAAAATAGCTCTGAAGCTAAAGATTCACTTATAGTATACCAGTGTTTGATCTACCCTTGCAATCATACTCGGCACAGAGGCCAGCCCAAAATAATTCTTCATATGACAGTATATCAACTTTTTCATTTGTCATCAGTAATTGAAAATGATACCTTGACATCCTTTAAATCATTGAGAGATTGAAGTCCTGGACATGATGATTTAAAACCGAAAGTGTTAAATATGTATCTATTGAATACATACTTGCCTAACCCATGTATAAACAGTCTAGATTCAGACATTCTTATCAGAATCTAGACGTTTTGTTTACTAATTTAGTATATGATCTAAGTATAAGTCTCCATTATTTGGCATCAATTGTATTATTCGTGTAAGAGCCGTGACTTTAGTCTTCTGTTCTCGTCCAGTGTGTATTGTATATATTCCTGTGCGTCCTCTTATGTACTGGACAGCCTCCAGATTAGTCTTTGTGTACTATTAGGCAATCCAGAGAAAATAAATATGTTTATAATGATAAACTTATCCTTCATAACTGGTACATTTCCTTACGGACTCAAAACTGCAAAAAGTATTTTTCTTGTTGAAAAAGGGAAACCCCAAATTTTTTCAGCTCTGTCGACCATAGGTTGCAGAGCTTATGCAATCACTCGTCTTTCTGTCTGTCATTCCGTCCGTAAACATTTGCTTGTCAGCACGATAGCGGCTACAGTTTTCAAATTAGCCTCTTGAGATTTTTGGACATATTGTATAATAAAAATCTAGTTTTTTTTAACTACTGGTGGTGCCATCAAGTAGACTGCGAAGTACAAGGGCCAGAAAGGAAAACCCTGCAAACGCTCTGGTGTGTTTGATTTCCAATGGATCCTAATGAAATTAAGTGGAGGTATTCTGTAGACGATTGTGTACAATTTTAACAATGCTATTGGCGACTGTAGGTGGACGGGAAATTTCAATTCGATTTGGTAAAATTTATGAAACTATCTCGACCTATAGGCAAACGGGAAATATCAATTTCGATTTGGTAAAATATATGAAATTATCTCGAGAAATATTGATGTTAGTTTTACCAAATGTGTATCATGTGTAAAAGTTGAGTATTTTTCATGATGCGACGGTGACCCCGACCTATTTGGTCAACGGCACAGAGGGAATATATGTCAGGAAATGCTTTTCTAAGACTTGTGATGGTCATTACATCTCAATTTGTGGACACACATCCACATGTCAGTGCCGGAATATTATACAGACAAAATCTGTGAGATGTGGTCATGGTGGCGCCAGTGGTGGTAATTATTGGAACTGACATCATTGGGATCAAAAACACATTAAATTCATCATTGTGATAATAAATTGAAACAGAACTTATACCAAATATGCGTCAGGCCAACAGGCAAATTTTGTGAAATTTTGGGTGACCTGGATCCATTTTTCAAAGGCATTAATGGCATAGTAAACTAAATAGAGTATTTTGTGAAACAATATATATATATATATATATATATATATATATATATATATATATACATATATATATATTTATATGAGTCATGGTGGCACCACTGGTGATATTAATTGCAACTACTATCACAGATATCATAACACATTAAATTCATTTTTGTGATAATATATTGAGATGTAACTATAAAATTTATACAAATTACGCAGTAAGTCAATACTCAAATTAAGCAAAATTATGAGTGACCTATTTTTCAAGGCCACTAAGCAGTTTAGTAAAGGACACCAAATTCAACATGTTGAGCAATAACAGGGCTAAGATTACTAAATATGCCGCAAATGTTGATCATACATGGAAATTTGATAGTTCATAATACATATGACAGTGGCAGGAGCACCCGTTATTCTTCAGGTAGTAGTGTGTAGATATATTGATTGTTCATGTATACCCCCATGCTAGGGGACTGTTTAATAATTGTACGGGTTTTATTTGTCTTTGTAATGTGTATGTATGTCTTTTGACGGCACCATGTAAATGGTATATATCAATAAATAATCATATGATTTTCACATTCTTTCTTAAGGTCAAGGAGGGCATGCATTTCATGAAAGTGTTTTGATCGTCATTATATCTCAACTTGTATTCATACGTCCATATATCATTACTGGATCATTATAAAGCAAATGTTTATGACATAAGGAGTCATGGTGGCACCACTGGTGGTAATTATTGGAAGTAGGACGATAGGTACTAAAACACATTAAACATATTATTGTCCTAATAAATTGAGATTGAACAGCCAAATTTACAATAAAATATACATTAGGCCAAATTTTGTAATATGTTGTGTGACCTTGACCTATTTTTCAAAGTCATTAAGCACTTTAGAAAAAAAAATATTAAATTCAATATGTTCATAATGAATAAGGTGAATGATACCAAATGTACCACAGATGTGTACAATGATTAAGTTTGATATCATATAATAATGCTGACCTTGACTAATTAAATGGAAGGCATGCATTGAAGAAAATCACGTATTTAGTGATAGTCATCAGCACAGCACCAGACAGAAACATGATTTACATCTATATGTTTTTCCGTTGTAATGTAGTTTTATTTTCTATCAAGTTAAATGGACCCATAGTATGGAAAAGCATTCCTCTAGAGATGAGGCAACTGCCATTCATTCATCTTTTCAAATGTAAGCTTAAACAATATTTAATGCATTTAATTGAAACTACATATTCTAATATGAATTTTATTAACAATATCCACCTGATACAATGCAAGACCAGCTTTGGTCTTTTCTTATTAACATTGACTACCTTTTCAGGGGTTTCCCCAGTTTTGGAGAGCAGAAAGGTGGCGTACTTGATTGCAAGCTAGAATTTCTTGCTCCAGGACAGATATTGACCAAATGTTGCATAAATATTACCAAAAGAACCTACTTTTTAATGAAAAAGTAGTAAGGTGGTAAAGGATGAAAGGTGGGCCACCTTTCAGCTTATAATGTGGGGAAAACACTGCCTTTTGCTTTCTTTGCGAAAAAATATAAATTAAAAATACATAGTATCTTGAAGGAGCTTCAAGGAGATGCAGTATTTACCTTCATTAATATGTGTAATTTACAAATGTCGGGAGTGATTACATGTATTCATGGTAAAGGTATATTAGCTTGTCTGGGTTTTAACCCTGAAATTATTGCTTTTGTAATAATTGTAATTTTTTTTGTACATCAAATAAACCCCGTATTTGTTCTGGCACCCCGCGAAGGACAAAATAGTTCCTGGATTGGCCATGACGAGGCAGCACTGAATGGCCGTCTGCGTTCATGTACACGCCACATGCATTTTAATCAAGTAACAATGATACATTTTCCTATTTAAACGTTCTGGAGACGGTCTTAGAACTAATGTGGTTTTAATATATGTCAAAGTCGGGGGGTGGGGGGTTATCGCGGGTTTTTCTCATTCTCTAGCGAAATGAATGAGTGGGGGATTCTTGTGTATTGGTTACGGGATTTTATGGCTGGCTGCAAGGGATGGTTCAATATTATCATCATTTTGAATCAGTAATTAGGGTCCTAAATTTCATGACCCCCCCCCTCCCTCCCCCAAATTAGTACTTTAAAAATGATGATTTTCCCCGAAATCATAGCCAAATTTGCACAAAAAGGGCCAAAAATGGACCATCATTCTCCATATTCTGTGAAAGTGTGCAGACCCATTTAACCTCCTCCCCCATTGCGTACTGTAACTACTAATTCAAAAATGATGAAAATGTTAAACCGTCCCTAAGTGTTTGACCCACATCACCTGCTGGATGTTTTGAGTCAATTCATAATGCTCTCGTATTGCTAATTTTCTTTGGCATTTCTGAACTACTAACAAGGGATGGTAAACATCTAATTATTCGCCCGCAGTCTGTTTGCAATGGTTACCTTTCTGCTTTTCTTAGCTCACTTTTAAAATATTTTCAAAGGGAGCCAGTAAAGGATCAACTAAAGCAGAAATTTGAAAACCTAGTTTTTTAACACCTCTATGTTAAGAAATATGGAGATTTTTTGCTGCCATGTGGGACAGTTTATCTTAACCAATACTTAATTAGAAATAAATGAATTTTATCAGGGGGGGGGGGGTGCACCAAAAAGTCTAAAAACCAAGGTCAAAAAGTGGGAGACTCCCTTCAAATTGGGGTGGGGGGAGACTTGACAGGTGGGTATTGGCAGTCACACGGGATCATAACTACCGTTACAATCTAATGGCCAATTCTACCATTCCAATATAGCCAAACACGAATCGCCCTATGACCTGAGAGTTTGACATAGCCACAACCGCCAACACATTACAAGGAAATTAAAATCCATGTTACCCACCTCAGACATCGAAATCCTATAGAACCACACATAATTCAACACAAAAAAGTACATTAAGTACCGCAGATTGCACAGCGCTGCTCTTCATGGACCATTCATCCATATTGTCCGCTTTGAATGTGTTATCAAAATCCTGGTTGGCCAAAAAAAACCCCCAAAAGGCTGAAACAACAAAAAGAATAAGATTTAAGCCCTGGTGACACATAACCATGAAAATAATAATAAAAAAAACCCCATGAAATAGCACTTTGACACAGATTTAATTGAAATTATGTCCAAAAGAGTGACTTAAAGTTTCAGTTAAATGTAAAATCCATGAATATTCACGTGAAAATAAGTAGATTTACTGTCACAGGTTTTTGCGGTGTCATACATATGCACTCATCTGCACAAACCAGAAATATGACCTTAATATTATGACCTGACAGATCTTTCCACATCACATAGTACTCGCCTATTTAGCCTACTGTATGTAATGCTGCATGTAATTTGCTCAGTACATAAAAAATGATTTTAACGGGAAGCCATCGATAAGTGTCAAATGTCTAGTACACGCGATGTCACCAGCAGGCAGCAGAAGGTTGGCAAATGTTTTGACGAAAATCACTGTTAATTTGGTTTCAAAACCAACGGTGACGTTTTAAATAGTAACACTGCGTTATCTTGAGAGCAAAATGACTGTGACCATCCTGTGCTCAGCTGACCTTACATTCGTTGACCGAAGTGGTCCTGTGAAATTCAGAATGATATCAACGTCATATATTTTTAAGACCATCATCACTGCTACTAACATGAATATACCCCCTTACCGATTTTCCCGAATTTTGTCACCGTTAAAAATCAGAAAATGACAGCACCACCATGTATTGAACACATCTGATGGAGATCAAATCTACGTTCATTCCCAATGAGTTTGAAGAGGATCCAATTTACAGTTTGGATGAAAAAGTCAAGCATTATGAAAACACACACAAATTCATAAAAAAAAGTTTTTTAAAAAAGTTATAATCACAGCGCCACCCGTTGAAGAAATTAAAGTCTAAACGTCGGCAGAAGTGCCCCTATGTAATTTCAAAGCAATTGGCTGAGCAGTGTTAGATATTTTTAAAAAATATTTTGCCCCCCCCCAACAAAAATATTCATAAAAAATTCCAAATACCACTGAAGCGTGACCATTTGAATAATCTTGGTATAGACCCAGCCACGGTACATCCCCGCCAAGTTTGAAGTAAATCTGGTTGACAATTTTGGAGAAGTAATGTGACTTTCTATAGTAATCCCCATTGACTTGCATAGTAATGAATGAGAATGTGTGCATTAACCAATTAAGCACCCAAATTGAAAAATTCGTGAAAAGTCAGAGATGCGGAATACCATCACCTAATGCAAAAGCTTGTTTGACCCTCCAACAAGGTATAATTTCAATGAGTCTCAAAAGAGTCTGAGTGACGGTTTTGGAGGAGTTAAAAATAGCTTCAACACACAAAAAGTATTAAAAATCGCGGCATCACCTAGTGAACGAATTAATGTCTGGGGGTCCCCAAAAGTGTCCCTGTGCAACTGGCTTAGCGGTTTGGGAGAAGAAGATTTTCAAGATTTTGCCAAAAGTGAATTGAAACAAGTAATTAAAAAGTCCCAAAATCACTAGACCATGAACGGACTTGGTAAAGACCCACCCAAGGTACATCCCTTCCAATTTTAAAGTCAATCCATCCAATGGTTTTAGAAGTTCAAAATGTGAATTGTTGATGGACGGGCGCTGACGACGCCGATGCGGACGAAGGACCATAAGATAAGCTCAGCTGACTGACAAGTCAGCCATGCTAAAAATATTTAACATATGTAAAGAGAAAAACGCTGTTTTATTTCATATGGTCATAGCCTGATAACTGGGCCTGCTTAAAATACTTTCATTCAAACTGTCTAAATTTCGTTTTCATGCCAAATTAGACAAAAAGCATCTCTAATTTTCCACAAAATATGATAAGCTTGCATGCCTCTCTTGTCCATTTTTTTTTAATTGAGCCGCATATCTTCACGAAAAATACATACATGTCATTTGAAACTATACATTGAAGCTAACAACAACTATCACGTATTACATCAAATGCAGAAATTCTTTTGTTTGTAACGTAACTGCAGGAATGGCACTCAAAGTCTACAAAACCAACCATAGGATTGTGTGTTCCACTATTTTGGAAAAAAACATGCACTATATGGCATTGAAACTAGTGTTTTTATTCGAGAATATAGTCGAGCAAATTGTACGTGAAATCTCTCTTGTACATTTGCCATGGTTTGTGTACTTGAGGCCGCACACATAAAACTCAATTTCTTACCTATTAAAGAATACGGTAGTTTGGGCTAAATTTCCCGCAAAAGGGATCAGTTTACTGTTATTATGAGTTAGCCTTCGGTATTTAACTCCAAACCAAAAAATTGTTGCAGATAGTCCATTTTCATATGAACAGATCCAGTCTATCACTGTATCCTATGATTAAATTTAAAAATAATTGTGATTTGTCACCTACAGTAATGTTGCTGTTTAGTCACAGATACGACAAGGTACCGTAAAACAGCATGAGATGTGCTCTTGGTGAAGCGCATACCGGTCTGGTCCCGTCATTTCCACATGCAAGTGGAAATCCTTCGGTCTGTGCGCGTAAGCGTTGAGAATTTGTCGTGGCAATCCATCTGTGCAAGAAACACTTTACAAACTTGGAAAAAGAGAATCTGAAAAAAAAACACGAAAATTTTTGTGTCAGGGGACAACTATTGTAACCATGGCAGGCAATCAGTCGAAAATGCGGACATGCGTTACAGGATTTGGTGTCTCACACTTGTTGATACCTTGCTCATAATGAGGAATGTGTCAATACTGATAATTTTATTGTCCCTACTCTCCGTTACCGTTTTTCCTGGATTGAAGGCTTATACGCAAAGTTTCAGTCAAATGTGATCACCCACCAGTATTGAAAACACTGACAAACTTATATTCATAAAAGTTATTATTCTGTAATTACAAGTTTGTATGAGATAGTATATGTCGTTATTACGAGATACTGTCTCCCGATTACGAGTTGCTATCTCATAATTACGAGATACAATTAGACAGAGACAGTGTCTTATGCTTTTCTTTCCATATATGATGCTTATTTTGTGTTAATTAGCATTTAACGTTTTTTTCGCAGTTATTTGATTATGCGAATTCACCATCACTTTCATTGAAAATTTAATGGTTCTTACACAGTCGCGACAAGGGAAAACTAAATTACCTTTATAGTATTTGCTTTTTAAGTGTGTTGTGTGAATCCAATCTATATCCTTTTGTTTCATCAATGGATTCTTATTGCTTCCTCTCTTCACTACCGATGCTACTGGTGAATATTTTTTCCACAGAATTTAACTTTTCTTTGACCCTTTCTGTGCTTGCTGCGACTGAAGTCGAACGAGTGCTATGAATCATAATAAAGATGATGTTCATTTTCCTTGTGAAAAGCCATTTTACTCAACTACCAGCATGCCTGTAGGTACATACAATATGATAGTCTAGGTCAACATCTTTCTTCAACGCGGTGTGGGTGTCTTGCGCCCAACGCGTGCCGAGGAAAGCTGTTGACTCAGTCCAAAATGTGGCACTGAAAGAGTTAATTGATTCTGCGCATGAAAGCAAAGATGTGCAACATATAAAAAACTGAAAGAGCTCATAGAAGTGTTGAAAATACGTGGTCTGTCTTTTCGTTCTTGCTGGAAATGTCCTGTGAAGCTGGAACAGTTTCATTTGTTTTAGTTGATGTATTGGTTCGGGTATGGGATATGCTATGGAAGTTCAGATGCATACATTCATTAAAAGCGGCTCACCCTCAAAAGGTCAAATTTCGATAATTCGCACGTTATACTGCTGCGTCTTTCCTTCAATTTTTATTGAAAATGTTTTCAAGACAGGACAATATTTAATAAAATGCATAAAGCAAAGAACCTCTGAAATTATTAGTGGCTGTAATTCGCTTTGAGTACAAAAGCGTTCATTCTAAAAAGGTTTATGGAATAAGATATCTATTGGCTTTTCCCAGTCGCGTGGCTGTCCTAACAACAGATAATGTAAATATATAACATTAACTTCTTTCAAATACAGAGTAATTAAAATCTAAAATGTCTTTATGAATGTGTCTTTTTCGCACTTTCTCGACGTGAACTGTGTCATCGTTACCATATCAGCTAGACACAGATGTAGGCATATGATAAAAATTAGATTAAAACGTGACAGCAGGTTGTAACTTACCTGGCTTGCTCATGATCATTGTAGTCTAGATGAATTACATCATGCATCCCTTTGAAATTTTGCAATTATCCGCTGCGCGTGACTGAAGAGCATAATGTGCTCTGTTGAGAGACGCAGGCAATGATGCACAGACATGTACGCGCACACAGCGAGGATCTCATTGTCTGCTGTTAATCCCGGCTTCTCGGCGCCACCACAACCACCGCTCTCACGCGTGTCATGTGGGCAGGGACCTGCTGCCATCTGGGAGAAAGATTTGAAAACGATGACCGCCACAAATAGTGCAGGGAAACCCTCTTTTTGTATTCTTTGCCAAAACAAATAAAAGTGCAAAAGACCAGGGACACGTCCCTGAAAAGACCAAGATAGGAGTGACTGACGTAATAATATGAGTGAAATGTAGCTGATAAAATGAAGACATTTTGCAAGTCCTTCAGAGCTCGCTAACGAGAATGACGTGCGTCATTGTTGAAAATGATTCAAGTTAACTTCAATGCAGCACGAATAAACAAATATAAATGTCAAAAATTGAAGGCATAAATCAGATAACTGTTGTTCTTTGGCGTTAATTTCGATATGTAGAACTGCCCCCTTACTTTGTGTTCCTGTTTCAATTAATTTGAACCACAAGCCTGGATCCAAACTAAAGACAGCAATACACGTGTATCTTCCGCCGTTGTTATTATGTAATAAGGTAACCATGTAAGCGTCCATTTTGTTTTAACTGTTGATGCTTTTCGTAAAGGTATAAAGCTAGAACTTTGTAAATGAAAACCAACTAAGTGCGACATTTTAGGACTATTGCGAGGCATGTTTTGCTTTTTCCTGTCTCATTTCTGTTGTATTTGCATTGACCAATAGAGGGCGCTGGATGCAATAAACCTTCTTGTATTTTGCATGTTGAAAGGAGCAACGGAAATAAAAAGGTCTTTCCCAAAACGACTCCAAACTCTATTTCTTTCTGCGAATTAAAATTGACAACTTACTTTACAGTATGCAGTGCATATGTTCAGAGATGATCCGAAAGAGGAACCCTGGAAACAATTCGTTTGTTTTCATACTTTATTGAGACCTGTACACTGGATCAGAAAGAGTCACTACCAAAGCAGACGAAGAAAAAAATTGTAACAGCTTCAGTTGAGTATCACACGTGTTGTGAGTAGCGCCAAGCAAGCAAGCAACCAAGCAAACAAGCGAGCAAGCACGCAAATAGGTAAGAAAGACGCAGATTGGTAGAATGAGAGAAGTAAGACTAAGTAATAATGTAGGTTTATTTCTAGGCCTATATGTACTTTGCAACAGACCCAGGAAAACAATCATAAACTCGCTATCATAAGGTGTTAATGTCAAGAACATTAAACTATTTACATCGACATTATTATTATTATTATTGTTGTTGTTGTTGTTATTATTATTATTATCATTATTATTGTTGTTGTTGTTGTTGTTATTATTATTATTATTATTATTATTATTATTATTATTATTATTATGCCTTCCTTTCCACCTACACAAGCACCCTCTTCGTAAAATATCGAACAGTTATAAATAACCGTCTTGTTTCTTCATATTGGTATTGGAAGATAAATGTTGATGCTTTGCTAACTCTGGAATCGTTTTGCTGTCATTGTTGGGTTTGGAATTAATGAATATGGGCCATGTTTTTCTGTACTATTTGGTGGTTTATAGGCAATTATACACTGCCCACAAAAATATACAATGGAATAGGTCCCATAACCAGTTTGTGGGTCATGCCCCTTGTCTGCGGGTCAGTTGTAATCGTCAAACCATACCATGCATGGGCAGTGTATACAAGTATAGCTCACCACAGTCTCTGGGAATTTATAGCTTCCCATAATATCTGGGCAGATTTACTAATTTGTACATTTGAATTTAAGGCAAACATAGTTTATAGGACCTGTGAAAAATGGTCCTCTCTGAAAGGTAGTATGCTAATGGGGATATAGAGACTAGTCCTTAAACACAGGTGGTCCCATAGCAGAGGTGGGTTCATAGGCAGGTTCTACTATATACATTGTCATATGTATATAGTCATTCATTCATTCATATATATATATATATATATATATATATATATATATATATATATATATATATATATATATATATATAATATATACATATATATATATATATATATATATATATATATATATATATATATATATATATATATATATATATTCCACTTCTTTTCCAGAACCGTCATACATTAAGCTGAAACTTGGTGGTTATGTTTCTAGTGAGCGGTCAGACACAGTTGTTCAGTAGATGGTACCGCTGTGGATTCCTAACTTTTAACGATTTTTAAAAATTCGGATACTTATCGGTAAATGCACCTTTCCTATTGTTTATTATGTAAATCAATGAGCATTCTAATGGGTGACTCTCTACCAGATGTGTTGAAATGGTCACGCTCCAGTGATTTTTAGATATTTTATGATTTTTTGGGGAAAATCTTAAAAAGAATTATATGAGGAAAGATTGACATGGGTATTTCTTGTAATGGCTATAACTTCGATAATTTTGCCACATTTTGTGTCAAGCTTGGAAGGGATGTACCGTTGATAAGTTTCTACTTATTTTGTGCAAGTGGTCATGCTGCAGTGATTTTTGGAGCTTGACCTCATTCCCAAGGTTACAAGACAACTGAGATTAAATTTACTGTTCACTTGATAACTTAAAAGAGCTTTTTTGAGTCACGACCTAGATGTTGTACATGTTAATGTTTTTCTATGAAAGTCACGCTCAGACAGTACATGAGTGACGGTGATCGCATTTCTGGGGTCACAGTGCAACATACACGAATTTTACTCTTCACTTTGACTTGTGAACTACTTGAACAGGGACCTTGATGTTGCACATGTTAGTGTTCTTCCATAAAGGTCAGCCTTACACAGTACATGGGTGACCTTGATCCTGTCCCAATTTCACAGAGCCACAAGCGTGATGAACCTCTAGGTCAGCTGAGCACGGGCTCTTCACACAACCCCCTTGTTATTTTGCTTCGTTGTACTTTTTCGAAAATCTCTTGATAAATCGCGACACTTCGGATCAGCTGGTTTCCTGGCACAAATGTTACCGCGTCTTTTTTACAGACTTCAGGGCTGCGTGATACTTGATGCGGTTTGATGACGAATTTGGGCAATAGCGTCTTCACAGGGGCAGTAGTTCGCTTCCGAAAAAGGTTTTTTTATAGGGCTCACTGTGATCATACCATCCAGGTACAACCTAAGTCTTAGAGGAAGACGCATTGTGTGTAGTACCTGCACCTGCAGCTACAAGAGCTCCAGTGATACTGGTGTGATAGCTGTACCCGCAGTGCAGCGTCGGTGATACTGGTGTGATAGCTGTACCAGCAGTGCAGCGTCGGTGATACTGGTGTGATAACTGTTACCGCTGTGCAGCTGCAGTGATACTTGTGTGATAGCTGTGCCCGCTGTGCAGCTTCATTGATACTGGGGTGATCGCTGCGCAGCTTCAATGATACTGGTGTGATCGCTGTGCAGCTTCAGTGATACTGGTGTGATAGCTGTACCCGCTGTGGAGCTTCAATGATACTGGTGTGATAGCTGTACCCGCAGTGCAGCTTCATTGATACTGGTGTGATAGCTGTGCCCGGGGAAGCCTTCTGCGCATTCATTACAGAATGTAGAAGGACAAATTATGGCTTTCCATGGAGTATTCACAAAATTCAACCTATTCTCCAGAAAAGGTCTTGTAACATTCAATTGTCTCGGCCGTAGCTGAATGCCACAAGGGTAGAGGAAGAAAGCCTTTGCTTTCTTCAAAAGTGTGTACCCGAGAGGTTCGAATATTCGGCGATACAGTTACCACACTGTTATCTGACATATCTTCTCCATCGTGAATAACATGACACATTACCACTTTGTCGCATAGATTTTCTGAAACCAGACCACAATAGTGGATCGGTCACCGGTTCTATTACGTTCGTTGGTAAATTCGATATCAGCGTTCTCATGCAAAACCACACATTTAAATCTCATTTAAATAAATGAATTGAGCAGAGTTGTACTCATTGACCCTGTCTAAGAAAACTGTGTCAAAGTCACCGGCTACAATGACGTAATGAGATTGTTCCTGACATTTAAAGGAATTTCTTCTGAAATATGTTGGTATTTGCAGTCTGTGGGCTATGTATCACATGGCATGTGATTATGGAAATCAACTGGGCAATGGACTTCAAGTAAAACTACACACGCGCATTTGTACTCAGCTGAGAACAGGATGGCATTTGCAGTCTAAACATTTGCTCTACAAGATGGCGCAACTGAGATATGGCGCATTTCGTGACAGTTCATGCTGCATATACCCAACAAATCCAGGCATGACGAGTGAAGTGTTTTCATCAAAAACTATCCAAAGTGAACGTGTACGAATTTCCACCGGACATAGCACATTGACAATGTGTGCTTTGGAGTTCCAGTCACAAACATGTCTCAAGTGACAAGAATGCTTTTTTATCACGCCATACTCTTTACTTACAATCTGTCCTATTTCCCATTTATGTCAATGATTTGAATTGCTTAATCGTTCATGCGTTTCTCATTTTATGTCGCAGATGGTTCCATATATATGCATCTTCATATGGTGTGATGATCTCTATCCAAAACGAATTTGTCAGAAATCGCAATAAAGGGCTCATTCATCCTGAGATGAGCAACCGCATGTTTTATACTGAATCGATCGGATAGATACATTGCTGCCTAATCATGGATGATTTGATACACATCGGTAGCCAATGTTCGGAAGTAACTCAGACTGAGAGATCGAATGCCATCTGTCTTCAGTAGATATTCAAAGTATCTAGACATGTATTTCAGTGTTCTGAGTAGCAACATTTTTATCTGTCGTAGTAATTTTGCATCGGAGGCAACATACACGTAGACAAAACGGAACAATTAATTGTATAAAGGCAATGAATACTTGTTTTCTGGTTTGAAAATATAAAAGGTGCGTCACTCTGTCGCATGTGTTTATTTGTTCTGCAGCTTTCTCACACAATTTAGATATGTGAATAGAAAAGGAAAGTTCTTTATGTATATTCACTCCAATTTCGGCGTTTTGGCCACATTTAATCCATACAACAGAAAAATTAGAGACGGCCATCAGAACAATCAACTGAATGTGGACCTACAATGATGCTTTGAACATTTCTGGGTCGGCTGGCATTTTGTTTGAGTCAAACTATTTTATTGTAGAATAAAGCCATTTATCAAGTTTGCAAATAATTTCCAGGTCCCAATATGTACCATTTACAGCATTATCATTTGCAAAATCGTTTAGTTGACAACCCTTCACTGTGAGAAATATATCGTTCAGAACACATACAACAATAGGGCACCAAGTATTGATTCATGTGGTAAACCTTTAAGAAAAGGGATCCAGTCACTCAGGACTCTGTGAGATATGGCATCAAAAGCCTTTAGTATATCCAGACGTACCACACTCACCTACTGCCGCTGCTGAAGGTGAGAACGCCAGTCCTCAGTCACCCTTTTAGAATCAACTGGTAGCTGTGTCCCTTCCTGAAAGCAGGAAGATATTTCGAAAGAAAAAAGGAATCGACAGATGGCACGGGCTGGCAAGTGTCATATCCTGTGAGAAGGAATATATCCAAGTCATGGTTCACCATCGCCGTAAAAGAGAGTGCTAGTATAGGTCTACGGCAGTGTTTATGAAGTTTTAAATAAATTGATCGAAGCCTACTGCTTTCTTTACACTTAGTGTAGACATGATATGTTGCACATCCTCAGAACTTACAGGGCTAAAATAACACGTTTGATATTTTTGTTTACCATGAAGAATACGAAATAGTAAGCAGTCCCGTTGGCTTAAAATAAAGTGATATGAAAATGAACATCTGTGGCATCTGTGATGCTTTTAAATTACTGAGTTGTATGAAAGCCAAGTTTATGGTCCAGTGACGATTAGGAAAAAGGCTAGTCAGAATTTAGATAGGGCCAAGCATTGGCAGGAATTGTGTCCAGAATTTAGCTCGTTGTACACATGGGGTCAAGGCGCCAGCTAGCAGCACATAGAGCATCAGTGAATGGCGACAGACTTCCGATTTTGAGAGGGGAAGGGTTATTGAAATGACGGAAACTTGCTTGTCATTACGTGAAGTAACCTGAAGCTTACACTGGTCATCACTCACAATAAAGAGATGGTGGAATCTTTTTCAGATGATAAGGAAATGAATGCCAGGGAAAACCACGGTAGGGTAGATCCGACTTTCAAACACGCTGATCGCTATTGTTTGCAGTTGGCACCACTTTATGTGAGGAGCCTTGTGTTGATAGCCAAGAGGGATTTGCGCTGCAGGACGGTATGACCTCAAAACTTGCTTTCAAAGATCTGGTGTTGACCATCCACTTTGATGATGTCGTGTTGCATTCACTATGCCACTGTTATCAAAATCTTTGAAGGGGAAAATTATGCCTTTTCACCAGCTGCACAAGGTCGTCAATGATCCTTATGCCGAGACATGGTGACTGTCACTGATATCCCACGTGCTGGCAGTAGGCCATTTAAATCTCATTTTCACCTTAATATTGGACCCTTTACCAGGCTAATGCCTCAGTTTGTTCTTAGTCATGTCGTCTTCCTTCCACCAGTAGTCAGAGTATCGATCGTTTTCCGTCAACCATAAGTCTACGTATCAATCGTTTTCCTTCTGCCAGAAGTTTACTGTCGATCATAATCCAAGCAATGCAATACGTAATGTACTTATATGTTTCATGTTGCTTAACGTTTGTCCAACAGTATATATGGCATAGCGCTCTTTCCCAGTTGTTAGAAATGGAACAAAACAACCATGCCCTTTCTGCAGGAAAGGGATAATACCTGCCCGTATGAAAAATCTGATAGTTCTGCCAAATAAACACTTGCCTGCAAATACGGCATCATTGTTTTATACCATCTCAGAGAACGGATTTACAGATCATTAGAAAAGGAGATTATATTCAATAACTGGTAAGCCAAACACCTTCGTCTCAATGCAGTTTTTCTAATTGAAATAATAGAAATGTTTCGGTCCAATACTCTGTTTCATACTCTAACATTCTGACCTGCTTATCTAATTTTACAATTTCATTGTAATAGTTGATTTAGCCTCATGACTCTATCGTTAGTTTGGTTTACCATATGTCATCTGGAGTATTATTACTGCGTTCTGATTTATCATCTTGTCATTCTGCATTTGCCATTTTTACCTAGGATTCTGACATGCCTTAGTTTACAATTTCATGACCATGTATTTTGTTTGTTTTATAATAGCCTTATGATTCTCATTGTTAGTTTGGTTCACCATATGTATATATCATCTGCACTGTTGCAACCGTATCTTATTATTCGGCATTTGCCATTTTATATCCCGAAAGTGGCGAGAGATCAATGTTTTCATCTCGACTTGACTGAAATCAACTCAAATAGGGACCAGCATTCGTTTTCGGGCCAGGCTCCAAAACTCCATCTGTTTTATTTGGATGATAAAGCCTGTCCTCAGAATTATCTGTGGAGCATTAACGTCACATGACAGACATTAACTCTTTAAGTGCCAAATTTTGGACTGAGTCAACAGCTTTTCTCAGCGCACTGCGCCGCGAGCGCGCCGAGAAAATGTGTTGACCTGGGGTATTCTCTCATACTGGTACTTGGATGAAACGTCTCTTTACGAGGAATACGAATCTGAGATCCTTATGATAATTCAGACTAGTTTGACTTAAGTAGATCGCCTTTAGACGTGATTGGCGATGAAGGAGTTAAAATGCATCAAGATGCATTTCTGGTTTTGCGGAAGGCAGCGGGAAGAATGGACACTGACGGCATGGAGGATGCGCATCATCAAAGACATTTTGTGGTATTGTAATGGTGCAGGTGTCGTTTGCCACATGGCTTTGTGGAACAAAACGTTTATATTGGCGACTCCTTACTCCCCCTATTGAAATGTACGACATGGATTGTAACGTGTGTGACACAAGACTGTAACATGAGCAAATATCCGATCAATAGCGTTCTGAAGTTTGACTTATGCTGTTTGATAAAAAAATCTGAAATTATCCTCATCAAATATACATACGTATATTTGACATGATACAGGATTACTATATATATATATATATATATATATATATATATATATATATATATATATATATATATATATATATATATATATATATATATATATATATATATATATATGTATATATATATATATATATATATACGCATGTATGTAAAATGTCAAAATTACTCTTATAACTCCTGCAATAGCCAATTTATTCATTTAATGTTCAAATGCACTTGATACGATACATGACAAATCCAAAGTGTTTTAATATCCATAAAATGTACAAATGTGGGGATATTTTCAGTCATATCGTATGGACATACCTTATGACATTCACGTCCTTTCAACATTCAGAGAGCAACATCGATGCATTTATATGACAGCTTCACTCTTATATTTTTGTCCGACCAAAAACTGAATATATTTTAGATGTGTGGGGGTTTTTTTTCACACATTTGTGCTTAAACTTTTGTTCAGTGTTCTCCTGGCTAGAAAGAAATATAGGTCCTATCGGTTTCCATCTCGCAACAGAATATTTTCAATTACATACACTGACTGAAGTATAGTCATGGTTTTTTTTCATATATTCTGTGTTTTAAGTCCGTGAGATTTTTAGTAAACGGCAAAATACACCTGGATACCATTTACTAGCGTACATCTGTTACTGGCGGATGGAATCAACAGTGACCCAGGCCTGTTGTGAAAATGAGATAAATGAATGTGATTTTTAATGACACTCCCCCACACAGGTTCCGAAAATTTTCAGGTGCGCTTGAATCCCTTGGTGTCGAATGTTGTGCCGGGGGCATGACTAGCTATGGATGCACGTGCCTGGTCACATGATCAGCTATGACTGGATGTCACATGATACCTATAGAATTATCTGCTGTGGTATTTTTATGAAGTTTTCCCACATGACCAAGCCTGTCAGCATATTTTTGTCCTCCCTTACCTGCAGTAAATGTACTGACTCCTGAGTATACCAATCTGCATCTACTGATATATTTTGTGTATCTCCAACATATTACTAATGCACCTGTGTGCTAAACTGCATGTCCTGGTATACATTGTTGTATTCCCGACATACCCCACCATTCAACCCATAGTTCCACCATAGTATAGAGACACCAAGATATCACCTTTTTGGGGCTGCAGAAATTTGATGGCCGATGGATGAAAGGTCCTTTCCATGCTGTGCCTAATGACTTAATTACCTGTATGTGGATACTCAGATTGAGAATCTTGCCGGGATATATTGGTGATATTATATAGTTTGAAGATACCTACGTTTGAATCTTTCCGCCAGTAACTTATTAAGCAGAGTGTTCTGGCGCACAACAATAAGGACAACACTTAGCCTGCTATTGAAAGCTCTGGGGAGCGTCTCAGACTTCTTCAGTGAAAACACCTTGGGAGGAGCTTATTGGGAAATCACCTCCAATTGCGAAGTTAAAGACTCATATTGCAGGCGAGGATTTTTTAAAAATATTACAGGATTCCAATGCACTTTCTATGTTGAGCCAAGTCGTATCAGATGCACTCAAAAGCAGCTGTAGAAAGAACTGGAGCCTAGTATAACTAGAGTTCCAGACCATGAGACAATGGTACGGGATACAAATACTACTGTTTTAACTCATCTTGCTAAGATTCAAGCAGCTGATAGCAAAATAGCCTTGCTTCAAAATCAAGTTAATAACTTTAATGCTGTGTTGGAGAAAGCCAAAAATGATTTGAATGAAATGACTTGTGCTGATGATTATTTGGAACAACATGGAGGTAGAATGAATCTAATAGTTAGTGGGATAAAGGAAAATGCCAATGGATGGCTGAGGACACCGATAAAGAGATTCCTCCTTTATGCAGAGATCGTTTGGGGTTTCAGATCCAAATTTATGACATTTAAAGGTCTCATCATGTTGGTCCAAAGCAGATTGCGCGTTCCTTTTCCATCTGCGAGTTTTGGAATGCGATCTATGGTAAAGTGGTCACGGGGTAAGCTAAAGGGCTCTAATATAGTCATCAGTGAAGATATCACCAAACATCGCAAGATATCTAGCCAGAAAATTGAAGAAACAAAACAGAATAGTCGACACTTGGACAATGGATGGTTAAGTCCTCATAAAGTGGTGCAGGGCAGGTCCAAACGACCCGGGGATCAAGATTATTAAGATTTGCCTGTGAAGTGAACTTGACAAGTTTTCACCCAGGGTATAACAATGTACAACCATTGACAATGCTTTCTAGGACAATTATAAACTCACTTGTCTCAACTATGTGTACCAAACGACAAGATAAGTGCCTCTGAAATCACACTATCTGCATATTTCTCCATTGACAGTTTTATGCTGCTTTTTTCCTCTTATATAATGTGTTGTTCAAACTACCAGTGGTGTTTGACTTCCCATGCAATATAGGTAAAGTTCTTTCTTTCTCTTTCTGTGATTGCTACCTCCTTGTACACATACTCTATACCGATTAGGTCAGAGTATTAGTAAGTATTGTATGGACATAAAGATAGTCATTTTGATTCATGAGTCATTGACAACACAATGTAAAGTACAAAATAAACAATCTACAGGCGTCTAAATGCACCACTGTTGCACACTTACAAACATTAGGTTTTCGTTGACTTGTACCAGAACAACTGGTCATGTGTATGAATCTGCCATCAACGTTTATCAACATATATGCTATCCTGACCAGCTGTACTGTAAAGGTCATCTGTCAACCGTCTCAAGAGGACCCCAATACTGGATTTACCACACTTGGTCATCAGTCTATTTGGCATGGCATCACCAGGGGATCCAGTTTGTTGTAGATATTATCAATGATCAGTTGGCATACATTTACATGAGACATCCCTTAGAATGTCACGTGCACTGCAATAATATGTCAAAGAGAAAATATGAATCTCAGATCAGAGACGTGTTGTAGGCCCTGCTCAGGTATATGTTTCCATGTTGTTCACAAAACAGATGATACGCCAGGTTTACACAGATCATCTGACACTTCTTAAATGACTGCAAGTACACTAAGACTAAATGAGGGAAGAAAAAACATGAAATATTATATGATGGAATCTGCAATGATATCAACATTGGCTACAATATACACTTAGAAATAGCACCTACAGATTAAGTATGGTATATCGATTTTGAAGTATACAAGATTAGCTAAAACTGCCA
Organism: Hermodice carunculata; assembly: GCA_964020975.1. Classification (NCBI taxonomy): domain Eukaryota; kingdom Metazoa; phylum Annelida; class Polychaeta; order Eunicida; family Amphinomidae; genus Hermodice; species Hermodice carunculata. Next base: position 80,258,844 of record OZ026618.1, read on the forward strand.
GCCTGCTCAAGACATCAGGATACAGTCAATATCACCAGAGCAGGAATCTGTTAAAAGCACTAGTTATTACCCCTCATACTTGGAGGGACTACCCTGCTGAGAGGTGCCTCATTAAAAGTAGCAATGCCAACCTTAAATGGCAGATAGCACCTGATGATTGGCCATGCTGTTCATTCTCTGATTATTTTGGACGACATTTGTGGAGGAACTTGCCTAAGTAAAAATTCAATTTGTACTTTTACTAGACTTAATTAGAGTGAACTTATCATGGCGATCAAGATCAGCGAAGTCTAGCAGACAATCCTGCAGTTTTATAAAAAATTTCAATTTCATCTGATAATACAGTACAGTCTAAAAGAAAATGAAGTCATCATAGAGCCCCCATATTACACCTTAAACAAAGACGATCGACAGCAGGAACTTGGAGCTTGGCATGATGGCTTGGTTTTATAATAAAATTATGAGAACTCAATCGAAGTGGAATTATACGTTGGATGTAATTGATGCCAGATATATTCAAGATGTGGCTCTTCTCGGCAGCATTTGTTTTCAAAAATCTGTATGTATGTAGATTTTGGCTACTATCAAGAGAACGTAGTTTAGCGTCACACTGCTCCACATAGTTGACACACAAATGTTCTTTTAGAGCTTTTCATGAAAGCGAATTGATCCTCCATTATTCGAGTAAGCCAGAAATTAATAAGATTACAAGTGGAAAGGGTATTGCCTGCAACTGAGCACCAATTTGGTTGCCCAGCATTATACATTTTGAGTCGAGTATTCTCGAGTGGAGTATTGTAAGATGATTTTAAAGCATGTTCAGTTGGCAAATGCAAAATACGTGGCCAGAATTGAATCAATTATCACTTGTTGCCAGAGGGACAGGGGGGAATATTCTGGTGTCCATATAAATACCTATGTTATCACACCTTGGGACCATTGTGCAGGGAAGTCACCACGCTCCAAGATATAGTTGAAGAGACACAACAGTGGATGCCTTAAGGGTTTGTTTAGCGTACTTCAGAAATTCCGCAGATATTCCAGGGGATTTGCGATTCTTAAGTTTATTCAAATGTGTCAGAAGTTCATCCTCTGTAATTAGGGGATTTGAGAATTTCTCTAATTGTTAAAATTTAATCATAGTCCGAATCGTTCTGATCAAATGTATTTAAATTTGTATTCTGAACATCTTTGATAAAATGCACGTCAAAATAATATGTATCTTGCGGGGAGTCAGCCCAGATAAATACTGATAGAGGTCTTGAAGCTGTATATCTGCACACTGCTGTTTAGGAAATAGGCCTTTCAGGGAACGCCAGTAGTCTTTTGGAGTATGTAAGGACATATTTTCCAGCTTTTGTCTTACACTATAGAGATGTTGTCTTTTCTTACGCTAAACTACCTGTTTATACTTTTTCATTAATACCATAAAATGTGCAAAATTTACTATTGTCGGACAAATCATTAAGCTTAGCATAAAAATGAACATCTGATTTCAACCCTTTACATACAGCATCAAACCAACTGTTTGAGGGGAATACAGATTTGGAATGCCTCTTTCACTTTTTGAAGGTGTTTTCAATGGGCTGTCCAAGGTAACTATTAAATCTCTCGCATGCTGCTTCAGCTGTTGTGTTACATGTAAGCATACATAAGACATCTGGCAAGTTGACACAGACTATTTCAGATGCCAGTAGCTCATACTGTTCTAATAAACGACTGGCATCCCATTTATGATAAATCATATCGTGACCTTCAGTGGCCTGTTTGGGGGAGGGCCCACCAGGTTTAACTTAAAGATTATATGAAATTGGACAATGATCAGAACCAGCGCGCAGTGAGCCCACTTTAAAATATAAAATAGTATTAAAACCTGAATGAGCTGATAGGAGGTAGCCCACTACGCTTTCCTCTCCAGCAGTGAATCGTGAACTTGCCCATTCCCGCATCCTAACCAGATCCAGGCTAAGAGCTCATGGTTCGGCCAGACTTGTACACCAGAGCAGATTTTTTACCAATTATATAACACTCCGCAGGTAGTTTCGGACCTATATCCACCATCCAGGAAACCTTCTCCACTAAGCTCCATCCTGGGGCTCCGCTAAATGGCTATCATCTATGCTGGTGCTATTCTCTTTCACCGAACAACCTTGGCTATGCCGATACGCTGTTTCCCCGGTCCAAGTAAGTTCTACCATCTGGAATAAAATCTGCTGACCACCAACATTTTCAATAAAATGGCCAATAAGCGCCCGCTTCTCAGCTGGTCCACACTCCCCAATAAAAAGGTGCAGATCCTTGTTGCCCATGTATACCAGGTTGGCATGTTTAACTCAAAGCTGTCTAACAACGTTGTGCAAGAGGGATTAATATAGGGCTTTGCCCTGTTTCCAAATTGTTGTGGGTTTTTTTTTTATATAAAATATGTTCAAACCAAAGTTGCTCAGCTCAGTGGACCTTTGCTGCTGGGTATAGGTGAGTCTGGTGTTACACGGCAGGTTGGACATAAGAATATGAGTGGACGGGAAGAGAGCACTCAGGAGTTTTACCTTGTTTTTAACGGACGAGATGGGGGTCATGTGAATGTGCGTCATAGTATGACCCATCACTCCATCAAGTAATCAGGGGTCTTCTCATAGTTGCTGCAGATTTGGTTCAATCTGTCACTAATGCTTTCCACATGGGCACTGATGTAGCAATAACCAACTGCACCCACTCCAAAATCGTTGCATTTTTTGCCACACCTTTTATATTTTGAGCTGCCGATGATCACGAAGTGCCGGGATGTTAGTTGGGCTTGATCAGTGGATTTTTTTTTGTTGACTTCAGGCCCATCGCGATTGCGTATTACCAGTATCGAATGACCTGTAACATTGTTTTATTGATCTTCCAAAGCACCATTGTTCGCCACAGGTGACAACTGAAGAGGCTCTCTTGTGAGCTTGTTTTGAGACTGGAGGCAGGATGTTTTGGCACTTGCGATATTGAGCTCAATGGATTTATCCGCAAGTTGTTTTTAAGTTTATTACTTTAGGTTTGCATAGCCCTGATGTTATTTTCCGTTATAGAATGGGTTTCCTTAGCAGGCAGGATTTACTATTGTTCCCGTAAGCTTGGGATGGGCTTTGTCCTCGATACTTAAACTGTAGGTCTCGGAAACTGTTCAGCTTTGATTTGCAGTACACTGGTTTCCACAGGCAGATTAATGATTTCTTCTTGTCGTTCCGTGTTCATTTCCACATCGTAGCTGTGACATTTTTCCTATCCATGTGTTTTGGACGACTTGTACAGCTACTCGCAGAACACGTGTTTTTCACAACCATTTTAATACTATTATGTATGGGTTCACATTTTCTTGGGCCATGCGCCCTGTAGAGTGCAATTGCCGTTTAAAGCTTTGCTGATCGACTCATTTAGCAGAGACTGGGGAGAGGTGGAACAATTCAGAGTCAAGGCCCTGTATTCGGAAGTATATATTACTTGGTAATTCTAAGATAACTGTTAAACGAGAAAAAGGGTCCTGCGAAAATGTGCATTTTCCTGTTCAGATATTCTGGAGCATTATCAAGATATACATTGAAAACTATTGACAAGTCATGTTTTTCTTAACCCAATACAAGGGCTAAGATGAAATAGCAATGGGGTACGTTGAATCATTCTCAATAAAATGAAATATATTTAGCCTACCTAAACAAGTCAATTAATGTTCATTTTAGCCAGACCTGTCTGCTATTTACATGTAACAATAAAATCTTGTACGGAATATATTTGATGATATAGGACATGGACTCTTACATATTGCAACTCTCCACAGTTTCTTCTGGCTTTAAATTTCTTCATTCTTGAAATGTGAATGTTCATGTATTTGCTAATCTGTATTGTCTGTTTGTGTATTACTGGGTACATGTGTGTGTAAATAAGTAAGCATTTGTGGACACAAATAAAAGTTGACTATAATCCACCGGAAAATGTTCATCTGACTTTAGCGGTAGGTGGAAACTGTTTCTTCTAATCCCAGGGGCAGCTTGAACCTGCTCCACCAAACCACAGGGGTAGGTTGAAACTGCTTCATCTAGCCCCAGGGGCAAGTGGAGACATGTTCCATATTAGCCTGTGGCAAGCTGAAAATAAAGCAGAGTTGAAACATGCTTCAACACTCCCCTTGCACTATATTTCAACTCACCCCTTTGACTGTTAATGAACATTTATCCCTACTGTAGGAATACACATCCACTCATCTCTGTTACCCTTTGTGGTGCTACCTCTCTGCCACCTGCGGATTTTATACCACTGGGTAACGTAGCTTAATATTTTATTTTGTAAAGAATATGGCAAAAATAATGAAAAGAAATATTTATGGACACGAGGAAGAACAAACAGTGTGTCCCCAATCATATAATTTGATACCAAACTTGGAGTCCCATGGTAAAGTGGGCTCAGAACCAACGGTACTACCCACAGGTGCAAAAAGTAGAAATACATTTATGGGGATCAGTTATCAGGTTTCATCTTGCCTCGTGTTCCAACTGTCCCCAGTGTCCCTTACTTATCATGCGAGTGTATCCCGTGTTTAATTTTATATTTTGCATCAAACTTACACGGACAATTTCTCACACTTTAATATTCCTGTTATCTCGTGTCTCTTTGCGTACAGCTTTGACATTTTATTCGCCCTTTTTGTTCCCCATTCTTACAATATTATCATCTAAACACACTTGTTGCTTGATGATTTTTATCACATATAACAGGCAGCCTTGATAGGTCAGTTATTTTCAATATTACTGAAATTGATTATATTACTTGTGTGGGACCCACGCCAAAGACATTGGATTAATGAAGGGTACTTTCTCAGTGACACTGCATTGCGACTATACACCTCTGTTTAAAAATGCTTGGCATTATCGTTTTGTGCTATTCTTGGTTTTCTCTACCTGTGTTTTTATTACAGTGACCAATCAACATACAGTTTTAAAAAGTGCTGGATCCGCTAACAATTAGCCTGAAACGTTGTAAGTACAAAAAAAGTGACTATATATAGTGCATTTACTCATATTCCATGCATATTGGTTCTTTGTTTCTCCTCATGATACTGTATTGTTGTCGTGTTTGTGATTTCTGATAAAACTACTGGCTCTTTCTAATGATGTACATCCTAACTCTGGTCCCCCAATTTTTTTTTTTTAAATATGATATATGTGAAAGTAAATAGTTTAACAACTAATAACAAAATTGATGAAATTGAAAGTTTTTGTATGCCCCATGAAGTGGATGTAATCTGCTTTAATGAAAGTAATTAGATGATTGCGTGTTGGACGAAAACATTTTAATTCCTGGATTTAAGTTACGAATGAGGCTAGTTCGTAACAGACATGGGGGAGGCGTGGTGCTTTACATTGGAGAACACATGAACGCGGTTTTCGACACGATCTTTGCGACAGAGCAACTAAGTCATTATAGGTTCAGCTGAGTTTTTGTGGATGCAAAATTTATGTTGCAACTTTTTTAGACCTCTAGGACAGGATGTACTTTAGAGTCGTGATTTTTTTGAAATTTTCAAGATTGTATAGCCAATGATCTGTTTGAAAAAGTCCCCAAGCTATAATATAGACAGGTGACTTCAACTTGCCATGTATCTCGTGGGTTAATGACGCTCGAAGTACTCTATTTGACTTGCTTTTTTAATACTTGTAAAGGTCTCAATCTGTTTCAATTGGTGATCAAGCCCACAAGAGGCCAGTTCCTACTAGAACTTGTTTTTGTGATTAAAGATAGTATTGGGGCTAAAATTACTGATCTTTAACCAGTATCACCATGCAATCACAAACCGATTTTAATTTCCACAAACGTGTCAGTTGTAAAGGGGAAAAAGCATGTAAAAAGATTGTTTGTGATTACAATATTGCCGATACAGAACACGTTTACAACTGTTTTATCTCTGCACCACAGCACTTTTTTTCTCGGAGGATGATGTAGATGATATACGTTTGGCCATTACAACATTTTAAAAAGTGGTTACATCTGAATGTGTTCTTCACAAGGAAGTCACAATACGTCCCAAAGGATTAACCATTTATGAGAAAAGAGCCAAGGCACAAAACGAGAGAAAGAACTAGAGCATTTAAGAAATACAGCATATAAGAAATAGAGCATGTCAGAAATAGAGCATATAAGAAATAGAGCATATAAGAAATAGAGCATATAAGAAATAGAGCATATAAGAAGGCTAAAAAGTCGGTTAATGAAAGTGATTTGGCCTGGCACCGGCAACTGACAATTTGTGTTGTAAAATTACTTCGGAAAGCTTAGAAATATTATCATGCTAAGGTATATAATGTTTTATCAAATCAGTGAACTGAACAAAACAAGTGGTGGTCTACGTTAAAAACTGTCTGTGGATGGTGTTCTTACGAAAAATAGCATGGGTCACTTATAACGAAACTGAACAGGCCCTTTTGTTGAATCTAAAATTACCTCAACTTTTGGTGAGATTATTATTTCAGTGCAAGACTTTTTCAGCATTTTATAAAAAAAATACAAATTTTCAAGTCAACTGGTCCGGGCAGTCTCACAAAAAAGTCTTGCACCTTCTACGTTGCAACTTCCTTTACCAAGTTGTTCAACCTGTCTCTATCTAAATCCACATTTCGCGATTGCCGGAAGGAAGGAAATATTGTTCTTTTGTGCAAGAAAATGAATATTACTGAAAGTATCATAGGCAAGTGTCTCTCCTTTGTTCCTCTGCTAAGGTCTACAGAACTGTGGTTTTTAAACAACTTTCCAATTTCCTTAATGGCAATAAATCTTCTTACAGCCTGTAACTCCGGCTTTAAGAGGATGCATAATAACGTAAATCAACTCATCCGTATCGTACATGAGACCAACAAAGCCCTTGATAAGGGAAAAAACATTCGCTTGATACTTTTAGATGTAAAAAAGGCATTTCAGTGGGTTTAGCATAGAACACTTAATAGAGTGTGTGTCAACACACACTTTTTTGTTTTTCCTAAAATTATTTATTTATTTATGTCTGGATGCCAACCCAGACATATTGTTTTTCCTCGTGTCCATGGCACCCAAATTTGTCCGGAGTTTTGCTCAGACACTATTATTACCAAAGCCACCAAACTTAACATGGTGACAGACCTACCAATGAAATTTTGCAGTTTGGTTTGGAATAGTCATGATGTTTAAAATTATGAAAATGAGGGGCAATTAAAATTTTAAAAGCTCCATATGTTCCAAACTATTGCAGATAGACACAAAGTTCTAACTTACACATGTAGGCTTGAGACATCTGGCAAATCCAATAGCATGAAAACAAAAGTTGGTGGATTTTAATGTATGCTAACTTCACTGAATTTCCCAACAAAACAAAAGTATACAGGGCTTCTACTGCTGCATAGACCTTCATGGTGCTAGGCAACCATTTTGCATTCATAATAAATGAGCTTGAACCGGTTTCACAAGCAGCCTTCTAGCCATGCATGCTAGGTGTATGATTTGGAAGGTTTGGGTCTTGTAGCAAATTGGCAGGGTGGGGTGTGGATGTGGGTGGGGGTGAGGGCTGCCAGCAACTGTGTAATGAGGTTCTCAACAATATACAGAGATTCTCTTTCTGTTCATGCAGGAACAGATCTGCTCTATGCTGCCATGTGTACCAGGCACGCTCTTGTTCCCACTAGTGCTGGACAGAGCAGTCAGTGCACCATGACTGACACTGGTGTCCCAGCTAGTCTGTTTTTGCCTCAGGCTATGAGTCTGCTGGGCTTATTAGTCCCAAAGGGGTACAGGCTGCTGGACTTCTAGACAGAATAAACCTGAGTGGTACCCTCTGTTAGAAATAGACTGCATGACCAGACCCATGAAAGTATGGTCTTCTAGTCCTCAATGAATGTTTTCACAACTTTGTGAATTTTTAAAGAGAGTGTTGATTTGTGTCATGTCAGTGGACACTTTCATGTCTTTATTTTCTTGTAACCAGTGAGATGAAGCCTGTTCTTCATAGCCAATACTGAGACAATATGGTGCTGGTCTCGTTCACATGGGTTTTTCTAAAATAAGATTAAAAAAAGTTTTTCTTCACTTTAAAGATAAATATAAATATGTTCTACAGAAAGATCATGTGAACATATTAATAAGGTATTTTCTAAGTGTCAGTTAAACACATAGAAATATGTATGGTATTGTAATGTTATTGCAATTCAAATTTTGACATGTTATTTAATTCTAATGTAAATATAGTAGTCTGACTTAAAATTCCTAATTGTCCTGTCATTGTTTGGATGATGTCTGTGAACTATGGTCATGTAATTACTAACTTAAAATTCTTAATTGTTCTGTCATTGTTTGGATGATGTCTGTGAACTATGGTCATGTAATTACCTATCTCTCTCTCTCTCTCTCTCTCTCTCTCTGTCTGTCTGTCTCTTTCTCTTGCATAAATAATTAGCATATAAATCAGCTGACTGACAAGTTGAACTATGTCTGATTATCAATGAAAAAAATTGTAACTGTTACATGGAAAAAGTTATACCAGCAGTTACCTTTAGGAAATTCAACATGGTTTCTCTTTCTTTCTTTCTTTCTTTCTTTCTTTCTTTCTTTCTTTCTTTCTTTCTTTCTTTCTTTCTTTCTTTCTTTCTTTCTTTCTTTCTTTCTTTCTTTCTTTCTCTGATAAATGTCGTAGAATTTTACAATTATTAGGACTGTTTTACATTTTGACCTTTTGAACTTTATAGAACCATGAGTTAGATGTACATTATGCTTAGCTCACTTGCAGATGACTTACAATGGCATACTACATTTTTTGTATTCTAAATTATTACCTTAATAAATGACTTATTAGATGACTTGTGGGATTCTATGCTTTCTTGAACATTTAAATTTCTTTTCAAAAATACTTCTGGAAACCATACTTGAAATGTGACAGCAATGCTTACAAATTTTGGCTATAGTAATGCAATTTTTGACTACGGTTTTATGTTTGAGGCCTGATGTCATTTGTTTCTGGCTGATGTTTAACATGTGAACCAATGTGCTTGCCAACTCAGACAATGTATTGACTTTTCACCACTATATTTGCACATTCAAACACTTTTCTTTTTGGAATGCTCTTAGTTTATCTCCTTTAAAACAACATCATGCATTTAACTTCATGCCTAAAACACATCGAATTATATATTCATGTTGTTTGGATTCTTGTTGGTGGTCATTTTAGTCCTAGGGGGTTTTCTGATGGATTGATGTTAGCGTTAGTGTCACTTTGTGGACTTATATGGATAATGATCATTGTTGAGATGGTGGTTGCAACAAGTGCCTTTTTGAATGCTGAATTTTAAAGACATTTTCAACAAATTAGGAACCTGCGCTTGCAAATTCTCTGATGTGCTGCAAATTTTGGTCCCTTTTCATGAATTGTACGGTCCTATATGCGCATGCATGATGCACCTTTTCAAGCCAATTTACTGAATTAAGCATATAATTCTAAACAAAACTTTTTGCACTCTGTCATGTTAAAACTAGACATGGCATTTTTTACCCTATGGACCTTTGCACATACGTTTTGGTCTCTTTCGGGTAAATACGAACTATAAATTTATCTGAATCAGCTATACAAACCAAGGAACATTGCCTTCGGTCGGAATTGACTAGGATATGTTTCGTTAGGACTGCAGTTTGGATATGGTAATGACACTGTCTAACAGGTACATGTACATATGGTTTCCTGACAACTTCAGTTAAAATTTGTTTATGTAATAACGGACGAAAGACAGTTTTGTATTGCATGTATACAGCTCTCCATGAATAATAATATCTATACACTGTACATGTTTACGTGGATGTATGAATAATGTGCACGAACATGCACACATACTCGTCCATACTGCCCAGAAGGGCTGACCCTCTAATAATCTAATAAAGGACTTTGAAAACTTTTCAAGTTGAATATCAAAGAATATTGGTATGGCAATGTACAAATACTCCATAACACAAGTTGCAATTGGAATGGCATCTCTATCTATTATAGCTTTCAAGTTAATGAAAGAAAGAAAGAAAGCGAGAAAGAAAGAAAGGAAGAAAGAAAGAAAGAAAGAAGGAAAGAAAGAAAGAAAGAAAGAAAGAAAGAAAGAAAGAAAGAAAGAAAGAAAGAAAGAAAGAAAGAAAAAAAGCGAGAAAGATAGAAAGAAAGAAAAGAAAGAAAGAACTAGAAAGGAAGATTTGTCTGGGTGCCTGTAAAATGAGAACAGTTGGAAATGGTACATTCGCCATTGTCAACATAATCTAAATTTCGTGTATTGGCCTAATTTTTATAAAGTAAGATGCTACAACTTTGGTTCTTGGTTTATTGCATGTAGCCATGTCTCAAACTTACAAAAGAGAGAGACAGAGAGAGAGGGAGAGAGAGAGAGAGAGAGAGAGAGAGAGAGAGAGAGAGAGAGAGAGAGAGAGAGAGAGCAAATCACAGTTAAATCACAAATCAAAGATTCGTATGCTTATACGGCCATCATGCCCTTATGTCGACAGTCAAAACGTAGTTTACAATCTATGATCCATGATCTTTTAAAACGTAATGATTTGTGTTTACATCAACAATTTTAGGAACAAAAGAAATGGGTCACTGGTTTTTCTTGTGCATTGATAGATTGTGGATTCAGTGTGATCCATAATTCAATGTACATCGCACGAGAATGTATGTTGACACAAATATACAATGATATGTGAATATCCCTATCAATTTGTGCATAATATATAAGTGAAATGCTGACACGTAATGACATTTAAACATATTCGCTTAACACCTTGTCGCAGTATAATGCCAATAGGAGCCATTCATATTTAACTGCGATCCTTCTCACTTCCTGTGTTGCCGGGCCAACAGACTGATGCTTTCACCATGACCAGGGAAGATATGTATTATATACTACATAAACATCTATAAATAACACATTTTCAACCAAAAGAGAGCTCATTTCTAATCAATTTGGGCATCATTTATGTTTCAAATATATGTTAAAACATTTTCTTCAGATTGTTCTGTGTTTGTGTTGTTTATTTTATTGAGAATGTAGTTTTGACCAAGCTAAATATATGGATCTGCCCTGGTGCGGTTGGCTCCCTCTTTTGCTCAATAGGTGTTAGAGTAGGACCGCATTCAAATATTAATACATCCTATTCTATCAAATGTACCGAGCCTGCATTAAACAGCTCCGCGACAGAACTGGGCTTTTGCCCTGTAGGAAAATGGTTACGTAAAGCGTCAGTATGGACTGCTAGTAAGACATGCTCTAAGTCTGAAACACAACGGTAGTGGCGATCCTCCCTCGGTATTCTGGTCCACCTACCGGTTTCACCTTTGAACCTGTGGGATCTTAATTTTACGTAGGTGAGAGAAAGAAATTCTCGCCCACTCTGGTGTGTAGGAGGTCCTTGTAAATATTGTGTCGCTGGACAGAAGGGTTTTTCTTTACATATGTTTTATGACTTGTGCAAGAACTGTCCTTGACACAGATTGCCAGATTGTCGATGAAAGTGGAGGTGTAACTGGGTTGTGCTTGTGGTACAGCTTGCAGCACTTTTCCCATCGGACAATGGATGATACCACTCATCTCCAATCTTAGCAGCACTGTGTCGCATTGATTCAAACAAATCTTTCACACATTTTTTACCACATCCTGTATAAGTCGCGCGATCAACTTCCTCCTGTCCACTTCATCATAAGCCTTCTCATAGTCAATGAAAGTTACATAGAGTTGTCGCTTCGTTTTTCTCCTAATATCTATTAAAGGTTTCACCGTGATTCATTGTTCTTCGCAACCATGACCGGCTGTGGCTCCTTGTTTTCCCTTTGATCTGTACCAGAGCTTGAAATGTCTTGCAAGAATTGTATCACACAATTTTGGCAACATAGAAAGTGCACTTATTCCCCTGTAGTTTTCTGGTGAATGGCGATTCCTTTTTCTGAAAATCGTGAATCGTTTGGCAACTGACCATCTTGACGGATATTCTCCAAAGAATACGTTTTGAACCAGACGTGTGCATGTGATTAACCACTCGTCATCTAGTGATTTCAGCAGGCCTGGGGGAATACCACCCAAGCCGGGAGATTTATTCCGCTTTATGTGTTCAGTAGCGTTTTCTATCTCAAAATGGTCAATTGGAGCATCTAAAATAGGGATGTGGAGGCCTTGTTGAGATAGATCAAGTAAAATATCATGTTGATTATCATGTACGCCCGGGGGATTCAACAATATCTCGAAATGGTTGGCAAACTCGCGATCTGAAGACTGACTCAAAGTGTCTATAGGTGCTCCAAAACTGCAATTCCAATCGATGGCCTGCCATATTACTTTGTGATTTTTAAAATTTAGTACGTTATGCCACCTATCAGATGCTGTGTGGATTGGCAAAGCGTTTTCATTTTGTGCTGTCTGTTTCAGCTGTTTGGAACTGGAAGCGGCAAATAAAAACGATCAGTTATTTCATTTGCCACTTCATTGTTGTCCATATTTACATTCCATAAATCGTTGTTTTCTGGTGAAGACTCGCTGAATTTCGTGACATCTAATTGATTTATTTGGAAAGTACATGAATATATACGATGTCCATTTATCTGTTATGACAGCAACTTTGTGCTTGTTTGTCAACTCATTCATGTCTAACATGCGTGATTATCAAATTCCTCATGCTTGATATTTGAGGTTATCAACTCACGCATGACTAATATATGTGGCTATAAACTCATTCATGCCTAGTATGTGTGTTTATACTGATGAGGGCAAATGGGATGCAAGCCACTGAAGAATGAATTAATTAACCTTTGGCTATGAATTAAATGAACTGCTCAGGCATGATGACTAAATGCAACATATATCAACTGAAGTTGAAACAATACACAGACACCATATACAATGAGTAGTGTTCACTATAGACAGATTGTTTTGTTAATTACACCAGGCAGAGTGTCCATGATACACAATATGCAAGTTGCTTTTGTATTTTATGCCACGAATATATCCACAATACACAATATATAGAATGCTTTTGTATTTTAACCCAGAAAAGTGACCACAATACACAATAGACAGATTGCGCTTGTACTTTATACCAAAAAAGGCTTCTGCAATATACAATATACATCTCGATGTACGATAGGGCGATCCAGTTGAAATAAATATGTTAAAAAAAACAAAAACAAAGAAACGAAAAAACAAACAATAGACAGATTGTTTTTGTATTCTATATTAAGAAAATGGTCCACGATGCATAACAGACAGATTGCTCTTGTATTTTGTATCAGGAAAAGTGTCTACTATACACATTAGGCAGATTGCTTTTGCATTTTGTACTAAGAAAAATGTCCATAATGTACAATAGACTGACTGCTCTTGTATTTTATACCACGAAAAATGTCCACAATATACAGATTTCGCTCGTATTTTATAACAAGAAAGTTTCCACAATACACCATAGACAGATTGGTCTTGTATTCTATATCAAAAAAAGTGTCTACAATGCATAACAGACAGATTGCTCTTGTATTTGTTAAGAAAAGTGTCCACACTGCACAATTCCACACGTTGCTTTGGCATTTGATACCACACAATGTATTCACATATATCACAATGGGCAGGCTGTTCTTGCATTCGGTACCTCGATATACATGTATGTCCACACTAAACACTGGACAGGTTGTTTTTACATTTGTCACCACGAAAAGTGTGCACAAAAGACAGGTATTACCAATACAACTTTGAAATACTTGCTTTCCGTAAACTTGTCCAGATACACGTACAGGTGGACACTGCGTTTCAAGCATCATCTCTTTGTCTTTATATATATATAAACAGTGTCCACCTGTATATGGGCAAGTGTATCTATCTATCTATCTATCTATCTATCTATCTATCTATCTATCTATCTATCTATCTATCTATCTATCTATCTATCTATCTATCTACCTATCTATCTATCTATCTATCTATCTATCTATCTATCTATCTATCTGTCTGTCTGTCTGTCTTCCCTTTCCTACTATGCCATGAAGATAATTTAAATCTGATACACTTCACGTTTCAGTGTTATAATGAGATAAAACAGACCGACGTACACTTGTCAAATGACACACTAAATCTTTGTAATAAACGTGTTTATCGGTCCAAAACAAATGGAAGGGTCATTATGTATTCAGGTTGTCCGTCTTCCGTTCTTGAGTCCATCCACGTACCATTCTCACGACTCAGAAGGGATTTATTTGATATAAAGATACTAGTAGGATACAAGACGCATACAAAAACAGTTATATTGAAAGCCACAATTATGTCAGGATGACCCGAGTTAAAGGCACAATAGCCCTTGTCCCCGGGGCAACCTAAGATACAACATATATAAGAATATTACAACAGACGTTTCATCAAAACAGGACAAGAATCAGCTATAACAATGTACAGACAAGGAACATTAGTCGCCACATACAAAACAATCCATGATGGTACAATTTTCGTCTGTAAGAACCTTTAGTGCTCTTAAAAGTAGATCAGTATGGGCACTATATTTTCTAAGACCGATCAGCTACACAATAGGTTTTCGTAAATTGAAAATGAGGTTACACGAAAAGCCCCCTGCTACTATGACATAATTCAGAGGGGGTAGAAAAAGTGAATTAAACTTTAAAAAGAATATTTTCAGGTAAATATTTGTTCTGCTTTTTTGAAAATGGCGATTATTTTTTAATGTTTATTTCCTATTTTATTGATATGTGATTGCCAATGGAAAGTTTCGTTAATTCGTGAAAGACCCACAAAGGTCAAACTCCGAGGTTTTTTAAATTTAAATTCCGTTAATTTTTAAATCTAATATCCGTTTATATTGCCCTGAGGGAAGGCAAATATCACGTATTTGGCCTTTGCTGCATTGCATTCAAAGATAATTTATTAGCTGCTAGCCAGGTGTACACTTTCTGTATTAATCGAGCACTGGAAGAAACCAACATGGTTAATTAAAATTGTGTCGTCCGTGTAGAGAATAATGTCAAATTGAGATGAAGAAAAGTGCATATCGTTTGTGCAGATAATGAATCAAGAGGGCCAAGGATAAATCCACGGGGTATCTCTGCTTGAAGGGGAAGAAGGCCTGAAGATACCTTATCATACGATTTATGCTGTAATCTATTAGTGACATAACTTTAAAACCCTTGTGAGGGAGTATCGTTTATACCACATTATTTTAGTTCGCCAAAAACAATAGCATGGTTTAATGTATCGCAAACCTTGGATAGATCCAGGTAAATGCTGCCAGGTTGTTTGCCAGTATTCGGAACCCTAAAAATTCTATCGACAACCTCAAGAGTTGCAGTTTCATTCGAATGGACAGCTTAAAAACCATGTTGGGTTTCATAAAAAAGGTTTGGTGGATACACAATTAGCATTGCTTATAGACTACATTTTCAAATACTTTGGATACAGATGGAAGGAGCGAACTCGGTCTTTAGTTATAAATTGAATGTTGTCTCCCTTGAAAAGCGTCAGCACTTTCGCAATCTTCAGTCTATCAGGAAATATCCTAGTCCTCAAGGTTTGGTTGGTTATCAATGCCAGCGGTCGAGAAAGAGAAGGTTATACGACTTGTAGAAGTTTTACTGGTACATCAACGTGCCCAGTACTACTTTTTGATTTGAAGTTACTCAAAATGAGGACGACATCTTCGGAGTTGATCTCTTTGAAGGAGTGCGGTTTGGCAGTTAGGATGAAAAGGGAAGTAAACCTACGAGTATATTTTATCGGCTACTTTAGGACCAATGTTGGTGAAAAAAAATTCTTTCAACGTTCAGCTATTTCATCTTTACTTGTGATTTCCGATTTTCTATGAGGAAGTAAAGAGGGAAGTCTTCTTGTATTCATATTGAGGACGGATTTGATCGTATTCCATGTTTTCCTTTTCCTATTTGTCATGTTTCAAACCTGGAATAATAGTAATCTTTTTTAGCTGATATATATATATATATATATATATATATATATATATATATATATATATATATATATATATATATATATATATATATATATATATATATATATATATATATATATATATATATACGTATATATATATGTATATATATTAGAATTTTGTTATAAACGCTTCTTTCTAACACTGCTGTATTAATATTTGGGTCGTGATTGTAGTAGGATAAAAATAAGGCTCTATATTTTGTCCGTATTGTTTAATTCATGATTGAAATTTTGTATTTATAGGCTCTGTCTTGTGTTACAAGGTTGACCAATTTAAGGGAATCTGAAATGCTTATTGCAGGATCTAAACAAGTGAACGATGGTAAGGTCAAACACATCAGTACAAATAATAACACAGAGACATTTCGCATTGCTGTGTGATAAATCACAAAAAATATAGTCAATTACTGCTTTACCTCTTTTAGACAAACGGGTAGGAAGTGTTCCTTTTGGATAAAAACCTTTATTATGCACGACATCAAGATAATCAGAATGTTTCTGGCTTTTGAATTAAAAAAAATCATTATTAAAGTCACCAATGTTGCTTTGCAATTCTAAAATGTAGTGAACGATTTTAGACAGATCACCAATGATTAATTGTATGACATCATTACGGTCTCTTGGTGGTCTGTGAATATTATGGGCGGAATCGTTTTCATTAAACCGTTTTCAAAGATATCTACGAATTGGTCTCCTTAGTAATTATTAGGTAAATACATGTTTTGTGCATTGTACTGAAAATTATTAGGTGGGTATACAAAAGACGGCATGGGAACAACATTTAGCTTTGACAGGGAAGACATAATTCTCAAGTTCAAACATTGAACAGTCAAATCATGGAGCTTTCTGCCACCCAAGTTTCCAGTGGGGTGTATTGCACTTAAGTAAAAATTATCAGATCAATAAGTGATTTTAATTCGTCAAATTTTGCCATTTATACTATAAATTTTCAATTTTGAATTTAAAATAAAATGTAGTGAACGATTTTAGACAGATCACCAATGATTAATTGTATGACATCATTACGGTCTCTTGGTGGTCTGTGAATATTATGGGCGGAATCGTTTTCATTAAACCGTTTTCAAAGATATCTACGAATTGGTCTCCTTAGTAATTATTAGGTAAATACATGTTTTGTGCATTGTACTGAAAATTATTAGGTGGGTATACAAAAGACGGCATGGGAACAACATTTAGCTTTGACGGGGAAGACATAATTCTCAAGTTCAAACATTGAACAGTCAAATCATGGAGCTTTCTGCCACCCAAGTTTCCAGTGGGGTGTATTGCACTTAAGTAAAAATTATCAGATCAATAAGTGATTTTAATTCGTCAAATTTTGCCATTTATACTATAAATTTTCAATTTTGAATTTAAAATAAAAGTATGAGTACGTGATTTTAGACATTCCACTATATATCATCCTGTGTAACATATGGTGAGTCGGACACTTTGAATATAGCGATGTCCAGGTCATCTGGATATGACAATAGCTCATTCAAAATATTATACAGAAATGTTGAAGAACATCATTTTCTACGGATTTACCCACCATGACGTCGGAAGGAAATGAAGTTAATGTGACCTGGAATGATGCCATACAGAGTATATATTGTACCTCGGTGAGTTCTGATGAGAGAATAACACATCAATGAAGTTTAACAAGAACGCACAGGTGTGTACAAAGATACAAATGCAGAGTAAATGAAAATATCCATGTCCATAGATATGAAAGCCATACGCCATTGGGTTTGTGAACACTGTATGTGGAGATTTGCAGGTCACCTCCTCGGAGGAAAGTTTACCTGAGTTGTAATTTGAGACCATTTCTTGACTTGATTACATTTTGGAGATATTGACCACATTTTCAAGGCCACAGAGCCCATGCATGTGCAAAAGTGCATCCATCTGTCAATGCTTTCTACTGTAATGCCTCTAGTGTTTAAGTTGACCCACTTTTGGAGTGATTTGGACCATTTGACAAGGGTTAGCCTCTATAAAGATGCCCAAGACTTCGCAGTCAGTCATCTCTAAAATTCAACGACCCAGGATCTCCGGCTGCTTGTTAGCACTGTGCAAACCTGCCAACAAAACAAAAATGTCTCCCTTGAATAAAACAGGTATTCCTGCACATGTTCATACTACAAGAATACACATCACAGTAGCCATCTTGTCAATTTATCCTTAGTTTAGCGAAAAAGTGTGACCTATGAATCAGCAAGTGTGTAATATATATATATATACATATATATATATATATATATATATATATATATATATATATATATATATATATATATATATATGTGTGTGTGTGTGTGTGTGTGTGTGTGTGTGTGTGTGTGTGTGAGAGTGAGTGAGTGTGTATACCCTGTGTGTTTTGTTAAATGAAACTTGCCAGTTAGGGTAGATGCAATGGATGTTGAAAAACCAGTTGGATTTGCCAGAAAGTCCCTTATAAAAGTCAAAGCATGCGACAGTGTTTTGTGAAAAGAACTCCCAGCTATTGCCTTTTAGTGCAGTATACCGGACATAATATGTTGGCTGTAAGATTTGCTATTTATACACAGTGGCCCCTGATTGATAAAAGGTGTACAGAGTCCAGTCAGCAAGATCGCTTATTGAGTTGGAGCACGCTCGCAGATCGAGCAATCTCGTGGAAATTTCGTATTTTTGCAAAATGCATGAGAATGCCAATGGAAGTCGTGAATTTAGTGTCACGCAGCAAAAATGGGACTGTTATGATGGAAGTGTCATGCTCAGTAAGCTTCTGTGTTGTGGGTTCAAACGTTTTGTAAAAAGGATGGCAAATGATGTTCTCTCGATGACGTCATGATACACATAGCTCCATTACTTTTAAAAATAAGTACTTCGTCTGAAAGCAAAACAATAAAGCGGTACGGTTCAGCAGGCAAAAGTGCTGAAAACAATGCAATCGGATAGTATAGCGGGCAAAACTGCTGGCAACTCATATGTTATTTCTGCAAATACACTGCCGCAGCTATTTACTGATATATTGTTTGTTACACCATTCACGAAGACCTACTGTATTCCCCCTAGTTAGCGTCTCTACCCTAATTAGTGCCCCCACCTAAAAGTGCTTTGTACCAAGGTGACTTGTTGGCTTTACAGGGTGCAATGGTCACAGGTGGGAGCGTACACTCGAGTATTCAATTTTGCACCAAATTGAGAAATCCGTGAACTTTTTTCATTATTCTATTTGTCCAAACTACGTTACAAAGTGCACGTTGTGTTTAATAGGCACTTGATAACGAACATGATATTTAGAAAAGGGTAATTTAGAATCAGACTAATTTTGAAATCTTCAACAACAAACTTCTGACCCGCATTGCAACAAGCACCACCCCTTCGACCCCCCCCCCCCCCCCCGGCCCCGTTGTTGAAATCTTAATTTCTGAGTGCCCAGGGGACCAAATAATGAGCAATATGTTAAGTAGGTGTAAAAAGTTTAATTTTCGTTGCACCCAGGGCATTTATTAGGGGGAATATGGTATACAGTGGAAAGGAAAAGTGGATTTTCAAAATGTAAGATTAAGAATGTGCAAAGTCCAGCCTGGATATAGAACAAATGATGATATGGTTTGTGAAATTTCATAAAAGGATACGGATAAAGCAACAGGGAAGAGTCCCGACAGCTGTCACCGGCAGTTGTCAAAGAAGTAAGTCCATGTATATGTTGGATGGAGTGTTGTATGAAAAGTGGGGATTGTTTAATATACTGGAATCGTGTTTGCAGCTGTTTGTGCCATGACGTTTGCGTGAAACAGTGAATAGTGGTACATCTGGTGGTATTGAAGCAAATAGGTCTGGACAACTCTACGAGGTGATCAACAAGTACGTTAGCAAGGTCCACGGTGCAGGGGCATGCAGGAAGTCAAATGATAGGTCTCATCAACTGCACTTCCCATGATCATAGAGTACAACCAATGTAAGGTGGTCAGCACAGTGATACATCTGAGCAAGTATAGACTTCAAAAGTACCCCCGAAACATTAGACATCTCATTTTCGTTGTGAAAAAAAAAGGCCTAACTCATCTCCTCAGTGCATAGTACTGATATAGGGGCTTTGGGGTTTAAACATATTTTTATTTCTGTAAGGATACAATTGGGAAACAGAGTAAAGCCCTATATAAATCA
The DNA here is from genome assembly GCA_964020975.1 of Hermodice carunculata. NCBI lineage: Eukaryota > Metazoa > Annelida > Polychaeta > Eunicida > Amphinomidae > Hermodice > Hermodice carunculata. The sequence continues at coordinate 80,279,012 of OZ026618.1, forward strand.
CTCTGGCAAATAGAGGAATTTAATAATATCATATCCCTGACTTGAGGCAGATATCAACCTATAAGCGCAACAGTTTTAATAACAAACATATGGAAATATTTGGATTCCAGGATCATCGATGTCAAGTGAACGTATGTATAGTGGGCCATAGAGCTAGACCTGGACGGAAAATATATTTAATATAGAGAATAAAAGACAAGCAACACGCACATATATGATTGGACCATACGAGCATATTAAAGCGAGGAATGTGTATTTTATGCATGCCTAAACTGAGACATATATTCGTAAACATAGACGTGTGCCTGTATAGAGTAGCACGCATAACAGTTGTTCCTACGCATACTAAATTTTTTAGTCTTGGGGTATGCACTACAGGTAGAGCATCCCGGATTACAAATATTTGATATGCGTGTGGTTTTTGATTAAGCCATCTCGCCTTTGAAGCAGGATTTTCATCAACGCAGACAACATTTCAATCAAGCATTGATACGCATAAATAACATCTTAAAATTTACATCATTTCTATAAGAAAAAAGTTGATAAGGCTATGTTACAGGATGGTTCATAAACCGTCCATCCGTCCGACTTCGACCAAAACTGATGGCCAGACATCCCCCCTCCCTCATACTTGGTGGGATTTCTCAAATTAAGTGGGGATCTATCGGTCTCAGTCTCTGTTAAGTCTGTTACGCTCTAGTAATTTTTGGATTTTTTGTTTTGTTTTTCTTTGTTCATTTTTTCATAAAAATCTTCAAAAATTCTGCAAAACCACTCGGCCAATTGCTTTAAAATTGTACAGAGACACTTCTGGGGATCCCTAAACTTTAATTTGTGCAACAAGTTGCTAAAATTGCTATATTTTTGCAAATTTTTGTGTGCTTTCACTCTTCTCAGTCTCTGCATACATTCGTATGGATTACTATGCAAATCATCGGGGGCTGTGACTCGTTAAATACTCATTGCTCTGTGTGTTATCGAATTGCAGTTTGCATGAATTGATCAATTAATGAATTTCAAATTGAGAATGCACCTTTCGTTGCAAAAATAATACTTTTTCCGGAAACTGATTTCTATTTAATGACATTTTACCTTATACAATAAAAGTGTTCACCAAGGAGTTATAATTTGTTGACTTTTACGACAGAAACTGCACATTTCGAAGGTCGATGCACCCTTTTGCAAAATGTGTACAAGTGACCTATAATCGGGGATGTATGATCCTCGTTGACACATACTCTTTGGCCAAATATGTAAAAGTGAACTAGCATCGGGGACACAGAATGATCATTGACATGTATCTTTTGGCAAACTGTGCATAAGTGAACTATCATCGCTGACATAGCATTGTCATTTACACAACCCTTTGGTAAACTGCGTATTAGTGAACCAGCAACTGAACATAGGATTAGACGTGAAACATATTTTCAAGACAGCACGTGGGGGCCTTTATCGCTCTTCACAATTAATCTCTTTACGTCAAAGGCTAATTTATAATTAAAAAATTTGTAATTATCAATGTAAGTGAAAAGTGTTTGGCTTACAGATCAGAAATTTATTTGCTTCAAGTCTTAGGACATTGAATTGAGCATGCAGAAGAGAAACTGCAGCGCTTAGGGGTACTCAGTGGACCGGCGAGTACGAGCTGGCCTGTCACAGCTGCGGCTCGGGTTCGATCCCGGGAAGCTTCTCCGACAGGCGTTGAGTCCGATTCCTCCGAGGGTTCTAATTCCACAGTGTTTTCACGGCGTTTTTGGCTGGGGGCTCCCAAACACCTGCTGAGCACCATATGTTTTCTCCTGGATCTCCGGTTTCCTCCTGCATTGAGTTTGGGTTCTTGCCTACTGGACGCTGTGTCCATTATTATTATTATTATTATTATTATTATTATTATTATTATTATTATTATTATTATTATTATTATTATTATTATTATTATTATTATTATTATTATTATTATTATTATTATTATTATTATTATTATTATTATTATTATACCACAATTCATATTTCAATATCAAGGATTAGACTCTACATAAAGCAGAAAACTTGAGAGTAATCAAGGAAATGTTGCAACTGAACTTAAGTAATAACAGTAAGAAGATAGAGTCAAGAGCTATTTATCTAATTTTAGAAAAAAAGTGATATACTAACGATGAGACAGATCACTGAAGTCACTTGATCATTTTTTAAATCTGCTGATTTTGCGTTATTTTCGCATCTTGTGGCCCTAGATAAAAGACTTGTCTGCAAGTTTTGATAATAATTCTGGTATAAGATTTCTCTATATGTTTAAGCAAAATATCAAATAAAAATGCTAGCAATTAGTGTCACTTTTTGCCAACTGAGTTTTCAAGTTCCTGAAATAAATACACCTTTGTACTTAGCCACACAAGATCGACTGCCATAAGTCTGAAAAAAATTAACTAATAATTTATAAAAACTGGAGGTAATATGACCATAATCAAAATTCGGTACACATAAAAACAACCCATGTATTTTGTTCAAACATCTTGCGAAAGATGTGCAATTTGCGAGCTCAGGCCGATCTTCATAAGGCGACGGTCATTATTTACGGGGGGGAGGGCTCGGGATATTTGGGGGAGGGGGTCACAAAATCTCTCTACCCAATCATGGTGGGAGGGAGCACAAAATTACACATCTTTTTTATTCCAATATATACAGCGTTGATAGCATGGGTATGAACGTCTTCTATGAATCTATGACTATCGATCAGAGGTGTTACATTGAAAAGCAATGCACCTGTATATATCACTATAAATAGCCATCAGTGAATGGTATCTGTGATCCATGCTCAGAACAGGATACTTGTGGGTCAATTTCATTACCACCATTTTGTCCTATTACATACATATGTATATATATATATATATATATATATATATATATATATATATATATATATATATATATATATATATCTATATATATATATATACATACATACATACATTAATAACGTGTTAAGGTGGGAACGTTTGGTGTCAAGGATACGTATGAAAGTACAAATTGTTTCATAACTATTCACGTTGCTTAGTGATTGTCTAAGTTGTCAGCTCAGGGCATTTAGTCCCAGGTACGATGTTGGACACTGGTCAGTGGAAACAGGAAGTGACATTTCCCACCCATTCAACAAAGTTACCCCGGTGACCATTACTAACCGTTCCCTTGTTAGCAAATTTGTGAATTATTTTATTTAATGATAATGCAGAATCTACGACGCACTAATAACAAGTATCACCATGATAAGGTTTTTTTTCTCAAAGCACATTTCTGGGTGATTTTGATATTTTGACACTCTTATCTTCTATGGCGAGTCAATATAAATTTTTACCCGATGGCCTGTGACCAATTTAGGGGTCAAACTGTGACTGAACATGCTGAACTGAGATGATGATTCAGCTTATCCACAATTAACCATGTAGTGGAAAGAAGCTGAGGGACGTTTCCTCGCCAGAACAAATAATCCATCTGACTCTTGAATTCTACTCAGTACAGGCAGCCATATTTTTGTTTGCCAAAGAATTGCAGGGTTAGAGGGCGGTCATTATTTACCAGAGGAGGCGGAGGTCGGGATATTGGGATAAGTTATCATTATAGTTTTTGTGCCCCCCCCCCCTAAAAAACCAACAAGAATTTGTGCCCCCCCCCCCACCGCTCAGCAAGTCTGCAGAATTTTGTGACACCCCCAGGCCTTGTACTGGTTATTATTGTATGACTTTGTTATGAACTCATTCACAATTTGATGACACCCGCCAGGGGAGGGGGGGGGGCAATTTTATGGACCCCCCATGTCAGTCATTTTAAAAAATTATAAAATTTGTTATTACACCATCTCCCCCTTAAACCGGACGGCGTTTAAATATCATCGGCTTCAATGTAGCGCATAACCCATGGCCACGCCAAGGAAACCTACTGACTCAGTCTTAATTCAAGGGGGTAATGGTTGGTACATTTTATTCCATACTCATTTAATCTGTAGGGACTCAAACAGGTTGTTTTCACTCCTTAGCTGGTGACCTGTTCTCACCAAGGTAAAACCGAGCTCTGACATACTTCATTGGCGCTACGTGAAAGCTCGTGTGCTGGCTTTAAATCAAACAGTTCTCTTTTTCGAATACCGAAATTTCTTTGCAATTTTACTTTACAATTCTATCAATTAGATAGCAATCCAGGAGTATGGAATAAAAGTAAAACCAAGCTCGTATGCATACCCAAGCGGCCTTCTCCGTGATAACTCGATGTGTTCGGGGCGCGGAGAGATCACTCAGGCCAGCTTCACTCGCGATCATCAAGAATGCAGGTGCAGGTAAGCACGGTCATTAAGTTGTACTAATTTTCTGTCCAAGGATCAACGCAGCAGCATTACGGATGACACAAACTTGAAGTTTTCAGTGCCAGGCTGGAGGCTGAGTGAACAGCTTCTACAGTATGCCCAAAGCCCACTGAAGAAACGGGCTGAACTGGCCTTTGAATGAGCTCCGGAGCTACAGGTATAGTTACACTGCTCCAGAACTGCGAGCATAATGATACTGCTCCAGAACTAAAGGTACACCGATGATGCTCCAGAACTACAGGTGTAATGATACTGCTCCAGAACTACAGGCACAAGGAAACTGCTCCAGAACTGCAACAGTGCAAGCATAATTATACTGCTCCAGAACTACAGGCATACTGATACTGCTCCAGAACTACAGGCATAAGGAAACTGCTCCAGAACTGCAAGCATACTGATACTGCTCCAGAACTGCAAGAATACTGATACTGCTCCAGAACTGCAAGCATAATGATACTGCTCCAGAACTAAAAGCATACTGATACTGCTCCACAGCTATAAGCATACTGATACTGCTCCAGAACTACAAGCATACTGATACTGCTCCACAGCTATAAGCATACTGATACTGCTCCACAGCTATAAGCATACTGATACTGCTCCACAGCTATAAGCATACTGATACTGCTCCAGAACTACAAGCATACTGATACTGCTCCAGAACTACAGGCATAAGGAAACTGCTCCAGAACTGCAAGCATACTGATACTGCTCCAGAACTGCAAGAATACTGATACTGCTCCAGAACTAAAAGCATAATGATACTGCTCCAGAACTAAAAGCATAATGATACTGCTCCAGAACTAAAAGCATACTGATACTGCTCCAGAACTGTAAGAATACTGATACTGCTCCAGAACTAAAAGCATAATGATACTGCTCCAGAACTAAAAACATACTGATACTGCTCCACAGCTATAAGCATACTGATACTGCTCCAGAACTACAAGCATACTGATACTGCTCCACAGCTATAAGCATACTGATACTGCTCCACAGCTATAAGCATACTGATACTGCTCCAGAACTACAAGCATACTGATACTGCTCCACAGCTATAAGCATACTGATACTGCTCCACAGCTATAAGCATACTGATACTGCTCCAGAACTGCGAGCATACTGATACTGCTCCAGAACTACAAGCATACTGATACTGCTCCAGAACTACAGGCATAAGGAAACTGCTCCAGAACTGCAAGCATACTGATACTGCTCCAGAACTGCAAGAATACTGATACTGCTCCAGAACTAAAAGCATAATGATACTGCTCCAGAACTAAAAGCATAATGATACTGCTCCAGAACTAAAAGCATACTGATACTGCTCCAGAACTGTAAGAATACTGATACTGCTCCAGAACTAAAAGCATAATGATACTGCTCCAGAACTAAAAGCATACTGATACTGCTCCACAGCTATAAGCATACTGATACTGCTCCAGAACTACAAGCATACTGATACTGCTCCACAGCTATAAGCATACTGATACTGCTCCACAGCTATAAGCATACTGATACTGCTCCACAGCTATAAGCATACTGATACTGCTCCAGAACTACAAGCATACTGATACTGCTCCAGAACTACAAGCATACTGATACTGCTCCAGAGCTACAAGCATACTGATACTGCTCCAGAGCTACAAGCATACTGATACTGCTCCAGAGCTATAAGCATACTGATACTGCTCCAGAACTACAAGCATACTGATACTGCTCCAGAGCTACAAGCATACTGATACTGCTCCAGAGCTACAAGCATACTGATACTGCTCCAGAGCTATAAGCATACTGATACTGCTCCAGAACTACAAGCATACTGATACTGCTCCAGAGCTACAAGCATACTGATACTGCTCCACAGCTACAAGCATACTGATACTGCCACAGAGCTACAAGCATACTGATACTGCTCCAGAGCTATAAGCATACCGATACTGCTCCAGAGCTATAAGCATACTGATTCTAGAAATGAGAGGGTCTCATAAGGCAAAAGAGCACGCAATCCATACTAATTCAGATGAGCACGTTTGCTGTGATTAGCACTAACGGAGTGAAGAGTGTTTTTCCATTACCCTTTCCACTAAAACATTTGTGATCGTGCGTGTGTGTGTGTTTACGACCTCACTGAAAGAGTACATTAGCGATATCAACCCAGATGAATCCAATACCCCTGGTTAAGGAATTGAGTATGGCGTGGTATTCATGTTACCAATATATCACGAAGGAGGGGGTGAGATCGAAGTCAGATCGCGAGCCGATAGGCGACGCAGTCTCAACGCCCCTTGACTGTTATCCATGTGTCATCAACTGAGCCATTGCATTTGGTATTAACCTTTAAAAACTGACGCACCCACAGTTTTGCTAATCCAAGAGTTTTCCAACAGGTAGAACATCATATATTGCTATTAGATTCTTCATAATGCCTCAAATTTATAAAACATGCGTTTCAATCTTTCGAGACAGCAGACATTCTATTTATTTGTCTATAAATAGAGCCTAGCTATACCTGTTAAATTAAGTTGACACTTTCTTGTGATATTTTGTGGATAAGCATATATACGTACGAACACCAGTATTCATTCGTTCTACAATACCTTTGAGAACAATCTGTGTCAAAGGGTTGGCAAGCTTTGCTGCACTCTTTGAGGGCTACAAAGTTTATTGCTATATGCTAGATTTCAGAACAAAGAGTTCAGAAGAAAACATTACCCATACTCACAAATTTCTTCCCAACAATGAGGACAAAGTTAGTTACAGAAACAAGCAGAGATATACCAATATGACAAAAACAAATCCCTTCTGACCTGAGACAGGCAGTCTCCCTTAAAAGGCAACTGGTGGTTTTAAACCGCGGTCTTCTGAACCTTTGAAATATTCTTCATTCACAAGAGACTTTAGTTATTTCCACAGAATATAAACCTAACCACCTAAAACCTAAAATTTATCACTTGTGCTAAAGGTAAATAGAGGCAGGGTAGGCCTGCACTCCTTGGTTCTCCTGACTTGTCAGGCAGCTGAATTGAGTTTACAGCAAAAGAAGAAGGTAGGTCTACATCGCCGACGTGATATCTATGAATATGGAACATTATATCAAGCGCTGTACCACCACAAAAAATATGAGTCTAACAACACAGTCCACGGCATATCATGGCGAAGGAATGAACGAATGACAGATCTGGTCTTTCTCTGGTCAAAACACGACTGAATCAATACGGTAGCTTTCTTTGCCACAAGTGGAATGCATTGCTTCCAGTCCGTGCCAAAGAAAACTATTAACCTGGGACATGCTTTACTAATAGGTTGTATTTACAAATCGCAGCAAACATGTCTTCTGCTAACAAGAAATAAAGTACAAACAGTAAAGCATTAATAATCATTTACGTGCGAGCGCTCGGAAAGGGTTACAATAGGTTGCACAGGAATTGAATAGAGAACAAAGTTGTTCACCACCTTGGAAAATCTTAAAAAAACTGTTGGCTTATTCCTTTGGAATTGCACACACACACACACACACACACACACGTGTGTGTGTGTGTGTGTGTGTGTGTGTGTGTGTGTGTGTGCGTGATCTTTTACCACATAGGCCAATATTAGGCTGTAAATAGAGCTGACTTTTTAAGCTTTTTTCAAAAAAAAAATATATATATATATATATGTGTGTGTGTGTGTGTGTGTGTGTGTGTGCATGATCTTTTACCACATAGGCCAATATTAGGCTATAAATAGAGCTGACTTTTTAAATTTTTTTCAAAAAAAAGGACCCATGCACCATGCTGAGAGGTTATGTCATGGGATGGCTGACTACAGTTTAGAACCAGCCACCATTATGGTCAAGTCACGAGCAGAGAGACAGTGGTTCTTCAAAAGTAAATATACTGCACCAAAGAAGGACCTTGTTTTTTCCGTATGAATTTGGGTTAGGGTAGGGTGTGTTTTGCTACTTCTTTTAATTATCTGTTGGGCTTTGCTGTGCAATCAGAGATCAAACAACTTTGGCCGCCCTCCGCCTGACGCAGTGCACTGCAATAGGCGACATTCATATTTAACTGCGATCCCGCTCACTTCCTGTGTTGCCAGGGCAACAGACTGATGCTTCCACCACGATCAGGGAAGATTTGTATTATATACTACATAAACATCCATAAATAACGCCTTTTAAACCAAAGGAGAGCTCATTTCTAATCAATTTAGGCATCCCTTATGTTTCAAATATATGTTAAAATATTTTCTTATGATTATTCTATGTTCGTGTTGTTTATTTTATTGAGAAAGTACTTTTGACCATGCTAAATACATGGATCTGCCCTGATGCAGGTGGCTCCCTCTTTTGCTCAATAGATGTTGGAGTAGGACCGCATTCAAATATGAATACATCCTATTAATCTTTCATTACACAGTGGCTCAGTTAACAGCTTCTGAAGACGGGTGCGATATGACCGCTCGCTTGTCTGTGTGATACAAAAACAAAAACAAACAAAAAACAAAAAACAAAACAAAAAACAAAACAAAAAACAAAACAAAAACAAAACAAAACAAAAAAAAAACAAAAAACAAAACAAAAAACAAAACAAAACAAAAAAAACCCCCAAAAAATAACAAAAAAAAAAACAAAAACAAAACAAAACAAAAAAAAAAAAAAAAAAAAAAAAAAAAAAAAAACAACAAAAAACAAAAAAACAAAACAAAAAAAAAACAAAACAAAACCAAAAACAAAAAAAAAAAACACAAAACAAAAAACAAAAAACAAAAAAAGAAAAGAAAACAAAAAAACAAAAAAAAAAAAAAAAAAAAAACAAAAAAAAAAAAAACAAAAAAAAAAAAAACAAAAAAAAAAAAAACCACAGTGCAGACTGCCCGGCGCTAATCATCTCTGGAGTCAATGTTATCTGGTTATAGACACGTTCCAAGCCAATTAGCTAGGTTTTAGGGGCCTACCTGTATTATAACAGTATAAGGCTATAACGTGTGTGTCAGGTTTCACTTCAAGTTTTATTTTGCAATGAATTTAATTTTAAATAAAATACGGAAGACAGTCCAGTGAGACATGAGCAAGTCTATAGTAGTAGTAGTAGTAGTAGTAGTAGTAGTAGTAGTAGTAGTAGTAGTGGTAGTTTATTGACTGCAACAAAATACATTAAGCAAACAGGGAGGGGTGACACACTCCTTAAATAAAAGACATGTATATATAGTTACTGTCCATATTTTGAGATTCACCATTAAGACAGTCCAGTGAGACATGAGCAAGTCTATAGTAGTAGTAGTAGTAGTAGTAGTAGTAGTAGTAGTAGTAGTAGTAGTTGTAGTGGTAGTTTATTGACTGCAACAAAATACATTAAGCAAACAGGGAGGGGTGACACACTCTTTAAATAAAAGACATGTATATATAGTTACTGTCCATATTTTGAGATTCACCATTCTACGTTGAGAGTACATAACTCTGGTATAAACGAGAAAGAAAAGTTAATGAAATATACGTTCCTTGTGCTAGTTCAACAGTTCAATTGTTTAATGAATATTTTCATAGTGGGAGCTCAACGGGCTAAATGTGTAATGTTATCAAAAATATATAATTCTTACGCTAGTTGATCATATCACTGGTCAACAAAAAAAGTCATCAAAATATCAATTTGCTGTGGATAACATGTCACAGCTTAATGGGATACTGTGAAAGTATCCAGAACATTTTAGCAGTATAACGCCAAGTCTTTCAAATTTGCGGAGTCAATATTGAATAGCTCCCCAACAGAGTTGGCCTGTTGCGCTGTGGCAAAACCGTTACGTAGAGTCTCAGTATGCGGACATGCCAATAGGACATGCTCTTCGGTCTGAGTAACGGAGACACACAGGCAGTGTCGGTCTTCTCTTGGTATTCTAGCCCATCTGCCGGTTTCCACTTTCAGCCTGTGTGAGCTTAATCTTAGACGCGAGAAGGAAATTCTCGTCCATTGCGGAATGACTGGATCATTGTAAATTTGGTGCCTTTGGAGAGAGGGGTTGACATATGTTTGGTGCCTAGTGGTTGGAGTTTCCCTAACATGTATGGCCAGATTGTTAAGAAAAGAAAAAGAATAGCTGGTGTGGTATTCCAGTACACTTTGTGACACTTTTCCCATCGGGCAACGTACTCTAATGGTCATTTCAATGACCTTCTCTGTGTAGCTCCCCACATAACTATCCCGACTTCGTAGTTTCAGAAAGTACTCCTTCTATTTATCACGCACAAAGCTTTTGGCATCTGGTTTTCCTAGTTCCAAAAGTACAAGTGACTTTAGGGTCTGTTGCCTAACACCGAGCAGGTCCTTCAGCATGGACATATAAGGAGATTCTACTGCTCTTAAGTCATTCGTGAGCCATGTCTCGCAGCTGTAAAATACAGCTGAGTTCACAGCGCTACGCAAAACCAGCTCTTTTACCCTAAATGGAGCATCATTATTCTTGACCGAGAAAGACGTGTATTTCAGCACATGAGCTGCTTTCATCTGTACATGGCACTGGATGTGATTGGAAGCTGGAGCATTGATTATCGGAGTTTCAAGGTATACGTACTTCCCTGTAAATGATACAACTATATCATTAATTACAATGTCCTCGACATCATCGGTATTAATGCATATGAACTTTGACTTAGATCGGTGCATGATCATATGAAGACTGTCTGTACATTTCTTGTGAGGGTGCAGTTTTTGCATCAGTTTATTTCGTGAAGTTGCAAAGATAGTCGTATCACCCATTAATGGAAAGCAATGCAAGCGTTCCAACCAGCCATCTTCTCCAGTTTTTTTTTATTGATTCAACGGTGGCATCGATGAAGAAGGTGAAGAGAGGGCAACTTTGAGCCCCTCCCTGCCGAACACCAGCAGTCGCATGAAAACATTCAGTACCAATCGTACCGCCACTATTTTGCATCGATTCAAGCAACGCTCTAACAAAGTTTGTACCACATCCTGCCTGGATAAGGCGCTCAATCAACCTTTTCCTATTCACTTTGTCATATGCCTTCTCGTAATCTATAAAAAGCTACATAGAGTTGCCGCTTTGTTTTCTTTGCAATGTCTATTAGGAGCTTCACAGTAAGCATTTGTTCCTCACAACCTTGACTTGCAGTGACCCCTGCTTGCTCCGCTTTGGGCCTTTACCACAGCTTGAAGCGCTTTGCAAGAACCGTATCAAACAATTTTGCCAAAATTGACAGAATACTAATTCCCCTGTAGTTTTTTAGTGATCCTTTTTGAAAATCGTGAAGCACTTGGCAATCGACCAGCTACACGGATATTCTCCAGTGACTACGTTCTAGAACAGGAGTGTGAGTGTGATTATCCACTGGTCGTCTAGAGTTTCAGCAGCCCTAGGGGTATACCATCTAATCCGGGGGATTTATTCTGCTCTATATGCTTGATAGCATTTTCTACCTCAAATGGGTCGATTTGGTCATCCAAGACCGGGATGTGAATGTTTTGCTGAGCTTCAGTGAGCTCAATGTTCCATTGGTTATCATCTGCGCGTGATGGATTCAACAGTTTCTGGAAATGGTCGGTAAACTTGCGATCAGAAGGCTGGTTTAAAACATTTACAGATTCACTGAAACTTCCGTTCCAGTTAATAGCCTGCCATATTTCTTTATGGTTTTTGCATTTTAGTAACTTATTCCATCGGTCATGCGTCGTTCGGATAAGTGGAGCATTTTCGTTTCTTAGTCTATGTTCTATTTGTTTGGAAATGGAGGCCGCTGAATAAATGCGATCAGTTATCTCAATTGCCGTTTCATTGCTGTTCAAATTTGAGTTCCATAAGTCATCATTGCTTGGTGAGTTCTCCAAGAATTTGATTGTGTCTATTTGGTTCATGTTGATTGATTTCTTCTTTCGATTTTCCCAGGTGACAGGCTGCCTCTAACAAGTCTGTATTAGGCAGGTTGCTGGAGTTAAAATTGACTGTAATAGGAGCATGGTTGGTAGGCAAGTGTAGCTCTTTGAGAACATCGAGGTCAACAACTTGGGGTATTAATTCTCTTGAGCATAGAGCCCATGGCGGAGTGGCTTTAACTTTTTAAATGGGGCCTTTATTAAAGGGAATGTCCACATCCATTTCCCAGAAAATGAGAGAGACATGATTGAGATGTGAAACTAAAAGATCACTTAGGCCTAAAACTATGTATTATACATTATCCAAATATAAGTGCATGGACAATGTATACATAGTATTATTACCACTCGTTGCTGATACAGACTTAGAAATCAGGCAGTTTTGCTATGTTTGTACAAATTGAACTGCTGTGATACAGATACCATAATCAGCTATGCTGACCAGTTATATCACCACAGTCGGCCACCTTTTTGTACAGCCATTGATGTCCATCCTTGCTTAATTAACAGCTTAACATTCAACCAATCAGCAGCTAGCTCTTAGGCAACCTTTGGAATTTACCCTGTATCGCCCTCAAAATGGCTGCTACCAGAGGGGATAGAGTCTTGGACTCAATTGGCAACAGAATCTTAACCATAGAGAAACTCATTGATACCCAAGAAACACCAATTTCAGTGGAAGGGTTACCAGGTAGGCCTACAATTTTCGAAGAGGTAAATAGACCTATGTCCGATGTTTCCGATTCAACTTCCCGTAGTTTGTCCCTAAATCAAGTCCCATCTGCACAGTCCAAACGTCAGCTGAACCCTAAAGTATATATATAGCAGAGTTTCAGCAGTCTCGCTGATATTGTCACCCGGGAAGTTGCTTGGCCCTATAAAGTGTATCTTTACATACGTTTATAGATTTTCTGCCGCACGTTACACCTATTATAGCACTTTCTAATGACTGATATAGGGCTCATTGTGGTCTGGCCTATGTGATATTTATACACCTGGTTTATAGCACTAAAATCGACCCAACCGTGATATATATATATATATATATATATATATATATATATATATATATATATATATATATATACACACACACACACATATATATATATATATATATATATATATATATATATATATATATACACACACACACACATATATATATATATATATATATATATATATATCCTCCATTTGGGGGGCCCACTACAGATGGACTACTATTGACAGTTTACTGTACATACATACATATATATATATATTTATATATATATGTGTGTGTGTGTGTGTGTGTGTGTGTGTGTGTGTGTGTGTGTGTGTGTGTGTGTGCGAGAATGACGTAAGCAGCATTCTGATCGGGTTAGTTACTTGCGCCTTGAGGGTTTATCGAACATAAACAGTAAGAAATTATCTGTTTCACAGAGAACCTGAGCTGTTATACAGCTGTTGAAAGCTTTTCTGATTTGCTGCCAGACCTAAAAGGCCTTTCAAATTTAAACATGTAATTGTGCTATGGATAGTAAGTTGCCCTGAAGACAGGCTATGTCAGTGCAAGCTAATTCATTATGCATGAAAACTAGTTGTATAAATGCGTAGATAACAGCTTGTACATGTTGTGATAGGTGTGGATGCATTGTGAGGCAATTCAGCGAGCGTAGCATATTATATTCCCCAATATTTGTTTGCATGCCATGAGAGACAATACTTTTTTTACTGTCAATAAACTGATATAATCGGGTATATAATGCCTTCTTGTCAACAATGACTCTAAGCTTTTAATCCATTTTTCTCTCATTCTTTCCTCTTTTGTACTTTTCCTTCCCGAATGAAATAATCAGACATATAAAAAGGATAGGATGTCCCAGTTCACAGCTGTGTTTGGCGTGTTCTATGAAGTAAGCCCTGAAATACAGAGCGGAGAGATGATGGCTTAATTGAGGAACTGAATAAGTAAATGAAGCTTAGGATGTCAAGAAATAATTTCAGTTAATAGAGCCAACTATTTCAGTGCTAACCACAAAAATCATTGTGTCCATCTGAATTGTAATAATCCAAGATTAAATCCACATAAACTTTTCATCCAAGTTTTTGATGCCTATGGTTCCAGAGAACATGAAAAATGGTCCTCTTCACAGCTTTTGTCATCACGTATGGCAAAATGAAGCGAAAGAGCACCGATCAAAGCTACTGACCCAGTGTCTTTCCTGTCAATGGAAGTTGTTGACAGAGTCTCTTACCTAACGCTGACAGGGTCATGTTTGACTGTCAGCCAGCTTGTTAAAGATCACAAGGAGTCTTGGAAATAGCTCCTTTGGATCAGGCCTAAAAAAAACTTATGTTTCCGGTTTTAGGTTCAAAATAGTCCAGGTAGGTAGGTAGGGAGATTTTTTTCATTTTGCCACCAGATCAATTTCCAGGTAGGTAGGTGGGGATTTTTTTAAAAATAAAATTTAAAAAAAATAATTTTTAGGGTTTGAGTTGCATGGAATATACACGTATAATGTCCAAAAGCCTACCTAAAAAATTACGATTAATACTTCAACAACATCATACTTCTGAAACATCTGATAATTTCTATTTAATGTAACTATTCCGGCAGCTGGTTTGCGGGAAGACAGGCTGGTCGGGTACATTTTTTTTAAGTTGAGGACGGGAGGTTCTGGGGCAGGTAGGTCGGGAAACCGGAAACATACTATTTTTTTAGGCCTCAGTATCCAATGGACAACTACAACTTTTCAGTTGCAGTCCTTCCGTTTATTGCCCACCTAGGGGGCGATTCTGAATTATATTTATGAGTGCACACAGATCACTTTTTTGTATTACCCCACGCCTCAAATTTAGTATTATAATAGTTTTTACTGAGATATTGATCAATATTCTTACATTGCATCAACATTTTTACATAAAAAGTCACGTGACCATGGGTGGCGGCGACACGACTCTGGAATATTTTGGTCTTTTATCTTCCGAATGCATCAAGCTATATAAAAGCATTGGAAGTTTTAAAAGTTGGATGGTATCGAATTATAAGAAACAGAAAGCGAAAGTGGCACCCATAGCAACAAGTGGATGACGGAGGACAAAGAAAATTCTAAGCTATTGATGGCAAATTAGAGAAACTTTGGTGCCGGGAGCATTAGAGCGAGTGACCGCAATTGATCAAAGGACTGGTAATCTTGTGAGAAATTGAATACCCTAGAGCAAAAGCAAATTGAAACTGAAGCTTACCTTCATTACAAGGACAGGATGTATGAAAATGAGACCATGCTCATTATGTAGGATCGGCCTTTGATCCGAAAAGGGATCCTTGGCAATTGATGTTAGGGCCTGTAACTAGATAATGTTTATTATTGAGGACAAACGTAACACAGATAGCAAGGAAGAAAACCTCAGACTTGTGAGGACCTTCTAGATTATCATACGAAACAACCCAATCATCAGGAGCTACTGGTGCTTTCCTACTTGGATTAAAATGTGCTGGTAAAATAGGCCTATGCTGGTAAAACGTGAAACAGCAACTGCTGCAAGAAACTTGTTACGCATAGCGCCGAGACAACTTCAAGTCTCTAAAAGGAAGGCTAGCGTCCATATCGGACCATATTTGCAAACCCACTGCGGAAAAAAAACAACTGGAGCCAAACTGCGGCTCCCGAAAGCAGAAGGGAAGACCGCACACATCATAGAGACCGAGAAGCCATTCATGTTTGGAACCTACGGAAAGTGAAGTAAATTTACACAGGTATAAATAGCTTGCCATTTTAGGCCTTGTCTTCACTTGTCTTGGCCTATAATTTAACTCTGGGAAAATTTTGTGTAGGATTAGTATGCAAAAAGTAACTGATGTTTGTCATTTCAATTCAAGATGAATAGAAAGTGATAATTTGTTGTGTCTGTGTGCCAACACAGACATATTGTTTTTCTATGAATTCTTTCTTTCTTTCTTTCTTCCTTCAGAGGCAAATATTTCCGACATTTTATATGAAAAGTATCATACGTAAAAACTCCAAACTTGCAACAATTGTACGTGTATAGATGAAGCCTCGCCTTTTTATAATGAGAGGTCATGCTTTTCAAAATTTTGCGGAAAAGGACTAATTAAAATTTTGAATCTTCAATATCTTATATACTATAGTAGATGTCGTTCCGAGTATATAGGAGTCCGATAATAGCAATGCAAAGGTCATCTCAAATGTCAAGTTCACGTCAAGGTCAAAGGTCTAACTTAGAACAAAATGTCATTTTAAAGGTCAAGGTTCACTTCAGATATAGGCCATCTCAAGGTCAAATGTCGTTTCAAGGCCAAAGGCCTCTTTCGATGGTGGATTCCTTCTAGCCATAACGTGGTCAATTCTATCCAATTTTATCATGTTGGGCTCAAATTGTACCTATTGTAACACTGCACATTTTTCAAAACTTAAATGTGACTTCTAAATGTCAAAAGTCAACGTCATTTGGACCTTTGAAAATTTCATCCAGCCATAACCCTGCCGATTTCCAACCAATACTTACAAATCATATAGGACTCAAATTTTAGGTATTGCAGTAGTGCACATTTTGCTCAGAACATGTAACCTCTAAAGGGCAAAAGTCAAGGTTATTTGGCCCTTTGAAAGTTTCATCTTGCCGTACCTTAGTCAATTTTCATCAGATTTGGTTCATGTTGAGTTTAAATTGTGGGTATTGTAACACAGTACATTTTTGAAACTTACATGTGACCTGTAAAGGTCAAAGGTCAAAGGTCAAGGTCTTTTGGTATTTGAAATTTCCATCCAGCCATAAGCTTAATGGAATGTGAAGTACCAGAGGGCAAAAGTTGTAGCATTTAACTTTTACAACTTCTTAAGGCACAGAGACAGATTGCTTTGCAGTAAATCTTCTTTTCCAGTTTGATCTGTTTTTCTTGTCGAAGGCTTAAACTAGCTCTACACTTTGATGTACGTGCAAGTTATATGTCCTACATTATCATTATATTTTGCAAGATGCCGAAATGTCACTTCAGCCCAGAAGTGAATCATTTGAAAACATAAAAACGGAAAAGAACATCCTTAATCATAAGCGGTGTAGACGGGAACTCCCTCCTAAATGTACCAGGAAAGGAACCTGATGACACTAATTTGAGCTCATGTGAAGCTACTCTTCTTGGGCATTCCCATTAATTTGACATTGATGAGCTGAATACGTATTGAGGAAACTGGTAAAATCAGTTTACTGTCACAAGTCATAGTTGTGAGTCTCTTCATGCCAAAATGCATGAACTTCGATGCTTCTAACAAGTTGAGTGCTCCAGGTTGCCCTCCTAGTGCGGTGTGCCTGCAAGAGAAATGGTTATCTGATAAGAGTGACTTGTCACTCTCAGAAATTGAAACTTGCACATTGATATCACAGGATATTTTTCTGTACGAGTAGGACTTGCCATTTATGTTAAAGATGTGATGAAAGAAAAATATTAGATTTATGTGAAAAAAAGACCGTCACTTGAAATACAAAATATCAGCACAAAAGTGACACTGGGTAATATTTACAGGCCACCAAGGGACCTGGTCCAAAACTGCCTACATTTTACTTATGAGAATTTGCTGTTATTTTGACTGGGCTGCAGAGACTATATCACGAGGTCATCATTGCAGAGATTTCAATATTGATTTTTTTTTCAAAAATCACCGCCAAAGCATGTTTTCTACTTATTTTGACACAATGTCCTCTCGTGGATTTTTCTCTGAAATTACACTTGCTACAGGATTATTTGAATGACGAGGTACAACAATTGATATCTTTCGGTACAAATTATCACACAGGATCACAAACGCATTATGTCCTGAAATTCAATCCGCGAGAATCTCCGATCTTTTTCCCGTATCTTGTATGCCTGGATATTCTGCGTAATCAGTTAGAGGAGGTGGTTAAATATGTGCAGTCTCTCGTCCTAGACACTAAAACTATGTGGAAAATATAAATGGCCGTAATTTCACTGATAAGCAGGAGTATGCTAATAATTTTAATTGTGACTTTAATAAAAATATGTAGCCCAAATTGGCTACAGAGACCAATACATCCAATGACAAAAACTTCTATGTTTAGCTGACAAAGCCAACTAAACATACATTCCACTTCAAGTGATTTACATGTGACATGCTAATGAACATTCTCAAATCTCTAAAGCCTAAAACAGTTCTGGCCATGACAATCTGTCTGCAAATCTCCTGTTGCTAAAGCTGGAATTACATAAAGCAATAACAGTGACCTTAAATTAAATGCTGAGAACAGGAATGTTTCCAAATTTGTCGAAAATTGCAAAAAGTACATCGATTGATAAACATAATGACACTACAATGTTTCATAATTGCCGGCACATTTCTCTTCCCCGTGCCATATCGAAAGTATTTGACCGAGTCATACTTGATCACACTCCTGAATATTCAATACTGAAAAACTCTGCTATGCAAGTCTGTACGCTTTTAGAAAGTGCCATTCAAATGCACTAGCCTCATACAAATCAAATACTATGACATAATTCTGACCCTTGATGGATCAAGGCGTTATGGGGACACACTGCTAGAAAGTCTTGTCACTATTCAAAAACAGTCAGTTCGGACAATAAGCAATAATAACTTCCATGTTGATACAGAACCTATATTTAAACATTGGAGATTATTTAAACGTCAATATCAAACGACCTAAGAATATCATCTGTAAACTCTACTGCTGGTGCAGGCACTCATCCTGATTTCATTGTGTCACCACATAGGTGACGCTTGTCTTGTAGACACATTCTTCTTTTGAAGATCCTTGCAACAAAAGTTATATATTATAACTATTACATTACTCTGTTGTCATGTAACGAATGTCATGTTCACATCACAGCCATTGGTCTGCATGAGCCATGTCTACATGTGATATACTCACTGGTGATATTATTTTATTTCAAAAACTTAATGAAAACAAATATGCCTAAAAATGAGATAATAATACAGTCCGTTTATTATAGGTTACGTATAAAAGCATCACTGTTGATGACTGTAGATTTAAAGTTAACTCATTCCACCCTGATGACGCTTTTTCCCGCTAATATCTAAATGTCGTCTGCTAATTGTATTTTACTAATTTAGGAATTATTTTTCAATATTTTGGATGAAACTTGCATGGAAGATCATTCCAAATTATATGCCCATGGTCAACAGCTTTCCTTGGCGCGCTCTGGGCGCATTGCGCCCAGAGCGCGCCAAGGAAAGCTGTTGACTCAGTCTTCTATCAGGGTGGAATGAGTTAAATGAATCTATGGAATTTATGACAACTTTGACTCTTTTGTAACTCTTTCAGGGCAAGTTTTGGACCGAGTCAACAGCTTTCCTGGGCGCGGTTTGGCCGCAATTCTCCCAATGGGTGCAATACGCCCAAAGCACGCCGTGGAGAGCTGTTGACCCGGACCATTATATTCTCCGGGACTATAGGCATGCTGGTACTTGAGAGAAAAGTCTTCACACGAAGAATATGAAGCTAGCATCCTGTTTATAGTTGACACCAGTCCGTCTTAAGTAGTTCGACTTGAGTCGCATTTAGCATTTAGTGTTAAACAGGAACGTAGACAGTGACCTGGAACTGCATGTCAGTCACAGTCAGAAGAACCTACTCACGATGGAATGTTATCAACCACTCAAATGTTCACTTGGTGTGAGCAATCTTGGCTGGACAAGGTCACCGCTCAAGATTTTCCAGGACAAAAACACAAATTTGCCCATAAAACTGACTCAAAATAACTTCGGAGTGCGCTCTTGGCCACTGTCAACCTTGATTCTGTTTACAAGACTTCCGTTCAACACATGTCAACATTACAGTCATATTGATAGCCAAGCAGGACAAGAGCAGCGCTGAGGGTGTAAGGCCACCGTCTGTTTTCCGTGCTCTTTTGTTGTTGTCGTCGCAGTCAGTTGAGCCAGGGAAGTGCTGGCGGCCTGAGTCCCTGGTACATCCATCCCCTTCCACATCCCTGCATTTAGGTAGCAGATAAAAATGCCAATGTGCTCTGAAAATCATACTTCCTCAACATTGTCGTTTGATCATTTTTGGGTAAAGTAACTGGTGATCTTCCATTCAACCGAGTAGCTTTGCTATGACTTTTTTCAGTCATATGAGAAATTGGGCCCAAAATTGTTCACTGTTGTGAGTATCGTTTAAAAGTGAAGACATTTGTCAGTGTTTATTAAGAAATGCAAATGCACAACAACTGTGGCTTATATAGCTATATCTTGATTACATGTCAGTAACGATATAGACTATATCTCGCTAAGATGTCAACAACTGCAGCTAATGTAGGCTAAATATTGCTCACATGTCAGCAACTGCAGCTGATGTAGGTTAAATATCGCATACATGCCAGCAACTGCGGCTGATATAGACTATGTCTCACTTACAAGTCAGCAACTGCGGCTGATATAGTCTATGTCTCGCTTACATATCAGCAACTGCGGCTGATATAGACTATTTCTCACTTACATGTCTTCAACTGCGGCTGATATATACCATGTCTTGCTCACATGTCAGCAACTGCAGCTCATGTGGTCTATCAAATAGAAACGAGATTGAAAAATCGCGGTGATCCTGTGACTCATTTTTGTCCCTACCTAAACCTCAGCACTACTTTCACTTCCGTACAAATTCATTCGCTACGTTGGTATGACCAACATAATATTGACACACGCGTAGGTTCTAAGCATTAAATATGATAGGCCTGGTAACATCCCATCTCAATGGATTGTCTCTTTGTTTTCCCCTACTGATCATTCTTAGATTTACTGTGTGATTGTGGTACAAGAAGGATACATAGGGCAGGGCGGGTGAAACCATATTAGGCTGGACATGAAAATTTGGAATGCCTCAAAATTTTTTAATTGGGGTGTACTGATAAGGTAGTCATCAAATGTAGCTAGAAAAAAGTGCTCAATTCGTCTCACAATTATATCTCATAAAACTGTCCGCCTAAACAAGTTGCTGTCTGGCCTCAAATATTGTAAATGTTGAAGAATTTTTCGAGAAAAAAAATAAAAATGTCTTTTTAAATTTTAAAGCACAGAAAAAAACGAATCCTTAAACTAGTCTTTGTTTGTCCATGTTTTGAATATAAATCAGATACCGGTATTTAAAATGTTGGCAAAGTAAGGGCAGGATTCTGTGTCTAGTTTTCTGTCCTTGCGTGTATAAACTTACTCCATTTGTATCAAAATTATTCATTTCCGTACGTGTCATCAATTGTGGTAGACAAAGACGCCCCTGATCCCACATTTGTCCAAAGCATGTAAAAAAATTTCTGTTGCTTTCAAAAGAGCTGGTGCTGTTCCAGAGTTTCGAATTTCCAAGCGTGTCGGCGTTATAAGTGAAAGGCTGGTTGGTTCACCTTTGTCATTAGCTTTGTTTGTTTGTCGCATTATCATATAAAATTCGCAACTTTTATCTACATGTTACAGTTCTAAAGAGATCCATTGTTGGGATTTTCGTTGCAGAATGTAATCTCTTCCGCCAGTCTCTGGAAGTTCGTTCAGCTTCTGTTGCTTTCAAAAGAGCTCGTGCTGTTCCAGATTTTCGAATTTTGCAAGTGTGTCAGTGTTATAAGTGAAAGGCTGGTAAGGTTCACCTTTGTCATTAGATTTGTTTATATGTCGCATTATCATATAAAATTCGCAATTTTTATCTATTTGTTACAGCTTTAAAGCGATCCATTGTTGAAATTGTCGTTGCAGAATGTAATCTCTTCCCAGTCTTAGAAACTGAAAGTTCCTTCAGCTCACCTATAGAATGTTGCCAGTAGTGACCCTCTATACATTTTACTCCCAAACCTCACAAACTTTTTTCACATATCCAGGCCCTGTAGCAAATAAGGTAATACTAAGAAAGAGGATTTGCTTCACAGCAAATCTGTCTGGGTGCCTTCAATATGAGAACAGTTTGAAATGATACACTTTGCCATTGTTCAACATAATCTAAATTCTGTGTATTAGCCTAATTTTTATAAATTGAAATGCTGAGCTTTGGTCTTTGGTTCAGGGGATGTGGCCATGTCCAAAACCCATAAGGTGATGTTTGAATGAACTACTATCTACAATAGTTTTGAAGCTATACAACATTTTAATTTTGTGTATTTGCCTAATTCACATGAATTATAAGCCTAGAAGAACTTTGGTTTATTGTTCATTGGATGGGGCTATGCCACAAACCCATACAGTGAAGTAGGAGTGGCACATCTATAATAGTTTCGAAGCTATTAAAGATTTACATTTTGCATATTCACCTAATTTGCATAATATAAAATCCTACAGCTTTGGTTCATGGTTCATTGGATGCGGTTTTGCCACAAACCTACAAATTGAAGTTGGAATGGCATCTCTCTGTACCTGTACAATAGTTTTGGAGATATTAAACTTTTAGATTTTTCAATGCCCCTTATTAGCATAATTTGGAATTCTACAACAATACTGTCCTTTATAGTTGCAAGCGTCACAAAGGTATATATATGCACATTGAAATTTTGAGTCCATCTGCAATAGTTTGGAAGATATGGAGCTTTTAAAATATTTGTTGCCTCTAAAAATTTGCATAATTCTAAATATCACAACTGTTCCAAATGAGATGCACAATTTCACTGGTTATGTCAGTCACCATGGCAAGTTTGGTGTTTTTTGGAAAAATAGTGTTTGAAAAAAGACTCTGGACCAACTAGGTCATAAGGAAAGAAAGAAAGAAAGAAAGAAAGAAATTGGCCTTTTATTTCTTTGTTGATATATCTGAAATGAAAGACCACCTGTCCTATGTGACCACTTTTGTCTGGCACTCATTGATTAGGGGCGGTCTTAAATTCCAAGTACAACTGTACAGTGAAACCTCTCTACAGTGAGCACCCTCACAACCAAAGAGAAAAGTGTCCACTCCTGAGAGGGTCAGCCCTTCTGGGCAGTGTTGATGAGCATATGTGCATGTACAGTGTACACATATATAATTTGGAGGGATGTGTATACATGCGATACAAAACTGTCTTTTTTCCTTTATTATATGAACAAATTTTAACAGAAGCTGTCAAGAAACTGCATAAACATGTACCTGTGAACAAAGACAAAACTGTAATGTCTCAGTATTGGCTATGAAGAACAGGCTTCATCTCACTGGTTACAAGAAAACAAAGACAGGAAAGTGTCCACTAAGATGACAGAAATATTTGCCCCTCATTGGTCTGGGTGACTCAGCTCTGTATGTTGTCTATTTTTAACAGAGGGTACGCCCAGGCTTGTCCTGCCTAGAAGTCCAGAGCTGTGAGTTCCCTTGGGACTGATAAGGTCAGCAGACTGACATTGCCTCAGGCAAAAACAGGCCAGCTAGGACACCGGTGGAAGCAAAAGCCTGCCTGGAACATATGGCAGCATGGAGTCAATCTGTTCCTGCATGAACAGAAAGAGATACTCTGTATTTTTTCAGAGCCTCATTACACAGTTGTTGGGAGTCCCCACCCCACACCAGAATTTGCTACAAGACCCAAACCTTCCAAATCCTATGCTCAGCATGCATGGACAGAAAGCTGTGAGACAGGTTCAAGCTAATTAATTATGAATGCAAAATGGTTGCCTGGCACCATGGAGGTCAAGCAATAGGTCATACAGCAGGCAGTTGAAAGCCTGCATGTGGATTGGGGAGAAATTTGGTGAATTTAGCATGCATTAAAATTCCCCAAGTTTTGGTTGTGTGCTATTGGATTTGCCACTTGTCTCAAACCTATATGCGTAAGCTAGAACTTTGTGTCTATCTGCAATAGTTTGGAAGATATGGAGCTTTTAAAATTTTAATTGCTCCTAAATTTATATAATTTTAAACATCATGATTATTCCAAGTCAGGTGCCTAATTTCACTGGTAGGTTAGTCACCATGGCAAGTTTAGTGGTTTTCGGAATAGTAGGGTCCGAGAAAAACTCCGGACAAATCTGGTTATACAGAAGAAAGAAAGAAAGAGAGAGAGACAGAGAGAAAGAAAGAAAGAAAGAATTCTTGGAAAAAATGTCTGGGTGCCATAATAAATCCCAACAACTATGTAATAACTTACGGTCCCAATACAAGGCAGATAATCTCTTATTATTCATGCTGAACAGATCTGAGAGGCCCAAATAACTACGTAGCCCCTTCAAAATGCTGCAACTTTCATATCAGCAGTGGGAAAACGATTGTGCCTGGAGTTAACTAAGCCAGGCCTCTATCCCAAAAGACCATGGATCTCGAGGTAGAAGCCTGTAATATGATATCCTACATCACCAATAGCACAGAAGTAGGCCAGTTGGCTCGACCAATTAAATCGTAATCTTCTGGTCTACAACTGTTTTAACAACTTTATAGATTTTATAACCACAGAGCTGGCGTGTAAAACAATTTACTGTGTGGATCAGTGTCATCCCAAGCAGCGATTGACTGAAGCCTGCAGTGGCAGATTTTGTATTTTTTTCCTTGTAACTTGTGAGATGCGACCCGTTCTTTACACGAACCTTCGTGTCTGATCAGTTCTTGTATTTATGCTTTTTCGTCCGTGTGATAAAGGAGCAAAGACAGTTATATGTTACATGTGACTATTTCCCCTTGGGTTATACTATGTATGCATTGTATATGGATGTACAAATAACGGTTATTTCTAAATGTACATACTCATACACCAACTCGCTCTGGACTGGGCACGTCCCTACAGTGAACACTTTTTACTAGTCCCAAGGGCACCCTTTATAGATGTTTCTTTGTTAGTAAAATATTGGAATTATGTGGATATCAAGTGAATATAAATACCTCTAATCAGCTTAATTTCAAATGCTGGAGTGTATATCCAGCACCAGACCCATCGTACTGCGTACATATACTATTAATAGTTACAATAACACTTTGCTGCCATAGATTTGAAGATGGTCAAGATATGAAGTGTGAAATACTCCCAGTACTCAATGAAGTCAATGTATGATTAACAGTAACATCTGACCTGCCGGATACACATACCAGTTTGCTCAAACAGTTTTTTTTTTCATATTCACTACAGAAAGAGGTTTCAATCCAGCTTTAAACGTTAACTACGAAAGATGATTTGCTGCATAGCAAATCAGTGTGTGTGTCTTCAAAGCATATTGGTATGGCAATGTACAACTATTCCATAACACAGGAGTAGAAGTTGGCTGCTAATTAGCATAATTTAAATGGCTACAACTTTTGCTTTAGATTCATTAGATGTGCAATGGTCAATAACCCCCTGGTAGCAGTTAAAATGACATCTCTATCTATTATAGTTTTGAAGATATTCAAGTTTTAACATTTCAAATGCTGCTAATTAGCATAATTTAAATTGCTACAACTTTCGTTTTAAATTCATTAGACGCGCACTGGTCAATAACCCCCTACAAGAAGTTGGAATAACATCTCTATTCTACTTTTGAAGATATTCAAGGTTTAAAATTTCAAATACCCCTAATTTGCATAATTTTAAACATCTTCATCCCTCTGTATAAAACGGTCAAACTCCTTGTATGGAATTACCATCATACCAAGTTTGGGGTTTGTTTGTATAATAGTATCGAAGAAAAGTGTTGGACAAATTTGCTGGTAAAGAAGAAAGAAGAAAGAAAGAATTTCAGGAAAAACAGAAAAGTGTGTGTTGACACACACACACACTTTAAATATCTTGAAATATGTTATAGACAGAGGTCAACAACAACGTCAATTCATTTGTTTGAAGTATATGTGCGTCCAATGAAATGAAAATGAAGGGTTGCAAAATTTCAGTTTCCACCAATTAGGCACACTTAAACGATTTTCGTGCTCACCATATTAAACTTGCTACAGATGAAGGGCAAATCCAATTCAAAACATAGTGTGGTCTAAATACATTTGAATATCATTGAACAAAACTTTAAAACATTTTATATTTTACTAATTTTAAGGCACACAGACTAACTAAAGCTAGTACGCATTACTATCGTTTAACAATAGGAGTAGAGGAAAGTATAAAAAGTATACTTATGCAATAAATATATGCCGTCCATGTTATCACATTGAATTGCGTGCACAATATATGTTTATACACCAACTATACATGTATTTGATGCACCACGCATCATGCCCTCTCTGTGGTGCAATGACGTAAAGGAGTAAATTCAACAATAAAATCATTATCATCATCATCATCATCATCATCATCGTCGTCGTCGTCGTCGTCGTACATAGCCTGTTAAAGAGAAAGGAAAGCTACAAAGCGTTTGAGTGGGGTGTTCGGTAGTCAGAAGTTGTCCTTGTCCATACCGGCAAAGGTACAAATAAAGATGCCATATAGTTGAGAGGACTTACCAAGTATGTAATAGCATCGTGACCATACATTATCACAGATATTCATATAATTATCATCGTCATATCTTCCCTTCTTATTTTTTGTTTAACTCAGGGTACAATATAATGCCTAGTAGCATCCATTATGGAGCAATTAACACTATGTTTACAAATAGCCTACTGAGCAAATATAAATTTATCCTCTCAGAATGAAACAAATTTTCAAATGAAGCACCTGTGCCATCGATTATAAGAATGTGATTTCCCTTCGTCAAGAGATTTTGTTTGTGCTCGTTAAAAAGAAGCGACTATAGCAAACAGTGCTCTGTAGTTTCAGATTTTAAACCACAATCACAACCTTTAGTACCATAAAATATGAGAATGAGCATAAGGATTCAGGGCACCAAAGTGTGCCTTTCGTACTTTCAACCAATTGCATTCCAAGACAAGTCATTGGCGGAATAAATGAATTTTCAAATATTAATTTCTGACAGTTAACAATTAAGTATTCATTGGCATTTCGTAAATTATAGTTAACTCTGTTGCTTTTAGTAATTGGTACCAAAATAAGTAGATACTAGGTCTTGAACAATTTCGCAATATCACAAAATAAAGATATTTACCCCTGGCTTCTAGACTCGTCCAACTGAAACACTTTAATACTTTTGTTTGGCTCGTTGTTTGCATCGGTCCACATACCAATAACGCAGCTTTGTACCAAACAGATTCTTGCATTTTTATGTTTTGTGTGAGCAATTGCCAAAAACAGGCGAGTCAAACTCCAATATAGGCATAATGAATGACGTATAAATACTTTCTATGACATTTAAAGGTAGTAACAGAGAAATATACCGTTTCACGTTGTACACTTAATATCACTAACCCAGAGCAGATTTTCCTCGCATGTTTTGTTTTGATGTAGTTTCAGTGGAGGCTGGTGACTGTTGATGACGGCACTGCTGCAAACCCTGGTTGTTCCCCTTGTTTGTTGAGACCCCTGGAAAATAAACAAACTGAGCTCTTTTCATTGCCCAGCTCCTGTCAGGAACTGCCAGCAGCAAGTGTTGTGTCACGAAAATTAGCTACCCATATCATTTCCTGTTGTAAGTAAAGATGTGACATAGTGAAAGGCACAACACACGAGCAGGATCCTACACGAAATAATAATCACAGTTGTCCTGGGTGAAAGGGTGCTGACAAAACAAAACACTTTTTGCTCAATTAATCCCCCTCTGCAAAGAAAAAAATGTGTGCCCTATAACCTAATAAATAAATAAATAAATAAATAAATGAATAAATAAATAAATGAATAAATAAATAAATAAATAAATAAATAAATAAATAAATAAATGAATGAATGAATAAATAAATAAATAAATAAATAAATAAATAAATAAATAAATAAAAGAAAGAAAGAACGAACGAAGAAATAAACAAACAACAAACAAATAAATAAATGAGGGCCTTTAGGTCATTTGACGGAGAGTGCCTCATCTTGTGCCTACATTTTCCTGAGTGGCTTCTAGGCATAACATTTGATTGAACATTACCTTCTCAGAAAGGAACCTTAACATAAAAAGATTATGGATACATAGTGGGGTGCACCTGAGGCTTGAGCGCTCCCATACAAAGGTATTTGTTCTACAATACTACATCATACTATTAGACCTGTGGGTGGTCTCTTCTCAGGGCAAAATATGTGAAAGCAGACAAAGATAGTATTAATTTAAGTCGTGGTGCTTTTATCTTGTTCGAATCCAATATCTCGAACGATGGATGAGAACTAAACTATTAAAATCCAATGCCAGGTAATTTGTCTCGATTCTTGAATATGTTCTGTGAGGGTCGGTAAGGGATTTCCCGTACTATTTACCGTACTGGCGTACTGGAAGCCCTCTTATTTTACGTACTTCGTACTATCCAAAATTTTGAAACGTTTTTATTTTCCGTACTGCGTACTCTAGGAAAATAATTACCTGTACCACCGTACCGAACCCCCCCCCCCTTACCCCCCTTCTTTTGTTAGTTTGTTCCATTCAAATAGCGACGCCTCACTGAGGTACGATTGGCTAAAACTGTAGTTTGTTCCCTTCCCTTTTCTTCTGTCAGGAACATGTATTTTCTGTTGGTATTTCAGTATATCCATATAATGATATTTAGAAATTGGGTAGTCACTGCAAGAACTATAATTTTTGGGCAAGGATCATTGATTTTTAAATTGTACGTGATGGTAATGATCGACTTGACGTGGATGATATACCTACTCATAATTATACGATATGACAGAATAGCACAGCACAGCTACAGCTTCATTTGGTCGCAAAAACACTCGATTTAGCTGCTGGTGCGCCAGACATGTTAACGTGACACTTCCTCCTCTTTGAAATGACTGTTGGCGAAAAAGAGTCACAGTCAGTGTTGCCAACCTGCCAAACTTAACATCCGGGAGATAGAAAGTAAAATTAAGGGAGATTGATAAATTAATATGAAATATAGAAGGGAAATATTGATGAATTTCCGGGAGGTGACTCAAATGTGTAAAAAATCTACACTTTTTCAAGAATTTTAAGCATAAAATTCCGGGAGTCTCACGGGTAAGCCGGGAGGTTTGGCAACTCTGCACAGTAGATGATTTTTCTATTCTGACACACCAAGCATCGTGAATTCTCGTAGCAAATTGTCGTCTACGAGGAGACCGAGGGGTTCGTGTCTCCGGATCATGTTTACGGCGGTTTGAATACAAATGCCGTCCGGTTCACGATTTATTCAGCCATTACATCACGTTCCATGAACATGAGCTTTTACGGTTTGGGATAAATTTAGGGACTATTTTTTCTGTAAATTCACAATTCACAGAAAATAAAATGTCATTCGCGATCACGGAACAGATCCCTGTTCCGATTATCTATGTTGGCGCGCAACAAGCTATCATATGTATCATTGATTTAGCTTGCTTCCAATCAAAATAGAACTATCACCAGTAAACATTGTCGCCTTTCTTGTCGCTGTTGCTGTTTCACACACCACTTCAAATAATAACAAATGTAACCCACATTTACCACGGGTTTGCGTTGGTATTGTTAACATATATGCGAACGCCAGTAACTCGTTTCAGAAGGAACAAAATTTTGAAAGGGTTTTATGTATCTACCCATGTTTTTATGTTGTCATTGATGCTATGTCATAGGAGACATACTGGAGCTCAACTTGTCACAAAGGCGCCAAACTACATAATGTGGAAAGGTGAAATGTTCACTTCATTTGTTATTTTCTTTGGAGTCTCCGGTGAATAGAATGTCATGCTTAGGTTTTACCGCCGTAGACGCAGAGAATTAAAAGAAGATTTAAGCCAAGAAAGAAAGATAAATACTACGCATGCATGGATACTTGAATGAAGAGTGACAAATGGCACATGCGGTTAATGTGCACAAGTATCTCTGTTTTCGGTAGTCCTCAGTGCTGGTAGACCAACACAGCCGAGTGGAGTGGCCCACCGGGCCCTAAGGTGTGACACTGTTTTCGCACAAGCAGTGACCTTGAATGTTGCCATAGAGTGGATCTATGCCCTGGTGGGGCCTGGGGGAAGGCATCCAATGAGGCCATAAAGCAACTGGATAACCTCCCTGGGCCATCATGCCCGATTTCTGTCCAAATCACCTCGAAAGCGAACTCCGCCGCGCAGAATGAGAGGCCAAAGTCCTGTCCATCTGGTCCATATCTGCAGTCTGCACAGCGTGTAAATTGAGCATATCAGGCCCTGCAGGATGCCTGTTGCTGTGGATATTATGTTCTTGTTGTGACTACATTTTATGACTGGTGGTGTAACAGTTGTATTTGTTTGTGGTTTTCCCTAAAATGAACACGAGTTCAGTCCTCTCAATGCAAATTCATTAGGTGCTATCGTTCCAATATTTCCAGTATTTAGATCAATCTAATGCATGGTACTGCATTTGTTGTCATCGTCTATAACAACCAAGTGCGTCTCAATAAATACAATGTGAAACATGCCATAAGTGAACTACATACAGCCTTGAGTCAATTAGCCTTTTTCTAAACAAGTTTGTTTGCTCAATGATCCCTGCCATCAAGTATAATGAGAGATATGTTATTTATTAGATAATCTGATTCATTTTACACTTATTCACTACTTTTTCGTTGATACAGGAGGCCCAACTAAGCACTTCTCAAGTCGGACCTCGCAGAGTAATTTATGGACACGTTATTGAAATATCTGGAAAAGAGTTCCCGAACTCAGTCAACCTCACTTGACTCTTTAAATTGAATTGCACTATATATGCAAACATCTATAACACCAGTAGGAGTAAAAGAACACATAAAACACAAATGGTCATGATAACCACAACAAAGGACCATGAACTTCCTGTCAACAAGCTATAATGAACTGCTTATGATCTCAATCAAAAGGAATGTCAATTCTTTGTGTGTCTGTGTTTCACTGACTTCTGACCGGAAGAGGTCATGACGGTAGGCATGTGTAGAACAACTATAACTCGGGCTGCTGGGTAAATGGCCAGTTCACATCACTTCTTGCCAAGCCACAACACACTCAATATGGCCCCAGTAAACGTTACAATTACGCTTAAATTTGATCTAACCACAACGCTGCGTCCTTGTCCTTGTCCTTGGGCGACCCTACCCCACTGAGTAAGGCCCCCATAGATCATGTAGATGGTTCTGCATGTGGCTGACCGGCCCCGAGTGGAGCTCAATTAGTGACATCTGCTGGAACTGGACAGACTTGTCACGGTGTTTACACGAAAAGTACATAAATCTACTGTGGAATTCTGTGTTGCACAAGGACCTAGCCGTGGATAGGTTATTGCATGACCTTCCCAGGTCTAGGGCCACCAACTTTAGACTCAACGTGAAATGGGACACCTTGTTTACGAAGCAGAAATATTACATGACTGGCTGAACAATGTAAAGCAAGATCATTGTACACTGTAGTAGGTGATGAAATATCCAAAACATTGCACCTGTAGAACAAAATAAAGACACACAGAAACATGTTGATCAAATATACTGAGCTTTAGTGTATCTATATGGTTGTGGGCTAAACTCAACATCAGCATTTAAAACATTAATGCATTCTATCTGTTCAAGCATTTTAGGTCCCTTAAAACGTAACCACATTTAGCTACTGCAACCTTTCCAAAATTATGTACTCAGTCCTCAAAAAGGCCGCCTTGTCCCGCGGTTTACCTCGTCAAGGTCAGTACACCTGGGATCAGACTGCATTACGTCACGATGATATATGACCTGAAAGAAACAACAATGTTAATTAGGTGGGTCATTTATTTTTGAATTAAGACGTTAGAGTAAGGCTTCATTACGAATTATTACAGAAGGTGACGTCATCCGCTAGCAAGGCACGTCATGGCTGCATCCAAAGTTACATCAGGAGATGCCAGTAGAAGTGTAACCAGACCCATTAGTGAGAAATGAACTGAAAGAGGAATGTTGCTTTAGTGTTTGCTCTCTCCAAGGGCCTGGGGGCTCCCGTCCAACCCCATGATAGTACAACCATCCTTCGACACGCTACTGTAGTTTGACCTGCGCCGTGACAGCGCTCAGTGAGATAGGCTGTATGCCAGTCTAGGTGCCGCCCATACCCTCAAAGTGTTTTCGTCCTGTGCAGGTTACCGCGTGAGGTCAAACCCTCTGCCAAACTACCTGGAGAGGATAATGTGGGGTCAACATGAAAATTTCCGGACAGTGTTTTATATATATTTGAGTTTCTTCAGTTTGCTTCCATTTGTGAACCTATACGCTGTCATGCAGCAAGTCTCGTATAATTACACCACCACACTTTTTGCAATGACAATTTTAATGACCGGATATGTGTATCTTCTCGTTGCACCTTGTTGCACTGGTCTACCGGTGGCCTGGACAAAATAAGCATAAGATGCGGCCACTCTTCCGGTGCTGGAAAATTCCACGACACTTGCGGTGCGGAGTGGTTGCTAGGTTATCTGTTGGCATGGATGTAATTAGTCTCCCATGTCACTCCCAGCATCCCACACGATTGCGCCACGTGATCGCAACTTGCAGTGCAGTAAAATCACGGACCTGTAAAATGTTTTACAGGTCCATGGTAAAACATATGGAATCGAACACCTCTCATAACGTAGACTTGAATGGCCCGTGTTCATCGTGGGCTGGCTATGTCCAAACCTGCGGTGCACAGCTCAATAGCTAACTCCCGGGAGCTAACTGACGTGAAGTCTGGGTCATATAATCCCGTAGAAGACCCTCTCATAACTGAACAAAGACACCAAAAGTGCGTAAATTTAATCATAAAACATTGGAAGCCCACCTTTTCAATTTATTGCCACTGTGTTTGTTAAATGGAAATCTCACCACTTGAACAGCTTGCAATAACGCTGACCAAATTTCGAGGATAGATGTCAGGCATATTTGACCATACATTGTGAGGTTACCCCCCCCCCCCCACACACACACACACACGACTATATTCAAATGATGGAAAAAACTGTCGCGCGTGGTGGAAATCAAGGTTTTCTTGGAGTCGACTATTCGATAAAGGGGAAGGGAAGAGGCCATGAATATTTCTTGAATAAAATCTTGTGAGGGAAATTACAACTTGATATCCTCAAGCTTGTTACATTAAGTCACTCTTGATTAAATTGTCATCATGATGTACACTAAATCGATCATGATTACCCCCTCCCACACACACACACACACACACATGGCTAGAAATAGCAGTGTGTTGACGTCCCGGCCTGTTGGTGACGAGGGAACACGCACAAAACTCACTGACTGAGCTGGAATAACGGCGAGAAGGAAATATTTTCTATCACAGCTCGGCCAACGCGGAGGTTTGGTGAATTTTTAATAGTTTACATGAACGGTATTACTATATAATACACAAACAGAAATGATGCTGTCCCAAAATATGTGAACGCAATTCCGATGGCTTTATTTTTGAGAACAAATATTCTGGTCTTGAAAAAAGTAAACAAAGTCAATATATAAGATGCCAAGTTGCCCAACATGAAAAACGGGAGGTCAGGCTGGAAAAAATGCACAAAATAGGAGTTATATTATTTTACAACGGAGGAGACAGGCATAAAAGCAGGAAACTGACAAATTTAGGTGATTTGTATCATTTGAAAATCTGGTAATTTCACGTCAAATCAATAGACTTTGCTCCTCCCATAGTCCGAATAATAATACTACCTGACCGTCGCCTGGCCATCGAATGCTAGGCTCCTAACGACCCCAGCGATCATGATAACTGAACACAAACAAGACGCTGACACACCAACATTCTGCATGGACGCAAGAGTGGTGGGTTATTCCAGATTTCACTGTAGATCCGTTTTTGGGTACTATTAGATCCTATTAAATCCAACATTGTTTTGTAGACTAGATGCATTCATAAGTTAATATATGACCGGAAGATATGGATGATGCTTGACGGGAGAGAAAGTTCAATCGAGCAGCATGGGAATGCATTCAGTGATGCACTTGCACGAGATCATGGCATGCATGATCGGGCACGATCTTAGTGAGATCTACAAAGCAGAATACTTTTTTTTGTACTAACTTTGCATATTCCATTACATGTGATCTTTATATGATAATGTCTCCGGACAAAACTGGATACCGCAAGTGTGTGTGTGTTTATATGTTTATATATATATATATATATATATATATATATATATATATATATATATATATATATATATATATATATATATATATATATATATATATGTATATATATATATGACAGCTGACATATATATACAATCTGAGGCAGCGTCTGACTTTCCGCAACTAAAACTTATTTTCCCTAGGAAGCTTATTTTCAGCTCAGCTGAAGTCAGTCAGTTGAGCTTTTTGGAGGCTCAGTCGTCCGTCCATCCATCGTCCGTACACAAGTCACATTTTCGACATCTTCTCAGAAACCGTTTGCCAGATTTAATTCACACATGGTGGGGATTTACCTTAGGTGGGTCTCTACCAAGTTTGTTCAAATGGTCACGCTCCAGTGATTTTTGTTATTTTTTATGATTTTTGTTTTGTTTTGTTTTGTTTTTTTGTTATTTTTTTTTGGGGGGGGGGGGAAATTTTAACAAATCTACGAAACCGCTAACTTAATTTCTTTGATATCACACAGGACACTCCCAGCGACTATTAGTTCTTAATTTGTTCACGATGTGGTGCTGAAATTTTTTCTAATTTTATATAATTTTTATGTGTTTGTGCTATTTTTTATGTGTTTTTCCTGTTTAGACTTCTTCAGAAACGTCACTGAAATTACCTGAAAGTTGCCAGATATGTTCTTGTGAAAGGGTTAAACAAAGGTGTTCACTAGGCGGCACTGCTTTGGATTACTTATTTTTAACAATATTTTCAATTTGGGTATTTATCGGTAAATGCACCTTTTCTATTGATTACTATGCAAGTCAATGGGCATTCTATGGCACTGATCCCCAACCATAGCATTCTAATGCTAATTCACAGTTTGGACTTCTCTGAAGAAACTGTCTATCAGATTGATTTCAAACTTGGTGGCAATGTACCATGGGTGGGTCTCTACTGAATTGTACGAATTGTCACGCTCCAGTGATTTTTGGATTTTTCATAATTTTCTTTGATATATATATTTTTTGAAGTTTTGATGGGAAAGTTTAACATGGGAATTTCTTGTACTGGTTATAGCTTAAATAGTTTTGGCCAAATTAGTGTCAAACTTGGTGGGAATGTACCTTTGATAAGTGTCTACTTATTTTGTGCAAGTGGTCATGATTCAGTGAATTTTGGACCTTGACCCCATTCCCAACTGAAGGTTACAGGACAGCTGACATGAAATTTATTGTTCACTTGACAACTTGCGATCTGTTTTGAGTTAGGACCTTGATCATTGCACATTTTAATGTTTCTCGGTAAAGGTCACGCTTAGACAGTACTTGACTGACCTTGACCTCATTTCTTGGATTGCAGTGCAACATACATGAACTTTACTCTTGAGTGCTTTAAATTGAGAACTACCTTGATCCTGTCTCAAGTTCACAGAACCACAAGTGTGATGAATCTCTAGGTCAGCTGAGCCCGTGTCTCCGTGTGGGGCAATAATTAAAGTCACAAAAATTCCATATTTATAGAAACCGTAAGTTCAGTGCCTGATAAGTTGGAGTATTCAAGCATACATAATTTTTGTTTCGGGTTTCGAGTCCGTCAAACGATATTCTTTCATCTGGATTTAGCGACTTCCGATTTTAAAAAATGAGGCTATTCTGTAAAAAAGAATTAAGGCACACAACAGTGTCATACTGCTTCCAAAGTAATTTATTTATTTGGCATTTGTTCGTTTAGTTCTGTAAAGATACTTTCTTTCCCTTCGTATTTATTTCTTGTGTTTCGCAAGTATTTAAGGAACTTAAAATTGAACATTACATGAGATATTAAGAACCATCAAATGACCTCTTCATGTAATACATTTGTTCTTTCCCTTCGTATTTATTTCTTGTGTTTCGCAAGTATTTAAGGAACTTAAAATTGAACATTACATGAGATATTAAGAACCATCAAATGACCTCTTCATGTAATACATTTGTGACACGAAATGACCGTAGCCCCCCCCCCCCCCCAAAAAAAAAAACAATTTCGTCACATTAGGGGCTTCACTGTTAATGAATGAAATGAATCATTTCGCGGATCTTAGGAAAGCAATTGTGTCTGGAGCACAGGGCTATTGGGTCAATTACATATACTCTTCCCTCCCCCCAAAAAAAACCCCAGCTCCCCCCCCCTCCCATTTATCTAACATGGGCTGCTCTAAATATTAGTTTGTGTGGAAAATATGAGTGTCACATGGACTGTTATGTACCATGGACAAGACAGCTAACAATATGCCCGAGCGGTCACACAACAACAAAATGTACTAGAAATGAGATAACAGCCACAAAGGTGCAAAAAGTGTGCCCGATATTGGGGTGCCTTTGGGCTTTATAAGGGGCCACTGGTAGCACAGCGATCAATGTGAATCCATAATGCCATTGGCTACTCACAGCTCTCTGAATTCGACAGAGGCACGATCAATGCCATGTTGCAAGCTGGTCTTTTCCAGTGTGAGGTTGCATGCCGGAGAATGGAGTGCTACAGGTTAGCGTTACAGAGGTGGTTGTACCGTTTTCAAGAAACAAGAGGATACAAGAGGAAAGCTGGATCTAGAATATTAGGACTTCCAGATGAGAGGGATGATCGTTACCTGGTGCAGTACGCGCAGAGACACAGGTTCCTTTCCGCAGAGAAGTTCCGTCAGCAGTAGCGCCAAGCCTGCAACGTTGCTACAGATGGACTCAAGTGAACATGAGATCGGTGTCGGCCAAACTGAGGTCACACCGCCCTGCCATCGGCATCCCTCTCGGTCCTGCACATAAGGCTGCATGGATAAAATGGTATGAGGAACACGCTGGTTGGACCAGAGATCAATGGAGGATTATGATGTGGTCGGACGTGTATTAGGTTCCAAGTGTAACATCAATTTTGTGGCTATTTTAATTCATTTCCTGGACGAAATCATGAACTCTCCACATAATTGTGAAGTATATCAATTTTGTCCACAGAATCCATAAGTTGCCAATTACGTGAACAAAATCCATAAGTAAATCAATTACGTCCACGAAATCGAGTAAGTGTATCAATTACGTCCACAAAATTGAGTAAGCCAACCAATTTTGTTCACAAAATCTTGCAAGTCTTCCGTATTTTGTCCACGAAATTGAAATAACTTAGGACTCTGTATAAAATTCATATCGATTCAGTCAACAAAATGGTCAATCAATTCAATACTTTTGTCCACGAAATTCTAATATATATAATTCCCAGAATTGAACAAATTTTCACGAAATTGTAACTCTCCTACGATTCTGTGGACGAAATTGGGGGAAAAAAATCACGAAATCCAATAAGTTTCACACAATTCAATGATGCCTGTTGTTTCAGTTCCATGCGTATAGTTTTGAATTTCGTCCACAAATTGGGATAAGGTTTTTTGCTTTTGTGTGCAAGTTTGTTATTTCGTACACGGAATCGAGTAATCTTTCAATTTTGTTAAAATGATGATCACGAAATTCCAATTATCTTATCGATTTTGTCGACGGAAAGGGTATTCAGTTGACAAAATCCTGTGAGATCTGTCCAGTTTCGTGCACAAAACTAGAAGAAATGAAAGACAAAATTATACTTAATGGATTGTGTGTACAGAATCGCAAATGAAATACGAAATAGTATAAAGCCACAGAATCGTTATCATTGTCATTTTCGTGAGTTCCTATAATGACTTGCAGGAAGCATCAGTCTCCACGTCTCGCAGTAAGTCACGTGACATCATGACAATTTAGCAAGCTGTGGAAGATACCTGTCATGGCCGCCTCTATTTTTCTATTTGGCCCATTATCCTTTTTATATTTTTTTTAGCGCGCCAAAAGGTCAAAAATAAAACGTAGACTCATGTGCGAGTTTTTTAGTTTCTGATGACGTCGTCAATGGTCTCTGATGGCACGAAATTCTAAGCTTTGAGGACGAAACTGGGAAAAAAATTTGTCCGACAGCTTTCTCTGACAACTGAAACTCAAAACTTGGCATGATTGTACCTCCATACATTGCCTGCTAAACATCCGTTCTTGGCGGTCTACTACCCCCCAGCGAAGCCCAAATTCACTGGTAAAGAAGAAAGAAGAAAGAAAGAGAGAAAGAAAGAACTCGAGGAAAAAAACAGAAAAGTGTGTGTTGACACACACACGTTAATTTTAGTTCCACAGGAATAGATCGCGTGAAAATGCATATATATATATATAGTCAAGTGGAAAAACATGTGTAAAGCTAAATATAAACAGTGTACCGCGTCATATTCCTTTTTTATTTAAAATGTGTAAGAGACAAGACGTTACTTATATTAATAATAATCATCTTCCATCATGGATAGACAGGTATGCTGCTAATGTAAACGGAATATCTTGATTTAAACATGTTGATGTTTGGGTATCTTATGCTTTTTATGTGTTATTGTAATACGAAAATGAGATAGAAGACTTTGGTCTTTTCAGCAGAATATTGTTTGAAATACAAACTGCCCAGGAGTTTAAAAATAACAACAGTCAATATACCCAGCAAGCAGTTTCAAATTATCGAGATATTGTAGTGCACTTACATAAAAACACAATATTGTTTTTACGATATGTATATTTTGAAATGTCTGTAGTTCGAAGTGCTCAATTAAACCCGAGTTCCTCTTCATAAACTTTAAAACGGTTGTAAAGGAGGAAGAAATACATCTATGAGGAGGAAAATAAGTGAAAATAAGAGTACGAATACACAAGTAATCGAAAAAACTATGTATGATCTGTCGTTCATTGCAGCCAGTCAATAGCACTCTGCACTGGTTTGTTTGTTTGCTTATTAGTTTGACTGCTTGCTTACTTGTTTGCTCCTTCTTTTGTCTGTTTGTTTGTTAGTTTGGCTGTTTGCTCCTTCTTTTGTTTGTTTGTTTGTTAGACTGTTTGCTCACTTGTTTGCTCCTTCTTTTGTTTGTTTGTTTGTTTGTTTGACTGTTTGCTCAACTGTTTGCTCCTTCTTTTGTTTGTTTGTTTGTCTGGCAGTCAGGCATCTGTGGAGGGCCCTGTAATGCCACATACCCAAATATTCTACCCGTCTGCAGGTGCATGCGCCCTTGTCAGGCACTCAGAGTACAAAAAGAAGTACAAGACGAATTTAAAGACATGACATACCATAAAGAAACTCAAAAGTCTTTTAATTTCGACCAACAAGTGGTATACATAATCAAGTGCTCAATAATAAATGGAATTGTCAGTGTTGGTCAAGGTATTCCCTTGCTTTAACATTATGCATGTTATTGTTGCCAGAGCCATCCTTGTAACAAAAATTGAATTTATGAAATATGTAATACATCAGGATGACAAATGAATTCCTGTAAGTATCTTAAAATGCTAATGGTGTACACAAACTTAGAGTTAAGATTAATTGTTTTGTTGACGGACGTAACAATCATGCACAGTACATTCATTTTTGTGTTTGCGAAAGAAAATAGTTTTTTTACACGATTTGATAAACCTATTAGACTATGAAAATAGATTCTGTCTAATATGATTTCTTCAGTCAATAACCATTATTTCTTGTATTTCAGGTAGCGTGCCTATATATATATATATATATATATATATATATATATATATATAATATATATATATATATATATATATATATATATATATATATATATATATTAGGTATTAACTGTAATGACAGCAGCCTTGTTTAACGTGCAAATACTTGTAATAAACGTTAAGTTTGGCTTCGCTCAATACATCACCTACGTTCAATTAGTATAATCATTTTAAAATGGGTTCACTATGTGCATCATAATTGCTACAAGACACACAGTGCACTGCTTTCTTCTGAAGCTTTGTTATTTTATCGTGTTGGAACCCCCAGGTAAGCAAGTATGCAATGATTTATATGAGGTAATTTCAAAGAATTGTTTAAGGATATATCTGTACTTAAGGGAAGAAAATGTTTTTACGTATTAATAATGTCAATAGCTTTTGATATTTTGGAACCTATTTTAGAAATATGATTATTCCCAACGATTTTCTGATCTTAAGTAAGTCACAAGAAGTTGAAATTGTCCACACGTTAAACTAAGTATTATTTTAAGATTTCAGGTAGACTGAATGATATCTTAGGATGATAAAAAAATCATAAATTTTGATTGGCTAACAATTAGAGAGAGCCATTCATTTCGGAGATTTAATTCTTGTTTTTGATTGTATTGGAATTGTAATCCTTTGGATCTAAGTATGTATAAAGAGAAGTATCACAAGCGTACATTGTATATTTAAATAGTTCACTAGCATTTGACAAATCATTCATGTATCCCATAAACAGAAGTGGAACAAGAATAGAGGCACGTGGGACCTCAGTTGATATTCAGGTAGTATCACAAATAGTACTATCCATGCCTGCATACTGCTTATGATTAATTAAATAATTTTGCACGAAGTTTAAAGGTGTACCATTGATACCATAATAGGTCAGTTTTTTAATTAAAATATCATGATTTATATAGCATGAAAGGCCAAAGAAAGATCGAGTAAAAGACAGAGGACGTTCGCCTTTATCCATATCGTTGAGTAAATTATTTACAAGATCGGTAGCTGCTAGTTCTGTTGAGTGACCTATTCGAAAACCAACTTGGCCTTCATAAACGGATTGTTACCATAAAAATCATGCAGCTGATTGCAAATTACCCTTTCAAATACTTTAGAAAATGATGGTAGTATATATATATATTTATATATATGGGTCTATAATTTGAAAAGATGTGATCTTCATTTTTATGTCTGCGTGCTAACCCGGATATTCTGTTTAATCCAAGAATTCGTTTTTCTTTCTTTCTTTCTTTCTTTCTTTCTTTCTTTCTTTCTTTCTTTCTTTCTTTCTTTCTTTCTTTCTTTCTTTCTTCTTTCTGTCTATCTATCTATCTATCTATCTATCTATCTATCTATCTATCTATCTATCTATCTATCTATGCATCTGTCTATCTATCTATCTATCTATCTATCTATCTATCTATCTATCTATCTATCTATCTATCTATCTATCTATCTCTTCTTTCTTTATGACCAAATTTGTCCGGAGTTTTTCTCAGACACTATTATTCCGAAGACCACTAAACTTGCCATGGTGACTCACCTACCAGTGATGTTGTGCATACCGTTTGGAATAG
The DNA here is from genome assembly GCA_964020975.1 of Hermodice carunculata. Lineage (NCBI taxonomy): Eukaryota > Metazoa > Annelida > Polychaeta > Eunicida > Amphinomidae > Hermodice > Hermodice carunculata. The sequence continues at coordinate 80,320,368 of OZ026618.1, forward strand.
TCATGATGTTTAAAATTTTGCAAATTACGGGCAATTAAAGTTTGAAAAGCCCTATATCTTCAATAAATTTATGCATTGAAGTTGAACTGGCCGGCACCTTGTGCTGAATTGTGGTGCCGTTTACTACCTAGTCTTTGTTTTACATGAAATACAACTAAACGGTTGCGAAAATATTCTGATACATTATTTACTATCTTGACCTTAATCTGCGTGCTCAGTTATGTCAAGTTCATTTGTTAATCGTAAGAAATCAATCAAAATACGATCCCGGCATCTTGCAAGTGCATATTTGAATCCGCCATTTGTAATTTCCATTCGGGCACAAATTACTTCGCCATAACGTGGTTGAACTCCAGAGTGACGCACGTGGTCTGATATTTGTTGATTAGCTATACACAGACATATATGTGGTGTTGTGTTGCCGTTTATATTATATTCATTGAATTAAAAGTATTACAGGTCTTAAATTCAGCATTGCTTCCATCATACTACGATCAAATTATTGAACCAATAGTAATACCTTCGCGTAACGGGTGAACTCTGGACACGATCATGCTCTGAGATTTGCGGATTAACGTTAGGCAAGTCAACAGCTCGAGGAATGTAGGTACGTGGTGTATGGTTTGCCGTTTATTTTATATTTGATTGAATTAGAATTATTGGAAGGACACGCAATCTTTTGTGCCAGCCTCCGTGTCAACGCCAAAGGAAGCATGCATTCCTACCGAGTCACAGTCGTGTTTGACAAGTGGAGAAAAAAATGCGGAAAACGTGAAAATGGCATTAGCAAAATTTGTCCTACGACTCTATGGCGGAGTAAAGTAAGTAGGCATCTTGGATCATGACTGGAATTTTATACTCGGTGTGTCTAAGGATATTTTTGATTCCAATCGTCTGTGTCAAAAATGTGAAAGACTTACAGTTGATTCAAATTTAAAATGCCAGGAAAGAACAAGGCGATATGATAACCAAATACCACCAAATACAGGATCAGATTGACATAGGAATGAAACGTTCCGATGTGCATTCTCGCAAATGATTTACCGCTAAGTACTGTGAAAAATCTTGAATACACAAATCCCACAATTACACCACGCCTCACATTCTCCCTGAACGCTTAATTGCATAGATATAAATGTTGCGCAATTAGCATCACTTCCCAGCGGTTTTTTTTTTTTTTTTTTTTTTTTTTTTTTTTGTGCAGCTGCACTGTTGGACCAATTAGATCTGCATGCAGCATCGCACGCTGGGCAGCTTGCCCATCCGAAGAACGGGAGACCCTGAAGAGAGCGCATCAGAAACATATAGCGATCTCGGTGGATCCTGTGGAGGCAACGGCAGAAATAGAAGGACAAAGAACTCTGTGAAAATCCACCGGCCATTACACCCTATTCAAAAGTTCCCGCCAGATTTGAAACACTACTGACCTCTGGTGGTAGAAACCACAATGAGGCTGTGGGGGGGGGGGAGGGACACCAATTCAAGTCCCCATTCGCTTGCATGTTAAATTTGCTTACTTTGCTAGCTCATATGTATTATTAAAAACACTTTTGAATATAACCATTGTGTCATCCTGTTAGGACAACTCTAGGACTACAACAGTGAAGGGAAAACCAATTTTTTTCAGTGTTTGATCCATTATTGCAAAAGGTACTGTGATGTACTGTGTTAATATGAAATAAGTTATCATGGCAACATGTTTTATATCATCCTATTATAAAACAAAATCTATTGAATTCATATTTTAGAACCAGTCATTCATTTGCGTGTGTAATTTGTAATACATGGGACATCAATATATATATATATATATATATATATATATATATATATATATATATATATATATATATATATATATATATATATATATATATATATATATATTCCAATACTCATATTTCATCGCCTTTTTTTTTTAGTCCTGATTAGAAAGTTAGGTCAGCACTGATCAGTTTGCTCCATTAACAGGTCAATTGAGCTTTGGAATAAATTTACCTGCGACATCTAATTATATACCCTTTCAAGCCATATTTTATTAAACTGTTGCTGCTGGGAATTCCAACAATGTATGTAGAGAGTCAACTCAGTTATTCTGGCTTTGGGTTCAACTGTACAGGGTATTGTACATCCAAAGGTCCATTGGGTCGAAAAAAGCATGTCTAGATTTAACATGAGAAAGAATGAAAAAAATGTTTAAACATATAGGCCTATTGCAGCAAATTGGCTTGAACAGGTGCTTCATTAATGTGAAAATAGGACCGTATAATGTATGGAACGGGACCAAAATCTGCAGCACAGTAAAGAATTTGCAAGCGCAGGTTCCAAATTTGTCGAAAATATCAATTAAATTTACCATTCAGCAAAATTACAAGTTGCAACCACCGCCTCAACAATGATCATCATCCATTCAAGTTCACAAAGTGACACTAACACCAGCATCAATCCATCAAAAAAGCCCTTAGGCCTAAAATGCCCATCAACAAGAATACACACGCATCCCTCCAGAAATAACGCTCATTGAATAACACTTCGTGCATGTGTAATAGAAAACCCTCCCCATTTTTCAACTGACCAGCCTGGTGGGCAAAACACCAGCGCAGACAGGGCTGGCTATGGTTTGTGTATTACAGGCATCATCGCCCACCGCAACTTATCTGATTGTCCGAATGCACACTTTCTGTTTGAAGCCAACACATTTTCCCCTTTGAACTCTCTGGCTATTTCGGAGCGCTTTCTCCTTCTATTTCTACCCTCCTTGGTACCAGGCAGGCTATAGTTCCCACTATTGCTGGATAGAGCTGCCAGTGCTCTGTGACTGAGACTGGTGCCCTATAGTAGAGCAGCAAGGAGGGGGGGGGGGGGGGCACCGGGGCCGGAGAATTAACAGTTGTCATAATACCTAGAATTGTTCATTTGGATGTCAGGAACATGAATCCGGCTGATGCCATTGTCTGTGGTTTGTACGAACAGCGCCAGAAGCCATTTTCTGTGATGGTGGATATCCCAGACTAAAAATGCAATATCTCCAACACTATGTAACACAGGAAGCTAAAAAGGCATCAAATCCCCCATGTTTTGGGGGTGGGTGAGATTAATAGATATAGTTTCGTTATTGTAAACGAAACAGATATGTACTTTTTCAAGATCGCGGACTTAAACTTCCACAGACACTGTGCCTAAGTGCAGATAAACAAGAACCATCCATGATCAAAAATCGTGAGCCACCAAATAACCAATGTCAAAATCCAGTTTGATGAAGGTAAACCTGCATCAAATATCTATCAACATCATCAAAATGATCACGATCACCAGAGTATAACATGAAGGAAAGCATCACTTGACTTGATTCAAGAACTTACAAAAGCTAGTAATTACTCAAATCAATTTCTTGCACATGCATCTGAACTTTGATAAAAACCTTGTTTCTTTCCTACATATATAGTTCAGCATTTTAATTAGATTCCGGATGCTGACCTTGAGAACATAGTGGATGCATTTGCTAACTAGAAAAGAAAGATTTGCTTGAAAGCAAATCTGTGTGTGTGAAAAATTTGCACAATTACAAAAATATGCAGTGTTGCAACACTTACAATTTGAGTCCAACATGAGTAAAATTGGACGGAAAGTGACCAAATTATGGCTAGATGAAACATTCAAAAGATAAAATGACCTTGACCTTTAGAGCTCAAATGTAGATGAAAACTATCTGGATATCAGAAGAAATTAGAATTTGCCTGTAAAAAGTATTCTTTATTTCCAAAATATCAGCAACATTCCGCCTGCCCACATAGACAAGTGCCCATATGTAGCTACAATTTGTGTCCAACATGATCAAAATTGGATGATAATTGGCCGAGTTATGGCTAGATGAAAATCACAAACGACAAAATGACCTTGACCTTTGACCTCTGGAGGTGTCAAATATACATAACAAAAATGTGCAGTTACAATATATGCAATTTTAGCTCAACATGATAAAAATTGGATGAAAATTGACCGAGTTAGGACTGGATGAATATTCCAAAGGTCTGAATGACCTTCACCTTTGACCTTTAGAGGTGACATGTGCATTACAAAAATGTGCAATGTTACAATATCTATAATTTGAGCCCAACATGATCAAAATTGGATTGAAAGTAATTGATTTATGGCTAGATGCATATTTCAAAGATCCAAATGACCTTGATGTTTGACCTCTAGAAGTCATATGTAAATTACAAAAATGTGCAGTGTTACAGTAGCTACAATTTGTGTCCAACATGATCAAAATTGGATGATAATTGACCTAGTTATAGCTACGTGAATATTTCAAATGGCAAAATGACCTTGACCTTTGACCTCTAGAGGTCACATGTAAATTACAAAAATGTGCAGTGTTACAGTAGCTACAATTTGTGTCCAACATGATCAAAATTGGATGGAAATTGACTGAGTTATGGCTGGATGAATATTTCAAACGTACAAATGACCTTGATCTTTGACCTTTAGAGGTCACATGTAAATAACAAAAATGTGCAGTGTTACAATATCTACAATTTGGGTCCAACATTATCAAAATCGGATGAATACTTTGGAAGCCAGAAGCAATTGAATTTTTTACTTGCCCTTATTTGCATAATTTTCAAAATGTTGACTATTCAGAACGATATGCAAAACTTCACTGCTGGTGCTATAGCCATGCAAAGTTTGAAGTTTCTAGCTTGCACGGTGTCTGAGTTTAAGACGACACAAAAATCTGGCGGAAAGAAAGATAGGAAAGAAAGAAAGAAAGAAAGAAAGAAAGAAAAAAAGAAGGAAAGAAAGAAAGAAAGAAAGAAAGAAAGAAAGAAAGAAAGAAAGAAAGAAAGAAAGAAAGAAAGAAAGAAAGAAAAACATTGGGTAAAACAATATGTCTGTGTTCATACACAGACATAAAAATGAAGCCATTTTTTTGATGATGTGTGCTTTTGAGGTTCGGTTTATCGTAAATTTGGAATGACCATGATCTTAAAAGACATCCTGCTTATCATCAGAGTCACTAATGGACTGTGATTCAAGTTTGACTGGATTGGCACAGACAGAAGATTCGCACGAATCACTATTGCACACTGCCTCACAAAAACTTGCTGCTGTACATGGCTGTTCATTTGCAAGACAACTGCACTCTGAGCCACACAAATTGGGTGTACAATTGCACACCAAATCATTTAGCAGTTCTGGTGGTGCAGGTGACTGGCTCATAAGTTTTGGGGACACACGTGTCCCATCTGTCATCTTCTCCTACCCAAAATCTGTGGGTTCCGAGCATTCCTGCATTGCTATGATGGTTTCATGCCATATCTTCATTTGATACATACGGCGGAGCATGTACAGCTCAAAGCTATTCTCTGTCGGTGGGAGCTTCTTTGCAGGTACACTTTTGCTACCTGCTTTTTCACATCTGAGTGCATTAAGAGTGTAAAAGCAATACAAGCACATCTGTGTCACGGCTGTTTATAATAATGTGATTTTCCCCCACCTTGTCCTGCAGCTTTGGCATGTGCAAGATGTCCGACTTTTTACTCAGAATGACCTTTCCAGCATCATCCTGACGTGCTGAGGAAGCAGCAAACAGCGAGTCTAACTTATCTAGCTCAGAACTAACCCCAGGGACTTTGTCTGTAAATGTATGTGAGCAGAACACACACTTGTCAGCGTCTGTCACTTCTGCTCTCCTCTTACGTGTAACTACATCAAGTTCTGCAGCCATTCTAAGCGACAATGTTGCCTGGCAACTTGATTAAATTATTGGAAGTGAAATGTGGACGTTAAGATGGGCCAGATATTAGAACAAAAAGAAGAAAAGCAGAAAGAACTGAAAATTGTGTAAGTGTATGTGCAGTAAGAATTCTGGATTAACCAGAAACGAAATTAACAACTTAAAACAAAAAGCACATACTTGTGTCCACGATGTAGACATTGGATTGACCAAACAGAAAATTATATGAATGAAAGACCCCGAAAAGATAAAACTGAGTGGCAAGCAAGGAAGACTTGTGAACAACGAACACAACTAAAGGGTCTTCAAAAACCCACTTAGATCGTGATATTGATTTCTTGAATGCAACAAAGGCCTTAAAAACACGGGACACTAGAAGACCAATTCACAGAATATTTAATTCTTAGATAGTGCCTTCTGTCACCAACTTAACAAACAAGTGAGTCCCCTGAACAGGAATATGCCCTATATCTAGCTAACTTTCTAACGACCAAGTAATGAAGTATAAGCACACAAACACAGCAGTTTCAAGACAAGAAGCCACACCTATGACATGAACACCTCGACTGGCTGGTGGGTAGTGAGCAACTGTACACGAAGTGGGTTGACACTGACAGGTGTACGGCCTCTCAAACCACTGAGTACACTTCCCATCATGTGACATCTTTTGCATGCATAACTAGGGCACCTAGAACTCAAACTGGCTGAAGACCTGTAAATCAGTATTACATCACAGCAAATGTGATATTTTTATTTGCATGTGTACCAAGGGCACCTGAAGTCAAAGTGACTTAAATTATACCCACATTCAAAGGTACAGCAGTGCAACCTTCTAGTATATATCTAATAATCATTGCCATACTCAAATAAATGTTTGATATGAATACAACAGTGTTATAGACCACATTATTGGACAGGCATTCAAATTTTATCAATATTGTTCAAAAGTGCTATCCTTTGACCTATCGTTTTTTATTTATTTCAGTTATAAGTGTATTGGCCTCAATATTGCAAATGGGTTCTTTTGTTAAAAAAAAAACACGCTAACATGAAAACATGTCTTTACATCATTTCGGAAATTCTAGACCCTATTAATTTTTTTCATAATATATATAGTAATTTCTGGTATTTTGCAAAACAAAATATTTGGCATAAATATATATAGAAGATCTGTCACTTCCTACAATAAACTAATGGGTGATAGAGATAATATTATCATTCATTCTTTCGAATCATTACAAATATCACCTAGCCAACTTCCAAATGTACCATTTCAGATTCATATTTCCCAGAAATGTGTGCAAAAAATATTTGTTCTCTTGCGACCCTTTCTTTTGACTTGATGCCACTTAATAGTTATTTGAAATGCTATTTGGAAATGGCTTCCTGTGGGACATGCACCAACATTGAAACATATGATCACGTGGTTTCATGATTTGAGGAACCCAGGGATTATTATCACGCATGATGACATCTCAGTGTTATCATTTTGTCACTTTTAATCACTGATGTCCTTCGACCTATCATTTTTCATTTATGTCAATTATTGCTTTACAAAAAAACCATCTTGTAAATGGCTTCTTTTGTGAAACGCACTAACTTTAGAAAAAGTTATCATGTGTGTCCGGAATCTCCAGATCCTAGAGATTAATTTTGTATAAGATGACGCTTGTTATTTACCCAAATATATGTTCGGTATGAATAAAAAATATGACAACAGGCATTTTCGTGACCATTTTTGGGATTAAAAACATAATTTTACCAATCATAATCTTGAATTGTAAAAAAAAAAAAATCCCCAAAATTGACTAACGAATATTTTTCATATTCGTTTCGTCCAAAATCCTACTAAAAGATGCCAAATTCGCTATCCTGCGACCGTTCTTTCTGACTTTACGTCAACCAGTATTATATTGGTAGCCATTTTAGGAAATGGCTTCCTGTGTGAAACGCACCAACATTGAAACATGTCGTCACGCGGTTTTATGATCTCCAGACCCTAAGGACTAATTCCATATATGATGACAGCTGTTTATTTGCCGGTCCCACCAACTCGAAAACTAACGCTCTTTTTGGTACCTTGCTGCTCTACTAGAGCTGGTCTGTTTTTGCCTAAGGCTATCATGGATCTGCTGGCTTATTAGTCCCAAGGGACTGCAACTTCTGGGCAGAATAAGCCTGCTATAGGAGCCCTCTATTAATTGACTGCATACAGTGCTCAGTTGGCTAGAGCCATCCAACTATGGTCTTCAAGTCCCCAATGACTGTTTTCACAACTTTGTGAATTTTGAAACAGTGCGTTGATTTGTGTTCTCTCTGTGGACACTTTCATGTCTTTGTTTTCCTGTAACCAGTGAGATGAAGCCTGTTCTTCATAGCCAAGCTTAAGAAAAGGAGTGCTGAGACAGCTAGGTGCTTGATTCATGTACATGTAGTTTCCTGACAGCATCTGTTTAAATTTGTGTATGTAATAACGGAACAAAGACTGATGTGTTCAGATTGATAAACCATGTTTCGAATAGTGCTTTAATAGTGCAGTTTAATTCTGAACCTGAAAAGTATGAAACTCGGAAGTTCACACGAGAACATGCGAGTCATCATATTCACAACCCGACGATTTAATTAGTGATAGAAATCCAGTCCTCTGAAATTTTGGTCGATAAATTTTTGTGTAATGTATTGAGATCATGCACCTGTCATATGAGGAAGCAAACCTTCTCGGTCTTTGTTAGAGCTGCAGAAGAGCGATGTCAAAGAAGACGCCATATTCTGATATTGTTGGAAAAATAGCCTAGATTTCATGGAACAAATAAACTATTTGATCGCAGTGGAGGGCGAAAGGTATTAAACGGTGAGGCAGTTCAAATGTAAACAAAGCTCTTTCGGGTTTACGAATCGATGAGTATATTGAAGAAAAATAAGACGTATTCAATTTTATATGGATAAATACAAAATTATTTTATTGTTGTACGCTCTTTGTATTTAGGTGTAATAGGTTTTAAAGCCTCCATGGTCGGGATAAGATGCCCTACTCTTCATCATTACGTTGACCGTAGACGGATCCGCGTGTTGTCCACACGCATGTGTCGATTCCCTGCTTTTTGCAATACGTGCGTGATAATAAACTTGACCTTGTGATTTCGTTAGATCCTCGTTGATGAAAATGTGTTTTGTAACCTTCTTTCCTTGAGTCAAACACTTTAACATGTCACCAGTATTGGTCTTGTGGGTATTCCATCGTTACATACTTAGTCTCTCCACTCGATAGGCAGAATATTCACCTGTCTTTATTTTTAGTTTGCTGCTGATTTCTTCAGTATTTTTAACTGGATTGTCATTTTCTTCGTCTTCCTTAATTCCAGACGTCAGCAAAAGCGCACCTGGGTATCAAATACCTCAGGACGTTTGCGATTTAAAACCAATAATGCGAACATTTAAAAATATTTTTGTCGCAAAGAAGTATGACTTCAACATTGAAAATCTAAAATTTCAACGTTGTGAGTTACTTTCTGAGAAATACCAGATGCCCTCTCAAAATGTAAGAAAAGTCTTTGCAGATTTAATTAAACTCTAAAATTGCAGCATATAAATAATGTGTACCTACACAGCTGAAAAGCGCCCAGGAATTATTATGTCTGTATTTTAGTGTTCCTGTGGGGTTTTCAAAGTTGGATGTATGCGTATCGAAGTAGTTTTTTCTACTCGCTCGACCCCACGACTGGCTTGCATCTTACAAGGCACAGATTCCACAGGATTCATGCATCCCGCCACAACATATAACTTTAGTTGTTGCATTTAAAAAAAAAAAATTAAAGGAGTCATTATACACATGACCACAGTAAATAGTAAGCAGGTACGGACATACTAATGGAGAGATACACACATAGGCACATGAAAGAAGACCCCGTTTCTACTGGTTCACATAACCCGTGTGCTCACATGCGCCATACCACCTTAAAGTGTAAAATAAAACAAGAAAAAAAAAACAGCACAGGATGCTATAACACGGGAATGTATGTTGTTATCATGACCTGAAAAATAAGTCAAGGTCACCATAAATAGCATGTGCATGAAAACATAATTAGATGCTTCTATGGTGTAAATATCAATGTATAATCCAGATTTGGCAAAATTGATCAAAATGGTGTTCTCTGTTGTTCTTCCGATCTTGATAACAGGTCAAGGTCACCAAAAATAGCACATGATGTAATCTTTATGGAAGGCATGTTTGGTTCAAATGTTAATGTCCTAACTCCAGTAGTTCTAGAAATATTGCTCAGTATGGGCAACCATCGAGGAATAAACTAGATGGAGGCAAACAACGTAGGGACTTCTAAAGGAGAATGATATTCACCGCCGCTGCAAGCATTCACTTATCCGAGTTTGCACCTCGCGTAGTGCTGTCCAAACATTGACGTCACTGCTGTGCGGCTTGCTGCGGCGAGTTTCCGAAGGTTCAGAGAGTAGTTCAGTTATTTCCGTCAACTGTATTTCACTTAGATACCTCTATTATCGTTACAGACTTGTAATGAAGATCGGTAAAATGCGAAATTTTAAAATTAAATTTTGCGGGTGTGACTACTTGTTATCCTAACTTTGACTTAATTTGCACAAACGTACGTTTCACATATAATATGTAAACGGCTGGCACCATAGAGAGCGAGCGCAGCTTTCATCCTTATGATATATATATACATATATATATATATATATATATATATATATATATATATAGGTATATACACACATTTGATATTATATATTATAACAATACTAACACAGGAACGGACCTAAACCTTAAAAATGTGTGCCAAATGGGAAAGTAACACTATAATTGCTGCAAAATCCGACAAGATTCTTATATAATTCAGGTCTGTGTGTGTGTGTGTGTGTGTGTGTGTGTGAGAGAGAGAGAGAGAGAGAGAGAGAGAGAGAGAGAGAGAGAGAGAGAGAGAGAGAGAGAGAGAGAGAGAGAGAGAGAGAGAGAGAGAGAGAGAGAGAGAGAGAGAGAGAGAGAGAGAGAGAGAGAGAGAGAGAGAGAGAGAGAGAGAGACGATATGTTGACTTAGCATGTAACTGGGAGTTTCCATGTTACTATGAATGTTGAAAAGTAATGGGTAGTAAACCCCGGCTAATAAATTTAAACACGTGGCATAATACTATGGCCATACAGTGATAACACGTTGAGTGTTCTGGCGTTTTGCAGCTGGCTGCCAATGCAGATTCAGGTGCTGTGCGTTTTTTTAATAGAGAGTGATATGAAGGGGATGTAGGTTTGTTGTTTTTGTCACTGTTATCATCACCATAATCACAATTTATATATTTACCATCATCACTGTGAGTATCATTGTCATCACCATCACCCTCATCGTCACCATCACCGTTATCATTATCATCGCCATGACCTTCATCACATTTTTATCACCATCACTGTGACCATCATCATTATCGTCATCTTTATCATTGTCATCATTGTGGCCATCATCATTTTTTTTGTTACCACGACATCATTGTCACCATCACCACCATGACCTTCATCATGATTTTTGTCAGCATCGTCATCCACATTATCATCACGATCATGATGATGATGATAATGATGATGATGATGATGATCATCATCATCATCATCATCATCATCATCATCATCATCATCACTGATTGTTGTTTTATCTTCATTTTCAGTTGATTCTTGCTCACCCAAGAGTTCAGGTGGCAAAGTGGCACATACACACTTGCTATAGCTGTGGGTAACACAGCATGATAATGTACCCCCAGTGTTACTGCTGGGATAGTGGAAGTTCTTTGCAGTGGACAATTTTTTTTCCATTGAAAAGTTACACCATATTGACAAAACACATACATTGGACATAATAATGTTGCAATGACATATATTTTTACAGCTGATCTCCAACTGGTAATTTTGCCACGTGTTGCAAGTAATGATCAAAATTGTCCACGCGTATGGAGAGAAGGTATATCTCTGTGGCTCCTCGTGAATTGACTGGTTTTGAAACGGAGTACATGAGCTGAATGCAGCGCTTCCAATTGGAACAAGAAAGTACCAACTGCCCTAAAAATATTTACATCACCTGCAACACGGAAATAACTGTATCTTCTTTCAACATGGATGGTGAAAATATATGCCTGTGGTCATATTTTTTCTGACTAGCAGTGACCGGCACAGGGGTTAAACTGTATGACAAGAGATACCTACAAGTCTGTAATTTCTGGTTGAACCATGTGCACTCACCCACGTTAAAAATATCAAAGCTGTACAAGAATCGATTTATTGAAAATAAATCAAATGAAATATAGTGAAAGTTGTCAGATTTTATTTGGTAAACAGTCTTGGACAAAATTATGTTCTTTAATTATTTGAAGAAAGTTCCTTCACAAATTTAATATAGCTGCGGAAAATTAAAAAATATGAATGAGGAAGTTTTGGATATGATTGTTTTAGTTCTGGGATATGGGTGATAAAAGTAGGTGCGCCATTAGTGATATTTGGTTTTCAGTATTAATCATGAATTGAGTACATGGCACAATATTATTGACTTCAATTGGGGAGTGCTATTTGGATTTTTTTTTTAGCTTGGCAAAAGTGGGGAAAAATGGACTACAGAATGTTAGGTTTTCAGCAACCGCCCCCTCCCTCCAAAGCAGTTAATGAAGACGAGCACCCTTTGTCCCACTTAGATGTGAATTTCACTCCGCAACCTTCCACCCTGGTAACGATTTGAGACAACTTTTACGCTGGGCACAATATTATTGACTTCAATTGGGGAGTAGTATTCGGATTTTCTTCAGCTTGGCAAAAGTGGGGGAAAACAATGAACTACAGAATGCAAGGTTTTCAGCAACCGCCCCCTCCCTCCACAGCATTTAATGAAGACGAGCACACTTTGTCCCACTTAGATATGAACTTCATTCCGCAACCTTCCACCCTGACAACTTTTACGCTGTGAAGGAAGGCACGACTCAACATCTTTCACGCTGGGAAGGTGTGTGTGGGTTTTTTTTTTTTTAAGCGATTGACCATCATTTGTCGTTTACCCAGAGAGCCAGAGTATTTCCCCTATTATTGCCCCATATATCTTGGCACAACAAATTCGAAATCGTCACTATACAAATCTCACGTTACCATAAGAGCTGCGCTCGCTATTAACAAAATACTCTAGCCGTTTCATGATTTCTTTGTATTTCAAATATGTCAAAAAAGTAGATAGAATTGGCTCATTGTTTTTATTAAATAAAATGTGGCTTTAGCATGATCCGTGTGTGTATTTTCATTATTTTATACCGGTAGATAACATTCCATTTGAAATATGATTTTAGTCATGATCGGGAGGAGGCTGAAACATTATGAATGTTTTGTTCTTGAGTGAAAACTATGAAAATATGGATAGTCCGGTAAGCCCTTTATGGATCTATGTAAACACCACGCTGACAACGGTCACTATATATACTGTTTCCGTGCTATCTGTTTATGTAAAAATATGCAGTGATGTTCAATACTACGGTACCCATATAGAACATACGGTTAGGAACTTGATTCGAGTCACATGTCAGTACATGGTCGCATATGGGCAAGAAGACAGAAATCAGACTTCTACTATCACTCAACTGTATCTCTTAATGTTTGATTCAAAGCACGAAGCATGTTCCAGTTCATGCGGACGTTATGCTGATATTGCATTTCCTAAGACGGCCTGTTGCGTTTCATATGTGATGTTCTATAGTTTTGACCATTACCCCCCCCCCCCACACACACACACACACAAAGACTACAGTCTGACAATGAATAAGATCGATTTTATTGTTATATATACATTATATTTGTCCTTTCTCAAGATGAAACTGATTTGGCGGTGAAATAGACTGATATCCAGCATTGACCCGGTTCTGTTTTTTAAAAAGTCAAGTGCACAAAAGACGCCATCACACTGCGTATGGATGAGCAAGTATCCTAGCAGTTCTGAAAATGAATATTCATAATACGCAGCATGCATATTAATTTCCCGCCACAAAGCACGGGTTTGACGCCTGGCAATCACAGGAGACGTGCGGGTTGCATCACTGTCACAGACGGGCCATATACTCATTTATGAAAAATTAGCATTTTTTTGAGAAATTTAAGTTCACAAATGCCAAACTGGTCTTCTTCTAGTACTTCCCGGGACATGTAAAAGAAAAATTTCCATATGCCTTTAATAAGCAGTCTGTAGTTCCAAAATATTAGTAATATCCCGCTTATCTCCACAAGATACCGACCCGTATCTCGCCATATATCACCAAGACAAACTAGGCAACCACAGTTGGGGCGGGAACTTATTATGCATATCTCCTTTTAATTCCAGGATGCGCAGGTGGACGATCCGTGCCGCAGGGAAGAGTAGGATGTGGGGCCCACACTGCACTGTACAGAGAGAATCAAATAGACTACTTTACTTTTTTCACAATCCATGTAAAACAGAGTCACCATGCTTATTAAAATTATCAGCGCATGCTGTAACCTGTTGCTATATTTTGATTTTTGGTGAAAAGATTGAATATAAACTATTAGACTGCAAGATATATATGAAAGTTACAGTCTGGAAAAAATATTGTACCTGAAAGAAACCCACATCAGAACATGTGAATAGCTTTCTTTAAAAACAATTTAAGGTGCAAACAGGTGTGCATATTCACGTCACGTGATCACTTTGTTGAGACATTTCATGTTGCGTACCCAGGGTGAGCATTCGGGTGGCAGATATCTCCCTACGGAGAACTCTAATTCGGCATGTGAGGTTACGCGATGCAGACATAGCAGATTTATCTGTGGCTGCATGCTGATAAAGCTGGGTGTTTATTTATCATTCTAAAACTCATGTGAGGTCTATGTTTACTCCGCATGGTCAGTCATGTTATCAACACTCTATCTTTTAAGAGATTCCTTGGCCAATAAATGTTGCATGCGGGTTGTGTCATCTGAAACCCAAGTTTATGAAACCAAAACATGACAAATGGTACAGCAAGAGGTGATTCTTTGTGGAGACATAACTCCACTGAAATTGCAGCACTGGGGGTTTTTTTTGTTTGTTTGTTTGTTTGTTTTTTTTACTTTTCGCTTTTATCTCTCGCCATTTGAGTTATTCACCCAATAATGCGACATCAACCAGACTCTCCCGTTTGCCTGTGGGTGGACCTGGGCGTTCTGGTGTTTATTTTTGACAATGGTGACGTCATGCCGACATATTTTTCCTCCTCCTTTGTGACCTGCTGTCGGCGGCAATCGTTTGCTGACATGTTATCTTATCATGATCCATTTCTCACTTGATAAAACCTGTGTGATTAAACATGTGCCCTATATATTTAACATGTGAGTTATCAGCCTTGTATCGCTTGGCAAATAAAATACTGCCTGAATATGTTCCAACCTGACCTAATATGATTTTGACGGTGGATGGGTGGTGATGGTTTTTTTTATTTATTTTGTTTTTGTTTTTTGTTTTGTTTTGTTTTGTTTTGTTTCTTTGTTGAACTTAATGAAAGGAGCTCAGATCCAGGCACTGCTTGGTGTTCAAACCTTCAAGTCAATTAAGATTAATTGGTGCCATAAGGCACATGCATATGATTCGATTATCTTGGCACACCCTAGAACATTCAACCCCCACTGGGAGAAAAACGACAAATGCCACGTATTTATTTCCTGTTTCGATATTGATCCAAAATGTGTGCGTCATGGCGACATTCGCACGAGCAAGTCTTTTATGCAGTCATCATGCATATACAAACTTTGCAGATACAAATTTATTTCCACAAAGACAAAATGCGGCAGTCCATTTCTTTAATACGGAGACAACACTGGTCAGAGCCTGATGTCAAATAGATCCTGGTCACCCACAGTCGCCTTTATGTTTGCGCATAGTCTGCATAGTCGGCTGGGTGCAGGTTCCAATGGTTTTGAGTGGCGTGTATGTGTGTCTGTGTACAAACACGGACATTCTGTTCTTTCTTTCTTTCTTTCTTTCTTTCTTTCTTTCTTTCTTTCTTTCTTTCTTTCTTTCTTTCTTTCTTTCTTTCTTTCTTTCTTTCTTTCTTTCTTTCTTTCTTTCTTTCTTTCTCTCTGTGTCTTTATGATTTACTTCTGCTGTACAATACTTTTTTCGGACACCGTAAAAGTGACAACTTGTTAAATTGGTGGAAACATCGTATCTGCGATAAACATGTACACTTCATCTTGAATGGTCAGGAAGTTCAAAATCCAGCAAATTTGGGACAATTTGAATATTAGAAGCTTCATACATTAAAACTATTACGGCTAGTCACAAAATTTCCAGTTGTGCAAACAGGTTTATGACAACTGCCAATTAAATAAACTATGAAAAATATCATTGAATTTTAAATCATGCTAATTAAGGATACTTTTAAAATGCAGAATATCTACTGTGGGGGCAGCACTGCTGTCCTATGGATATATTGACCATTAAAAGTGGAGCAAGATAATGGATCTGGTGCTCCTCCCCCCCCCCCATACACACACATTGGAATAAAAATGTATAAAACAGATCACAAAGCGACTACGTTGAAATTATGGACCAAATTTTCAAACATAAGTACCTTAAAAAGGAAAAAAGTTGAATTCTGTACAAAGTTTTAGTATTTTGATACAAACAAACTTATTCTTCAAAAACGAATGTGGGGAACCACCATATAATTTCTAATGTGGCAGCTATGTGGCTTTAAACATGACTCACAAAACTCAAATAAAGTGAGGTATTCACCTAACTATGAGTACAAGTAAAAACCAAGTACATGACATGGACAAAAATAAATGAGTATTTTGATTTGGTGTTCGATGTTAAATATATAAAAATCGTTTTTGTATTGGATATTATACTTATTATATTACCATAATATTACTATATTATATTATTGATTCTATGTTCTATGATTTTTTTCGTCGTATTGTCCTCTTATCGTTGTACGATTGACATAGGTTACATGAGTTGTACTCATGTTTTGAATTCAATTTCAATGGTAATTTGTATTACGGCATTAGATATTCAAGATGGATGGCTAAAAAAGGGGGGGGGGTAGATTTTTAATTTCTCCGATAATAGTGGAAATCCAGTAGTTCTATATACGTAATAGTGTATTTTTAGTTTTGAAAATTTAGACAAAATTAAAGGTTCGCATATAGGTTTCAAAATATATTTTCATTGGACATATGCCACTTATATTCTTTGCATCGATATAGATTGGGCAAATCCGACAGAATTTTAAAGTACCTTGATTTTTTTGTTGACACTGTAAGCAATCCCAATGAACCACAAGTCAACGTTGTAACATTAAAATATATCAAAATTATGTGAATACACAAAATTTAAAAATTGTCAAACCTATTGTAGATTAAGGTGCCATTCCAACTTGAACTTATGAATCTGTGCTTTAGGCGCATCTGATGCACGATGAACCAAAGGTGTACAATTTTATTGATAAAAAGTAACTGAATATACAAAATACAAATCTAATATATATTCAAAAATACAGATAAAGGTGCCAATCCAACTTCCATATATGAGGTTGTGCCTTAGGCGCATCCAATGAGCTCTGATACAAGGTTGTAGGATATAAGGGCCAAATCACCATGACTTTGGACTTTAGAGGTCACATATAAGTTACAAAAAATGTGCAGTGTTACAATATCTACAATTTGAGCCCAACATGATCAAAATTGGATAAAAATTGACCAAGTCATGGCCAGAGGATTTTTTAAATGGCAAAATGACATTGGCCGTTGACTTTTCCGAGGTAACATGTAACTTACAAAAATGTGCAGTGTTCCGATACCTACAATTTGAATCCAACATTATTGAAATTTGGATGGAAATTGGCGAAGTGCTGCCTAGATAAAAGTTTCGAAGGTCGAAATGATCTTGACCTTTGACCTTGAGAGGTACCATGTAAATTACAAAAATATGCAGTGTCACATTACCTACAATACTTACAATTTGGGTACAACATGGTTAAAATTTCATGAAAATTGACAGAGCTAAGGCAGGTTGATAACTTCAAAAGTCCAAGTGACTTTGACCTTTGACCTTAAGAGCTCACATGTAAATTACAAAAATGTACAGTGTTGCAATATCTACAAGTTGAGTCCAACAAGATTAAAACTGGATAAAAATTGACAAAGTGATAGTTACATGAACATGCTAAAGGTCCAAATGACCTTGACCTTTGACCTTTAGAGGCTATATGTCAATTACAAAAATATGCAGTGTTGCAATATCTAAAATTTGGGTCCAACACGGTTGCAATTGAATGAAAAGTGACAGAGTTATGGCTGGATAAAACTTTCAAAGGTCCAAATGATCTTGACCTTTGACCTTTAGAGGCCACATGTAAAGAACAAAAATGTGGCAGTTGTTACAAACGTATGAAATGAAGTTGGCCCTTATTTTTATAATTTTCAAAACCGTTGAACCTCTTTTCAAACACATACATGTAAGACTTTATGCATGGAAGTATTATAATGTCAAATGTGCAGTTTCTACCTATGATAGTTTTTAAATGAAATGTCGGACAAATTTGCCAGTAAAGAAAGAAAGCAAGAATGAAAGAAACAAGAAGAAGAAGACGTAAGAAGGAAATAAAGAATTCCAAAGAAAAACAATATCTGTGTTGGCACACAGACATAACTGTCATAGATGGAAGTGCCATTTTCACATCAATATACAGGTCTGTGCTTTGGGTACATACAATGATCAGTAATGGAAGAGTTGCAACAATTAAATTGATATATATTGGATAAATAAACAGAATTTTACATCTTGACTATCTGCAAAACCATGAGGTAGAAGTCAGAATAACAAAAGTTAGTAGACTCTGAGACACTCACATATGGGTATCTGTGTAATGTACACATAGGGATGTGCTTATATTTTGATAAGTTGATATACGTGAACATGTAGACTGTTCTGACTGTCATAGATTGCCAGCTATGCATATGGCTAAGCTGTTTATGATACCATGCATATATTTGAAGACCATGAATCAACCGTAACGAGACAGATACACACTGTCCCCTGTGATAACGTGCATGTACTGGTAGTAGACAATAGTTGTGATTGATTTGTGCATCCCAATGAAAATTGTCAGCAATTGTGAAAATACTGTATTTTCAGCGTGCTTTGGGTTTTCTTTTAATAAAGTTAGATTAGTCAGCTTTTTTGTGGTACACAGTTACTGCATTCCTGGTGATGTTGGTGCACTGTCTGACAGGACATGTACAAGTGAGAAGTATATGCTTAAGAAATATAACGTGATCCTGCACAGGGCATAAATCATACAGCTGTATAAAGCTAGCATCTAGGTGTTGTTTGGTGTTTCAATTACAAACTATTGAGCTGGTATTCATAGAGAATGAATTCCCCTGTGTGTTTGTGACATTTGTATGTCTTAATAACTGTTCACCGAATTTTAAAATTTGAATTTGCTGATATTTTAGACTCAAGAGGCTAAAATGTAAAATAGAAGGTTTCATGACTGTGGTCAACTGCCTACTAGTGACGTGTGCAGTTCAAGATGGGACATACCGTACAGAGTAAATTGGGAATTAGTTGCACACCAGGCAGCTACCAGTTATAAGCTATATATTTTGTTGTCAGCACATTTGGTCTTGTGACTTTTGACTGTAGACTCCAGATCATAAGAGTTGTATTGTGAATGTTTACTGTGCTCATGATAACTGTGCAGTGATATGTGCAAGTAACAGCCAGTAAATATATATCTTGACCACCAATCCAAATGATAAGGCCTAGAAAAATGCTATCAATAGAGCAGGGGAATACATAATGATATGGTAATAAAAAGGACCTGTGGTGATCTTGTATCTCGCGTATAGAATATGTCAACCCAAGCAGCTGTCCAGTAGAATGAGATCAGCATTTAGAAGAAATGTCTTTGAAAAATGCTATAAATAACATGCTCTTTCCTCTAATTCACATGATATAGATGTTGCAATATTTTTACCTTTTGGTATAAGTACCTTTATATTAGATTTGTGAAAATTGTTAATGATATGCTCAGTGATTAAAGTTTTTCATTGTTGTACATTCCAAGCTAAGAATATATTTTTTTTGCACGGTCAGGTTTGCTTGCAAGTCTTTCCTTTCTAATTTATCATGGATCCGCCCAGACATAATTTTCAGACCTTCTATGCATATTTTTGTGACCTTTGGACCGAATGAAAGGTTAAGTTGCAAAGTTTTTTATTGGTTTACTGTACGCTTTGCCTACTGGTCCCGTATACACTGGTCACATCAGATAACTTGGCAACTCCCTTCCCTTTCAAACAAATTTATGCAGATCGTATCAAGTTGTATACAAAACTCATTCACTTAGTCCAGCTTGAAGTTTTTGGTCCAACTAAGACTGTCGTTTCTTTTCCAAGGTGTAGGTGTATGTGTATGTATATTCTGTATTTGCAATTATATTGTCTAGCCACTAGACATAACAAAAGTACATTGAAACAAGACCACTTTAGGAACCTTAAATGTGGCCTTACTATGGATAGAATGCAATAAGAGATAAATAAAACCGGGCTTTTGATAGGTGGCCTACATATAGAAATCGGCTCTGTACCTAAGTGGTCTTAACTCTGCCCTACAGTGATAAAGAACTTCAAATCTTTCTTTCTTTCTCTCTTTTCTTTCTTTCCATCAAAAATTTGCAAGGAGCTTTTTTCGGACACTACTGTTGCAAAACCACCAAATTTGGCAAGGTGACTCACCAACCAGCGAAATTGTGCACATTTTTTGGAATTGTCATGATGCTCAAAATTATGCAAATTAGGGGCAATTTAAATTTTAGAAGCTGCATATCGTCAAAACTATCATAGATGGACATAACATTCCAAGTTCACTTCACAGGTATGTGACATTTGCCAATAAAATATAATATGAACAGTAGTAAAAATTTAAATTATGCTAATTTGGGTCACTTGAAAATTTCAAATATGAAAGTCTTCAAACCATTTGCAGGTAGAGGTGCCATTCCAAATTCAATTTATGGGTTTTTCTACAGGGGAATCCAATGAACAGTAAACCAATGTTGTAGAATGCTAATAAGGGCACTAGAAAAATCTTAATCTTGAAGATGTTCAAAAGTACAATAGAAAGAGCCCATTTTGATTTATTAATTTGTATCAGTGGCGAATCCAAGGAACAGTTAAACAAAGTTGTAGCATTGTTAATGTTAATTAGGGTGCTTGAAATTTTTAATTCTTGACCATCTTAAAATCTGTTTTTTGATGGCGTGCCATTTCAATTTTAGTTTATAGGTCTGTGCTAGTGGCGAATCCAATAAACAATGAATTCAAACCGTAGCGTTTTAATTTATGCATGCGTGCTGCGGACAAGGTGCCTCAATTTTTTGTGGGAGTTGAATGCTATGTGCAAAAAGAATGGAAGTGACGTTATTAAATAATATTTTTTTTATGGTGCATGTACTCGAATTAACAATGCATTTGGTACAACTCCGCGGCTGGACCACTTAATATGTTCTATAAGTATGTTCAGAATTACAGAAGAGGTCAGCATTAACTATATTGTGGTATCGTCTATTAAACCATCTACATCTCTGGGTTAACTCATTCCACCCTGATAGAAGACTGAGTCAACAGCTTTCCTTGGCGCGCTCTGGGCGCAATGCGCCCAGAGCGCGCCAAGGAAAGCTGTTGACTATGGGCATTTAATTTGGAATGATCTTCCATGCAAGTTTCATCCAAAATATTGAAAAATAATCCCTAAATTAGTAAAATACAATTAGCAGACGACATTTAGATGTTAGCGGGAAAAAGCGTCATCAGGGTGGAATGAGTTAAGATTATGTGTGAAGGTGTAGTACGAGCTGAGAGCAGTGAAAAAGCTAAGGACTATACTATGCATGTAAATAGGAACAATGCAAAACAGTGTGAGATAAACAAATATACACAGGTTTGTGATAAATAGGAAAGGTCAGCTCCAAGGTGTGTATTTGCCCCAATAAACAACTGAATACACAAACATTTGGAGGGCTAGAGCTGTGTATTCTGATTAGTTTGTATGTTAAAGCAACCTTAAATAAACCAGTCAATTTTCTAGCTGTGGTTATATGATTTTTGAGAGGTACTTAGTTATGCATCTAGATTTACTGTCTGAAATTTGGTGTTCCCATGTGCAGTAGTTTTTAAGTTGATAAGTTACAAATTATAATGTAAAGTAATGGGAATACACAACCCTAGCCCTCCACTGACTGCAGTGCCCTCTTTTAGGTAGTTGTTGAACCTTCTGTTCTTGCCCTTGCCTATTACGGAGTACCCTTGTTATACTAGAGGATGTACTGCATTGTACAGATGTGAATTGTAAAAATACAGGTCACCAGGAGCAAATAGAAGTGATTTATGGTGATATGGTTGCTGTATTGGTTGGGGACAGGTAAGACCACTATGCTATGGATTTGAGGTGGTGCCAGGAGGGAACAATGAGGCAGATAACTAGCTTAAAGTATCACGTGATGCTTTCGGTATGTGGGTCAGTAATGGTAAGCCAAGAACAGGGTGGCTCTTTGAGTATATGTCTAGAACTAGAATGAAGTTTAACTATGGACTGAGAAGGTGTACAAAGTATGGAAGAACAACACAGAGCTGAGGCGTTAGAGAAAGAAATGAGTGATAAAGTTTCAGAAATGTTTGGAGAAATATTAATTATATGAATAACAGCAGAATAGTCTTACTCTCACCGAATGTCATACATGGTAAACGTGGAGAATAAAATATTGCTGGTTCCCGGTGGGATCACTATAGTAAATTATTAAATGAGACGCGTGTAAGAGATGCTGAGAATTTCATGTGGTTACCTTGTGATTATAAATATGATGATCTTAAGGTGTCCCATCAAGCAGTTCGAGCAGCAGTGATGAATTTGAAACCTGGTAAGGCTGGTGGAGCTGACGGGCTAACCGCATTTAAAGTTTGTTGGCAGTAAATTATATGTGTTATTAACATTGAATTCTATCATGATGGCAGTACATTGGTTAATACCAGACAGTGTGCTTAGGACTATTATCGTGCCGTTGGTAGAGAAAAAATTGTGATTAACTGGATAAAAAACAATTATAGACCAGTGGCTTTGGCTAGAGTGTTGTCTAAAGTTTCAGAGAAGTTAATTATGACAGAATGTAGTGATTACTTTCGCACTTCAGATAATCAGTTTGGTTTTAGAAAAAAAATCATGCAACAGACCTGTGTATTTTTGCTTTGATACAGTTGTTACATTGTTATACTGAAGCAGCTAATCCAGTGTTTATACATGTATGTTTTTAGATGCGTGAAAAGCGTATGATAGAGTGACTCATGGGCAATTATTTAAAGTAATGCTAGAAAGACATTTTGGTAAGTTTATTTTACGATTGATGGCGTACTGGTATGGTTCACAAGTGATGTATGTTAAATGGGGAAAATTTAGGACCGATTATTTTCAGGTTAATAATAGGGTCCGACAAGGGGGATCCTCTCCTCGGCCTCTTTACTTACACACACACACACACACACACACACACACACACACACACACACACACACACACACACACACACACACATGAGTATAAGGGCTTCAACTTGTTATGGATAAATGTGCTGCTGGGGTATATATAGTGTATAATAAGAAAAAGGGGGTGGTTATGTGCATGCAACCTGGTCCATGGAAATTGACACATATGCCACAGTTATCTTTGCAAAATCAAGTGATAGATGTTAACATGCAGTTATAAATATCTGGGGTGTATGCTGTACAGTGACCTGTCTGCTGATGCCGATGTACAAAGACAGATTAGAGCTATGTATAGCCGTGCTAACATGCTGACCAGAAAGTTTGATAAGTGTAATAAAGATGTTAAGAAAGAGCTTTTTTTTGTTCATATCGAGGTAATGCATATTGTTGCCATCTTGGGACAAAAGTTACGGCACAGCAGTTTAACAAACTTACAACATTTCATATTAATTCTTTTCGCACATTCTTTAAGACACCAAAGTTCACAAGTATTCGAAAGCATGTTGTTAATAAAGATATATTAAGTTTTGATGAACTGATAAGGAAAACTGTGTATAGTTTTTGGCAGAGATTAGAAAGAAGTAAAAACAATAGCATATTGGGTATAGCTGGCTCAGCATGGAAAAGAGCTGATCTGAACACCTGCCGGACGTGCAGTCTTTTATATACATGTAAATAGACTAGAATAATAAGCTTAAATCTTTCCTTCAATTTCATTGCGGTTTTGTACAATGTGCATGAAACCACTTTTACTTGTGTGCTATAAGTATGCACTCTGAGTCTGAAATAAAAATGATCTCATCTTATGCTATTTAGGGGGAACTTAAAAAACAATTGAATCTTGAATACGTTTAAAACTTATGTAGATAGTGGTTCCATTCGAATTTCATTCAATATGTTTGTGCCATAAGCAAATCCAGGCCGAAAGCTATTGCCAAGTTGTAGCAATTTAATTTATGCAAATTAGCACGCTCAAGCACAGGTGGCGGTGAGGTCCCAATGGGACATGTGCTGGATTGATCATGTTAGAGTGGCAGGCATGTACGAATAACCTCACATGAAACATGTGAAACAAGATATGTAAAACACCCCATTTCTCCTTTAAACTCAGCATAAGATCATACGGTTTTTCACAGTAAGGCCTTGTTTTAAAAATCATTCTAGATATACAACCTTCAATAAAAAGCATGATTAATTACATTGAAATGACATTATGTCCGTTTTATAAGAAACTGCTGTTTTTGATGGACGGAAGTGGATAAATGGGTTAGCAACCACTACGTACTTCAGTACCAGATAATGCGATTGGCCCAATGTATTATGCTAAATGCTTTGTTTGTATTTTATTCAGTTACAAATAACTAAGATTTAAAAATTTTGATTTTTTTTTAACTAGTTGCATGTTCTGCTTCTCTATTAGCAGGCCCCATCCACCGATGACAGGCGAATCCACCTAAATAGATGTCTTTTAGCAGCTCAACACACGCAACAATGAGAAGCTTGATTGCAAAGTCATCACTGGTCAATTGAAACATGCCATGTACTGCTTGTACGTATGTGGCCTATTTAAAACGTTACTTATGTCCATCTTGAACAACATTCACAGAAAACGAGCCGCAATGTAGACTTTAAAAGCTGCACATTGAGCCATGATAAACCAAAAGTTGTGACCAAAGGTGACTTGAAAAGGCCAACACGTGACCTTTTATTGTATATATAATTTATTGAACTCATTTTGCATTTTGAGTGGCCTATTTTGAAACGTTACTTCTGTCCATCTCGAACGACATGTACAAAAAACCGAGCGATAATGTAGACTCTAGAAGCTGCATACCTGAGCTATGGCAAACCAAATGTTGTGATGGAATGTGACTTGAAAAGGACAACTAGTGAAATTTTATTGTTCATATAATTTATTCAACTCATTTGGTATCTTAAGTGCGAAAATATGCTTTTTGTGTGAAATGGCCGTAGACTTGTGGCACACTGTGTTTCCCATGCTTCTATGTATAGTGTATGGGTAAAGACGTGACGTTCCAGCACGTGGTCCTACCACGTGCCAATGAGTATTTCTGCAACTTGCGCTTGAGTTGTGGGAAGCAAAGTAGGTATGTATTATGTACACAAAATTTAAATGTTGAATGCAAATTAGGCATATACACACATTTTAAATGTTGAATGCAAATTAGGCATATACACAACATTTAAATGTTGAATGCAAATTAGGCAGGTACACAAAATTTAAATGTTAAATGCAAATTAGGTATGCACACAAATTTAAATGTTGAATGCAAATTAGGCATATACACAAAATTCAAATGTTGAATGTATCTAAAGTGTAAAAGATATTGCTGCCATCACAACTTTAACTTACTAGCTTCAAATTAGTGTGCACCTCTTGCAGAATTATTCAAAGCGTTCCGATCATTCAAATTTTGAAAGCACTCGGTTAGATCTGCTGTGAAGTAAATCTTCTTTTCAGATTGTAGTTGAAATCTCTTAATTACACAACTGAGGCAACTTTTTGACATCCTGTTTAAAGTGTTCTCAGTCCTTGAGTGCCCACAATTTGGTTTTGAAAAGTCTGTGGATTTTACCATATTACGTACATACATCTTGACACCTTCACTTGTCAGAAGATAAAATTTTCTAGCGACCGCGGTTTATCCAAAGTAAGAACATACAATTCTTTGTTCCGCGGGTTTTTAGTATTTTCTTTTCTTTTTTTTTTTTTTGACGGTTTTCACTTGGGTGAACAGCGCTTCAGTGTTTTAAACGAAATGGGACGTCTTTACTGCCACATTAAAACAGAGTTGGGAGAGAGAGGGAGAGAGAGAGAGAGAGAGAGAGAGAGAGAGAGAGAGAGAGAGAGAGAGAGAGAGAGAGAGAGAGAAACTCGTAAAGTTCTTTGTCCTGCAGACTTTATGTGCATTTCACCATAGACAATCCATATATCTCCAAGAATTCATTAGGCAAAACATATACATGCTCGTGTATGTATACATGCAAGGAGCCCACACGTAGCCTCTTTGATACATGTAATAGTTAAACTCCACAAGGTCATGAATGCGAAAATTACGTAATAAGTCCTGGCAACTTTCCCGCCACCTAATGTCGATGATTCCCAGTTGTACACGAAACTTGGCGACATGTGTATAGACCACTGCAGCCTAATCTTCATGCACCGGCAACGCACAACACCAGGAATAGCTTTTGCACCTGGTGGGAATCTGGGGCCTCAAGTAAAGACCATGTTGAATTTGATGATATTTTATGATAATACGACTTGATGAGTATGCACCGTAAATTCACAAAACAAAAATGCATAACATTGTTGTATAGTTTTGTGCATTGGATATAGATGGCGGGTCGTCAAGGTATTGTAAATCGGGACAAATAACGCTTTCCCACATGTGTCTGTCCAGCAGAACAAGTGAAGCCGTGACCCAAGCTGAATAACAGTTGTGTGTTGTATTACGTACCGAATGAAAGCAACTCAGGAAAATGCTTGTTATGCATGTCAGGTTGTTATCCTAAGATAAAGTAAAAAAGAATTAACAAGATCAGCTTCCGTATGTATCTCGTCAAAGTTAATAGTTTAATTACTTTCTCGATGAAGAACTGAACTCTCGAATGCTTTAATTGGCTTTTGGGAGCGCTATATGGGGGGAATGACTCCAGTACATGTTATGTGAGACAGGTTTTGTTAGTTAAACAACAAAGAAGCGGTTCATTGTAATTATTAGAAGAAGCGCAACCCAATGTTTATCAGCTTCCCTTTTGGTATATTAAGCGTATATTTTTATACTTCTTTGTCAATAAAAATTAAGACGGTCAATATAGTTACAAATTGTCATATGAAACTCTTTCAGTGTGGTATTGCCAACCCAATCACATTTTGCTCTTCACTGCAAATAAGATACGTTAACATCTGTTTCCGTTTGACACACCTTATTGTCATTTACTATTTTCTTGGGCACCCGAGCCTGTCAAGCAGACAGTGCAATGTGTATGACAAGGAATAGCCTTTTTAACAGATAGAAAAATCTGTTTTCCATATTGGTGGAGCGGAAATTCGATGGAGCTCGATCAGTTTCGCAGCCAAGAAAAGGCAAATTTCCGAAAAGGTAGCCGCCGCTAATCTACAAATAATCTATAGTCATAATTGGCAAAATTGTCAGACCTACCACTATGTATGTTTGCTCACAGAGTAAGCCATTGTACCCTCTTTGAAGAATAATCTATCTGTTCCCCGATGACTGCAAGGGAAACTGTTGATCTGGACCATTCTGGCGGTCTCTGCAGCTGTCGGCCGGCTGGCAGTTGAACGTCATCCTGCACAAAATGTAATGGGGGATGTCCAGGACTCCAAGCAAGAGGAGAATGCCCCCATTCCACGTCTACCCCATGCCGCCTCAGGCGATGAGCAGTGTCTCCGTCCCTGGCATCTCCCATGCAAGGAGATCTGTCTGCTTTCTATTTTATTTTACTTGGGAGATCTCCCTGCCTCCTGCCATCATTATTTGGCACCTCTGCCTTTGGTAACTACGCAGTACCGTTGTCTTCAATTTAAAGTTGGTCAGGCCAAATTCAGCAATTTGGAAGTTTTAAGCAAATTTCTGTATATTAACATAGTTTTGGTAATACGTCTGGACCTATCAGTCAAATGTTGGTCCGACTAGCCTGCCAATCTGATCCCAAGGCTACTGCTTTGCTATATTAACCCGTAGACCGTATTTTGATAAATGCTCATTTGAAAGAGAGTCTGTCCCGCAGTTCCCTTCCAATATGAGAGACCATTAGGAACAGAATCTGCTTACTAACATGCGTGCTCTGTAAAAGTACCCCATGTTTTGTTTATTTCACATATAAAGCAAAGGTAATAAGTTACAGAATTTATAAGTATGTGTGGGTAGTAAACAAAGAGGAAAAAGTAATTCATTTCGCAATACGAAGTACTCGTATTAACTGAGATCCTGTGCTGCCACCTAGGCTGCAGCAAGGAATTTGACAGGGTGGAGGGCAGATTCATGCAGCAGCACGACCAAATAAGCTTCTATTATAAAAGTAACAACTTGAGAAAAAAAAACTGAAGAAAACTCATTCACTAAGTTTTAAAACATACAAGAAAGATATATATATATATATATATATATATATATATATATATATATATATATATAGATAGATAGATAGATAGATAGATAGATAGATAGATAGATAGATAGATAGATAGATAGATAGATAGATAGATCGATCGATCGATAATTCCTTTTGCTTTGCAGAAAAAAAATGTTACTTATGGATTGTGAAATAACATAACTGGTACAAGTGTCCTCAGCATGGCGGAGAGCGGCAGAGAGGACCAAGGCAGGTCCGCAGCGAATATAATTAAATATAAATCCATCCAATTGTAACGCCAATATGAGTCATATTGAGGAGGCTGTCTCTGGCCGTCGCTCTGTTCATTCTCACACGTTCCCAGAACCGTCAATCGTGACTCAAAACACCAAGAAAGCGCATGCAAAATAGCAAGAAACGGCAGAACAAACTAGGAAAGATGATTTGCTGCATAGCAAATCAGTGTGTGTCTTCAAAGCATATTGGTATGGCAATGTATAACTATTCCATAACACAAGAGTAGAAGTTGGAATGACATCTCTATCTATTATAATTTTAAATATATATTCAAGATTTAAAATTTCAAATGCCCCTAATTTGCATAATTTTAAACATCTTCATTCTTATGTATAAAACGGTTAAACTCCTTGTATGGAGGAACAATCATGCAAAGTTCGGAGTTTCTATGTATAGCAGTATCCGAGAAAAGTGTCGGACAAATTAAATGGTAAAGAAAAAAGGAAAAAAAGAAACTAGGAAAGATGATTTACTGCATAGCAAATCAGTGTGTGTGTCTTCAAAGCATATTGGTATGACAATGTACAACTATTCCGTAGACCAGGAGTAGAAGTTGGAATGACATCTCTATCTTAGCTTTGAAGTTATTCAAGATTTAAAATTTCTAATGGTGCTATTTAGCATAATTAAAATTGCTACAACTTTTATTTTTAATTCATTAGGTGCGCAATGATCAACAACCCCGTAGTAGAAGTTGCAAAGACATCTCTATCTATTATAGTGTTGAAGATAGTCAAGATTGAAAATTTCGAATACTGCTAATTAGCACAATTTAAATTGCTACAACTTTTGTTTTATATTCATTAGATGTGCAATGGTCAATAACCCCCTAGTAGAAGTTGAAATGACATCTCTCTCTACAATAGTTTTGAAGATATTCAAGTTTACAATTCCAAACGGTGCTAATTAGTATAATCTATATGGCTACAAATTTTGCTTTAGATTCATTAGATGCGCAATGGTCAATAACTCCCTAGTAGAAGTTAAAGTGACATCTCTATCTATAAAAGTTTTAAAGATATTCAAGTTTTCAAAATTTCAATGCTGCTAATTAGCATAATTTAAATTGTTACAACTTTTGTTTTAAATTCATTAGATGCGCAATGGTCAATAACCCCCTGTTAGAAGTTGAAAGACATTTCTATCTATTATACTTTTGAAGTTATTCAAGATTTAAAATGTCAAATGCCCCTAATATGCATAAATTAAACACCTTCATTCCTCTGTATAAAACTTCTTGTATGGAGGATTAATCATGCCAAGTTTGGCGTTTCTATGTAAAATAGTGTCCGAGAAAAGTGTCGGACAAATTTGCTAGTAAAGAGGAAACGAGAAAGAAAGAAAGAATTTCAAGAAAAACAGAAAAGTGTGCGTTGACACATAAACTTTAAATATCAAGAAAGAGCAATTTAAAACACAAAGAAACCTAAATATGGTTTGAGATCTTCAGTTTTTTCCCGAAATCTTCGAATGGCTTATCTTATGAAGTTTGTTATTTCATGTTTATGCCA
Organism: Hermodice carunculata; assembly: GCA_964020975.1. Taxonomy (NCBI): domain Eukaryota; kingdom Metazoa; phylum Annelida; class Polychaeta; order Eunicida; family Amphinomidae; genus Hermodice; species Hermodice carunculata. Next base: position 80,350,618 of record OZ026618.1, read on the forward strand.
GTGATGTTTGAACAGCATAAACGAATGAACACTCACAGTTTATCTGCACTGTCAATAAGAAATAGTCAAGCTTGTCCCCAGAAGAAGCAATTGCTCAGCCGCGGGGTTTAATTGTTATTATTTGCTGACCCACCTCTTTCTCGTTCGTCAGCAAAGACATTGTAGTGATTTGAAGATCTGGCCAGGCAGGCAAATGAAGTCGATGGCCTGACTGAGTGTACAAATAACCACTGGTAAATGGTTTAAATCAAGTTGGGAACATTACTTAACGGGTAGCGGATTCTTGGGGCTGGAATTGAATAGATCTAATATAAAAAATGAATAATTGTGTTCAAAGAGGGTGGGAAAGGGGTTTCCCGTACTGGAGTACTGGGGCTTTTTATTTACCGTACAGCCGTACTGGAAGCCCTCTTATTTTACGTACTTCGTACTATCCAAAATTTTGAAAGATTTTTATTTTCCGTACAGCGTACTCTAGAAAAATAATTACCTGTACCAGCGTACTGACCCCCCCCCCTTACCCCCTTCTTCAAAGGTACCGTTAGGAGCATCAGGCGCAGCCCCATAATATAGAACAGTCTACAAACATAACATTCACATTTCTGTCGACAAAATGTTTGAACTAAGTCAACTGTGATGGTGAAGAAACTGCTTATCATCTGCTATCAATTTCAGTTTAAGCACAGCGGGTATTACTGTAAATACATTTATTTTCATGGGCATTAATTTTCACGGTTTTTGCATTTTGGACCTTTCACTGAAACTTTAAATTCACTAGTTTTGTTTCTATCAATGCCATGTTAAAAACATACTTCATTGGGTTCTTATTTTCACGGTTTTGAAGCATCAGCGAAATAAGCGAAAATAAAAACACAGCGAAATTAGATGAATTCACAGTATTTATGTGATGATAGCAAATCCCCCATCTGCAGCCTCGCCAAATGAAACATGTTGGTTATGTAATGTCTTGGCTGCCATCGCTATGCGAGTCGAGCGAGTTGACACAAGGTCACTAATCAATGACCCATAAAGACTTGGCCACAAGAGGTCATCTGCACCATTCGCCTCGGGACGTCCCAGTCTGCTACCTTTCAAACTTGTTACGTTTTCTGTCAAAGTTTCATAATATTCTCTGTCACGATCTCAAGTTTGGTTTAAACTTTAAGCATACGTTGATTTTGTAAGGAGACATTCCATAAATGTTGCGCAGGTGTGGGAAGGGTACGAGAAATTGAGTGTTTAAGGTCAGAGGTCTGCCGTCACATTGTGAGGACATTGGTCCGCTTACCGGTCTGGATGCATATCTAAGTAAGCTTGCTGGCAACTGTTGCGTACCCGTCCAACATGCCCGAGGCAGGACATTGGCTCGCGAACAGAAATATCGTTACACTGTTGTTTAAACGACAGCCAAGGAAATGTGTCAAACTTCTTGCGCCATAGTGTATGTTTATCTCAACTTGATTAATTTTAAACGCACGCTGTAATATTCTACTTTATCTTCATTCAATCAACCGACACTATAGATTAGCTTCAAACCATGACTGTCCTAAGTTTTGAAATGATCAATTGCAATCATTTGCAAGCAGGTCACATTACGGCCGTAATCGTGGCAGGTTCCTCAAGAAGTATTACGTAATCTTATATCATTCTGCAGATGCCAATCACGTTTGCCCCTCCCACTGACCCTAATAGCCGTCCGGCCATCTTGCCAGCTGTATCACTCGAGGCGCAAATTATACATTGCCGACTGATGTTGGCCTGCCCTGTCCTCAAAATAATGGACCGGCCGGTCTGTAGGGGTTGGAGGCAAGTCAATTTGTCTGCCCAGAGGCTCATTACGATACAGGAGTGTGAATACCGCTAACGCTGTGTTCATTACCGGCACTGAGAACCCGTGCGTGAATTATACCAAGAGAAAAATATTGAAGACAAGGACAACATTATGTTGGTAAACTGGACAGGCATGAGAAGGCACCTATTTATAAATATGTTTACAGTAGGCTGGGACAGGGCGCAGTTACCATAGTAACTATGTCTTACTCACGCAAATTCCTTTTATATCTCAACAGTGCATCAACATGTTGTCAGTTGGTCTTTTCTTTAACAGATGAAATTTTGCTAACGTATATTCATTCGGTAACCTACTTTTTTTTTATCAAACTGATGAGCCAAACTGTTTTTAGATCGTGTACACAGGGTCACAAATATAAAACCCTTATTTTTCTACTTGGAACACACCGCGTCTACTCGGGCGAGTTTTTAACTGATGGTACATGTCAAAATCAGCTCAAAATTGAAGAAAATAGAATCTAAATCCTTTCCAGATCCTTACAAGACTGAGTTAACAGCTTACCCAGGCACAAGTCGGGGGCAATGCCTCCAACTCACCACGCCAAGAAAAACTGTTGACAAGTGGCATGCTGTGTGTTCTATTAACAGCAAATTAAAGTAACAACATGAACGCAAAGGACACAACCATGTGCATTTGGGTGTGTTTTGTACGTCTCCGGGGGAAATTACTTTTTAACTGCGCACTACAGCAACAAATACGTCGTAATATAAATAAATCAATGGCAAAATGATTGCAAACTTTGTATTATCGTGATGGAATTAGGAAATTAAGCAGAATTTATTGTAATAACTGTGAATTCCTCTATTTTTATTGGTGTATTTATTTATCTATCTATAGCTAGCTATCTCCCTATTTGTCTATCTGTATGTATGTTTATCTTGGCTTAACCGTTTATCCTTCGACATGGTTTTAGTTTCACACGATGAAGACTCAACATTACAAACATACGTTTCTGTTTATAAAAATAAAAAATTCAAGACGAGCCACACATTGAATTTAATGACTACATAACGCACAACACACTATTATTTCTGTTGCATTTTTCCAATCACATGGAATGGAGAGTAATAAACTTAGCTGAACATTGTACAGCTGTTTGTTTCTATTGAACCACGTTTTATTCTTAAGTTCTCTAAGTTTTAATTGAACGTCAAGACATTTGTCTGTAAATGTCTCGCATTGTGCATTTAAAAAAAAGCGGCTTGGGATTTTTAATGACACTTTTATTTCATGAGGTTATGGTCAAAATCACACACCACATATAGTAGTCCTCTGTGTGTGTGTGTGTGTGTGCGTAAGAACCGAAAAATCTTTGGAAAACATAACAAAACAACCCCATCCCCCCAAAAATAAAGTAAATAATAATAATAATAATAATAATAATAATAATAATAATAATAATAATAATAATAATAATAATAATAATAATAATAATAATAATAATAATAATAATAATAATAATAATAATAATTATAATAAAAGGAAGGACTTGCAAAATAAATTGATGTCAAGAAATTTATGTCAATCAGTATGAAATTGAGTACCTTGTCGGAATATTACAATAGATAATGGTGGAGGACATAGTGCGTTTCTTAGTGTGTTAGCGATGCATTTTTAAATTGACAAAAGTGTTAAAATACTGATATGTGGATTCCAGCCATGGGTATTAAACATCTTCATACAACTAGCATCATCATGTACATAGTTACCGGGATCAAAATAACGGGCAACGCAACCGAAGCTTGCTTCTCTGAACAGACTTGTGCATTAAAAGCAAAGTAGCACACATATATTTTGATGCTCCAGCTGCCAAGAATCTTGCCTTCAGTGTGCCTATGCATAGGCTTGCACGTGAAAGTGCGTCATAATCGTGGAGTCCTCTGTTCCCACGGTGATTGGCCAGGTTCATTATAATTTTCTTCAGTTACATCCATAGCGCTGCTTTGATAACTATCCTTTCTTCCCACGTGCAGCACATTTATACATTCATTAACACGGGTCATCTTACATCGGCACACTGGGTACGAGGATATCTGTCAACGTTGCCTTGGTTACATTCTTTTTTGTCATCAATTCTTTTAAATCCTGTTTGAAGTACATATTTGATCAAAATTTGATGCTACATTGTAGTCATGTCCCCATTGTTATGTAAGTAATTTGTATCAAGGATCCTTGGGAAGTGCAATCGTAAAAATGTTATTCAAACAACTTCCTTTTAACTTTGCATGTCTGAAAATACGGGCCATTCGTTGCTTTTATGTTTATTTGTTACGCAGATACATCATTACACATACAATTACAAATATAACGAAAAAATCCCAAGATATTTGACATTGTTTTGAGGGAATTGTAACGGAAACCAGCGAATTCAAATTTACAGTAAAATACGACATGCATATACATATATATACATGCATACATACATACATATAAATATAGCCATTTAAACAGGGTAAGAATGCCACCAAAATACATATATAATATATTCGCTCATGGTCCAGCCATAGAGCTCTTGTTCCATGGTCTCGCGGATGTCCTGCATAGCCATATTAATGTAAAACCTATCGTTCTGTTTAAGGGTTGTTTCAAAAGTCGCTAATATCTCCGTATCCATTATTCTACGACTATGTGATGGACTTCATGCCTTGGTAGCACCACGTTGTGAAGGAAACAACTGTAAAGTGCTTTGACTGTAATATGTATTCTGACCAGTAACCAACCATATGACCGCGACGTCATTCACTGATGTCTGAGCAGAGGTCAAGGTAAATAGGCCACGGCAAAATAACCTACCACCCCTACGTTGAGTGTACTATTCCTCTGCTTTTCATTCGCAAATTATTACATCACAGCCCTCGCCATATTTATCGCTGGTAAACCTTGCCAGGTCATACTAACAGGGCCCCAAATCCTCCCGAACATCGCTTACCTCAGCGGTTTAAGCTCCGGGTTAACGGCTTTTCTCGGGGTGGGAGGCTCAACCACACCTGAAAACTCCGACTCTTGGGGCGAGAACCAGGAGAGGAGAAAGAAAAGAACGTAATACTGGCGGTTGAAAAGTACCTCGTACTCAGGACGAAGGAGCGGCGATACCAGACCAGGCGGCCACATCGCAGGCAATCCTGACTGCAAAATGGACCTTGATACACCAACAACTCCAAAGAAGTCGAAAGGTAAAATACGACCAATTTTCAGCTTTGTTACAACGTTTACGTTTAGAAACATCAGTGACAGACATCTGAGTATTTTGTTGTAGCTTTACCACGTTTCTTGTTTGTGGTCAAAACCATTGGACAAAGGCCGTTAAGGACACCGAGTTATTTTCGGAAAATAGTATTTGTTACGCAGTCTCGATACTTAATTGAAATTACGCAACACTACGCTAATTGCTTAGCGCCTTTTCTGTGGGTTACCAGACAATGCAGCTGGACTGCACGACTGTGTCTTGCTCACACCTTCACAGTTCATACCTCTTAATTACATAGGGAAGTCAAACGAACCTGTTCCTGACCAAAACAGTTTGAAAGATGTTTGTTAGAAGACCACTAACTTTGTTTATGATCGAAATTTGTGCATGCGACTTGTCAAGGCCACAGAAGTGCAAACACTGTCCTTTGTTGTCGAAGCATATTATAGATCTGGTTGGGAGATGACAAAATGGTGGCCAAACCATGTACTTGGTTGTTCCAGACTTCACTTGGGAAGATCGTGAATTATTGGCTTATTTGTCTTGAAAAGCAATTTTTTTCAGTAAAGTTTGCTGTATCACTATACGTATTTCAATGTCATTTTAATATTAAGGATCAATTATTCTCGAAAAACAGTTCAATAATATCAGACTTTCAAGCTACAGTAGCTGCTGTTGAACGATTTTTGTCTCTTACGGAAGGTTACGGGATTTGGCATAACAGATATCTCGCCATCAAAATATTTACAAACGTCCCTTAACGAAGTTCCCAAATGATGGTTTCTTTTCAACCAGGGCGTGCTTTATGCGAATTCGTTGTTTTATGGTTGTAGTTCCTCTATTTCTCAGAATTTTGATGTTGGGATTTTTTGGCCGTACATGCTGAAAGAAGGCTGTTGGTCTGCCATGTTTGCGAAAGCCAATATCTCAACACCATTAAAGCGCAACGAAAATTCACAGATAGTCAACTGTAAACAAAGAATTATATATGGATTGTGAAGTTTAATGTGTATATTGTATGCATCTATGTATGGCAGTAATTTTTGTACCGTCGTTCTCAATGTAAAAGAGAATATTTTTTGACATTGTAGACGAATTTCTAGTCCTCATTCTGTAAAGTGTCTCTTCCTCAGTCAGCAGGCACGTTCTGAAAACCGTTTTTTTTAAATAAACATATGATATATAAAAACATGCGGCACGAAACAGCCTTTGAAGTAAGGGAATTGAAACTGTACTACTCTGCCTATTAAAAAAGATATCGTTTCCTACATAAAGATATAAAATGCACAAAATATCACATTCTGTTTCTCGATATAACAAGCGGAATGTACGACATACACGTTCATCTGCACCAGGTAAATGTTCGGTCGATCATAACGCTTACAACAAACGTACAGTTATTGCACATGTTTTCTCTTTCTTTCTGAGATGAACATTACAAAAAAGCTTAATTCAGAAATGAAAGTGTATTTTCCTGATAAGACGTACTCAGCTTTATATACACAACCTTTCATATATTATTCACACAAATCACAGTGAACAACACAAATTATAAGCTAAAAGGTATGGTGAGTTACAAATGAAGAATTCATATGACACCTCACAGGCGTAGGAACTTCCAAAACAGGCAAAATTTCGTTGTAAACACCGAGAAAAACTGCGTATTTTATTCGTTGCTAAAAAACAGACCGAGAAACAAGCAGTCAGGTGACAGCCACATGCACTACAATCTTCCAGACATGACTAATCGATAACCTGTGTCAGCCGCGCTTTCAGTGCATTCCACTGTATTACCTGACTCAGACACTGTTCGTCACAAAATAAATACAGACACACAGCAGACTAGCAAATAGCTAATGTGATTCTTACACGTTTTGGTTGATCAATTATTGTCAACACCGAAACCAAAAGGCATGATTTACATTTAAAGTAACTTCACGAAAGCGTTCAGTTTGCCAACTGACTCATGGGCTGCATATTGCCAGATAAAACTTGGCCACAAAAAGAGTCTTTTCCCAGCAAAAAATTCGTTTAACCAGCCTGGCTTACTCCTATAGGAATTGAGTACCACACTTGTCCAGTGGAAAGTAACTTAAGAGCAAAACTTGGAAAGAAATCAACTTCAGATGCTTGTTAACTGTTTCTCGTTTTGAAACAACAGACAAAAACAGTTGATATTTATTTTTTTCAGTTGAATATATATATATATATATATATATATATATATATATATATATATATATATATATATATATATATATATATATATATATATGTATATATATATGTAATTCGTTCAAGTTAGAATCTGTCAGATCAAAAGATATATTTAGTGTGTGTGAAGACAGATTGTTTTTCATGAAAAGTGATTTAAAAAATTACGTTCCCTACTTAGCCAGACCTTCGATAGGTATTAAGCTTCTGAGTTTTTTTAATGTTTGTTTACAGTTGGTTTAAGTAGCTTTCAGCATTGGTTAATGATTTCTGAAGCAACGCAGCACTCTCACTGATTGTGATTTTAGTGAAATTCTGTCTTCCTATATCTCCATTTATTCGAAATGATGGAAATTATCACATAAATATACGAGTCTCAAGAGTTCACTAAATTTGGAATAGAACTAGCCAATTTGGCTAAGGGATAAAAAAATTTAATATCAAAATCATCCTTTTTCTTTTGATCTAGTGGGTTTTTATTAATACATTGCGTTAAATATTAGTATTGATATTGAAATAATAGGCGTACTGCAAGAAATACTTCATAATTTGTACTCGGATGACAACCATGCAATATGGATTATTCCAGATGTACAAGTGTAGCTTGGTCAGGTCTTAATGGAGAAAACAAGGTCTCTGTTCTCAATTAAATGTGCAATATCTGCAACAAATATTTCACACACGAGAATTTGCTAGTTGTGAAAATTAAAGTTTCCTGGCTGCCAGTAAGTTGCTGTTACTTACACCAGTTTATTCAATACCGTATTAAAATTTTACTGTGTGCAAAGGGAAATTATTTACTATGAAAGAAATATGCAGAAAAGTGCTGACTCCAAGCTTTTACACTGTTGTTTGTGAACAAAATTACTGACGCCAGCACTTGAGATAAGAATGTGATTGCCAGTGTGGACATAAAAGATCTAATTTCCTTGTAACTTATAAATGCTAACAAGTATGTACCTGAAGTCCATTTAGCAACGGGAATGAAACCTCAAATGCTTTCATTTTCACATTTTTGGGATAATGGTTATTTGTTTGCGACACGGACATCGATTACATATTCCACAAAACCATTAATAAATGATGTCGAATGTTGCATAGACTGTTTCTTCCTTTAAGGAATGGGAAATTAAATTTCATTGCAGTTTAATGAACTATATATGACTAAAACAAAAATTTTCATTCGTTCGGTTTTTCTTTTTCTCGGAGACGGTGATAACTAGAAATCCAAATAGTTGCATGGTCATAGTCCTCTGATCATGAATAATTTAATATTGATAAGCTTACGCAAATTATAGGTAATTCACTTAAAACCGTAAATGTTCCATGTCTTCAAAACTTCAGTTAATGGGTTTCTGTTATGGGCAACTCCTATGATATGCGAACAAAATTTTCAATATATGTTAAATTCACTGAATAACTTGCAGACTGTCCACAATACAAATTCCCCCATCGCCACAACATGCACAAGCCAATTTCTTTTATCTACCTCCATGCTGTAATACAACCATTTTGCATGCATAACAAATAAGCTTTTTCAGTCAGAACCTGTCTTGTATGCAAATTATTATGCGTAGTCCAGTAGACTGTCTTTGAGAAATCTACAACAACAGTGTATGAAATAGTCTCCAAAACTATGGAGCATCTCTTTCTGTCATGTTGAACAGATTTTTTTCTCACCCCCCCCCCCAAAAAAAAAGGTGGTCCCATCACAATGCTGCCGGCTTCATCAGAAGCATTGTGCCTGGGGAAGTTCAGCCAGACCCTCTCTTCCAGAGACCACTGCATTTCTGGGCAGAAGCCTGTAGTGTCATATCCCTCATCAGAAATAGCGTAGAAGTTGGAGAGTTGGCTATGCCACTCGAAGCATAAGTCTTTCAGTCCACAATGAAACGTTTTGACAACTTTATGGATATCATAACCACAGCACTGGAGTGTGGAACAATTAAGTGTGCAGATCAGGGTCATTCTAGTGATTTGTTCCAGTCTGCATTGGCAAACCTTTGATGTTTCTTCTTCTTAAAACCTGTGCGACAAGACCTGCACTTCTAGCATTTTTTTTTTCATGTGATAAAGGAACAAAAGTCAGGTTAATACAATTTATTATAAATCTGTATGTATTATAGCTGTATGTTTTACAGACAGTTATTTCCCCTTGGATTATAATATTATGCATTCATTGTATATGGATGTGCAAATAATGTCTAGTTTTAGATGTGCATACTCATGCATAAATAGAAAGGCAGATCCTCTCTGGAGTGGCCGTCTCCCTACGGCGGCCACTTCTACCAGTCCCAAGGGTGCTCTGAGACAGGTTTCCCTGTATAAACAAACCTTGGCATTGTAGATATATCCAAGTCTTTAACGTTTTATTATATTCAAGGTTTAAAATATGAAATGGGCACGTCCCTGAAGTTGGCACTTTTTACCAGTCCCAGGGGTGCCCTCTGTTGAACGGTTTCGCTGTATAATGTAACCTTGGAATTTAGTGCATATCGAAGTGCAACTTTTGATGATGTTTAACATTTAAAGTGCGATATGCCTCTAATTGGCATGATTTTAACAGCTATAAGTTTACATCTTTCATAAAATACAACATTGTGCACATACATAGCAGTAGCAGTTAGAATTACACTTGTCTCTGATGTTGGTGTGAAGATATTAAAGATTTAAAGTTTGAAATACTCCCAGTGCTCAATGAAATCAATGTGTGCTTAATATTTATATCTCACCTTCTGGGCGCACGTACTGATTTGCTGATAAAGATTTTTTTCTTCAAAATATTACAGATATAGGTGTCGATCCAAACTCATTGTTTTGTGCTGTAGGTGCACCCAAAGAAAGAAAAGTAAAAGATGTAAAAGTTGATTTCATGCTAATTAGGCATACTTCTGAGCTTTAAATGTTGAACATCTTTAACTATATTGCAGATACAGGTGTCAATAACAACATTTGTGGCTACGTCCAGTGAAATGAAAATGAAAGTTCTAAAATTTGAAATTGTGCTGATCAGGCACACTTTCAAGATTTTAATGTTGTCTTTAGACCTTTTAAAGATTAAGGGACAATTTCAATTTAATTTAAAAGATTGTGATCACTACACATTTGATCATTGAACAAATTTTTAGAACGTTTTACATCTTAATTTTCAAGGCACAGAGACAGGTTTGCTCAAAAACATTTGTGTGTGTGTGTGTGTGTATGTTTTGCTTTCTTAACTTTCCGGTCTTTAATGTGATTTTTAGGAGAAATCTCTTAACAGCCTTGCGGATGTACGATATGTATATAGCATTGTAATGTACCCAAACTGCTGCCAGAATAGGCAATGGAACGTAGCTGCAGGGTTGTGATTTACATTACACATTAGAAGATACAAGTCTTTATTTTAAGTCGGCACATAATAGATACCACATTAGCTGTAGGCTATTACAAGCGACTATATTAGGTAAAAAGTACAAAGCTGAAAACTTAAGCCGAACTGTATAAGATGCATTAAAACGAGCATAGGACAAAAAAAGTACAAATAAATATCATGGTAGTAGCATAAAGACAACTATAGACATTAAAGTTGTTATAAGTATCGTCGTTCAACAAGAGATTTGGATCATCGTGCAGCAAATCACTGGCAGGCAATACAGGTGCTGCGTGCAAGACTCGATGGAATACCGTCTCATAAGACTTCTGAATTTCAGGAGGGTTACAACATTTTTTAAACTTTATTTTGGATCTTATTCCAAATTTTGATGCCAAGACTTTTGAGAGAATGTTTTCTGAAGGTGGCCTTTTTGAAAGTGGGTAGATCTAAGTATCTAGAACTCTAAATTGACAGAAATTAAGAAAATGTCCTGAATCTATTTTGAGCCATATCCACCAAGAGCCTTGTATATTTATGTGACTGAGGAACGTAGTCCACCTATCAACAGAGTTGACGACGGTACCCTTTTCATGAGGAAACAGTCAAGATAGGGGCATAAACGTCTAGGCACATTGATGTGACTGGCTGCTTTCCTACATAAAGAAGTTAAACACGCATGAAGCTCGAGTTGATGATCAAATTCGGCACTTAGTAAACGAACACAATTTTCGAATTTTACAGCCTCCTTGCCAATTTCAAAGTTAATGTAGCAGGAGTCCCGCCTAGAAGAACACTGGAAAATGGCCTGGAATTAATCAGGATGAGCAAGCATTTCGTTATGAGTAAACTATTCAATTGACGCTTCGGATTGTCGCTCAAGTGTCCTCTATAGACTTGCATGGGTTTGATGACTGAAGGAAAGGAATAGTAAAAGGTTCATACACGTGTAACTTGTGGTAAGGATTGAGAGGACATGTCGAAAAATCGGAAGTATTGAAGCTACCGAATGTACTAGCTTATACTTCTGGGTTGGGTGTATAAACTGATCTGCACATACATGTGGTAGACATATATGCTGCTCGTAAATCCACATAGTGAGAATGTGTTTCTTATCTAGTAGATATAATTTGTGCACGTATCAATCTCTGTTTCTAGCTCGACTTTCGAGCCAGCCCTATATTACCTTTGAAGATGATACATCAGCACAATTTGTAAAGTACAACACAATAAGGAAGGATATATATGAATTGCGATCTCAGATTGTGTGATTCTGATTTCTGATCAGTCACCACACCCATTTCTTCATGACCATCAGCTGTGAAAATATTCACATTGACATGCAAATTACCGCCAGTGAAGTGTTCAATTTAGCCAATGAACCTTGCTATATGTAAGAACATGGTATCAGATGAAAAATTTTCTCATTTTATTGTATGAAAAAAAAATTCTCATTTTATTGTATGGAATAAAATGTATGTCAAAATCTCAGCCAGCAGTAGGTGATGATGATAATTTAGAAGATAACTATAGTTCCAGAGGGCTTACCTATCTGTGTCTCATGGACATCCCTTTCAAATGATACGTCCATTTTTTGTGTTTTTATTTGAACACACACACATACATATATATATATATAGTATGCTTTCAAGCGAGATAGTTGAATTTTTGTGTCCATAACCAAGCACAGCATCAAGTATAGCCGAGACTCGTTTCATGCCTTGTATTGGGAAAACCGCGGGATGGGCGGGTCCTCCTTGTCATTCACTGATCGGGTTGTTTAGCCTGGCTGCATTTGCAAGTTTTGCAGACAGACAAAGTAGAACGTTATGACATCACGGGGTCATGGAAAGCGGGTCACGAAAACAAGGTTATAAATAGGTGACCTGGAGCGTGGCAATCAATGGCCACACTGAAGGCAGCAGCGCCAGGGAAAAGTTCATGGTGCTGGGATACGCTCCAAATCGAGTGCTGTTCCGTCGATGCTCGCTTTACACAGCTAGAGGTTACAAAAAGGCCACAATATAAACCTTAGCACATTTAAATTTAAAAAAATAAAATTGTTATGGGTCTTTAATGTTGATTTACTTTTGATATTCGTTAAATGTGTGGTTTTTAAAGTATCAACAATATTTAGCTGGCCTAGTTTTACCAGCTGGTGCTTTTGTTTGGAAAGGCAAGAGAATTGGATTGCCATGGGCTGCCTGGATGAATTTGTTTCCATAGCAACGCCATTAAAATCCAGGCTCTATGGTTCACTCAGGCGGTACATACAAATATCGATAGGATCCTCCCACGATGCAAGGTGAAAGGACGTTTATCAGGTGTCATTATAATAGTACGATTAACGAATGTTGCGCCAAAATACGTCACGAATTACAAGCATCATCTTGAGTGCATGACAAATATATTTCACGTCTCAATTTTACTCCATTAGACCGGTTTGTTGCTAGCCTCATTCGGCTATTTCTTTCTTTCTACCTTTCGACCTACAATATTCTGTTTTCAGCAACTTTTGCTCCAGAACGTCTTCAGACAGTTCGCCCACCCACCAGATAAAGCCCCTGTTATCTTGATAATGATCACAGAACAGCCATATATATAACAGCACCATCTAATACTAAGACATTTTCCGTTTGTTGTCATTTTTGTCCCCTTTTTATTTTATTTTATTTTTTTAAAGAATATGTTTACCCTGGGTGACCCTTTCAGAGCACAGCTCTGTTCTTCCAAGGGGCCCAGCGTACATCTGTATGCATAACTTAACTATCAGCAATATTTAGCTATTTTTACTTACCTTTCCACCTTTTGTCATGAGAACATTGAGCTGGAGGTTATATATATATATATATATATATATATATATATATATATATTGGGTCGCTTATAGGCAATTATACAGTACACACAAAAAATTATAAAGTGGAACGGATCCTCCAGACAGTTTGTTGGTCAACTTTAATCCTCAAGCCGGGCCATGAACAGCATATACCAAATATGGCTCCCCACAATTTCTAGGCATCTGTAGCTTCCAATATTATCTGCACAGTTTAGCTAATTTGTACGTTTCTGAAACCCCTCAGGTAGCTCATTGAATTTAAGGCAAACATGGTTTGTGGGCATTTTTCAACTGCGGATAAACCGAACAAATGCCAACCAGACGGTCTCAGGATAAAAATTTTCTGTCCCAACACGCATTGCAGAAACTGAATTGGACACGTCTTGTCTTTGCAGTGCGCATTCCTTATTTCCTCCAATTTCATGTTCTTGTATTATCAATTTTTACAGTTCATGCAAGAAATTAAGAGCACAACTGGTTGAGAAAAAGACTATTCTTCAACTAATTTTACATAACTGTACACGTTTTCTTGTCGTGCATTGCTATATGACTTTTTGAACCCAAATATCAGTTTAGACCTGACAGATACACGATACAGATCCAACGTTGCTCCGGCATCATGTTATTTACTTAATGAAGCTGTGCACACCGGCGTTGTAGTATCAAATCCCCACCCACAGACAATATTACCTCAGGTCGCTCGGTGCAGATAAGCACGTGCATCGCACGTGTGTAAGACGCTGATAATAGGTGTGCTGGGCCTGTCTTCACATTAAAATTTGATGAAATGGAAAGACTTGTGACGGAGGAATGGAAAGATTTACGACTAGTAAGTAGATATATGTAGATTGATAATGAAAGATTTTTCAGTGGCAGATCGGGGTTGGGGATGCGTCCGCACCCATCTGTCCTCAACTAGGTTTTCTTGCCCTTCTCTATAATGGACCACAAGTTTGATAAATTTGAGAGATAAAGATAGTGATAATATTGCTCGATGGTGCCAGGTAATGGTGAAAGGGAGTGTGAAAAGGCTAAAATGTTGGAGCTTCCGTTGTTTTCACACATTGGGCCACAAACGGGGCTATTCCCTTACTCCCGACCCACGCTTTTAACGCCCCCGTACGAAATTACTAGATCCGCCCGTGTAATAGTATACAAGAATGATATAATCAACACAATAAGTATAACAACGTTTGATAGTCGATTTCGAACTCTTTTTCACCCTGTGGAAACTGAGGCAAGAACCTGCGTGGGGACGAACGGAAAAGTAGCATCTCAAAATGCGTTGTGAGGACACTATTAATTGAGCAAAAAGAACCAATGGGACAAACAAATAGTCGCTAATATAGCGGGCTTTAAATTGCGGCAATGATAAGTGATAACTTTCTCAATGTGGTGAAAGGTTACATGTGGCTTTTTGATGTGTCTGCATTGTCGATAATAACAGAAGACAAACTACCGTTTTTTTCAGCGTCAATTATAGATGGAGCATACAATTTTATCGATTTTGTGGTTTTATGCGATGTTACAGATTCAAAGGCGGCACTGTTGGTTTGTGTGCGGCACACATAGCTTGAAGACGTAGAAGGAAATACAAATTGGACATGTGGAGACGAGAAAACTCTTGGTGGCTATCAGTGTATTGAAGAATGTTATACATTGTATGTCCAAAATTGCAGCATTTTTTTGTTTGCTTTTTTTTGGACCTTTTTGTGTGTTTTTGTGGGTCAAACCGGCCTGCTGTCTGCATAAATATATTTTGCACCTCAGATGCTGATCCATATCGTAGCAGCCCGTGAAATAAAGACCTCTCACTTACCCTGACAACCCAAATTACAACTTTGGAGTCCCCTTGAAAATTTGGAATGTAATACCTCCAAGGGATCCCTCAATTCGCGGTCGTATTTCTTTCTTTCTTTTTTTTTTGTTTTTTTGTTTTTGTTTTTTTACACTACGCAAGTTTCTGTTAAACTTGACATGTTACACATAAGTTTGCAATCTTAATAACAGCACTAGAGGGAGTAAAAGGGTTAACATACACAGAAACACAATCGCGCCTAGCAATTAGAATGTGTATTCTTCTGACTATATGGCCCAATTAATAAATTCTTGCTATTGTCGCCTCAATTTGTGTATTCCCGTTGGATTGAGGTCAAATTTAGCAGCTATTGCGCAGCAATAAGCTGGCTACTTTTTCGCATACTTACGATGCCAGTTATTTGAACATTTTAACTATGCACCGGGATACAGTATGAATTTGGTGTTAGATACAGACAGCGAAAAGTTATCAAGCTGTAAAATCACAGTAGAAAGTAATAAAGGTAGCCAGCGATAGTTCTTCTGTAAAATCACAGTATAAAGGAATTGAAGTGCTCAGCAATAGTTCTTCTATAAAATCATAGTAAAAAGGAATCGAAGTGCTCAGCGATAGTTCTATACAAGTTGTTGCTCTTCACAAGTCGTCTCCAAAGCAGACCAAGTTTCGTCATCTCGTTGCGGAGGAGACATAACATGGAACGAGGGTCTGCTTTGGAGGCAACAGGACAGGCAAGACAAGAACCTTCTGAACTTGCAGTTCTCTGTTAACATATAAACCACCTTACAAGGTTGGTACTATAAAAAAGGCATTGCACCAGAGAGTTCAAATGGGAAAATAATAGCGCGTATGCTAGGATAAGATATTGCTCTTGAAAATAGAACACCCAACTTTTTTAACATTAATACATTAATAGCGTTGTTGAAAAGCCAAAGAGCAATTATAAGTTTAGCCACTTTTGGTGACAAACAGTACATATATCCTGATTTGATACCACCTTTTTTCGTCTATTAATAATCCGTATAACCACCCACACATTTTTATGCAAATCTGTCACGTGATAACTTAAACAAAGGCCAAACCTAAATAAATTAATACATGTGGACTTGCGTATAATATTTGCCGACTCCAATGTATGATTTATCTCCAGCCAAGGTAAATAAAATAGTACAGGTTCAATATGTCTATGTATTATTCAAGTAGTTGAATGGCTGGTCGCACTGGTTTTTAAACTCGTGGTTTTTATGGCTGCCATTTATTTACAATATGGCGGATCTTGATAAGCGCTGTGGAGGTCTGAAGAATCGTGGCCATGGTACGTACGTTCTGACCTCGCCATGAACTTCGTTACATCCAGGCTCAAATAGCTCCTAATCAGATCGTATAAACATTGGTTAGTTGATCCTGAAAGGAATGTAGTTTATACAGGTGGACCAGTCAGGGTATCACAAATTTTGGCACGGATATCGGCGCTGAAGAACAGAGGGGGGCATGTGTCCGGAAAGTGGAGAACACCGCTCTTTTGTTGTAGCATTTTCATTATGCTTCAAGAATGACGTCACTTTCAATTCTTGAAAAAAATCCTTTTGCTAGGAGTTAACATTTGCCTGGTGAGTGTACGAATAATTGGCAAACTGACCTCACAAGAGAAAGGCTAGACGATGACATCATCAGAGTACGGTCATTGGTTGTAATCCCACATGGTTTTCTGCAAGGCGCCGTAATACTTGGACGTGGTGATAACAAATACTATAAATTGCAAAGACTGTAGCTGCTTATGAGATGTGAATAAATAGTAGCTTTAGATTAAGAAAAATGACGTGCTGGTGCTAACTACCAGTTGAAGAATATCAGCTGTAAAGAAGTGATGTGATCATAGATAATAATTTATAAGCGAATCTGATGACAAATTTAACCGACTATAATTTGATGGCCATTTAATCATTATACTATACTCGCATTTATGATTTCAACCCCCACCCCACTCCCAAAAAATTCTTGGCAATTAATCTTCATTTTTTATTCAATTCTACTTAAGAAGAAGAGTCAAGATAAGTATTATAATACTTCAGTTCATTGTGTTGTGTCAACAAATGTGTCGTGACTTTTTATCTGGATTGGCCCTAGTCCTTAGCCAGTAAGGCATATGCTAATATGACGATGTTTACCGTCTGTAAGCCAAAATAGCTAAAGAGATTTTGTTTCTTTATTTTTGATCAAATGTTTAAACTTCATCATGTCACCCAACCCTACTGATTGAAATATGTAGACCTAATTAGCTGAAGAAACACGAGTTTGCATAATATGTTTCAAGCATTTTAGCCAAATGGACTTCAATCGAATAATGGATGTGCCAGCCCAGCCGTTAATGAGTCTCAAAGAGTTAGCTATAGAGAGACTTGTACGGGTTAAAGGCTCCGAAACATGTTGAGTAGTAACTCGCTGAAGACCCTTTAATTTATTTGGGCTAATACAGCCTATGTTAAAATTTTACAGAGGAACGTGTGCAACATGGACAATAGTACTTCTATGTATATAAGTCAGACAGGGACAGGTAAGCTTATGGAGAGTAAAGAGTTCGGACTGCGGAATAGGGCAATGACTACTAGGAAGTGGTTTTGGACAAAAAGACACAAATACAATGGTCAGTTGTAGATAAAAATATGTTTCATTTCTCCATATTCACGAAGGCATAGAGTACTTAATATTCATGACGACAAGCAGTACGTATTATTCACGAGGACAGAAACTATAGGTTTTGAAGTCTTAACATGTGCGTGACAGACCAGCAAACCAGCGCCCAGTTTTGCAAGTCATTTTGCACATGAGAAAGATACAATCTCTTGTCTGCTACATGCAAGCCTATATTTGTAAAGTATAAGTTAAACTTCCTCAAAGTCAGTGCTGTAGGGAACCACAGAGATTGATCTAGACTTCTAAATATGCACAGTCACAGTTGGGAATTCAGGGATAATTAAATGTTTCATTATTGTTCTTAATGTTTTTTTCGACAGTTTGGCCAACTTCATTTTTAAAACCAAATTAAAGAAACTTTACCGATTACAAGTTAGCAAATGGTAGCCCCTCAACCAGATATTTATTTATAGGACCAAGAAATATTTTTAAAACGGCCTTGTAGACTAATTTTAGGTTAAAGAAGGAATTTTAAGGAATAAAACTATTGTATAGGGTACAAAACCATCCGTCACAAGTGTAATCCTGCAGAGAATTTCGACTCTGAGAAACTTTGACCGTAGTTCAATTCCAAGATTTGAATTTTTTCCACCTTTCCTAAGACATTCTAGTTTAAGCAGGTGTGTTCCATCTGCTATGGCAACTGAAGGGCAGCAGCCGACTAATGTACGGAAGGATGTTGGCCTGACCAGTGGTCATTTAGGCCGGCAGATCATTAATCAGGTGTAATGTCCAAGAAGAGGTAGAGCATGACGAATACACATAATAGCGGGTCATTGACTGACAATCAAAACATGTCAAGTCTGGTGTAACTAACCACGTGCTATTCCTTCACCATATTAATCAATTGTGGCCTAATAATGAATCAGACCAAGATATAGATAATCATAGCTACGTTGTGATAACACAAGACGAGGCAGCAGGTATATGAAAGAATGTATAGATATCAGTTTTTTTAAATTGTATTTTTCATGCGAGAGAAAACCTTATTTGAAGTCATGTTTGACAAGGGAAAATAAGCAAATAGGGAGCTGGAAAATGTTTTTTTTGGAACATTGCACCCGTGCAACAGTGATACTGCTGTGACATCGCCACGTGATCTCATTACATATGGTCAAGGACAGCTAAGCAGTTGATGTTGACGTGATATAAAATGGCGTTTACGTGCTGAATAGACAAGGTTCCATGCTATCTTCAATCCAAAGACAAATAAAGTTCCAGTAGAGTTCCTGCTGCATTACTAACTATTTTCACTTCTAGAAGCGAGGACATTTGTGTCTGCACTTTTTGCATAGGAAAGTTGCTTGTAGACATATGGGTAGCTAAAGGAGCACCAGAAGAGGTGGAGGTCTAGAACTAAAGCGTGCCCTACAAGAGGCCTTCGTGTAGGCATTGTGCATGTTGGTCAATTGTTTTTGCAAATGAAATATGTTTAAACCAGCATGTGCCATAAATAATAAAAAGCAAAACAATTCGGATTTAAAAAACTTTAAGTGATGAACTGCTTTGTGCTTATTTTTTATAATTTATATTAGTATTGTATATGCGAGGCACTTTAATAATGCTACAAAAATTTGCATAAAGGGACAAGAAAGTAATAAGCAAAACAAACCCCAAAGAAATATGAAAAAAAACCCCAACGACAGGAAAAACTCAAAAGGGAAGGTAATCCCTCCCCCCCCCCACCGACTGGCTGTGAAAACTGGATGAGAAAAGCTCGGAGTATTAAATGTACAAGGGAAGCGTGACAATCTTCTTTTTTATGGTATTTTCAATCTCTTTTCCTGCATTAGGGACATAACAATTTTCTGGCCCAGGCAGAAGAAAGAACACCAGTGAAAGAGCTTTTGTTTGGTTTCAGAGATTCCACTTTCTTTTGTGATTGCCAATAGTTCTTCTTCCGTCTCTGTTTTGTTTTTAAACCGACATTTCATTCAAGCCCCAGCATGCCTATAGTTGCAACATAGAGTATGCCTACTGCTTGCTTGCAGAGTCCATAAGAAGCATTCAAGTCGAAAAGCTCTACTTGGTACAAACACTGAGACAGTCGTCTTACACCCAGAGCGCTCAGCTGAGTCTGTTAAAACGTGGCACTAAAAGAGTTAAACATGCAAGTGTCAATTATGGTTCTCTGGCACTCTGTATTTGCAATGCATCATAGGAATGGTTACATCATCAGAGGCAGAGGGACCTGATAGAGTTGGGGATGTTTTCAAATGAAACCTGGTGGTCAGTTACTTATTTTAGCTTTGTACAAATGGACTCTCATTTGTCAAATTCAGTTCACTGAACGGAACTAAGCTGCTGCGGTTTGCTCCAGGATCCTCGACCCAGTGGGGGCAAAGGCTCTCACATTGCCCATACTCATGGTGGTCAAATTAGTCATTTCCCACAAAACTGTGACCTCAAAGTGAGGTCGTCCAGTTGAGTCATTGACAGAATACTAATTTGTCTTCACCATGGGGCGTATGTGGTATAGATGGTGCCACTGTTCGTTCTGATCCCTAATTGCTGCCCCTACACAAGTGGAGACACCTGGGAGATAAACAAATCTGGTTCATCAAATTGGCTGGCCATTCCCAAGAGGAACTGGTGCTTGATAGGAATATAGATCCAGTTTGTTTTCGAATAAATTGCCACCAGTGATTTCGACTGCTGTGTCTGCCATTTTTTACACTTTTGGCAGGTTTCTTAAGTCACCGATATTGTGAGCTTCACAATATTTCATGTACAACAATTTTAATTTTCGAAACAAATTCTGCATCCGATGTTAACTTCTCGCAATACTATTTTATTCAACCTTTATGAATATTAACAAACAGGAATATTTAACTATTTTAAAACTAAACGAGGGGTTGGGTAAAATGTGAAGAATGTTTTTTATGGTTCAGTATTTTCATTCATTTTGTGTCACCCTCAACCGTCCCGAAAATGAGAAGAAGAAATACAACAGTTACACAGAAACCTCTGATTTGAAGAGGGACATTTAACATACCACACTTTTAATATTTGGATCCAGGTGCCCCTCATGATGACAGCGTCATGGCCATAGAACACGCAGCCGGCTCGGTCCTGATCCCAACCTTCTTTGCGTCCTGCAAATACAAATTGAAGCGTTGAATCACTCTCCATTATGCAGTGCTGTGACATTACGTGATTTTTCCTGATATAGTGATTAGTGTAATGAGTTTTCGAGGTTGCAGTGTTCTCAGTGATAAGCTGGAGGATTCTCTGCGAAGCTGGCCTTTAGCTCTCAAGTGTAGTGCTTTCCTTACCGATCAGATATATATATATATATATATATATATATATATATATATATATATATATATATATATATATATATATATATATATAAACAGAATCTGTTTTGCAGGCAGGTTCGGAGTATTATCTGGAAGAAACCTATCAAAAGAACTCAAATAATGTTAACATACAAAGCAAAACAGAAAGAAAAAGAAACTTCACATTTTTGTATGTTCCTGTTGAGCAGGCAGCTACAGGGGAGACGAGGCAGAAAAAAAGGAAACTCCCCTTTTTTGTGTGTTCCTGTTGAGCAGGCAGGTAGAGGGCAGTCCAGGTCAAACGTATTGGGAACTAGATCACTCATCATGGAAGATGAAACGAAAATTTACAAAATGACAGGTTGATCGTTCATTCATTCAGTTTACCATCTCCATGGTGTTCATGAACAGGATACATCCCAAGTTCAAGGGATTTATCTGGAATCCTGCTTTTTTAAATCCCGGAGCAAAGCGTGGGGATTTAAAATGCAGGATTCTGATAAAACACGAGAACAAGGGATGTATCCTTTTTATACCATGCCTTTTTGGTTTTCATGAATATAAATGCATTTTAAAATGTATTCACCAAAGCAAATCAGTCCTGTGTTGAAATTGAGCCATAGAAATTTAAAGCAGAGTATATGTGTAAGCAGGTGACATATATATCCCTTGAGAAAAAAAAGGAGGCATGGTATAATTACTATTTTCAGTTTATGCAACACTATTTTCTAGAAATTTAGGAAGCGAAGCATTCACTCAACAAGTGAACCAACGATAAACCGTAACATAACAAGTCAAGTTTATGAAACGTACCTTGGAAAGGAAAAACGTCAGTGTTACCGTTACGATGTTTTTCAGGGGTTCACAAGAAGGGCAATGTAGGGCAGAAGACAAGATTTTCACCAGTTTCACATGTATGTAAATACGAGACTTGTGACCCTTTAAAATTTTTGAGAGGGTATTTCAGGTTTTGAAAGGGTAATATGCCTCCATTTGGGGGGGTTAATGGGAACACTGAACGTAGCTAATACAAACAAGAGACTGTGTGAACGTTGTATGGATTGTTGGGAAAAGCGGATTGATGAAGATCTCCGAGAAGTTTATATACCTCTCTGGTAAAGAGTTTTTCCTAGTAAAAGAAATAATGTATGTGCAATCCAATCTTAAGTAAGTTGGTCCCAAACAGAAAGTATGTTCTCGAATATTAAGAAGCAGTATTTGTAATTAAACACACAGGGCGCTGTTAGACTTTAAGACAATACAGTTTGTGTGGTGCAGGTATTACTTAGCC
The DNA here is from genome assembly GCA_964020975.1 of Hermodice carunculata. Taxonomy (NCBI): domain Eukaryota; kingdom Metazoa; phylum Annelida; class Polychaeta; order Eunicida; family Amphinomidae; genus Hermodice; species Hermodice carunculata. Next base: position 80,373,147 of record OZ026618.1, read on the forward strand.
TGAAACCCCGAGAAGAGTTTCAGAATTCACTGTAGTGTTTTATTCAGGCTCAAATGCATAATGAGGTACAGTTCATGCGAGGACAGTTTTAGTCGCCATATTAAGCATTGATTTATGTGATCAAGGTATCTACACGACGGATACTGTGGGTGTAAACTGAAAGTGTGGACAGTAGTTTGTGGCACGAATGTAACTTGTGTGATTAAATAACCAAATGTCAAATTTGTCATCCTCTGCCCGCATTTCCAGATCTGTTTTACATTTAAACGTAGGTGCTGAATGGTTATAGATTATATGACACAACGGAAACACACGGACGTTATAAGGCGGTACTTTGCTTCTCATTCTCTTTCTGGGGTTTGTACCATATATGGGTCTCTGCAGACCAACATGTGTCCGATATCTTTACCCTCGGGCTATGTTCAAATAGGTCCTATCAGGTATGTTTATACATATTACTACGCCTGGACCTTGTGTTGACTGCTAGTAAACATGATCACGGAGACGGGTCATGTATGCGCCTTGAAGGTGCATACTGTTGCAAGCTGCGTTTTGCCCATGCACCCATTGCAAGCCAAAATTTTCGACATTGTTGCAAGGCATATTAAACCACATTCAAGGTCAAAATGTGTGTAATAACATGCAGTGTAATAATATTGAGCTCACCGTGATCTGTGTATGCAATCTTGTTACATAAGTCACACAACCAGTGATGAAGACCAATCAAAACGTCTGTCCATATAATCGTGTCGAAACAGGTTCAGGATAACTGGGTCAGCCAATACTGAAACCTGACTGCAGGACACAGAATCCCGCCAAGCATCTGTGTCAATACTAGCGCTCACTTGACCACGGTTATTGTGTCCGTGGCCGTGTTTTGTATAATGCAGACAGCTTCCATTACAAGGTGCTACTGCATAGCTGCAAAATTTTGGTTCTTTGTATTTGTTGCTGTAAATTCATAAATCGGAAGCCCTTGAAAACAACGCGACTGGGCAGTTCCCTTTGCTGTCATTTAGTCAGAGCTTTACATTATATTGAAATAAATGGTGCTTGAAATTCCTTGACATCTTGTATAGACTTCACTTATAAAATGTGCAAATTGCGTGGGTAAAGAAGGTTTCTTATATCTCTGTTGGGTATGATGAAATACACCCATAGATTTTATTCATACTCGGCCGTTGGATGGCTCCAGGCCAACGAAGGCCCATGTGTGCTCAGCAAACACGGCTGACCCGGGTTCCAGTTCAGAAAAAGTTACGTAATATTCAGACATGCCTAATCGGGCAGAGTGAAATTAGATATGGCTGTTTGGTGCAGGTTGCGTTCAGACAGTGATCCTTGTCAGGCAGGCTACCGGGAATTTGTCAACTTGCTGCCGTTGTATGTACAGGGTCTTCTCCTATGTGGCATCTTCGGCAAAGGAAGCCATGGAGAAGATAAAGCAATATTGACACAACGGGTCTTCAAAGTAACTGAAAGCATGAAAAAACTAATCCTTTGCATGGCAACTTTGTATATAAAATACTATAATACTGGAATAAATGTAAAGTTTCTCGTTTTGCGTAGGCAGCAATTCTGCTTTTTAGGGAACCGAGTAGGATATTTTACTGCAAGCAATTGTTGAAAGACGGAACTGAACATCTCCATAGAAACCATTATGTACTGCATGCACACACACACACACACACACACACACACACACACACACACATATATATATATATATATATATATATATATATATATATATATATATATAATTTGTGTCTGTGTGTGTATCAGATGATAGCAGATCTATTCTGATGGATTAAGTAAATAATTGATTGATTGTAAGGGACACCCTTTCAGTGCTGATGTGCCTGAACACAATAATGTTGTTTTATGTTATGCTTGCTAGCCCATCGGTTTTAATCAGGTTGCTAAATATTATGTATTCGTATTTTAAGGAAGCGAAGACAGTTGGCGCTTTGTGCTGTCACAGTTCTGGCGACAAAATGGCAAAAGCAGCCAATGCTATGCCTTATCCTTTGACTACATATATTTAGAGACAGTTAAGTAAACAGCCATCTGGCGTTGCAGACATGCCCGGGTTATGGCTTAAGTTAAGTTTGAACAAAGCGAAAGTATGCAGAATCTGGGTGTAACAAATAAAACCTTTATCTGCGATTGTCTCTGATGTCAAGCGGGTTATCCACACCCGAAAAAACAATTGAAATTTTATTGAGATCTACCCCTCATAACACAGGGTCCACTTCCTTGTCGGAGTCAGACTTAAGATATATATTTGGAGGGATGCGTTTTAAAGTAGAGTTATGTAACTCTGTCCTTTACTGTCCTGTGGCAAGGTAAGTGAATCACACAAGACCAACTTCCTCAAATAGAAGGCTCGAGCCACCATTAGCTGGAGGCCTTATCTGTACGGTCACAGATGGACAAAAGCAGGCAGGACATGAACCAAAGGTCTCGGCATGTTATTTAATCTCAAGTTCCAGTTTTCAAATCTTGAATAACTATGACACGAGCTTCTTTACACAAGCCAACAGGAAATTAGCATCTCGGGTTATTTTCGTGTACTGTGGAAGAATTTCTGTTGTATGTTTTTAATTTCTGTTGTATCTTTCACTCTATAAATCCTGTTTTAAATTGAAGCATATCATACGATGATGCCTAATCACTGTGTCTTTGGAGTCAAAGTGGGTTTCTAATATGAATAAGAATTAAAATAAGTGTGGAAATACCTTTAACTTAAATTTTAATGCGCATAGCTTTAAAACTATTAAATAGATATATCTTTATCATAGGTAGACTTATCTATATTACAGAGTCGCACGCTAGCATTTTATTACACCTGTCTATATTGGAAATACAGATATACTAAAACAATTATATTTAAGTCAGAATAAATGCAGATGTTTTCAATTAGAAAGGATACAGCAAGTTATTTTCAATGAGTTATTTCATGTGTGTTCAGTGGAATATACAACCCAATACACACAATTCATGCGGAACTAAGATGTGTGTTCCCATTGGATTTTATGGTCAGGTAACCTTGAATAAACTGATTAATCCTGGCGGCTAATTACAGCAAATATTTAGAATCATTTATGTTATACAGCTACCATGACAACTGTTTTTTTCGTTTAATGATAATAATAATAATAATAATAATAATAATAATAATAATAATAATAATAAAAATAATAATAATAATAACAATAACAACAACAATAATAATAATAATAATAATAATAATAATAATAATAATAATAATAATAATAATAATAATAATAATTGGAATCTACATTTAATAGTATCGGGAGGCAATTGTATATTGCCATATAAAACCGGTATCTCAACTGACATATCAATAGTCAGTGAATATATCTTGATGAGTTGGACTATTGATTGAGAGGCCCCAAAATGTTGAGGGACATAGTAACCACAGAATAGAAGAAAAAAAGAAGCTTTCAGGGCGCTCTATCGATTTTTCATAAGATAACCAAATGGTCTTCACACATGCCTCAATTTTCTTTCAGACTTTGTGTGGTTTATGAATCTTTTTGCATATGAACGTATGCGCCTGTCCTGTACATATTTACCGCTATGTGGTTTATGGATCTTTTTGTCCATTAACTCGGGTGTCTGTCCTGCAGATATTTACCAAATTTTGTCCACTAAAATAACTCAATGTCAGCAACTGCGGATCTGTACGCGTCTATGAAGTAATCCACGTCACGACTCTGGGGAATGCCAAGATTAAGAATCTAATGCAATAATTGTAAGTGTCTAAAAATATTTATGATTGAGTCCAGGCAAGTTCTTTCAATGACACATCAAACGAAACCTAAACATTGTCTGGTAGTAACTACGTCTGTAAATGCATTATTGAATTTATTTATAATTGTTTGGACTGCAGGTGTTTAAGGGTACGTTATCGGTATTTGTAGTGGATCACAGATTGCGTTTCTCCGAAATATCACGCGGTCTAATTCTTTGCTGTCAATGTGATTACTTATTATGATTATTGTTATTTATGTCTATAACCAAGGAGCCCACAACGAGGCTCCGCGCTTTGTCGTGCCCTACAAACTGTTCACGTGCCGCTGCTTCTTCCCCAGGTATTTTGAAATGATCTTTTGCTCCAATTTAAGTCAATAGTTTCACAAGTAACAAAA